>JAVJGI010000063.1:10270413-10285817 GCA_035590275.1 Ibycter americanus | reverse complement strand
GATAGCACACTGATGGTTTTAGTTGTTGCTGGGTAATGTTTATACTAAGTCAAGGACTTTTCAGTTTCTCAGGCCCTACAAGCAAACAGGCTGGAGGGGCACAAGAAGTTGGGAGGGGACACAGCCAGGACAGGTGACCCAAACTAGCCAAAGGGATATTCCGTACCATGGGATGTCATGCTCGGTATATAAACTGGGAGGTTTGGCAGGGGCCAGCCGATCGCTGCTCAGGGACTGGCTGGGAATCAGTCAGCGGGTGTTGAGCAAATTGTATTGTGCATCACTTGGGTTTTTTTTTCTCCCTTCCCTTTGGATTTCATTCCTCTCCCCTTCTCCCTCCTTTTCATTATAACTGTTATAATTATTGTTATTATTGGTTTTGTTTTATTTAAATTATTAAATTGTTCTTATCTCAGCCCTTGAGTTTTACATTCCTTCCCGATTCTCCTCCCCGTCCCTTATGGGGGGCTGGGGGGAGGGAGTGAGCAAGTGAGTGGCTGCACGGTACTTAATTACTGGCTGGGATTAAACCACAACAGGGGCACACCACGTAATTCTGAGAAACATGAGTAATTTGGAGCTGAAAGAGCAAATTTTGCAGATGTTTGGCTTTCAGGCTGGAAATCTGTTCTCTTTACGTAGCTTGATATCTACAGCATGATAGATTCTGTGTAAAGTTAGTGAGGGCCCTGGGTACCCACTAAAATGTGTTGAGATGGGCATTGTTTCTGTCCCCCAGTTCTGCAGAATATTTTTTTCATTCTGTGATTATTATTTTTTTTATTTCACCACTCCATCCCCCAAGAAATTCACTTAGGTTTCCAGTAGCTGCTTGCTAGTTTTGTCTCTAACTGCTGAAAAGTCTCTTGCACAGAGGATGAGTGCATTTTGCTCTATCATACCCTTTCCAAATTTCTCTAATTTCCTGAAGTGTATGTTTGAACCTACATTTCTAAACCACAGCGAGTGGAATAATTGTTTCTAGCATACAGGTCATATCACAGGCCTCCTGAGGCCCTCTGTTGATGCATGTTGATTGAAAGGTCTTTAGGACACTGGAGAGGTCTGTACAACTATGCCCATCCTGGCTGCTTATCCTTTTCACTCTTCACAGCCTTTCCCACTTGGCCGTACTCCTTCCTTGTGTGCTTACTTGTGGTGTGCAAGCAACATGGGTACTTTATTCACATTAGCCCTTCTTGCTGGAACATGCTTCTCTGAGCTCACCCACTTAAGGCTCTGCCAGCCTTGTGCTTTCCTTAACCCTTTTCCTTTTAAAGCCTGCTTCTGCTAGGTCTTTTACAGTGGATCTTGGCTGACTTCATATCTGTTGTATTTTATCTGTGTGCCCACTCAATACCCACAAGCTGCTTGGTGAGTTTGTCCACCTCCATGTGGGCACATGCACTTGTGAAGTGTGAGCACTTGCTTTTCCATACAGTTGCTTTTCTACTTGCTGGTATATGCAGTTCAATAGGTATGTAATATTTTTAGCCTAAAGACTTGACAGAATTTTTTTATAATTTTGTTCGGTAAATGCATCCTCCTACAGGTGATTTTTAAAGAGCCTTTCCTTTCTGCCACAGTCTCCAAGGGGCTGAGAAAGACACAGTGCTAACACTAAACTAAAAGTAGTGGTGTTGCCAGTGTGAGTGCTGTGATACCTGTTCATTATTGGAAGGTGTCTTTGCATCAGATTCACTGCGTTGTCTTCCCCATGGGCTAACTGTGATCAGATTAAATCGCATGGCTTCATGTGGATATACCGGTATTAACTACATTGGCCTAACCCACTGATCCATTGATAACCTGCAGCCGTTTATAATTATTCCCCTTTGGGGAGAGATCTGTGTTCTCATTTGCTGTGTGTCAGCAGGACTGGCTTGGTTACACATGTTCCCTTCCCTTTTACAGTGCTACTGGTAATATCCTGGAAAATTAAATGGAAACATAAACAAGTGTGTAGGGTGTATAGAACAGTAACAATAATCAGTTAATGGGAATAACCTTCCCCACTGCAGGCAAGAAGGCTGAGTTGTGAAAGGCGGTAGCTGAATCGATGTATTTATTCAATTAAATGTATATATGCACAAAGTCGTAACCGCTATGGGCTCCATTACTATACAGAAATTGCTCCAGTTACCTTAACCTTCTGCTAATAGCTTTTTTGTTATGAACTGAGTAAATAAAGCTTGGGTCCAACACAAATGACTTTGTGTGAGAGCATATTGAGGGTGGGAGCTGTTTCCATGTTACTCTGTGTACTCTGCAGCTGATTTTTGGCTTAATTGGGACTTGCTGACTCTGGTGTGTTGTAAAAATCACTTCATTTTTTGAGCATGTTGGTTTCTCTCTGTGATGTATTTAAAACAGTCATCAGCTGGGAGAGCCTAGTGAGGTACATCATTCATGGGGCACGTTCTTTAAAGCAGTGCCCTTGTCATTTAAATGGCAGATATGTGGAGGACAGTACATATTAGTCATAAGGTTCATAAAATTAATTAAATAGATTGGAAAGTGCTGAGTTGCTCATGTCAAGAGCTGAAAGCTGTATTGTACCGTCTTGATGGTGCAAGTGGGAGTGAGCTGGCATGTGCTGTCACTCTTGCCCGTTCTGGGAATTTAACTGAGACTCCCCAGCTCATTGCACATAAGGAGCCTCCAGATGGACCAGAAGGTCCCAGTTTACAAGCTGGCACTGGGGAAACTTGGAGCTGTGTTTAGCATGTGCCTTCTCGTGGTGGGACAAGGCACAAGATGTGCTCCTTTGCCAGCATGAATCAGGGCACTGGCCTCAAAGCCGTGGTGAAAGCCTTGTTGCCTGATACTAAGGCTTGTGTTGTCCTCTTCTCCTACTGAAACAGAGAATTTGGTATGGAGGATATTTTAGGACTTGTCAGAAATGATTATCCCACTCATCCTCAGCCGAGTGAGCAAGAAATGGCTTCCATCAATTATGCTGTACCACTGTAACCTTGCAGCAAAGGGCAGCGACCTGAGGTAATGTTGAAAGATAAGTGCTCCCTTAAAGTTGCAAATAGTTACTGTTTTATTGTATATCGTGACGCACACATCCTGCCATATGCCAGCAGCGCTTCAGACCCCTGTCGCTGCTGCTGTTGGCAATTTCTGCTGTGTTGTGAGCTGCAGGGAAAGCTGGCCGGCCGGCTCCATGCCTCCCCAGTTATCTGCAGGACAGGGTGTTTATATGACTGTATAAGAGAACATAAAACTTTCACAAAAACTCCTGCTTTCACTTTCACAACTGCTTCTCCTGTGGCTGGGTGAGGTGCTCAACCAATTTTTTTGGCACAGTCGCAGGCAGTGCCACGGCACAAACATACGGGCCTGTTGACACACAGGGCCTGGCAGCGCTCAGCTGCCAAAGCTGCCATTAAGTCGCATTTTTATCGTGGCTGCTTTGTGGTGTGCTGGTGGCTCGGTGCAGGTCACTCCCTGGCAGAGCAGCCAGGAGAGCAAAGCTCCTTCAGGGCTGCAGGGAACAGGGCGGGAAGAGCTTTTTCCAGAGGCTGAGGGACATCAAGGAGCGGTGGTGGATCAGGCCCTGGGTGAGACTTCCCTCAAGGCTGTGTGCGTAACTGGCACGAGATGCCCAACAGGTGCCTGACCGATGTGACAGGTCCGGTGTATGAACCCGAGTAATTAAAAATTTAATGGTGTTAACCACAGAGGGATAGCTGTGACATGAATCAAAGGTGTGAGATGGCCCAGCAGAACCTGTTTTGTGAGGCCCCCAGCAGAGCTGCTGTGGAGACACCCGTGCAGTGTCAATAACTACAAATGTCTCACTGCCCCAGTGGGCCAGCCTGGAGGAAAAAGTGGGGCCACAAGTGGTGGGTACCTTGCAAAACAAGCATAAAATTCCTTGATGTGCTCCTTGGTCACCTTATAAGCCATTAGAAGAGGCAGTGGAGTGGGAGCCCTTCCCTGGTGTGGTGCGTGGGCTCGGGGGGCAGCAGTGCATGCAGGGGCTCCGTGACAAACTGAATCCCCTCATCTGGAAGACTTGTCACCAGGTGCCTGGTGCGGGGGATTTAACCCACTGCAGATCTGCCTACTTATTTTGGAGCCCTGTCCACTCTGTGGGTGGGAAAGCCTGGTGCCAAGGTGTTTCCCCACGGACTAACCTGTTGCTTCCCAGCTGTCAGTCAGCTGCATCTTCCAAACCCGCCCTGCTGCCACAAGGAAAACACTGAGTGAAGGACCTAAACTGAGCTGGAGAGAGGTGAAATTGGCCATAAGCTGCATCTCAGAAGTTCTGTCTTAAAAAAGTACAGGGCAAAAATGATGTTCCTCCTTCACGTATAGGATTTGGTTCATTCTGGGAGTAAACTGAAGGCTTTCGGACCTGTTTCACGTGGAGGAGGCAGTCTGCAGGGCTGGGGGCTCTGGGAAGGGATGAGGTTTCTGTGCTGTGGGTAGGTCCCCTCCGGCCGCTGCCGGTGCAGCTCCGCCAGCCGAAGCACCCGGAGTGCGGCTGGGGAGGGCATAGGCTGCACGAGCGCCGCGGCCCTTGGCTGTCCCCTTGGCTGTCCCCTTGGCTTTGGACAAATCCTTCTGGCTTTGCCTTCTCAAAGTTTGGGGTTTGGTCCCTAAATTGCTCCTTTGAACTTTGCTCTTTGGAAAGCGCTCGGAGAATCCTTTTTCAAGTTCTTTTTTGCCAAGGTACAGCCATTTCATTGACTGTGCTGCTAATAAGGTATTTGGCTTTTCCTTGGAGCCTGCTCTCAGTAAGCCCCCTTTTGATTTCAATAATAGGGATTTTGTCTGGAGGAGGCTGTCCAAATTTGGCCCTTTATTAACCAATTAAAATGTGAGGATTTAAATAGTTTCTCGGATGGATGTTAACAACATGTCACGTTGCTCTTTGACTTAATACCTCAGAGCACTTCACTGTGGCTAAACAAGACTGCCTCTGTTACAAGGTGCAGGATCTGGCCAAAGGCAGCAGATCAAAGTAACAGCAGAAATTCAAGAGTTCAAACAGGTAGAACAGCAAGATGCAGTGTGCACCAATTCTTTCCTTGCTGTCTGCCTCTGCTTACCTTGCTTTTTCCCTGTGGTTTTCTGTGTGTTCCTGTCCACAGTGTTGGACAAACCATTCCCGCTGTAACTGTTTGTACAAGACAGTGATACTGCTTATTAGAGTTGGAAAGCAATAATATTAGGGGGGAAAAAAGAAGACAACTGGGACAACTTTGCTGTATTAGTCATTGCTGCAGAGACCAATTACCCTTGTGATGAAAGACCACCTGTATCTTGTTAGCCATCAGCTAACAACATATGGATGTCCTAATTCAATCAGACTGATCATCAAAAGAATAATACTTGTTAGAGAAAGCTTTCCCTCTGCAGAGTTATAAACTGCGCACTGGGGGCATTGAAAAGGGGGGTGGCATACAAGAAGTGAGCTACAAAGTATGCTGGCCATGCTGCCAAAGTGTCTTTGAGCATTGATTAATGCTTTACTGTCCTCAGGTGTTGATTGCCTCAGCTTTCTGTTCATTTTGGGCACTTCTTTGTTTTGTGTAGGCGGTGTGTATGTGTATTCAGTATTTCCCCTCCACATTTTACATAAAAACTCGCATTCCTGCAACACAAGTGTAAAGATGTTTTACTGTGCTTTTTGGTTTATGTCAATGTATATCTTCATTTTATGTCCTCTGTAAAAGCATGCTGTTCTGGTACTGGTGGTGGGCAAGCACACTGTATTGTAGACTGTGCAAGAAGTAGCACTGCAGGAAACTAAACTATTTGCAGTAATCTGTGTAAGTATCTGTGTAAGCTGTGAAGAGTTTCTCACAAGTGCCAGAGGGTAAAAGGTTTGTAGGGAGAGGTAGCACCTCTTACTTGATCAGCTGAGGCAGCTGAAAAACACACATACACATGTTCATGCTTGGTGGATCTTGTTCTGACCAGTGTGACTACTTACACTTAAGGATTTACTTTTTGTTTCCCAGCTGTCACCTGGTCTGGTAAAATATACTTCCTGTCTCTCCAAACCTTGCTTCCCTGCCTGCGTTGGTGAGAATTATGTATCAAATGGAAATCTGGTCTCTTCTGTAATTGGATCCCATGGCCCATTATTAGGTGCTTAGCTTCCTTGGAGGTGCTTGATTTGTAAGTACTAGCAGAACTCAAGTTAAGCATGGGTTAAACAAATACTCTTACTCCAGCAATGCCTTTGGGGTTATAAAACAAGTTAGCAGGAGAGTGAGAATAGACCCCAGGAATTCTGACTCCAGTGCCCATCCGTTGCTCAGAGACCTAAAACATTTCACTGCATTCCTGCAAAGCAGTGTATCTTCCATGGGTGCAGACCTACCTTCCTTTTCAGTGTCAGAGGGGTTAATGGTTCTGGCTTTTTGTCTGCTAGCACTAGCTTGCTCCACCTCTGCAAACTATGTTTAATTTGTCTTCAGGAGTTGGATGATTAAACTGAGACTACCACTGTCTTTGCATAGTGGTCAGTGAGGTGCAAGAAGCAGGTTGAGGACGGTCAGACTCCATGCTGCTCCATAACCCGCTTCCAGGAGCCACCAGCATGGGAGATGTGCGCCGTGGGCTTGTCCAGTTGCTTTTGAAGTTCACTTATGCTTATGGGCTGTGCAACAGAAATAGCAGTGAATTCCACAGTTCCCTGTGGCTTTTCTCATCTCCTAGTTAGGTGCATTTTTCTTCCCAAGTCTGTTACTTTCTTCCCTGGATGCTTAGGATTTTGGCTTTAAGGCTATGAAGGTGGTGAAATGGGCATGAAACCATCTCCTGGAGTGAAGATATCTTAGAAGTTGCATCTGCCTGTCAAAAGATCTTATTGCTGCCAGAGATGGCAGCTGTGCCATCACCCTGGCCTCACCACATCCCACCACTGGTAGGAGTGCTCCGGGAATTCTTTGGACTGGTGAGAAAGTGCACTGGGGTTGGGGGGGTAAGGCACAGGTAGGTGCAGCTGGCAAAGATTAGGGCAGATGCCATTAGGTGAATAAATGTAGCTTTAAATGGATTTTGCCCATGCATAGAAGACCTGTTGAAGTGAAAATTTCAGGTAAACGAGAGAAGTGAAAATGAAGCTGTGCTGCTCTCCAATGTTACTGTATAAAACGCACCCATGTGTAGCTCCTTGAGTTCGTCTCACATTCTGTACCCCCCAAAACCATAGTAACGTGGAGACTAGAGCAGCTCAAGTGAAGCTTTCTGAATAAATTAGCCTCACTGTCCTGTGGTATTCCAAGTCTGAGTAAACAGATGAGACTTACTTTGTGCCTTAAAATCAGTAAGTTTGGGCTTTATTAGCCCTGGAGGGGCAGTAAATTCTAGAGCTGAGCCGGAGGAGCAGAGCGAGGAGGAGGAAAGCAAAGAGGTGTAGCGTGGGATAAGGATATGCTTGAGACAGTCCTTGCTGCTTACTGCAGGCCAGGAAGGCAATTTGAAATTGAATCTACAGTGCACTAGGGAGCTATTGGAGGTGACTTAGGATGGAGTAAGGATTTGGGAAATCGGCGTGAGCAAAGGCTGCATGCAGCAAAGGCAAGAATAAGGATGTTGACAGAAGTGAGGTGGAGTGTAGAGCATATTAAGGCTGGGGGGCACAGGTATTAAAGCAACTAGAGTTAAGGCAGGAGCTGAGCCAGTACAGGAGAAGCATGATATGGGCCATCTCCATTAAGTCTACAGAAGCCTGGATCTTCACATCAAAAGGCTCTTTAATTTCTGTTCAGGGGTTTTTATTTTAATCAATATCCATGGGAATTAGGTGTCTAAATAGAATCTGGGCTAAATGTTGCCTTTCTGGATCACCATTGTTGGGTGATTCTCAAGGGCATTGCTGTGTGCGTCCTCCTAGACCATGGGACACACGTGGTCTCTGTTTTCTTGCAAAGCAAGCTTGTTTTGTGAATAAACAGTGTGTTTTGATGGTGGGTGTGGGTGGTGCCAGGAGGGGAAGCAAGCGTGCTAGGAACCTTGTTCCCAAAGAGATACTAGTGTTTACTGAAGACACTAATTACTTCTTCCAATCCATTGTTATTTGTCTTCTGCCCTTAGCACACTGATCAAAGGTGCTGATAACGCTTGCATTGATTAAAAAGCTTGTAAGAAAAAAAAGATGCTCTTGAATTTCAGGAGTACCACTGACTGCTGTTGTACTTTTTGGCTGGCATTTTTTGGAGGCATTTTTGAGACTGGAGGTGGCAAAGGAAGGAAATGCTTTTGGTTTTTGGTTTTGTTTTTTAATGCCCCATATGGCTGTTCTATTAACTGGAAAACCTCCAACTGTGAATTGGATGATGTTACACAGCTACAGAGCAAAACTCATTCCCAGCCCTGTGGCTCTGAGCATGAGCCATACCTCCCCCATCTAGGGTTAGGGTGAAAAATAAAAGCTCCATTTGCCTTGTTTTGCTGACCCAGTGAAAACATTGTTGCTTTTCGTGCTGGAGATGTTGAGTTTTTCAGACAAAATGCAAACCTTGAACTAATTAGCTGTCAGCAGCTCATCAAAAAGCACCTCTGAGTTGAGGTTCTAGGAATCATGGTTACAGCAAACACAAGTTTGGGTTTTTAACAGTTTGCAGTGAGTTTATCCACCACAAAGCTGGTAGCAGGATGGCTATACTTTCACATTCTTCCCTTCTTGTGTGAGTGGGGTTTTCTACCATAGTATGAAAGAACACATTGCAAACTAGACTTTGGTAGCAGTGATCTGCACTTCGTGTTATCCAGGCACTTCCCAAGCACTGACTCTTTGATTCCTGCCTGAGGAGCATTTCTTTGCATTGTCTACCGGATTTCTGTCCCATCTCCCATGCTGAGACAGAGAAATGACTTGCCATGTGTAGCATCTCAATTGGCAAATGAGACTGAGAATTTTGAAATAGCTTTTAGTCATGTTCCTGCTGTCTTCTGCGAGCATGTATGTTTAAGTTACTACTTCTGCTTTCTGTCCAGGCAACTTGGCAACGATCATTCCTTCAGACCTGCCTTTTCACTTGTTACTTTCTGTTGCGTCAAGCAGGGAAAAGTAGGGTTGGGACCTCAGCCTTTGTCTTGGTTCTTCTACAATATCCTGGAGACTTTCAGTGAGAGGGATGTGAGAGAGAAGAATGGGATTTGTTTACATGGATCCCTTTAGTTTTAACATCTTGCTTCATTGTCAGCTGTGAGTGAAGAAAGGGGATTTGATGTTTAGGAGCAGACCTTTCCTATTTCCCATCCCAGAAGCTGTACATCTGGTCCTGCTCCTCAGAGCCCTTAGTGCTGGATCCAGCTGCTGTATGGTGGAGTCCATGCGGGCACTGCCCCAAGTTAAAGTTCAGCAGGTGATTGATTGTTTTTCCTGCCAGCTTCTCTCTGGAGCAGTAATAGTAGCACAGAACTGCTGTCTGTTTGCCAAAGGTGATGTTTAGGACTGAATGGGCTGGGAAGAGTTCTCAGCGGGTAGTCAGAGCTCCCCATGCCTGCTAGCAGTGATTTGAGGCTGTTACTGCCTTTCCTTGGGAGATGCTTCTGGATGGGAGACAGCCTGCCAGAGACAGAGAAATAAAAAGGCTGGGCTGCAGTTACAGCAGGTGGATAGTGTATCAGCAGGGTCCTCACAGCAGTGGTGAGGGTCTGTTGGCAGCTGGGCCAGAAGCTGAGATAACCTTTTACTGTGCTGAAACTGCAGGAGCAGAGTCACAGCCACAACCTGCTGTGTCACTCCACATGCCACCCTCTGTGCCTCTGGGGACAGCAAGTATGCTTGGCAGGCATCGCTGGGGTGAAGGTGGCTTAGTGCTGCAAGGTGGGGAAGTGGCACAAAGCAGTCACAGGCTCAGTTTTGCTGGGTCTGTGCCTTCCATTCTTTGTAACCTCTGGCCCTCTATGGGAAGGCAGAGGAAGAGGAGCAGAAGGTCCAGTACTGACCATTGAGGCTTACTTACCTTAACCCAGGTTAAAGGCTTCTTGGTTGCAACCTGCCTATGCAGCACCAAGTGTCTGCAGTTGCTTGAATGGTCTTCTCCTTTTGTGCTGGTCACAAATGTGATTTGGTAGGGACAGTGTGCTGAAGAAAAGGGAGATTTGAAGGTGACATTTAAATTATTGTCAATCAGTAGACTTCTCTGTGTAGCGGGAGGATGAGCCACCTCCTGTACAGAGTTTCCCCTGTCCTGGAGAGGGAATCCGAATCTAACCTCAAGTGTCAACATGGAGGGTCAGTGTGGCAGTCCTCCTCCCCTCTGAAAGAGACTTTGCCCTGTATCAGGCATGTAGGAAACAGCTTAGTGTTATGGTTCAGCACTAAGTTTGTGTTTCTTGTGTCTACTTCTGCGCTTCCTTAACGAGACTTTTGGGGTTTAATTACAGTTGCTACCTAAATTCAAGTCCCTAGTGTCCTTGGTGTCACAGTAGTCGAGGGAGAGACTGGCTACTCTGCAGGAGCTGAGCTGAGGGACTCGTGGCTCATCTCTGGAGATGCTGCTCTCCAGGAACTGTTCCTGTATCTAAGGATGCTGTTATCTACCCAAGTCTCTGGCTTTGATGTGGAAAGTAGGTGGTTAGAGTATCCCCCTTACACACACACTTCAAACACAGATTGTGCAGGATTACCACTGGATAACAGCCAAATCCCAGGCAGTAGAGACTGTTTAATCACAGTCCTCTGTCTCTACTGGATTAACGTAATTAATGTAAGCCCTTTTGGATGGGCAACCTGTTATTTGTCTGGCGCAGCTCTTCATTTGTGCAGTGGTGTGCGTACAGCCATGACGCTCTAAAAATGATGATGAAGGTCTAATCCCACTTGCATACAACTGGTGACCAAGTAAATCTCCATTTACAGACAACTAGTTTACTGCTCCCTTCAGGGGAAGTTGTAGACTATTTAAAAGAAAAATTAAAAACTTAAGAACGCCCAAGGTTAAATCAGAATGATCATTTCCTAAGTTACTTCAAGGGAAATTAAAATGGGATTTTTTTATTTTTAATGTCATCTCTCTGGGGAGCAAAAAGAGTTATTAATGAACTGAAGGTTCATCAGTGCCTTATGGTCCTGGCCCATTTCAAGGGTGATGTAGAGCTTAATGTGCAATGGAGATATTAGCAATTGTGTCCTTGCACACCCAGCCTGAGCACAGTGGGCAGGAGCTGTGCCTTTATCTTCTGCCCTTTGTGGCATCTGGAATCACAGCAAAGAGGCAAAAAAGTGTTTCCTGGACCTGTGACATCCCATAAGCCCAAAATCCCATTGGCTGAGTTCCTCCCTGCTGTTTATCTGCATTTTTTATGCAGCTGGACATGATCTAACCCTCAATAGGATATGCTGGCTCCTTTTTCTTTCCACTGTTTCAGGGTTTTCTAGCAGCAGATTGGAGAGAGTTTATTTAAGAAAGAAAAAACCAAAAAAACACCCAATAAAACAACCCTTCCAAAAACCAAATGTAACAAGTCAAATGCTTAACTTGAATATTAATTTCTGAATAGAGGGATGCTTTTAATAGGCTTTTTGTGTAGCAGAAGTCTGGGCAATATTTTTTTTTCTTTTTTTATGAAAGCCATCTTCTGCTTTCATTTTTCCAAGTTTTAACTGTAACATTCTATATTCAACAAAATCACAAATATAATAATTTCATAAGGAATAAAATCAACTTTCATCAGTTCTGGTGAATTGTTTTCTAGATCTTGGCTGTACCCATCTGTGCAGAAGGCAGAGGCTTTCCGGAGCATTCTCTGAAAAACAAATGCTTGTGTCCAAGCTTGAAAATTAGCATGAAAGTGACATTTAATATTTGGCCAGCAGCTAAAAAGCCTGTTATTTTCAGTGAGGTTAAAAGGAACCTCAGTCGGGCAGCTCTGGCCTCCAGGGTCACAGCTTGCCCAGGTCTTTAAAGTAAAGCTGCTGCAGGCAGCCATCTCACTGGCCGTGGGAACTGGCAGCACTCCTACAGGGAGCTCTGCAGTGGGCAGCATGTCCCGAGCTGCCCTTCTGCTGTCCTGCTTCCTCCATGTGCCCTTTGGAGAAGCAAGAAACCCTTTCTAGGGGGTGCACAGAGTGAAAAGACTAGCTGAAAACGTGAGCTGATCATTTAACAGGCAATATGTGGTTATATGTTGTCTCTGATTTGTATTCAGTGCCAGTAAAATGCACTTGTCACCCAGTCTGGGCTCACAAGCCTTATTATGGCTAATGTAGAGGCATTTTCCTATCATTTTTCTCCCCAGAGCCACATGCTGTTAGGACTTTTGGATGCTGCGCAAGTCCCAAATGCCCTGCGAGGGACCACAGGCTGGGGTGAGCAAAAGCAGCCAGGAGCATCAGTATGCCTGGACCAAAAACTCCGTGTGTGTATAGGATGGGGTGTCTATTTTTCAGTTGCAAGAAGCCCAGTATTTAAGGTTCATGTGGAGCATCATTTGCAACAGAATAAATATCTTGGCATGTCACGTTTTACACAGGAGAAATGCTTCTGACTTTCCAGCCCTTGGTATCTGTAACTCGCTTGAAAGAATTGCTGACGTCTGCCCAAATGCCAATATCTTCTCAGCCGTATGAACCTTAATATCATGGCTTAAGCTTTAGTCTTCGAGCTGTGCAGCACAGCTAAAAAAGCAAGCTGTGTTTCCAGCACTAAGGGAGATCCTGACTTTTAACCCGCTGGCTTTTTATTTATTTTCCTTCTGTGCTTGTTGTTGAATTACAAAGTCAACTTAATTCGAGGGCTTCTAAATGGCATATGATTTCTACATGATGATGGAAAATCTGCTTTGGGCTGTTTATACCATCTGATACTGGTGACCTAAACAGGGGTAGGTCAGAACAGCAGAAAGCAGGGCACTGGTGTTATCTTTCGTTGCTACCCTTTCTTCACCCATAGTAAAAAGGCAGGTCACAACACTGCTTTATCCCACCCCTTCCTCTTAATTTTTACGTTCCCTTGGCTCAGTCTTCTTTCCTTTGCAACTACCTGCTGCCAAACTCTCTCCTTTTCCACCCGAAGTGGGTTTACATTCAGCCTCAGAACCCTTTGGTGGTTTTATCATTGCCGTCCTGGATGCTCCTATCTAAGGGTCTGGTTCTGATTCTCTTCTGGCTGTGGGTGACTAGTGGGGCATGTCCCATCCCACTCGGACTCCCAGTAGAGCTGCTTGTGTCACCACACCCTGTTCAGTCCAAGTTCAGAAGATCAATTGTTTCAAGGATTAAAGCTGGTATGGATTGCTTTGGCAGAACCAGGTTGGGGGGTGGTTGCACTAGGTGGTTTTGCTAGGTGGCTGCTGGTAGGGAGAGGTGTGGAGCAGCTGAGAGCAAGAACCCCTAAGCTGAGTTGCAGTGAGAACAGTGCCCATTAACCCAGGGGTGTGCTGAAATATCTGGTACCACAGCACTGATGCATTCATTCTCTGTGCTGCACCCCTTAGTCAAGGCTGTATGTGGGGGAATTTGGGTTGACGTCTGAGCTGTTCTCCTGTTAGGGCCAAATTTCAGACAGAGTGGAGGTACAGCCTCAGCCCAGGTCATAACTTTAGCTGCTGCTCTGATGGAGTTGATCCTGGGACCAGCTGTATGGCCTGGGTCTGTCATAATGAGCATCAGTCATATCTTCAGAGGTTTATTAAACTCTCTGCTTGAGGGCTCCCACAGCCCTCTGAATGCTGTAACTGTTGCAGTGAGAACTGTATGGGGGTGTATGATGGTCAGTCCTCCCCTCACTGCACACATACGCTCCCGGCATTATCACCAGCAGAGATGCAGTCCTTGGAACTTAGCTGTTAACACTGGGAATATGATGGAAATGGTGACTTCTCCCAGTGAGAGAAGAAGAAGATGATACTGTTCACTGTAATTCATTCTAGTTTCCCTCATTTTTCCCTCCTTTAAGGGCATAGTTTGAATCTTGCAGGTTTTTTTTTCTAATGACTAAAGTGCCTTTTTACCTAGTAATTCACCTTATTAAGCTCCTAAGGGTCTTTAAGACTTCCTGGAAGTCTTCTGCAAACATGCTCACATGTTGTGAATGTCACTCATGGAAGGACCCTGGCTGTGATTTAAAAATATTCAGGATCGTGTGCTAGAGCAGGAATTTGGAATTTGGTGCTAACCAATATGGACCAGAACACCCCAGAGCCCTTCGCAAGCCCTGTAGGAGAGAGCAGAAATGGTCTGTGGGTTTGGGCCTGGTGCCTGAGGTGTAATTTCCCTAGTCATGCAAGGAATTGCTGCTGCTGTTCCCTCCCATCCCACCCACTTTGTTCAGTGTCAAAAGTATGATCTCAGAAAATGAAATTAATTTCATCTTGGTGCAGCCATTAATGTTACACGCTGCGGGAAAGCTCTTTAAGGAGGCCGATGACCTTCATCCATGTGGAATAAGTGCTGAATAATGGAGAGCTTTCATGTTTCCACCAAAAGAAAGTGGCTTTTTAAATCAACTGGAGTTGTTTCAGACGTGGAAGAGGGAAAAAAAACACAACAAACTGCAGTGGGCAGAGTGTGCATGGAAACAGCAGCAGCTTCCACAGTCTGGCAGGTGCTGCTATTTTCAGTGGCCTCTTCTGGGTACGTGAAACTGCACCGACCCATCTTGCCTGCTGTTACTGGTGGTATCTGGAGACCTCTGTGAACAAGTGTGGTCCCTTCCCAGTGTGTTCAGCCTTTCCTCCTCTCCAGCCCAGAGATCTGCTTGGTTTCTGCATTGCCAGCCCCTGCCCCAGGCTTCTCTCTCTTTTTCCTTGAACTGATGCACATTACATGCTTCTCTGGTGGCCTCTGGCAATGTGTGATGTGCTTCAGCCATTCATTTATGGAAAGAAATGCATCTTGAGCAATTTATGTATAGCCTGTCTTACCTCCCCCACTCTGCTTTTAGGAAGCATCATGTCCTGGGAGCAAAGTTCTTGTTCCCCAGTGGTCTCTCTCCTCACCCTTTCCCGCCCCATTTACAGTCCAGAGCTCACTTTTAACGAGGCTGTTCAGTGGCCCACCCATAACAAGTCTCCTTCTTCCTCACCCTATCTGTTTTGTGGGGTTTGCGTGATGGATGGGTGCTCAAAGCCTGAGCTGCTCAGGAAGAGCTTGCCAGATTCATTTCCTGCCTGATGCCTCATCAGCTAAATAATCAGAAAGATCCATTTTGCCTCTGTATCACCCAGTGAGGTATAAGCGGGCAGGAACCTGTTGCTTAAGACACTAGGTTGAACTGGTAATTTTAAAGTGACTACACAGAGCAACCAAAAGCCACTGAAAAAGGGTGGAAATTAAAACTCCCACCCATCCCTTTTGAAACCAGGTTACTGACCATGAGACAAGCTTGATTTTGGGATCCTTGGATTCAAACTTTGTGACACCAGTTGGTCCTAAGCCTCTTCCCTATACAAAGCAGTTGCCTTCCCCCCCCCCCCCCCCCCCG
>JAVJGI010000063.1:10101382-10270313 GCA_035590275.1 Ibycter americanus | reverse complement strand
GAGCCCGGCACCTCCGCTCCCCGGTGCTGCCGAAAGGGCAGAGGGGTGCCGGCTGAGGCGGCCTCCAGCCGTGGCGCCCGGGGACCTGGGGCTTGCAGCTGCCTGGGCAGCCTGAGCATCGTCCCCGGGCGCGGGCTGGGGACTTCGCAGCTGGAAAAGAGAATCAGGTCGTCCCAGCTGGAAACTTCAGTCCCAGCAGAGCGCTGGCCTGGGCAGGGACCTCTGGCTACTACTGTGGCACCACAACATACCAGCTAGGAGAGCAGCCTGCGGCTGAGACTGTATTTAGAGAAACAAGTTTTCGGAGTTCTCTTTTCCGTCAGCTTTTGCTCCTTCTCTGCTTTCACTTACCTGCTGCAACCGGCCCTGCTGAGATGGCTTCTCCCCTGCAGCCAGCCTCCCTGCAGCAGAAGACCACCCCACAGCATGGCTTGCCTCTCCTGCAGGGCTCCTTTCTGCTGCCAGTGGGACGGGGGAACTGTAACAGAGAGCGAAGCCCACTGTTTTATGGCTGCTTTAGCCTGGTGTCTCAGAGTATTGGCTGGCATTACGGACAGGCCAACCCGGACACGCGGAACAGCTGGAATTGCGTATGAGTAACACGAGGCACGCAAAGATTTACTTGTCATCTTAGCTAGGGAATGCGCACTTAAGGATGCATATGTACGTTGTACACAAGATCCCTTTTTGCCAGAATGGATAATGAGACATTTTCTCTGCACGTCCAAGAACCTAGAAAACCTAGGGGAAAATATTCCAGGGCATCTCCCTTCGGATTTGGCATTTACTGTAGCATTCAGAAGTTAACCACACAGCTAATAAAAGAATGTGCAGTAATTCACTTTTAATGATCATTTCCTGGGTGTGGTAAGTGGTTTTGTTGCTTTAAATTCTTATGCAAATAAAATCAGGCTAATCTGCTTAAATAGGTAGCTGTAGCTGTGTCAGCCTATTCTGAGCTGGCGGGAGAGCTGCATAATACTTGGAATTCTCTAAATTGTTCATGTCAGTGGGATATCAACAATCGGCACAATAATAATGATAATAGGCATGTGTTTGCTTGCAAAGAAATTATTGCATAACTAAGGGCCTCATTAAGGGTTTTCAATACCTCAGAAGAATGCCCCTAACTTTCTGATTGTTTTCATCCTATTAATACCAACATCACAGAAGCCACTCCCCAAGAGATTTCTAACAAGCATGTTGTTTTAATCACTGGTTGGTTAGGAAATTCAGATGCAGCAACATATTTGAAATGAATTAACAGTGCAGTTATGCCTGGAGTGCTTTGATTAACAGAGAAGAGTGCCTGCTTACAGGACTGCCATCTCTCCAAAGTAATGCTCTCTCATTCCGGCTTTCTTGGATCATGCAATGATGCTCCTAATGGGATTCCATTCATCCCACATAAGTGTTAGAGGAACAGTAATTGTTAAATGTAGATCTTCTAGTAATTTCTACAAGATGCCACTAAAAAAGTGAACAGTACCAACACAGCCCCACCCCAGCAACACAGGAAACCAAATGACAGCTCTGTGGCACTCAGGCAAGATCACCCACATCAACAAGCCCAGGGTATGGCAGTCACAAGTGTCCTGCTCTCTGACAAGTTCCAGGGAGTATCCATGCCCGGTCCTCACACAACATGTGTTACAAAATGCTCCATCACCCAAAACAGTCTGAAAACTTTTGCCACCAAAGCTGCCGTACCATAGGGAAAGAACCAGAGAGATGAACAGCATGGCCAGATTTCCAAATTGCACACTTACAGGGATATTATGAGGTGGAGATGCCCAGATGACAGGGCAATCTGAAGGATGCTGACAGCTCTGAGGACACCTTATGCGCTTCTGGAGTCTCTGCACACAGTCACAAAGTGCCTGCATGATTATATGAGGTAGGCTTGAGACCTGCAGGGTTGGATCTACTTTTCCACTTGTGGGCCTAAAGCCTGCATCTTTAGCATTTCTTAAGATGTCAGTAGATAATCTAGGAAGCCAACCACAACCCACACTGCAAAGCAAGAAAAACAAAAACAACACAATAGTCCCTGCCAATGTGACCTAGGGCAAAATTCCTTCCTGACCCTAGATCTGGCGATTGGTTTAACCCAAGTATGTGAGCCACACCTGCCCACAGGTACTTGAGAAATTTTCCAATACCACTACAAGCATAAGCATGCTTGTCCAGCCTCTTTTTTTTTCAGCCAGGGCAACACCGGTGCTTCAAAAGTGAAATTAAACTCCACAGCGCAGGTGATAAATCACAGCAGTAGTGAAGACAATTTCTTCCTAGCCCTCAGGCAGCCAGCAGAAGCATCAAGCTAGTGACTGGCACAAGATAAATACCGTACGGAAAATGGCAACTGAGTCACCTTTGAACTCCTTTTCCCCTGCCTGTCACAACCTTGAGAACAACAACAAATCAGCTTCCACATGCTCCAGCCAGGTCCTGATGCACTTTCCACTTGCGAATACAAAGCAAAGGGATGAAACAAAACTACCTGATAGGGAAAGTAAAACAGCAACCTGGAGAGAGCTGAATGAGCCAGCGCTATGCTGTCAGCCCTAGTCCTGTACCGCCAGCACAGCTGTCTCTAGCACCTTGTGCCAGCCCTCCTGTTGCCACCGTCAGTGGTCATGGATGCAGCCACCCAGCATCTTCCCCGCTTGTTACACTCCACAGTCTGCTGATGAAACTGGTTACTGTCCCGCTCCCCTCGTTTGCTCTACTGAGACATTCAGCTGGTGCTCTCCAAGTTATTCCTCACAAAGTCTCCATCCAGACTTTGTAGAGTCCAGCTGTCAGGCCAATTTGTACCTCCAGAGAGGCACAGTTTGCCCCAGGGCTGTGCTACACAGCCAAAGCAGACATCACACCCCCGTACTTCACAGGGAAAGCCTAGGCAGGGCCCTCTGCCTGCGCTGTTGCTTTCAACCAAAAACCTTACGGTTCTCCTCAGTACCTCAGTGCACCCTGTGCACTACTTCAGCTTTGTAGGCAAAAGCAAACCCAATGGCACGGAAGTCTTTGAAAGAGCCTTTAGCACAAGCACTCCCAGATAAAACTTCTACCATCCTTTCCATAAGGATGATAAAACTGCACTATAGGCTGTGGTGAGCTTTACTGTCAGACGCATCAGGCACAATTTTTCTGTCCTTTCACATACAGTGTGAATAAAAGCACTGTGTTCACTCCAGCTTCACATCCTAGCACAAGTGTCTGAAAAAGCGACATAACGGCATGCAGCTAAAGTCTGGCATGCCAGTTCCTCACTCGTGCCAACAGGATCCAACAGATAGTTCCCACCACAGAGGGCACAGAGTTGGGGTTTCTCTACTTCCAAGTCCTTCTCAGCCTCTGCTCCAACAGCATCTTTGAACTGATTGCAGATAGGTCCAGATTCTCTTCCCTTTGAAGTTAAGAGCAAAACTGCTTTTGTCTTTGCTTCTGAACAGGCGCAGTCCCCGTGAAGTCTGTGGGATGTAGGCTCCTAACAGCCCAAGTCACATGTGAAATTGGTACTTTGGCTCCAAGGTAAGGTGGCTGATTTTCAAAGTTTCTGTCCTCTGTTCCTCAGTTAAGGCCCTGTGACCATAGGCAGCTCATGGGACAATGTGTAGCTATTTTACACCTTTGTTCCTTGTCCTTCTCCTGATGCTGAAGTTGCCAAGTACTCATGTAACACCTAGCACAACCATAACCGTATAGCAATTACTACAGGCGTTGTACCACTAGCTGTGAATATAGCAATATAGCCATTACAATAAATGATAAAAACAATTCAGCTTTGATTACCCTATGCCTGAATGCTATGCATAAATATCAGCCTACCTGTGCCTTTTACCATGTCTGCTCTGTAAAGCAGAAGATGGCCCCCTCTTTCCTCTTAAATTAAAATGTGTATGGACGTTAGCCTGAAAAGACACAGAGCAGATAGGCAACCACAGCAATTTGTGATAAGTGGGAGATCTGTGTTCTGCATTTTAAGCCTATCAAGCTGTATTTAGGGGGGAAAAAAACCAAAAGGAAATTGGCTGCATATTTGTTTTTAAACTTTTATTCTGACAGTCTAGGATAAGGTCAGGGCTGGGGGTAGGAGCAAGGCTGGGGACAGAATCGTGGTTAAGGATAAACGCATCCAGGACTCCAGAAGTGAGGCAAAATGAGCACGTGCAGTTCTCCTTAGGTTATCAGGGATCTCTGCCGGTAATCTTAAATATGCAAAAGAAACCAGATGGTGGCAAATAGAAATTGGATCATATTATGAATGAAGCCATCATTTTCATCTGTCTTACAAACCAGATTGTGTGTTACAGCAACAGGCAGGAAAATCACAATGTCCTGATCAGTGCAAGGGAGTTTGGGAAGCAGCCCCACACGGATTGTTACCAGCAGGGTATGAGGTGTTTTGACTCAGTTCCACCTTGGCCATGGACTTGTTGTGGGAACCCATCAAGTCCTTCACCCAGGCTTCTGCTTTCCCCCCACCTTTGGTCTGGTTTTATTTAGTCTGAGAGCCTGGGAACAGGCACTGTCTCTCAACATTGTGTCTTCTTCAGCGCCTGGCATGACAGAGTCTGATTTCACAAGGAGACTCTACATCCTACAGAAAACATAAACAAAAGCTGTACTAAAAGAACGTCGTTTACACTGTGATTGTCTGTAACACTGTGGTCCAGCAGTAAATAAAATGTGGGCAAAGTCATCTGCCAGGCAGGAAAGGGGATAGAAACTGCCTCGTCTAGAAACAGATGAGCCCCCCTGCCCTCCCTTTACCCCCATTCCCACTGCTTGGACAATCGGCATCTGTCGCATCCTCACTTTCAGACATGTAGCTGTGCCAGTTCAGTAAGCCTGGTTTTGTACCTGCTGTGTTTGGATTTATCTAAATAAAACCCCACAAGATCTGCTGTGGCAGAATCCTACTTATCAGCCTCACCAGGGAAAAGTTTTACACCCAGAATACCTAGGACCACAGCACGCATCTCTAGGGCTTTGTCTTTGGGACCACCTGTGTTCAGTCTCAGCAGAAATACACTTCAATCCTGGAAGCTCAGGAATGGTTTCTGCATGCTCTTGTCAGTAGGCCAGGGTGGAAAACCAAGGCCTAGCTGCTTCTATAAGAAGCTGCCACCAGATATTCCCAAAGGAACACCACTCTAAATTGAAGTTTCATACTGCTCTGGGGAGCACAAGCATCCATGTGCAGTGGTATTGTGGGAGATTCTGGGATTTTCCTGACAATCACAGGGAAAAAACAAAAGAGTTTTTGAAGCCATTTCTATACTAGCTAAATCTATGTGGGATTCCTTAGGATACAACAGAGTTTCCCATGTCAAAACTTCCCGCAGGTAGATTTCAAAGATCCACCATATCAAAGGAAAAGACAAACACAGATCATCACTGCTTGATCCTGTAACCTCAGCAACAACAGCAGCAATGTGGCGCTCAGAAGACACACTCAGCAAGGTCAACAGACCCAGGTAGGACCTGATAGTGTTACTGTTGAAGACAGCAGAGTTACTTCTGTGCGAGAGGAGAAACAGGCCAGTCTTTTGTCCTGTGAAGTTGAGGCACCACCAGCAGCACTGCAGTCTCCTGCTTTCTCTGCAAGACCACAGGTAACACTGTAGTGGCAATAGCAGGCATGCTGAAAATGAACCCAAATGCATAGATTTGGCTACGGAGGAGAATAGCATGTGTCAAAGATACTGCCTGTGATGAAGTCTTCAGCAACTCAGTCTTTCAGGCACTGCTTGAGTAGCAAGCTATCAACTTAGTGCCTTATGCACTGAGATGTCTCTGAGATAATGTCTTCTTAGAAAGAGATCAAATGCGAACCTTTTTTGCACAGCTGTGTTTTACACTGGTGCTTCCAGAATTCTGCAGCTGTTTCTTCTTTGTTTTGCTCCAGATTGTACAATGAGTGTGCTTCTTATGTTGTATATATGTTATTATTATGTTACGTGTTATGGAGGTTTTTTATATACATATATATTATAGAACAGTTTATGTTATATGTCCTAAAGGACCAATAGCATTTTATGTTTGTCTGTTCACTTAGCTATGAAATGATGACCTGCTTCCCCAAAGTTTGGCTTGAATTAACAACCATTTGCCTTAATCTTGTTCCCCTAGACTGTCACACCCCATGTGGTTTATACTGGGATGGTACACTATACTTATCATCTCCTAATGCAACAAATACTTGAAAGCAAGAACAACTTGGTGTGAGAGACTAAACATCAAGGATTCAGTATCTGGCCTTTTCAAACATTAGGCCTGAATAATCAGTTAGTTGACTCTGAACTTCGCTCTTTGCTTTGCACAGAGTTCAAAGCAGGAAAACCACGATCCCTCTGGATCACTAAAGGACTGCCCTGGAGAATTTCTCTTTTCCCCTTATGCAGCATGTTAAGCTTCTGGCTTTTGCCCTGCCAGACCAGAGGCTGGTGAATAGTTATGGTAATTTTTGTGGGTGATGAATTATTCTGTGGAAGAATTCTTGTACTGTTGCTATTATTTATTATTTGCTGAGTGCTGGCAACATGCTTCCATCTTGAAAGAGAGACTTTACAGAGGAAACTTCTTTATCTGCATATGCATATGAATACATACATGAACATGCCCTCACTTCTACCTCAAATTCCAGTGAGTTGTTTTCTTTGTGAGTTTCTGCATGAAGTGCCCCTACAGGAGTGATGCCTGGATGGAGAGACAGCCCAAGACTGTACGTAGGGACTTGGTCAAGAACATTAGTGTCTGTCTTCTGGAATGAATGCTGTCATGTGGGAGAAACTCATCAGACCCACCTCCTCCAGCTGTGCAGAGCAGCCCCAAACAGGAGCCACGTTTTGCATAGTCATGACTGACTGCATGCCAGAAGTGGCCACTCTGCCCATTTCCAGGCTCGTGCCAACAATGGCAATCCCACGTGCACACCTCTCAGAGGAGATGCAATGGTCCCAGGGCACTGGGAGACCAACACGAGGAATCGTGGGAAGTGAAACAGCTCTTACCAGCACGGGCTTCAGATTACGCCTGCTGTAATTTTAGAATACTGTGCTCAAAACCATGTGTGCCCCATGGACAAGACCAGACGTTATTCATGACAGAGCTCCCTTGATCCTTCTGGACTTGGGAGTGACAACCTAAAAGCTCTGGGGCAGCTCTCTTTAAACCCAAACTGGAATCCAGTATGAACATGAATAGTACAAGCTGCACATTAGCCTCTATTATTTATTTTGATATTGAAGTACATTTATCTTAGCCTTTCCCTAAACATCCTCAGCAGCCTTCCACTGAAGTGGGAGAGCAGCACAAGGAATACCGCAAATACCAAGGTAATGTTATCTGTTTTTTCTAAAGCAAACTTGGCAGATTTTGAAAGGACACCCACTGTGGCAAATTCCAGGCTTCAGTAAAACATTTTGATAATGAAAATATGAAATCTCAGATATCGATAACGGAGGCCAGATTCTGCGTTTTGTTGTGTCCTTTTCAGACTGGGGCAGAAAAAGACCCACGCAGCTTTGCAGCAATGGAGTGGTGGGAAAGAAGCCCAGGGATGTGCCCTCCCCTACAGAAACCAGGGATTCACCAGGGAGGTAAGGAGATGTGATGGGAGCACGTAACTTCAGCTGGTAAAACAGCTGTGGTACAAATTGGCTAGGAAGGCATCAATAATATTTTCTCTTTGCAGCGCCACCCCACCCCACCCAACCCAATCCAATCATTTTCAACTGGACAATACATGAACATCGAGCTGGATGGAGAATCTGGCCCTGAATTGCTCATTAAATATTTCAGAAAACTTTCAGCTTTGTTAATTTTGCCACTTACTGTCATGGTAGGGACGCTTGTAAATACGTGCTCCCTCCTTTTCAGGTAAAGAGGTGCAAACACAGCACATTATTAAAACTGAGACAATTTAGGCAGAAGGCTGGGGAAAACCTTCTGATAATGAGATGTATTTGCCTGCTGAATAGCATCAGTGTATAAAGAAGACGCCGCATTTGAATCACCAAGGACTTTAGTATTTAAAACCCTGGAGCCCACGCTGGGGCAAAACAGTCCTGCCTCGACTGGCAGTGGACAGTCACGCCGCGTGCCCTAGCAGATTCTTCTCTCCCAGAATGCGCCATGGAGACAGCTCTGAGGAAGAAACCTCTGTCTCTGTTCTCTTTTGTACAAGGGCTATTGTATGCATGCTGAAAGTAGGCTGTGTTTGGGTTGGCCGGAGATAAACGAGCCCCTTTGCATCCATCTGCGCGTTTGTTTTCACCTCTACCTAGCCATGGGTACCATAGCGAATGTTTCTAAACAGCAGATTATCAGAAAGCCCGAGGTGAAGTTGCAGCCAGACTGCGGTTTCTTCTCTCTCTCTTTGAGGCAGAGAGCATTTGTAACCACTTTCCTGTCTTCACAGAGCTGCTGATGACTGCATCTTCTTGGAATTTGCTTGCTCGTGCTGGCGCACAGCGGCGTGCAGAACCACCGCAGCCGCCGGGGGCTCGCAGATTGTCTCTCTTCTCCTGTGGCTAGCCGGGGTCACTCCAGTTTCTGCTTCCAGGGAAAGGGAGGCCAGGGGTGTGTGTGTGATCTAGCTCCAGCTAAACTCACGGCGGATAGCGGAGCCCAAGGAGGGGTGGGAGGAAATGGGAGTGAAGAGGAGATTAACTCCACTTGAAGCCCGGCGAGGCGCTGAACTGTGCTGCAGCAGCTGATGGGTGGTGGGGTGGGTGTGGGACATTTGGCCCTTACCTCTGCACATCAAAGCTCTTAAGAAAAACACAGCATCCTGAGAATAAGGGAGAGTAATTCAACAGTGTCACAGTGCCTCTCCTACGGAGAGCGAGCACTTTCAACAAAAGACAGCTGACCAGGGCAAGGGCGACTGAATGCAGCTTGGGGAAGATGTCTTGGGGTTAAACTTCCTATGAATCATTGTGTGGCCTCAAAGGTGCATGGCTTCTCGACCTCTCCCCCAGTAAGGGGTGGTCACGGACTCAAGATAGAAGCAGCAGCCTGCAGAAAACACGTGGAAAGGGTGGCTGTTACCATCAGCACACCAGATCAGGTCTCAGCTGGGATGAGTCCTTAGCCCCATTGGCAGGAGGGCTTTCCCATTTCACTCCAGGTGAGGATTTGGCTCACCTCCTGTGGTATCCATTCAGTAAAGCCTCATAACCTCTACTTGGAAAAGCATGTCCTGAGGAGTTCCCCCTGTTTGGATGAAATCGCTGTCTCGCCTCTAATCTGTCTTGCTAATCTTGCCTGCTGGGATATAGCTCTCTGTATCGCTGCTTCCATCTAAAGCTGCTCTAACTTTAGTCCTTTCTTTTTTTTTTTTTTTAACCAATTTAATTTTATTCAGTTAGAAATACGTGTGCTTGCACTGGTGCTGCTCCCTGGTGGGAAGCTGCTAGGGGGTGCAGGCTCTTGATGGCCAGAGCAGAAGTGAGGTGGCTGGGCCCTGAGGACCACCTTCTGCAGCTGCTTCTGACCGGGCTGCCCATGTGGGCTCCTGGCGGGTTCTGCAATGACTTGTGCAGCCCACAGCCTCTGAAGAGCAGCAGCTTGTGGTAGTTAAATGACTGCTCGGTTTTGCCCAGGCCTGCTCAGCCTTTAAAGTGTTTTTCGCTTCTCCACATAGTCTCTTTAAGCACATGCACCAGGTGGGTGCCAACCTCCTCTTGCTAATCCATTAGGTGTTTTAGCCTGATGCTTTCAGAGGGGGAGTGTGTGAAACGTGGGTCTCCCTGTCTCTCTGGCTGATGACAGCCCTTTCCCTCTGCCAGCATCCTTGCTTGAAGAGCTGTGTGCGAGTCAGGTCTGGAGCCTGATCCATCGACAGATAAACCTGGGGTGGGAAATGATTTGTTTTCAGCCAGGTTAGTTTCCCAGTTCAGCCACCCTGTAACAGAGCTATGACACGAGTAGTGGGAACAAGCAACCAGTGCCAAAGGAAAGGAACGGAAAGGAGAGGACCACCACTTTTAATGGTTTCCTAACTAAAAGCCAATCTATCTTAGCTGTGAACACCACATCCTTGCTATCACCTTCATTCTGAATACTCTGAGTCCCAAATCCTGCTTCCACTCTCCACACCGTTCCATCTGCCCTCTCTCATCCAGCCACTCTCCCTGGGTTTGGATCTTCTGCCTCCTCACTTTAAACCCTAACTTCTGATGTGCAGTTCTCAATGTTTTCCCAGTTAATTCCTCCCTGACGGTTGAATATCACTACAGCTGACACAATTAATTGAAGCTGCACTGGCTAAATTTTCTGCTGTTCTCTGTCAAAAACATCCCCATGCTTTTAGGACAAGAGATATTTGGTCCTACCGTACCAAGCTAGAGGACTGCATGATCAATTAATGCCAAAAACTGAAACAGGAGGATAAGATTTAAAAAAAAAAAACAAAAACCTAAACACCAGGATACTGGGCTAAACACAGGTCTACTACAAAAAGATAGTGTCTGTGTCTCCATTAATATGTGCTTATGACATATATTGCTGATAAGGGCAACAGAGAAACCAAGATGTAACCCTAAACAGCACGTGGGAACTTTCAGCTTTCTCATTCTCCAAACATTTTTACAAGTTTGCTGTCTTTGAACACTCAGGGCCTGATCCAAAGTCCCACAAAGTCATCAGAAGGAATGCCAATGATTTCAGAGCCTTTTGGATCTTGCTTGCCTGCCCTGGCCCCTGGAGGAGAAGGGGAGGCAGAGTTGTTAGGGGAAAAACGATTCTCATGCTTCAAGAATTTTTTCTGGATTCCTTGGGGCGTGTCAGGCTCGCAGCATGCCAGCAGCTGGAAAGTGCACACTCTGAGTGCTCTCCTTTGCCATAACCTCCCATCGCTAATCGGATGAATAAAGGACCTTCACTGCATCTGACTTACTCCGTAACGCTATTGGTGCAAGTCTTGAATACCCCTCTTGAATTGCAAAGTCACTGCATGGTTTTTGCCCAAAGTGCTCTTAGCCTGGGAAAAAATGGTGTGGTCCACTACATCAAAACACTGTGATCTCTTCAGAGAAGTACCTTTAGGTCTTGAGAACGGGAATGGGTGAAGGAGGCATCCATTGTACATCCTCCATTTCAGCCTTTAAGTCTCAGTTCAGAATGATGCAAAGGTGTCTGCCTGTTTTAGGGGCACAGTCCAATTCTGGATCATCCAAGGTAACCCCCAGGTTTGCTGTCTGCTTACACTTGAAACCCCTTGAGATTTTTGTTAGCACACATGAGCTCCACTAGCACAAACAGCAGGTAAACCCCCCCACATTTGTAGCAGTTTGAGAACCAGACAGGAAAGAAAAGAGCAGATTAAACATAAAAAAATGTGCCAGGTTGAAATGTCAGACAGATATATCTCCTTTGCACATCAAAGACTGCAATACTCTGGAAGGCAGCAGCCACCCCAATTCTATTTAACCTCCAGTGGATAAAGAGAGGAATTCAGGCATGACTCGTACAGGTGAGTTAAACCACAAGCCAAGGGCTGTTCCACAGTTGGAGTAAAGTGATTAGTAAAGGCGCAAGTGCTGGAGGAGGGGCACACAAAAACTCCTCGTGATCTCCACTGGTTTTTCAGAGGTGGATGCTGGCTCTTTCTGAAGTCCAGGATCATTAAGAGCAGTGGCAAGAGGCTGGAAGCACTTAACAGCTTCCTGATTGTCCTCTTGACTCCTTGTGAAAGGATTTGCCTCCTCAGGACTGCTCTAATCTATAGCCAGGGCACAGGAGGTATAGCTAAAGGATGCTAGAGGATGCTCAGGACAGATAAACTAAAGGGAGGAATTTCAGTTCAGGAATTTGTAAACAGATAGCTGAGAACAGAGTTAAGTGTAAAGCCTCCTCGGGTCAGATTGAACTCCTCTGCAACACTATGCCTGTCTGCGCTCAAGCAGGAGGGACACATGGTCAGTGCTCTCTTTAGGGCGTTTGGCACCCTCTGCATTTCTTCTTATGTCAATCCTTCCACGCACACCTTCCATTTGAAGCAAGAGGAGAGAATGAGCATGTGTGAGACCATATGCTTGTGCTAACACAGGCAGGGGCTAAATCCTGCCGGACCATGCCACTCATACCAATACCAGCAATGACAGAGCGAGCAGGATCAGACAGCACTGGCCCCACCACACGTGGGCATGCTGGTGGGGCCATGTAAAGCAAGGGTAAGAATGTGTCAAAACCTGAGTCCATAGCCAGAGAGAAATGGCTTATAGAAACGGGGACTGTGGTGTGCAAAAGGGACACTCTGCTGGTGTGTGCACGTGTGTGTAATGAGTTGCACATGTGCAGTCTGCTTTGTGTGTGTGTCTCTGTGTGTGTGTGAGCATGAGACGTGCCTCAGCCTTCATCATTTTGAATGACTTTTTTCTGCTTTTGCCAGCATGGGAAGGCTGCCTCCCACTGCTCACCACACCACTCTCCCCCCTCTCTTGCTGGGCCAGTGATGCTGCTAACATTTCAGCTGCATCCATCTAACCGATGCGAATATTTAAAGCTGTTAAATTGATGGGCTGAGTAAATAGGATTAGCTCCGTGTGCCCAAGGGGGGAGCGCCACTGCTTGCACAGACTGATAGAAAGACAAGGGGGAAGGCTGAGGAGGAGAAGATTGCTTTCAAACCGACAAGAATATGCTATATGGGAGGTACACAGATAGCTTCCAATCTGCCAGTGATTGGATTAGACATGCTCTTAAATGTGAAGTGCCTATACAAGTCTGAGGCTTAGCTGGTGCCGGTCTGCTGAGAACCTGCCGAGGTGCTCCCCAAGGATTGCTGCCACCCCAGCAGGCCCTGGAGACGTCTGACTGTCAGGGGGGCAGAAAGCCCCCGCTGCTGGGCCCTGTCTAGCCCACCATCCCAGGCATCAGATCTTTAACCCGCTCCCTGTGAAAGCTGAGATCCTTTGCCTCCATCTGTTCACATGAGATGGCTTTACAATTGCCCCTGTAACCTACCCAAGGAAAGCGTGAAGCGATCTCTCACTGCCTGGTGGAAGGAAATCTCTCCCTCCCTCCATCTCCCCCCCTCTCTTTTTTTTTTCTTCCAGATGAAGAATTTGAACGTCTTTCATGGTCTGTTTAAAATATAAAATGGGTTCTTGACACATTTTTTGAAGCCATGCTTGTCTGAGCATTGGTTATTGTCACTAACAGTGACGTGAGCCAAATGCTTTCCTTTTTCCCTGAGCTTTGATAATAACCTCTAAGAACTTTGGCTGCTTTTTGATGAAGTCACTTTCAGAACCAAAACATTAATTAAAAAAGTTACACCTGGCCTGTTATGCAGGATAGCAGTGGACAGCATTGGGTGAGACCTTTCTTAGGTTTATAGAATAATAGCTCCAAATATTTTTAATTGGAGCAGAAAAAAATTTGAGCAAAAATATTGTAGCTGCTGAACAGAGGTAAAATGAAATTAATTTTCCAGCTGCAAATCTTTTGCACAGTGTGCAATTGTGATAACTGGAGTTTATTACATGGATATTGTCCTTTACTTATTTTCTAGTCAGTAGAAAAATATTGGTGAGGAAAAGCTTTGTTTAACACCTATTTTGACAGTGGTTAGGCAGCACTCTGATGTCCATGCGTTCACTTTTAATTAAACACTGTCCTTGTTTGTTAAACAGATGCTTGCCCTGATATTCTATAAAGGTAAAAGTCACACATCTTTATTTTCTTTTTTCCTTATTTTTTGTTTATTCTGGCTGGAAATAACAGTATCTCACCTGTGAGGTCTAAGCTGCAACAATAATTTGGATGAATAGAAATATCTGAGAAAAACACAGGAAGGACCATGCCCTCTAGCCTGTGGCAAAAATTATTCCCGTTTTAGCCAGGGAGAAAAAGGAGCAAAGAAGTTATTTGACCTCAAAAAGTGAGTTATGGAGCCAGAAGCCAAGTCCAGGTGTCGACACTGACTCCTAACCTGCTGCTCTGTTTTCTTATCCTGGGTTACAGGCAGGTAAGAGCGTGAGGCAGCAGTAGAGCAATCCTTATGGACACAACCAGAACTGGAGTGCAGCATTTGTCTCTGCAGGAAAGGGGTGGGCTTCTTTAGCATCACTCAAAAGCTGACTGAGAAATGCATCTAGACTTTAGAGAGAGACATTCATGTCAGAATAATATTTAGCTAAGAATACAGGTGGGGTATATAACATAGATAATACCAGTAAATGGTATAATAAATTGAATGCAGGAACTTTCCCTCAGTAACAGCAGCAGTAGAGGCCATCCTGGCTCTTTCATATCACCAAAGCCAGCAGCAAGGTTACAGCTATTTTGCACACACACCTTGCACTTCCCAGCTTGTAGCCCTGTGTACCCGCCTGTTTCGCCTGTGCCTGGGAGTGCCTCATGGGGCACCCCTGTTTGAAGGTCTGCACGCTAATGTGGTGGCAAAACAAGTCCTGAGCCAAGAAAATATCTCATCCTGGTGACACAAGGGAAACCTCATCTCATTCTTTGTCTCTGCAGCTAACGAAGCTTGCCCCAGAAATGACTCTGCACTGAGTGATAAGCGCACCTTTTTAAAAGAGTCAGTGATTCACAAAAAGGAACGGGGAAGGACAGTCTTCTGACCCCTTCTGTGCAGATCCTTCTACTGCCCTGTTTCCCCCCAGCGCAGCCCACATGAACAGCTGGGCCTCCCTGGGTACCTGCACTGAAGCAGAATGGCAGGAGCACCAATCTGTGAATCAGCCCACCAGGACCTGATTCTCATCACAGACCAGCTTCAGAGCAGCAGAACTGGGCTCAGCTCATCATATGCTCCTGCTTCACAGTTGTATACCTAAAAGCTGGATCCGACCTAACATTTTTTTAATTTCCCAGGTGTTGGCAGCTCCTGATACGACACTTGAGGCTCATTGCTCACTGTAACAGCAGGTTAAGTCCAGGTACCTGCCACGGTCACTGGCAGACTGATGGAAACATTGGAGGAGTGGGTCCCAAGAGGCTTCTCCACTGATCAGGTCTCTGCTTCTGGATTAATGAATTATCTCCCCATTAATTTACTAGCTGAGGTGACATGTTTGATCACACTGTTGTCCCATTAGGCATGGCGGTACCTCGAGTGGACCTGATTGTATTATCTTGTGCTGGAAATTGAATGCAGCCATCTAAGAATTCCTCCTCCTGTCGTGGGCCCTTGTGTATATATGATACCCACTGCCATTTCTCTTTATTTTCTTCCTTATGCTTCTGCTCAGGTAATTCCTCAGTCACCAACTTCTTTCCATTTCTCTGGCAGTCTCCACCATTTAGACACACCAGCTGCATTTACTCCCTTCTAATTCAGCACTTCCAGCCATACTGGTCAACATATGTGGTCAAATTCCCAAACTGCTTACATTGTGTTGTCCTTTCAAGCACATCAGAAGAGGCCCCTAGTCAGAACCTGATCGCAGGGAGAAGCTTTAGACCACCTGCCCTCCAGGGAGGAGGCAAACTGGAGCAGCACCCCAGCCCACTCAGCTGGGGATCAGCTCTCACCCTCAGGCCCTACAGCTGCGTCCAGTGCACTTGAACCACTATGTACATCAGGCTTTTTTCAAAATTTCTGTCTAGCAGGCAATGACACCCTTCACCACCTTCTGAGGAATAACTGGATATTAACATACATTCTTTACGTAAGATGAAAATCCCCTCCTTGCCCACCTTTCTATCAACTTTAATTTTAACTGATAAGCTAATTGAACTGAATGCAGAAAATTGATACTTTCTGTACAAACTTATGTTTCTAAGCACTCCCTGGTCATCCTCAGTCTTTGCCAGAGCTGTGTGTGGATGTGCAAACCTGGCCATTCTTCTGTGGCCATCCATCCCCTCCTGATTTCACTCCATTCAGTCCCACCCCACTGCAACAGATACATCAGGCTACAGCACACAGAGGTGCACAAGAGGACCACTTCCCTGAATTACTGCACTCTTAATTCCTCTTTGTGTTTCCTGACACAACCTAATCTGAAGACTACCTACTTCTTTCTGGAGACTAAAACTACTGAATGCTCTACTAGTTCAAAATCAACCTTCTGACTCCGCTCAGCTTCTTCTGTCTTCGCAGTGTTTCCATTTCTTTGCTTGAATAGCACCAAAAGGACCTCAGAGGTCCCCCAAGCTGACTCCAATTTTCTTCCTTTTCTGGCCTCATTAAAGCTGTTCTTGATTTTATCACTTCTTCCTGCACTTGTACACTTGAATGTTACAATTAGATCAGATAACCTATTCAAACAAAGTAAGAGGAAATTAGAGATGGAAAGACTTCTTTAGATCGATGAGACAAGCCCCACTCCCTTGGGAAGAGGGCAGGAAAGGAACATGCACTCCTAACTCACCTAAGTGGTGTGGTGTTCATTTCTCCCTTGGGAATCAGCTCCAGTTTCAGGCCTCACTACTAGGAAGCATGCCGTGATACTTCACCTAACACTTCCACTGCTTGATTCATTGGCCCATTGGTCTTGCTCTTCACCACTCAAAGCAGTTTCTGAAGGCTCATTTACCCTCTAAAAATACTTGTTCACATCTACCCCCATCATTATTCAGCTGAGCTTTACATTCCCTAAAGTCAACAACGAAATCCTCCCACTGGCTTCAGTGGCCTTTTTTCTGTTTTTTGTTTCTTATCCTTTCCTCCCAAACAGAGGGCTATTATCACATCGTTCTAATGCACCTCTCCCCCCCCACCCTGTATTTTAGATGGTGGGACTTGCCTTTGATCTGGGAAAAAATATAAAAGGCAACAAACAAAATGCAGTTGTTTTGCTTCTGTGTGGTCTTTTGTAGTATTTGCATGCTACTGGCAGCATGACAAGAGAACAAACAGTTTTGTTAGCACGTGGTTACGTTGAAAGTGGTCTAAGAGAATCCTTCCTTAAAGACTTGAGTGAAGGTACAAAACCAGGTTCTTATCACATGAGAAGGAACTGAGGTTTGGGCCTTGGACAACAGAAGCTATTAAAATTTTGGCTTCCTGACAAAGTAGCAACAGCTACTATGCCTTTACAATACTTGAGAAATTAGTATACATCTCAATGTTTCAGAGGGCCACTTGTCAGTGTATTGTCATGCCTGGCACAGAGGACTCTGCTGTTTCTGGCATGGAGGGCTGCTGAGCATGGGACTGTGGGGACTGGTACATGTGGAATGGAGCAGGGATGTCAGAGGTTAGGAGAAAAGTACAGTGTCCCAAGTCTGTCCTGGATGGACGCGTACATTTGGCACCAAGAAGGTGAATAGGAGCTGTTCCTTAGACTGTGCTCATTTGCAGCAGAAGAAGAGCCGATTTGGGCTCACTTCCCACAAGGTACTGAACTTCTTTTTGCATCTGTTTCCACAATGTGCAAAAAGGAAAGGCAGTAAATATTTATTACTCCATGGCCTGGATGCAGGTTTTACTCCTTTTACTATTCTTTCACTGCTCCTGTGACAGCTTATTGTGTGGCTTTGGTGTGTCCCCAGCACAGGGAAAACTTGAGAGGGGCTTGCAGGAGGTTTTGGGGGGGCCCACTGCCACTCCCACAGCGAGGGGGCTGGCTCACTGGCATGCAGCTATGCCATGGAATGCAAGTGGGCCGCTTTTGGTTAAACCATGACAGTCCTTGGCATTCAACATCATGGGCTAAATGAACGCAAAGGACTTTAGAGGGATGGTCTACAGACTAATGGAATGATACCTGTGAATTTATATTGAAAGGCAGGAGAGGTGATGATGTATTAGAAGGTGTAAATGTATTGGCGTAAGAGGTGGATACTGTCCTGGGTTCAGTGGGATAGAGTTAATTTTCTTCTTAGTAGCTGGTGCAGTGTTGTATTTTGGATTTGGTGTGAGAACAGTGTTGATAGCACACTGATGTTTTTAGTTGTTGCTGGGTAATGTTTATACTAAGTTAAGGACTTTTCAGTTTCTCAGGCCCTGCAAGTGAGCAGGCTGGAGGGGCACAAGAAATTGGGAGGGGACACAGCCAGGACAGCTGACCTGAACTAGCCAAAGGGATATTCCATACCATAGAATATCATGCTGAGTATATAAATGGGGGGGAGTTGGCAGGGGCCAGCCAATGGTGGTGAGCAAATTGTATTGTGCATCACTTGTTTTCTTTTCTCCCTTCCCTTTGGATTTCATTCCTTTCCCCTTCTCCCTCCCTTTCATTACAATTGTTACAATTATTATTGTTTTTATTTTATTTATTTCAATGATTAAATTGTTCTTATCTCAGCCCTTGAGTTTTACATTCCTTCCCGATTCTCCTCCCCATCCCTTATGGGGGGCGGTGGGGTGGAGGAGCGGGAAGTGAGCGAGTGACTGCATGGTACCTAGTTACAGGCTGGGGTTAAACCATGGCACACCCCAAGAAACATTGTTCAACAAACCTTTCTAATGCTTGCCTGCTGGAAGTCTTGCCTTTGCCTTTCCACTTTGCTTGTGATTATGATGGGCAACAGCAAACTCTCCTCTAGCACATCAGGCACTAATCTGCCATTTATCATTGCATGGCTGTGCGAAGCACTTGGAAGAGGTTTCGAAGATGTGAATACTCCACCCAGTGCTGCACATCCAGCTGTGGCCCTGTTCCTTCCACAAGTTACCCTGATCATGCTCCTAAAAATCCCTGCTCTTAGAGGAGTTTAAGGTGTGGAAGGAAACTTAATGTTTTTTTACTTAGATAATAAGTCATTCTTATGAAATTCATGGTACATTAGTAGCATCAGCATTCTCAGAGGGAAAACCAAGAGAAGTGAGACTTCTTATGCAGTATTGACCTTCTGCCTTTGTTTTTTCCTGGAGTTAAAATACAGTTTCTTTATGTCATATAGAAAATCAGAAGATGAAATTCAAAAGATTGCAATTAAGAGGAAAATACAGAAAGCTATATAGTGACCTTTCATCTGTATGTATCAGTGTGTTTTATTAGTTTATCCAGACCTCTGCTTTTGTGTTGAAGGCTTACACTTTCCTTTCTCATTTTAAAGAGAAAGGGCAGTTGCTTTTGTTAAGACTCCGTAGGAGCTGCTGTACACCAGTGTTTTGTGGAAAAGCAATCTCGTATTCATGGTCCATCTTGCTTTTTCACTCTGGACAACATCAACAGCAGGGAACTAACTGGATGACGATTTTTTTTTTTTTCCCCTCCTTGGAATTGGAGGGAGTTTGTGTCCATTTTTCTGTGGTGCTGCTGAATTGCCCTTCCCTTCACATATACATTCATACCGTTTGCACTGGCAATAGTTCAGGGATTTCTATGCCACATTAAACTTGGGAACAGCTGTGGCCAGAGTCCCTCTTGGCCTGCACCGGGTCTTACATGGTAACCGGTAACAAATCATCAAGTGTGGAAACAGCAACACAAGGTGAGGATGATCCTTTTCTGGTATTTGCAACTGGCTTCTGACTATTCAGTGGTGTGGTTTGGAAGCTTATCTGGACAATTGTTGTGTTTAGTGAGCCTATACTTTCCAAATTTATCTAACCTGACTTTACGCTGATTTATATTTTAAGCCTTGCAACATCTTGCAGCAGCAAGTACCACAAATTAAGTTCTTCTTTTCGGATTGCTTTTACTTCTTCTGCCTGGGTACCCACAAGCCCTGAAAGAGTAGTTGGTTTTTGTTCACCTTTTCCATGCAATTGAGTCATCTCTTGTCTTCATCTTAAATTCCCAGTCCAGTGGCTCTCTCCTTCCATATTTCCATTATATATTTCTATTTTCCTTGTCTCGTGTTGTCTCTCTTTCCTAGTCCTGTTCTTTTATATTATTTCTCAGGCTGGATGGTCAGACATTCACATTTAATATAAGATACAGGTTTGCTTCAGGGTTAGACAGTGACATCATGGTGGTTTTTTTCCCTTGTCAGTTCCCCTCCAGGTTTACAGAACATAGTCTGAGAGGGTTTTTTTGATATCAGGATGGAGTTGTATTTTTTTTCCCCCATGACAGTGTGATTTACAGCCTGAGCACTGTCTAGCTTTATAATAACTTGGCACTGAGATATTAAAGCAGTATACTTGTCTGGTGATCTTGACAGCCCCGCAGTTGTGTCATGGGGTGGAGATGGTTGCCTTGATTCCAGGGATGCTTCTCCTTTCTTGTTGGTCTTAAGACCTTCTGTAACATGACTCATTTCTTACTGAGACTGTGAGAAATACTTAAGAGTTGCTAAACTGGAATGTGATTTGTTTGGGAAGTCTGCCACAAGTAGCTGAAAGCAGGATTTGTGAACAATTGGACTGGGAATCCTTTGGGGTTTTTGAATAAAGGAAGAGAAATGGAGATGGGAAAAGAACACTGTAGGCACAGGTGCCTGTCTGTGTGGAAGTGTGTCTCTGAATGAAGGCATTAAAGCATTGTACAGTGTGAAATTGGTTATTATTTTGAAATCAATGCACTGAAAAGGCGGAGCCTCAAAACTTAGCCTTACACCTGTGTTCCTGATGCGATAAATATTTTTGTAAAAATCAATGGAGGGAGCCTACTCAGCAGTGTAAATTCTGTGTAATTACTGAGCAGAGAATTATAGTTGTCATGTATTGATTCCCCCTGCTTTGTTAGAGCTTCCTCCTTTCCACAGAGCTGAATTGCAGTCACAGTGTTGGTATTAAAGAACTGAGACAGTGTGCTGCTGTTAATCAATATATGGGTAAGGGATTGCATGTAAAAATTCACGTGTACACAGATTGCTCCAAGAGCATCTGACTCGCATAAGCAAAACTGCTTAAGGACTGAAATTTCCTTCTCTGACCCCAGAAGGCTCAGCTGCTCCAGCAGTTCGTGTGAGCTAATCTTGAACGATTGCTTCAGGGACAGCCCTAGAGATGAGTGCTTGTGCAGTTCATGTTCTCTGCTACCTCCCCTGTTGAAAATGTTACAGCAATGTTTTGTCCTCAAAGTCATACTAGGATGCTTCTATGGGATGTTAATCTGCTGCTTCACTTCGCCATAGAGATGGTTGCAATGCAGAAGTGGGTAAAACATTTCCTGGACAGTGTTTCCAGGGGATGACGGGACCTGAAGGAGTGTGTCCCTTGTGTGTTTCAGTGTGCTTTTGTTTTAAAGCCAAAGGATTACATACGTCATCTTGGGATGGGCTGTTAACATCACAGAATCCCAACATTTCCAGTGATCCATCCTGAGGAGCTACACAGGATTATTCTGCTTTAAAACAAGCAACTGCAGCTGCTCAGGGGAGCATTTTTGCTTCGGCTGCATTATATGCCAGAGCAATTTAAGTCCACTAAACTGAAATACTGAACAGGGATTTGTGACAGGGTAGCAGTGTCATCCTTTATTTTTTCTTTCAAATTCTCAGGAAAGGCAGGTGTTCCTTGCCCAGAGAACACGCTGTCCTGAGATTCAGGTCACACCTTGGTTTAACACTGTTCCTTCTGAATACCCTAGTAACACTGGTGGAGTTTGATGGGAGCAGGGTGGTCTGGGATAAGGAGGGTCTGTGACAGGGGATGTCTGCAGAACTGGCCACTCATAATACTGAGTATCAAGTCAATATTTCAAGCATTAAAAAAAGAAGGAGGGGAAAAAAGCTTCAAAAGAAAGTATGTCGAAGTTTTGGTTGCTTGGGATATACAAGGTAATTGCAGCAAAGATTTGTCTGGGGGTTGTTTCGTAATGAAATATAGTAAGAAAAGGGACAATCTCAGTTCATTGCACAGCAAGAAATGTTGGTGTATCTTTTGTCAAAGGGACGGAGGCGCTGCTTTGCTGCTGCCATTCCTCACACCTGTGTCAGCCTTCACATTGGTAGAAATGTCATCATCTCCCAACCCCGTGGCACAGGGAGGAGAGCTTTGCCTCCCAAAGCCATCCTACTGGCTTAGTGCCACCTCTTATTCTGATTGCATGGGTCTGTGGTGGCTGGTGAGATTGGGACCTCAAAGTTCTCCTGGTCCTTGGGATCCCAAACAGCTGCTGAGGTGACTGCCGCAGGACACAGGAGCCCCAAAGCTGCTCCAACCTTATTCTGCCAGCATGCAGAGCCAGCATGGGATTAGGATGGGGAAAGGAGTGGTGCCAGAGGCTTTCTTGTATGCCCCAGCTTAAAAAAAAACCAAGTTATCACCTGACCTTATGGTTTTTACCTACTCTGAAGAAGTTTTTAAGTAGCTGCTGTCTCTATGGCACTTGAAGCAGAACTGGTTTGTAGTTAATAAGATGCACAACTATTTTAGGCAAACATTCCTCATACAGCCTGCCAGCGCAGGGTAGGCTGCAGGCTGTACTGCTAGGCTAAATGCAGAAAATGCTCCGGACTGTGTTTTAACTGAAAGCCAACTCCTGCCTACAGTGTCTCATCCTGGCGTGTAGGATGAAGTGGTTATTGATGCAGTTTCTGTCTGTGAAAAGTAGCTGGGGAAGGGAAACCCTCATGCTGTGAATGAAAGGATGGCGGCAAACTTCCTAGGGTTCGTTTCTGATTGATGTGTGTTTTTTTTGTGTGCTGGCGAAGAGGAGAATCCTGCTTCATCGCAATGTCTGCAGCTCTTAACTTTTCCATTCATTTTCAAGTGTAAATCTTGAACATGTGAAGGATGTGAATTAAAAAAATTACTTAGTTTCTTCTTTATTCTTGAGGGAGTTGAAGCAACCTTGTACAGGACTCAATATTGCTGTGTTGAATATTGCTAGGTGGACTGGGAAAGCAAGAAGGAGAAGCTTTATTATGACTGCAGGAAACAAATTTTACCTTGTGTACAGAAAAGCACAGATAACTTCCTTCCTCTGACAATGCCAAGGCAAAATTATCACTCATCTGCTGGTTTCTCTTTTGCCAATGTGTTTGGTGTAAGCTGTCTGCAATAGAGAAAGCCAGGTCAAGGATAAAAATCCCATACTAATCCACTATCTATTTAATTTCAGCTAAACCCTCCTGTCTTTCTGTCTTTTTACCTCTGCAGGGTCAGCAGGAGGCTGCTGCTTTACTGTCATGCATGGAGTGAACTGTCTTGTCTTGTTCTTTTTTTAACCTGATAAAATACCCTACATTTCTATGACAATCTGGCCACAGCATCTCCCTATAACCCTTGTTGCTGCTGGGCTCCTTCTGTAGGGTCACTCCAGGTAACTGGAGTGCCATTGCACAGGCAAATCAAAGCAACATTTGTTGGGTACTTTTGCTTTGGCTCCACATTTGAATCCCTTTCTCCTTCTGCCCCTTCTCCTCAGCCCTGAGGCTGCTTTGCATGCCTACTGTGGTCTCACCTGTGGCAAGATGGTCACTTATTCCTTGTATTTGTTTATCTGTCTGTGATTCCTTTTTCTTATTCCTCAAATGTTGTTTAGATCTCTTGTTCCAGTTTTGAAAATACAGCCCTTGCATAAGGTCCCACAGTTTCCAGTCTTGTCCTCCATGTTTGGTACAAACCAATAAATCATTTATGCCCTATTGCCCTATTCGGTTGTTCATGCACCTTTTACTGACTAGTGGAAAATACAAATTTTAATGGTGTCCAGGTCTGAAAGCCTCCAGTGTTACTTGATTGGAGGAGAGAAATAAAATGAGAGGGTTTTGTTGTTACAGTATGCAGAGCAAAGCAGGCTACTTATCTTGCACTGAGCATTAAGGGTTATTGCAAGAAGCATCTTTTTTGGGTATGACACTTAAATGTGAAGTAATTCAGCTCTGTGCTTTGAGAGTAGAACGAACCGCAACAGAACTTTGCTACCAGGTTTCCATCTGAAACAACTGTGAGGCTATATCCAAACTGCTCAGCAAGAACAAAATATGCTGACATACATGTACCACCTTGCTAGAAAACATAAAGAAAAATCTGATAATAACACATTTTGTACTCATTTACTAAGCATTCCTTCCCACGCAGACAGTCAGAATGAGCTGAAACAATAGGATCAGGTGAGTAAGAACAGGCTGGCAGGGAATGAATTGCTTCTCTATGGGCAGAGAGGAATGGAGGGAGGAAAAATTAAACATCCAATCTAATGCATTTGGAGGATAGAAATGCTACACTCCAGTAGGAGAGGCAGGGAATCAGGAAATGCAGGTTCTCCCCCTGACTTGTAGGTGCTTTCTGGGTCTTGGGCTTCTGTAGCCACAGGGATCAGGAGAAACTTTGCTTCAGGTCTGTTAATTCTTGTTCTTGGCAGGGCTGATCTGTGGGGCATTTATGACTGCATAAGGATACTGTACAACCACAGGGCAGGTCTTCCTCCTTGCAGCCCTGCCATACCATGCCTCTACCCAGGGAGAGTAACAGAACAGGTCCAAGTCTTTCTTGCTTACATAGTACAAAAGTGCAAGTGCAAAGCTTTCTCCCTGGGACGCGTCAGCTTTTATAGTGAGCCCAGGGAGGCTTTCCTCATGCAGGAACCATGAAGCACATGCTGCTTTCTCTCACCCTGAGGTTCTCATCCCTGCTTGTAGCAAGTAAACTGAGTCACAGAGGTGCTATGGGCTATGTTAGTGAAAATGCTGTCTGCATGTTAGCTGTTTAAAAGGGGCTGTTGCCTGAGCAACAGCTGAGATGTATGAAAATCTAGGTCTTGCTCCATGTGCTTCTGACAGCAAATCCATGTTTGTTACTTTGCATCTTGACTCTTAAGATAAGTGTCATTGTCATCAATTTAATATATCTAATCTGTTTATATTTAGCAGTAAAAGCATATAAGGGACTAGATTCTTGCTTGGTATAAATCAAGCAAGAATTAATTTACTCTTCTCCTCCCTGTCTCCACAATTAAAACCTCTGACCTAACTCAAAGCTTCTTGTACTTTAAATGAAAATGTGGCATTTTTTGTGTGTTGAAAATGCTCAGCTTTTGGCCCTTCACCTGTGATTTCTCTGTAGCTCCCTACCGTAGATCACACCAGTGCCCTTGTGCTATAATGCAAAGTCATGCTGGATAATCACGCATCAGCCTAGGAAACATGACTTGGCCCATGATCAAACCTGTTTCACAGTTAGTATACTCTGCACAAAAGGTTTTTGGCTCATGTAAGTTAGCCTGTGCTGCTTCTGATGCACTGCTCGTTTTGGGGTTTTATCCTTCCAGACATTAATGACTTTTGGATGTGTCCCTTTTTGTTGAGGTCTTAAAAGATATATATTCTTTCTTGTTCATATTTGTGCTTTTTAATAACTAATCCATTTTTCTAGCGGATGTGATGTTTGTTTGGATTTATAAGAGCAGGGTGATAAAATGCCCGGCCCAAATACTGAAGTGCCCTTGACAAATGTATTCAAAACAAACCAGACATGAAAACAAATCTAGTGACCACTTCTACTGTGTACAGCAATAGTTGAGTGAGCTCCTCCCCAGCACTGGGAAAGAAGGAGCCACTGTCATCTGTCCTGAAGAGCACTGCTGGGTGAGAATCAAACCTCCCATCCCGGCTGGTGTATCAACAGATTGGACCTTTGGATTTAAGGGGTGAACTGTTTACAGGGAGAGTTAGAGTGGTGCTGGTTAGAATAATATTCAGTATCTCCTGGAAGAAAGATCCCATAACTCATCTCTTGCTGTACTTGCTGAGCAGAGTCTTGCCTCTTACCATCAAGTCCAAGCAGAATTTACCTCTGTCACTTGAAGATGAGTTTCAGGTGTGGTAAGGAGCATTAATACTGAGCAGAAAACCTTGTCACCCTCTGCATGAAGGTGTGCATACCCTACACCTGCAGAAACCTGAATATCTAACCAGACTTGCAAGTAATATAATAGTTTGGAGGAAGATACCTGTTTTACACTTTTAGGATGCTCCCCTCAACCTGTTGCTGCTTTCCCTAGGTAGTCACTGATAAAGCATTAAAAAGCCTTTAAGAGTTTCTGTGAGCACTGAAACTAACAAAGCCCATTTCCTCATGGATTTGGGACTGAGATTCATTGACTTTGTCTTGAGAGTTACATCTAGTTGATTCCTTTCCTGTTGGGATGCATTTATAGGGTTCTTTCTAATGTAGAGTTCCCAGTGTTTGGTAAAATATGGGTTCCCACTGCAGGTTTTCTGTCTTGGGAGAGAGAACTTGAACCTTTCTGCACTTTCTGTGAAAGTGGTAAGAACTTACTTTTGTTTAGACCTCCACCTCTGTGTTGTATTTGGTTAAAAATTTGAATTGAGCTCGTTGTGGGTTTGAGCACTGGACAGAATTTGAGGCAGGATTCCTCTGCCTTTGTAGCTCACTCGGTGTGTGTCCTTGAGCAAGGTAGCTGAGCCTGGTGAAGCTGTGCCTCCAGTTGGACTAGATGTTTGTGTGTCTGTGTATGTCTCCAACCTGGCTTCTCACTCAAGCAGAAATGCTGGTTCATTCTGTTCACCTCCTCATTTGAAAATATTGGCTGCTTCTATGTATTTTTAGAATTCTGATCCATGAAATGGAAATTATAATAGTAATTTATTTGCTTACCTCAAAAATCTGTTGAGAGGATTAATTGATGTTTGTACAGAGTTTTGAAACCTTATGCAAATATTAAGGTTATTGTTAATAAGCCCTGCAGAATAACAGAACGGTCAAATAAAAGAAGGTAGAAGTTGAACTGTCTTCGTGCTTTACAGCAGTGTGGGCTTCCAAGCTTGCACCATGTGTACTGCTCTGGAGGTGGGATTTGTAGGGCTTCCTGTGTCCCTGCTCAAAGGTGTGTACCATGCAAGACTCCTTTGCTTGAAAATACCCTTCACAACCTAGTTCTCACGTCTGTTGCCCAGCTTGTCAGCTTGCAAACAGCTGAGCTTCAGGCATTTTAAGGAGCTTCAGAAGTGTTTTGAAAATCTTCAGTTACAAGATTATTTTCAGTTTTCCTAAATGAAATCTCAGACTGTACTTTTTAGGGATTTTCTTTCTAAGTATAGGTTTGAGGGGGTGAGTTTCCATTTCAGAATTCAAGTTTGCTTGAAACGTCGTGGCTCTTTGGAGAAGACTTCCACACACCCACCCTGCCTAGTTTTGGTAATCTAGATATGCCAGCCTTGAACCACTGACAATGTATGTAATTTTTCTGTATGATCTTTCTCAAACCCAAATTGTGTTTATCAGCTTCCATGCCTGTATCTTGGTGGTGTCCTTTTGATGTGAAAGTTGTTCACCCTATAGGAAGGAGCAAGTCAAGCAAATGACATTTTTTCTGAAAATTAGTTTCTTGTCTTGTCACAAAGTTTTAAGAACTAATCTGAAGATGTGTTTCAAGTCACTGGAATGAGGCAGAGAACACAGATGCCATATCTCTTCCACTTCCAAGCATGCAGGGGTATTATTTTTTTCTGGGTTTCTGTCTTTCTCGCTGCTCTTGGCCTAGTAAAATAGAAATTACTTCCACCCACCATGTTCTGGAAAAAGCTGTTTGCTGTTTGAACCATAAGGCTCTCATTACAGTCAATGGGAGGTATATGACTAACCCTTGGTGTGCGCCACTTTAGGGAAAAAATGTAATTACTAACATGGCTTTTGTGTGGAAAATATTTTTGGTGTAAAAAGAGGACTTGGTTTTCTCCTTGATCTATAACATATTTATGGGGGAGTTTGTATGTTTCAGTATGCTCTGTATATCCTGGAAGGAATATACCCAGATCTTCTCTTAAAATAGTGATGGAGTTCAGCCAAAGTATGACAGCTTTGGAGCCTCCTATTCAGTATGTTCAAAACAGAGCTCCCTCTGGGCAATACCTGGCTTTTAAGGTGATTGGGGTTTTGTTGCTTCCATGTCCTTCTTGACCTTGCTCTGCTCTTCATTTGCTCTTCCCCTTGGGGTTTTGTTTAATATCCATGTGAAGTACTCGCTCTCCAGCTGCTGGGACACAGGGGTCATATTCTTTCTCTACTGCTGAGTGAATTGGACCATTGTGGCTTCTCTTGCCTCTGGATGATTTTGTGTGCCTGCTAATTTCACATTTTTAACCCTTAAGTCCCTGTGGGGCAGGTCGCTTTCCTACCTACTCAAGACAAGGTAAAAACTTCCAAGCCAATGCTGTTGCCTTGCACATAATCAATCATGTGGCTGAATTAGAGTAGCCTCGGGTAGGCGATGGCTCTGCTGTGTATGCCTAACAATCCTGGCACTGATGCACAGGGAGAAAGTGTGTGATACTGATGCTGAAAATTGATATTGCAGATGTTTCTGACTGACTGTGTTGTAATGATGAACCTCAAGATAAAGCAGGTTGGTCTACCTACAATTTTGCGTGGATGTTCAGGGCTTCTTTCTAATAGAAGGATTCAGTGAAGAGGATGATGTGGTGGCATCAAGGCCTAAAAAGAAATCAAAGGGAAAAACTGTGATCTTTGATCTCGTGCCATGAGAGGGTCTGGTACTCCATTAGACTTACTTGATGAAGGGCATACAGTGCTACAGCATTGAGATACGCGCTCGGAAAGTTGCCCTCGAGGTGCTGGTTAACTCATTCCCCATTCAGAGCTGGCAATGCCTGTGGGAAGAAACTCTTCCCCATCGGCAAGGTGTGAACACTGGTTGTGGTTTCATGTGGTTTTGCAAGTTCTTGTCTCTTTATTACCCAGGCAGACTGGTGATATGTGAACAGTCCCTGCAGATGCTGGGATTTTAGCATTGCTGGCTTTTGCCGTTCTCTCATGGAAGTTGGTGGCTGACTGGCTTTTTAAACATCTTGGTTGTGTATCAATATCTGGCAGTGAGGAGAGAAGGAATAAGCCTTTCTGCGAGTGTGAAGTGTGCTGAACTGAAGCCAACAATCTTCAGAGTTTTTAATTACCAAACCATTCAAAACCTGCCACTTTTGAGAGAGATATTCTGATACCACTCAAAGGTTTTAACATCTGCTCTTTGTACAGAGCTGAGGCACTTGGTGGAATCTGTTTTAATTTTTCATTGGGTATTTTCTTTTGTGTTCCAATAATGAAAATAATATAGTTTGTAGGACTGGAACTCTGTCAGCAAAGACAAGTAGGTTTTTGTGGTGCAAAACCTAGTTGTTGTTGAATCCTCAGCAACTGAGCATGAGCTCATGTGTGGGGAAGAGGGTTGGAGGAGAACTGCTTGGATTATAGTCCAGTTGAGATACTACTCCTCCAAGACTCTGGATGAATTATTTCAATTATGCTTTCCCCATTTATAAAACTTTATAGGATGTGTGGGCTTTCAGTAATATTTTCAGAGAAGTAAAAGCACTGATTGCTACTGGGATGGAAATGTTTCTCAAACCACAGACAGCTACCAAATATTCATCATGGGCTGTGGCAGACACCTCCTGGTTTTAGTGAAGGTTTTATTTGTGGTGGTGAAATGCTCTTATGTGGGATACTGTCAAATGCTTTAATGGTCATGGTAATCACTGGTATTCACTTTATCCGTGTGTTTTCTACTTGCAGTCAAAAAATACTCAAGTGCTATGACACGTGGCACTTCCTTGAAACCGGAGGTGTGCTACTTGATGTGCTTTGGAAGAGTTGTATAAGTGGGGGAAGGTCCAAGAAGTTCTTATTGAGGTACATGTTCTATATGTGATCCTTCTACTCATTTCATATGGAAACCAGGACAAAGGTGCTCTGCTTTCTACTGGGCTGGCTGACTCTTATAGCTATGGACCTGCTCTGAAGAGAAGGGAGCAGCAGGTGCCTCTCCTATTGTCATCTACCCGAGTCAGATTTCCTAGTGCCAAATGAGCTAGCGCACAGCCCACCAACTGCAGTAGGCATCTCTTATGCAAAAGAGGCATATCAATCATACTTACTGCTTTTAATTCTGCCTTTATAGCAGTGGCACAGAGAATGAGATCAGAGCAGAATTCCTGCATCCTGCCTGGGCTTAATAAGATACTCTCTAAAGATGTGTTACCGTAAGATGCTGTAGCTCTCCCCAGACAGCATGTTTTATAAATGTGTTTTTCCCTCCTTGGCTTTCTACAACTCTACCTCCACCCAGAGCTGCCAGCCAGTTTGGTTTCACATGTAGGAGGGGTGGCTGGGCTGCGGGGTTGAGATTCAGGTCCTTGATACCAGGTGGGAGTCTGCCATCCGGGCTGGAGTCTTTCTGTTGTGCTACTTCCCTGTAGTGTTACGGTGATCCTCTGAAAGCTGCTCTTTAAGTCTGCTATGGAAAAGGTGTGGGAAAGGATGCTGCTCAAGTGGCAAATGATATTCTCTAAAGTTTTGTGGAGCCAAGCTATGTCTAACTCACCGGTCTGCCTTCTAGGAGGAAACTAAAGCTGTTGCTTCTTCAACTGTCTGATTTTTGCATGCAGGCTGCTTGCTTGCATGTGTCATCTTCCTGCTCTGTTGGTTTTGAGTGGCTTATTGTTTGATTTTGTTCTAATCTTTTCAGTTAAATGAGGACTGGTCTTGAAAAGAAGCTTGCAGCTTTCTTTTCCAGCTGTTGCACATTAAAATCAGCCCCTCCTTGCTTTATTTCCAGGCATCACTCCTCAGCTCAAGCTTTTGGAGAGATTGCCAGTTTAACTTTGACAGCAGTTTTAGTTGGTGTCATGACAAGACTTCAGCAGTACTGTGTGGTTTGTTTCCTGCTGTAACAAGCCTTGAACAAAGCAAGCTTGCTTTTCCCAGGAATCTAGTGATAAATTAAACTGGGCACGTTGAATATTTGTCTGCACTTGTGAAAGAAGCAGCTGATAATCAGTATTTTGTACCCAAAACTAACATAACCCCCCCTGAAAATACAGAGTTAGTCAGAATGTACAAGGAAGTTCTCTAATTATCAACATTTAACTTGAGGAAAATATAAATTGGATTTTGTAGATATGGCCAAAAATATTTTAGCTCTGCAAACAACCACATTCCAGAACAGCAAAGCTGATGATGTTTCTTGCCTTTCCCAGCTGCATTCTCATCTGGACACCTCCATAGAGCTTTGGTGGCAATGTGAGAACCACACAAAGAGCTGAGTGCCTTCTGTGTAGATGGAGGTGTGATGACTTCCCCTGCTGTGACAGCAATTTCCAAATATTGTCCCCATCATTAAGGACAGAGTATGCAGCTGCTCAGGGTATTCTTTGATATCAGGTATTCATTGGGCTTCCCTGGATGCTACGGTGGCATTGGCACGGGTTTGCAATCCAGCGCTGCTCTTGAAAACTGTGTGCATGACAGAGAGGATCTTTTGTCTTGAAAACATAGCTGGGCTGTTCCTCTGATGTGTTGGCTGCTCTGCTACTTCTCCCAATGCCTTGTCTTTCCTTCCTGTCTTTTATCTGCTGGATTGGTTTTACCATCCCTCTAAAGATTTTTGCATAAAAAGTGCTGTCATCTTACTCTTAGGGTATATATAGAGCTTTATACAGGCTAGTCTAGATGCAGTAAAGAGGCTCAGAGCTTTGGACAGGCTATTTTACCTCTGTTTTCAGACACCATCAGTACACTTATTTCCAGAGATAATTTTTTTATCATTTTATCAGCCTGGTCTTGATCTCAATTTTATAAAATGTTCCCTGTTTCCTGCCACTCATAGATACTAATCAAGTTTAGGCAATAAGCTGGTGATTAGATTTAATTCAGAGTTGGTCAGGAAGGCTCCAGTTAGGATGGGCACACGAGCATCTTGAAGTTCTGTGGAAACCAAATGCAAGATGTGCAAAGTCAAGCAGGTATCGAAGCCTGCATCAGAATAAGGCAGGCTTGCAGCATCTAGTGCAGTACACTGACCTGTGCTCTACTAGTCTGCCCTTTGGGATCTGATGCCCACGAAGTGAAATGATGCCCATGGAGTGAAAAGATATCTGTGAAAGCCTGGCTACATCTGTTTGCATCTTTAGACGTTAATAGAAAAGTGTGCAAATGCACGGTGAATGCAGTAACCTCTCAAATCCGCTTCAGAAACATCCACTTGCCAGAAGTGAATGTGATTACTGGAGAAGTTGCACACAGCTCTGCAGTTCCCTTCCACCTGATCCAGGGAAACATCTCTTGAAGTGCTTACTGGGGGTGGCAAGGCATGGTCTATGGATGGATGTGTGAAGACAGGAGGCATCCACCATTACCGTAAGCTGTCAGCTCTTAAAGTTGATGCTTCCTAACTGCAGAGAAACTGAAGAGGAGAAGCAGATCCTGAAGGTTGGAGAAGTGTGTTGTTGACATAGCAGTTCTCTCCTATAGCTGCTAGGGCAGGAGGGATAACTCTTCAATGACGGGCAAAATATGGAGAGGTAAAGGAGCTCTTTTGCATGGCTTCCTGCCATGACACGTAGCCATATACAGTTGTAGACTTTGAGTTATGACAGTAAAAGAAAATCTCATTCCTCTGGGTCTGCAGGTAGTTGTGCTGTTTAACTAACCTTTCCTTTGAAGTCTTGGCAGACTGCAGTCTTTCTAAGAGGCTTTTAATTTTGATGAGGCACAGAGCTGAACTAAGTCAGCACGGCTCCCAAGTGCATGCCAGGCAGAGATGTGACCGCATAGGTAGGGCTGGCACAGGAGATGGAACAATGTGGAGTTGCATAGCAGGCTCTGTAATGATCCTATTGCAACAGCATATACCATATTTACATTGCCTAGTAGACCTACAGTTTCAGTCCATAGTTCTGTTGCAAACTTGATTCATTTCTTGTTTAAATCCAAAACCTGATGCAGAGCTGGTCTATCATCACCTTCAGCAGTCTACATGTTCCCTTAGGGTAGGTTATGGTGCAGGGGTGAGCTGTTCTCATTGCAGGCGAGTTACTTGTAGTTAGTCTTTGTTAGAGCAGTAAAGGAGGCTGCTGCCCACCTTTACTTTATATTTTATTGGCGTTAGATCCTATGATGGATTCAACCAAAAGGAGAACTGATATGGGCTAGGCTGAGATTCTTCAAGTGAGTATGTCCCAAGCGTATGAAGACGCCTCAAATCCAAGCTGGTCATGCCAGTGGGTCTGATGGGTCTGTGTCCTGACTATATGTTTGATCTGCAATTCATGTAACCCTTGGAAATGGTCATTCTGCACCAAAATCTGTGCTGTTGAAGAGGCTTCAGATGGACAATAGTAGGATGTTACTGCGTGGTTTCTGGGCTGCTGCGCAGCTGCTGTGCTCCTCACTGCAAGTCACAGTTTGGTGACCTGTGAATGATGTGTATACAGTCATCATAGTCAGAAGTGGGCCGTGAAGCTAAGTATTTGGGCCAACTTAAAATGCTACTTATTCTGGTTTTGGGGTTAAAAACCTAATCAAAACAAACAAGAAACAACCCACATACAGTTGTTTGAGATCACTATTTCTGCTTCCAGTGGGGGACACTGCAAGGCACAATAGACTTTTATCTTTTGGGGTGAGATCAACTGTAACATATGAGCACTTAAATATAACTTTGGTTTTTAGAAACATGCTTAGAAATAGGCTCAACCAGTGTTCACCTTTCTGGACCATAAACCAGCTATCATCTGGCTTTAGAGGCCATCATATTTTCCAGCTGAGTCAGTGTATATGGAGTTTATTAATAAATTAGAGGGAGCAGAGTCACTGTGAGTGCCTCTTGGCAAACCACTTCACCTCCGTGGTGTCTCAGGTTTCCAAGCTCTCAAATTGGGAAAGGGTACAGACTTCCCCTTGTGAAGACCTGCTACTGAGAGCCGTCTGTCAATAATGAGCCATCTTCTTCTCCCTGTTGCTTTTCAGACTTGGATCACCTCAAGGCATTGCATAGCCTTGGCTTTGAAGGTATAGTGATGATGGGTCCTTGTGCCTTCACTAGAAAAAGTTCCTCTCCCATCTTGTGCAAGCTTCAACAGTGGTGTACTAGAGCTCTGCCAGGAGACAGGTAATTGAGTACCAGCCGTATTTTAAGAAAAGAGGACAGAGGTGAAGGAATCACTGATTTGGACATACTAGTTACGTTAAGGGTTTGTGCAGGTCATTCTGGTGATTAGACTGTTTGTGATTTCTTCATATGGTTTTCTTCTTTGCAAGGCTACAAAATCTTGATATTTTTTGAAGTGACATACAGCTTCAAGTATAACAATGCCAATTGGTCAAAATTTGCCAAAAAACAATATTCTGAGAGAAACACAAGATACATAATTCAGACATGCTATGCCTCTGGTTCTTGAGAAATTCCAAGAAATAAAGTGACTACAGTTACTTTGCAGGCAAGTACATCGTGCTATTACTCTTCAAGATAGCTTATTTCAAAAGTGTCTTGTTACTGAAATCAACTTTGGGGATGCATTTTAAGATCTAGATGGCATCTCCAGAAATATGCAGAGTTTCTGTGTTTCTGAAGAGATACATAAAGGCATCCTGTAAACCAAGAATGCCATTTTTGTTCACTGATAGTGTAGAAGGGGAGAGAACAGAAGAAAATTCATGCCCTAGACTTGAAACAGAAAGGCAAGTTATTTTCTTCAGCTGAGGGTAAGTATTTACTTATGTGTCCTGACAAAGGCAGAGCTGCCCAACATCTGATAAAATGCCTTTTTAATTGGTTAGGTGTGTTGTACACATTTAAAACCCTGTTATAGGGCTCTGCTGATGTACTGCATTGAAAAGCCCTATTCACATGTGTTTGCCTAGGGTCGATTTTGGCTTATATGTCTCTCCGAATCCCTATTTTCTCTTTCTCTCATCTCCAAGCTGGTAATAAGATTTCTTATTATCGTCTTGCTTATGACTCCTTCAAGACTGCTGACAAAGGGGCCTCAGCTGCTTTCTTGATATTATCTGGGCAGATATCAGTTGAATTTGAAAGGGTGGATTAAATAAGTACTTCACTAACATTGCCAGGCCTAACTTTATTATTGTGATCCTGCAAAGGAGAGGAGAGAGGAAAGAAATGAACTGTCTGAAGAAAACTGAGTGCCAGAATAGGGGAGCATTGTGCGTGCATACATTTTCTATGCATCAGTATGTGTATGTAGGCATATGGTACCTAAATCTGTAAGACTTTGCCTTCTTTCTTTCAGATACATAAATTATTTATAGATCTAAGTAATATAGAATACGTTCTGCTTTGGAAGAAAATACTGAAATTGAAGAAAGGAGTGACTGATGTTCACATAGACATTTTCCACATGTTTCTTCCTGGCATTTATGGTGGATCTGTCTTTGTGCAGGTATTTGAGCCTTAGCTTATCAGGGAGGTATCTGGGAGCCTTTTTTAGGGGCCAGAGAAATAAGTCTCTGTTCTTTGACTTCTGCTTCCTGCAAATCACAGTTCGTTTGGCCTCTCGTGTCTGTTGCATGGGGATATTGGGCCTCTAGTGGAGGGAGCTTGGCTGCAATGTTCACACTGTCATCCTGTGAGTGAGACTGAGACACAGGGAAACAGAATTGTCTGCATAATCATTTCAATAGGTAATTATATACAAGTTCCTTTGCCTTGGTTTCCTTTGATGCATCTTATCTGTCCAGTCTGCTCAGACCATAGTTTTCAGCATAGGGATGATGCTGTTTTGACTGTATCAATTTCCTAACGCAGTGAGGCCCTCCACTCTCTTGGGTCCTCTAAACATTAACAAAACAAATGCTCAGTGTTGAGTGCTTTGAAAATCTCAGATGAAAGGCAAAGTATTACTAGGAAGAATTAGCATCTCCTTCCCCTATGCATTGATTGATGCGGGAAGTGGTCCCATTGGAGGCTGGAGAATGGAGACAGTCTTGTGGATGTACTGATTTGTTCTGCATGATGATTTCTCTTCGAGTAACTGCACTGTCAGACTGTTTATCAGCTAATGAAAACCTACTTCAGTAACACCAAAAAACAAGAATAAGTGAGCCTTGGTTTTCTCCCCCCCTGAGCTGAGGATCCGTTATTCATGTGTCAGTTCTGTTCACTACTCTGGCAGGTTGCAGAAGATAAGAAAACCTCATCCACCAGCCTAATGAAACCACAAGCAGAAATGGGTACTGGTACCTAGATAAGAATTCAAGAGCAGATGGGATGGAAGGAGAAACCACAGAGGAATTTTAAACTAATTTGAAGCAAGCTCTAGTTACACAAACTTTTAGTTAGCCCTTTTTCTGTGCTATGCTAGGGTCTGCTGTGTGGGCCAGGGCACGCTCCTGCTATCCCAGCCCAGTTTTGTGCACGTGTTGACTCTACCTGGCGAAGCAGAGCTCCAGGATTGCTGATGCAAGGGGGCGTGTTGGAAAGGCCCTGCTGAAGGGCCAGTGTTCCCTGCTGTTGTGGGGAGCTGTGAGCTTGGAAGAGCTTGCAAAATCCAGCCATCTGGGACTCTGGGACTTGCTGGTATTGCAGCTTGTTGGCTGGAGGAAGAGAAGACCAGGGGGTGAGCACAGGAAGGGCAGAAACTGTGTGGAAGTCCAGCTCTGTGCGACAAGCAAGACTTGGGTGCTCAGGAAGTCCAGATGATTTTTGCATCGCTTGAGCATGCTCTGACACTGAGCCATGATCTGAGTCACCGCACTGCATTGTATATGAACTGCGTGTTTCCTAACCTATGTTGTTAAGCTGCAGACTAATGATAGTGCTTCAGATCCAAGTGCTAATTACATTATTTAATAAAGAGGGTGTTCTGGATCCCAGAAATGTACAGAGCAGTTTAAACAACGAGAAAAGAAAAGCAGGATGATACTCTGTAGGTTATTTGTTGTCTGCTTGCTGTGTTTCCCTGGGGAAAGGCAAAATTGGCAGGGGTGGGGAGAGTGGTTTCCATGAATCCATGAAGCCACACCAGGCCAAGAAATACTGTGGATCTGTTTGGAGAGAGAGAGAGGCACTGTGAGACTTAACAAGCTAAATAGTTCCAGTGCATAAACCATGTTGGCTAATAAAATACTTCTTAGTTGTGCATTTGAGTGGGTTAGGCAGTGCCACCCAGCAGTTTCTGTCTGCACTATGGATGTTGGTATCCTCGTGCTGCAGTGAGAGCCTGCACTTGTAGCAGGTGAAGGAGGCGGGATGGTGTCCAGGCACACACACAACCCAACCCCACAAAAGCTGAGGTCGGAGAAGACATTGCAACCAAATGGATAAAGCAGGGAGTCAGCAAGAGGGTCAGGATGGGTGTTTCTTTTTGCCTTGCTTTCATCCTCCAAAATGATGGTGTCACTTAATAGAAATGAGATGAATCCCACCAGTTTGCAGCATTACTGCCAGCCTTGCTTCTCCCCCAGCTGGGATACATTGACTGGAGCAGCAGTCCTGTCTCCCCTACCTTTCTCGGCGAGAATGAACCAATAAATCTTGGTAGTGTGGTTAAAAAGCAAGTTCCAGATACTAAATCACGGATTGTCTTTTGGAATATTTATTTACTTTTTAAAAATTTTTTTCTTTTCATTTGAAATTTCTGAGCAGAGCATTGTGTCAGACTGGAAAGGATGATGTTCATTTTGAAGGCATCTTGGGGAAAATACAGGGGGGATTCAAAAATGTTTCCAAACAGTGGTTGGAAGAGAAGGGACTTGAAACTAGCCCTTTCAGTTTGCACCATGAGAAAATAAGTTTTCTGATGTGAAAATGGGTCAAATAAATTGATAACTAGAGCTCTGCTGATACTGCATCCTGACCAAGGTTCAAAGCTGCATGAAGAGTAGGTGTTATCAGGAATGCTCTTTTGTGCCCGTGTATCACACCATTAATGTTAAGGAATTGGTGTAAGGGGAGCAAGTTTGTGTTTAAAATGGTAGAGTCTTGAGTTAGAAGAAAAACTTACTGTTCTATGAGGAAAAGTTTTATTTGCTTTAGGAGAGGGTTTGTTTCCATGTAGAGCTAATTTGGAGGTGATACAGCACAGGGTGGAAATAGATAGTGGGATAACAGCCCATTTCCTGCTTTCCTGGGGGAAAATACACTATGAAACATCACTGCTAAGGCACTAGTAAATCCATGCAAATTGGAAAGCGAGGTATTTCATCTTCTCTTCCAGTTCTTTGCTTGCCTCCTGTCTCCGTAAGTGTTTAGATATTTGCCTACACTGGAAAACACAGACTGATAAATAGCCATGTTGTCAAGAGATGCGATTTTATTTTTGTACTTATGGTTTTCCCAGTGCAGGGCTAAGGGGAACACTGTCTTATTTGGTACAGTTAATTTTGCTTACGAAAGCAAATACGCTATACAAATGTAATTACTATTATATGCACAACTGCACCGATATTGTGGCATGTGTCTGGGTGGGCAGGATGCCTTTTTAACCACTGCAGGCAAGTAAAAGCAGCAAACTTCCTAGCACAGCCAAACCCTTAAATTGGATTGTCAGATCCATGAAATGCTGGTGCTCTGTTTAAAATTTGCTTTGAAAGCCTTAAAGCCCTGTACAACTTTCATTGGGGTCTTACAATGTGATGGTGGTGGATTAGTTTTCAGACCATAGTTAAGGTTTCCTGACTTTTCTGGGAATCTAAGTGCTTTTCCTACATTGGTGCTGTCCTGTCAGTGATTGAACCTTCAGAGCATGGATATTTCTTTTCTCATGAAAATGTAATGAAAATGGGATGCTTAAACCAAAATTCACACTTCTGAATTCCTTGTCCTTAGTTGGGCAGCTTATGTCTGAGAGTACTCTCCCCTCTCCCTTTGAGCTTCCTCCTCGTCGTCTCTACGCTGCCAGCTTGCATTTTCCTGTCCTGTGATATTTATGCAAGTAAGTAGAGGGACAGGGTGTCTAATTAGGCCGAGGACTGTTTGATCACTGCATGGTGTCAGGCAGGACTGCTTACGTCCCGTGCTGCAGCTGTGAAATGACGTCAGAGCCACTTCACCAGGCTTTGTCCCCTGGGGATGGCAAGGGACAGGCTGTGACAAGAGGGGAGCAGCAGCAAGTACCAGCTGACACAACAACCACCACACCTTGCCTGTGCTGACCGAGCTGCATTGCAGTTTACAGTGCCCTTCTAATCTGATGAGGATTTCCAATATGGTAGAAGTAATTTTTACAACTAGCTTCGTCTTCTTTATAGATCCCTTGTATTACTGGAATGGCTCTGATGGACAATAAATGTATCCAGTTCTACGTGTTTTGAGCAATTGGTATTTTACCAGCATCTCTGGGATACAGCTCTAGATCCTGATTTTCCTCATTAAGATGTTTCTACAAATAGCTACTCAAGAAGACACTGTGAAAAAGCAACATTTGTTTTGACCTTACTCAGCATTTGGGGTTTTTTGTTACTTTGACTTTTGGCATGAAGGAGTGCTATTGTCAGAGTGATGGGCAAAGGGGGGATTCGTGTGTTCAGGGCTCTCTCTATCACGAGATAACACTAAATCTGAAGAGCCGAATCAGGGTGTCCCGCTCATAATGTGTAGTCTTCCAGGCTCTAGTGATGAAATTTGTAGGGAGCAAGGGGCTGAGATGGCAAACACTACAAGGTTGTGAACAAATACAAACAAGAAAACTTGCAGTATGTGGTGTCACAGAGATCTCATTCTAGCACACAAAATTGGGCAAATACTTAGGGATTAGGACCTGACTCAGCCTCATCTCCCTTGTAATCCTCCAAATCTTCAAGTTTTTAGGCCTTTTCATTTAGCTCTAAGCAGCCTGCCTATGTGGTCATGCTGGTTGATGTAGGTCACCGCACAGCACTGGACTTTAAAGTGCAGCACAGAGGTCAGGACACATCACTGCCACTCTGGGAGGTGATGGGGTCCGGTGGCATGTTGCCCTGGTGTAGCTGAGGTCAGGCAGCAGCTTTGTCTATGGATAGAATGGACTAGAAGTGCCACCGTGCCAACACCGGGGAGCTGCTCAGGAAGTGGAAACTCTTACAGCAGATTTGGAGATACGCATGGGGCAAAGCCATCCAGTGTGGCTGCATGCTGCTTTGCTGCTGTTGGCCATCATGTGTTAATGCAACACCTGACAGACAGTAAATCCCTGACCGTTCATCTTTGTCGTCATCTGTGTCCATCACCATCTATTTATACCGTTACCGGTGCTGTAATCTTATGGCTGTAATTTTATAAATTGCAAGTGGTTATGGTGTCATTAATGCACAAATGTGGAAGTCGACACTGGAAGTTTTGCCTGGGATTTTTGTGTACGGGAACTTGTTTTAATGTGCTGCTCACTTTGGGAATACTTGTACTGGAGAACTGCAAAGTGGGAATAATATTTATGATTTGCATGAGGAACAGTGGTGTATTCCCTACTGACTCTCTGAAAGTCCCTTCAAACACTAAACTTACTTTTTGATTCGGTGGTATTTTTTAATGATATACACGTGCAGTGGGTTATTGTGAACTGTTGAGGATTGCTTCTGTGGTTTTCACTTGTGTGGCAGTCAAAAATCTGCCAGCATCAAGGCAAGAGGGCAATCCTTGTTCTGTTCCCATCAGTGCTAAAGCTCCTGCAGGTACTAGAGACTGAGAGCCTGGCCTTGGGGGTGAGATCGGGCAGGTCAAAGTGATGGTATTTGCAGTCTCCCAAATCCGGTAGTGTGGAGGGACTTGTTTTTGTCATCCTGTATGTACAGCTGTATGTTAGGTCTGATAGTGGACCGTTCCCCCAGTTATTGCTCAGGGTCACAGTTGCTAAAGCCTCAAGCAGGGGTTTTCCCATGACCTCCAAAAAATTCAGTATCAAGGTCATCAGAGACATCTGCCTCTGGCAGTGCTGAGGTAGTTATTTTAGGCAGCCTGGATCATCCCATGCATTTCTGCACAGACATATGCAGGCAAACCTTTCCCATTCATAGGAACCAGGCACCCAGCTTCTCACTGAGGCATTTGACAGTCTATAGAATACCAGAATCTCTGGGGCAAGTTTCCAAATAGTTCATTGGGATCTAAACTACAAGACAAACTTTATTTGCGGATGGCTGAGAGCCTTCCTTCTCCTCTCTCTTGTGGCCACTGCAGCAGCTGGGACTCATGCATCATTACACGGCACCAGAGCAGGAGGACCAGAGAGCAAATACTAGTCAACGAGACTCTGAACAAGAACAGATTTTACACTGACAGTGGAGCTGCTTAAAGAACAATGCTGTTAGCCACAAAGGCAGGCAAAACTTTGCTGTGTAACCATCTGGCACTCCATCAGTCCCTGCTAACGCTCTCTGCAGGCTTGTCTGCAGCTTCTCTGTCCGTCTGTCTCACTTCACATCAGCGCTCATTGTGGTTGCTGTTCCTCATTCTGCTCGTGGCGCCGGCTGCTGAGCAGTACGCTCCCAATCTCATGGACAGATGCTGAACTACTTTGAGGGCATCATTCAGGCGCTGCCTCCAAAAGCCCATTTAATTCAGTCCTTACATCTGAGAGTGGAAGTCACCACAGTGTCCTCAGACTGGTTCTGAAAGGTGCCATCTGCACTGGGCAGTGACAGTGGGAGCCCCCTCAGTCTCACATGAAGAAGGAAGCTGAATCTTCTGTGAAGGATTCCCCTTAGTGCAGGCATCTTGTTAGCAGAAGCCAGAGCTATGATATTGATGGTGTCAAGCTGGGAGCCGAGCGGTTGGCATCCGAGGGAGATGTTTCTGCATATGATGCTGTGGGGAAGGCTGAACTTGCATTTTTCTCAGTGCTTTGCAAACAGTTGTTGGGTGATTTTTTCCATCATTACTGTTGTAGGTATGCACTGTTTCCAGGAGATGAGAGCCTTCTAGCTTATGATCCCTGCAGATAAGCTTCTGTTTTCCATTTTGCCAAAGAACAGAGCATTAGCAGAAGTGATCAGGTGTTACCATAAGATGGTATTATAAAAAGGCAGGGACTGGAGCTTGCACGTAGGCTGTTTTTATTATTTTTACCTATAAAAGAGGTGCCATGTAGGTTATACCCATGGGTTGCACCCTCTCATCTGTGTTTGAAAAGCAATCCAGTTGATGTCTCTTGGCTAGCTTTAAAAGGGAGCCAGAGCAACAGATGTCTGAGGATGATGCTCCAACATGCCCTTGGGCAAACCTGTCAAAAGGAACTTGGAGAAAACTAAGGAGTCCTCTTACAACAAAGCTGTGCTAGGGGATTGTAAAGGCCGTTTTAGCAAGGATCTCAGGAAGGAGCAGAAGAAACGTAGAGGTTATAAGCCCTGGTGACCTTTACCCAAGCATAAATTTGTAGATGGATTCCTTCCTCATGTTTTTCTGCATTATGAAACCATTAATACTTTTTCCCATTCCAGCTCTAAGTGATGCTTATTCCCCTCCTCTGCCATATCTTCTCAGACAATTCAGTGCATGTAACGAGTTAGTCTGCTTGGCTTGGTGATCACCGCTTGGCTGATCTTGCTTATCCATTCTGTTAACAGGGTGTCTGGGAAGATATTTGCCTGAGCAAATTATTCCAGTTGCAAAACCCCATTTTATTTGTTCCTATTTTTCTTCCCTTCTCCTGTAAAGATATTGGGGGGGGGGGGAAGTACCAGTTTGTCAGTAAATCAGACTTTTGATACCCCTATTACTCTCCTTGCTTTCCGTTGAACTGATTCTTGGAAGAAAGTATTTGAGTCATTTCCTCCAAAGGACCAAGCTGGTTCCTGCACTGTCTGTTTGTTCTGATGCTCTGCTAGCTACAACATCAGACCAGACCAGCTACCTTGGGAGCCTGGGGCTCACAGGTGGGAGTACAGTGCCTCTGTGCTGCATAGTTTGCAGCATAATTTACTGTAAAACACTGAAGTCTTGGAGGACGTATTGGTTGGGCCAAAGGTATACCCATCAAAACCAAAGCAAACGTATTTTTGTTGATGTTCTTGGAACTGTGGGTTATTCCCCCCTGTTTAAATTATGATTATGTCACTAGGGCTTTACTCGTAAACATGAACTTGACTTGCTGCATGTGTGTTTAACAGCCTGTGGTTTTGAAGGTTTGTGGTCATAATTTAACATTTGGTGTTGCCCTGAACCTGTCCATCTGTGAAGAGGTTGTAGTAAGTTTATTAGTACAGTTGTCTCAGTTTTAAATTAAAATAAACATGTATGCCATATTCAAATTTATTCTTTTCAGCTTTTAAAAAATAGTAATTTATTTTCATTATTCTTGGTTTCTGTGGCTTTCCATGCATGTTTGTACCCCAGATGGGGCCAAAATACCACGAGAAGAGTTGTTATTCTCATATAGTGAAGCATACTACAGCAATGCCTACAAACTTGAGCAGGAATGGGAGCCTTGTTTTACTGCCTTACCTCCTTCTCATGTGTTTTGCGCCCACTTTTGGCTTTACAAAGGAAAAAAGAAATCTGCCTTTGCGTTTACAGAAAAGTGAAATTCTTCCTCATTTTTGAAGGCGTAGCTGTTGAGTCTGTTACAGCAGTTGGGTGTCCAGGGCTATTTTTCTTAATAGTGAGAGTTCTTGAGGTACTGTTTGTCTAGTTCCAGTTTGAAAAGACTTTGTGGCCTGCAAAGGGACCCTGCTGTTGTGAAGGCTTGGCAGATGCATTTAGCCAGTTCTCTTGCCTTCAGAAAGCACTCCTTAGGTGAACAAAACACGGGACCCCAGGGTTGCCTATAACAGTGCTGAGAGGCAGAGGAAGGTATTGTCCGTGCATAAACGGGAGAAGGAAAAGGAGTCCTTTTTGGCGAGATGTTGAAGTGTGATGTAAGGCATGGGATTTACTGGGCAAAGAGCAACTGGTTAATGAAAAGACTTACTAGCACATTGCAGTCAAGGTTGCAGACATCAGGGGCTAAGTGAAGCTCCCTACCTAAGCAGAGGTCTTGTGGCAGTCACCAGAGGTTTCCTCAAATCCTGGCTGTGTGCTTGACCAGCCAGCCAGCATTAGGGATGCACATTTTCCCTGTATCTTCATGGTGTTGCCAGGCTGGTGTCACCTGCTCTGTGAACTGTGAGATGCTGATACAAGCTGGATAACACTAATGCTTTGCCTTAATTTGGCCTCTTGGAGAAATCAATCCATCACACTAATTGGGTGCAGTGCTTTGGTGCCAGGTGGCTGTTTTGAGACCAGAAAGTTGGAGCACATATGGTCTGCACGGACTTCTAATAAAGAAAAGAATTAGTGCTGGACTCTTTTTCTTTTTTTTTTTTTTTCTTTTTTTCTCCACTTGCAGAAAGAGGATATGCTGAGCCATTGCCTTTCTGACTTTCATCCTTTGGAAGCCATACCTCAACCTTACAGTTGTTTGATTTTGAGATGGAGATTTAAGCTGTCTTTTATGGTCTGTATCTCCAAAGAAAAATTAAATTTGTGCCAGCTGCGCTAATTAACTGACCTGATTTCTTTGTCCATTGAACAGCTGGAACAAAGGCATCTATCCATGTATCCCCCCAGAGGGACTTTGGGTTTGGAGGACTGTAGTAGTGGTTATGAGCAGACAGTATGGGCTAAGGCCTCCCAGTGAATTGCATCGTGCTTCCACATGGCAGTAGGAAGGAGATGGACTGAGCTTTCTTTCTGGAACTTCAGCAATTTTTGGAAATCACCCTTTCCCTCTCAAATTTTCTGATAATTCATTTTTCTATCTCTTAAATATATTTTTATTGGAAAAAAATAATTACTGGCATTATTTTTTACCTTTTTATAGAAAAACCGCTTCTTCATAAAAATAAGATTTGAGAAAATTCTGGCCAGCTTGTAGCCTGTGTGTTTTCAACTCACTGTGCTGTCGATCATGGTGTCAAACTACAGTTTGACCATGGCTGGCAGCAAATTGAGGCTGCTCCACCGTCTTGAGCAGGTGATGGTAGGAGAGGGGGGTTGGATCTAACTGTTCTAGAACCTGTTGACCATTTTCTAGAGGTGCTGCCTATTGATGAACGCCTTCCATCCCTTCCCCTGTGCAATGAAACTCAGGAAGAGAGGAGCCTCCATATACAGGTGTGGTACATCTGCAAATATATTGTAAATGTCGTTTGAAGGAATCCTGTTTCTTCTGATTATCAGACCCCTAAGTCAGCCATTCCTTGGTGTGTGGAAAGCAGTCAGGCAATTGCAAGCACCTTGATGCATTTGAAAGATGAATCACCTCTCATGTTATTTGGCCATCAGCATTTTAAACCTGACAGAATAGTGTTGGAGCTGATTGCTGGGTCACAGCAGTCCGCAAGTAAATAAAAGCTAGGAATGTAATTTGTCTCTGCAAAGTAAAACATTTGATTAGAGGGAAATGACAAAGAAAACAGGTTCTAACCACAGTGGCTACAGCCAGGATGCAGTTCAAGGTTTTGTGCTGATACGCCTGTGATCCTTGGATGGGGATCTGGGTTATTGTTTTGCCACTGCCTCTTGTTTGTGACCCTGTAGTTCACTATCTTTGTACCTCTGTGTCGCAGCCTATATACTTTTATGCAAAATTAGTAATGCTTCTTTATTCCCAAAAGCTGTTGGGAGGTTTTCTGGGGTTCTGTAATGCCAGTCAGAATCAAGATTAACAAACCTGTGACTCAATGCCATCAATACAAGCCTGGGCACCAAGAGGAGTGTAGGAGCTCTTGCCTGTGCTTCTGTGGCTGTACGAGGACCTCTCCATGGTGGAAAATTCATGGGCCAAACGTTGAGCAAATATAAAACAGCAGATATACTTGGGTCATATCAGTTGAGTGTCTGTCTCTTTAAATTCGTATACTGACCAGGGCTGGGATTTTGAATGCTGGTGGTTTAGTGTGATGTTAACTCCTCATTGCACTGCCCGTTGTCCCATCTCATAACAGGTTAAGTGAAACCCTGCTGTCTCCTGACTGCATACACATTCTATGTTACCTGGCAGTAAGAGAGATCTCTTGTTTTGTCCAATTGCTTTCTAAATCTATCTAAAATTTTGGCTGTCATCATGTGGCAGCGAGTTCCACAACTTAAAAATTAATTGGGGAAAAAGGTATTTTCTTCCATTTGTTTAAGCTTTTTGGGAAGACAGTAATACAATAAATATTAGAAGAAGCCAAATTGTACCCTGTGAGATATCTGCAGGCAGCAGCTGACTCATCCCTAGTTGATTACTTGGTGCTTGGTCTTCTTCATCTTAGTTAAGTGCCCTAAAATATATTGTCAGATATATACTTAGCATTACTTTTCTTGGGAAGGAATTACTTTGGTTGGCACAATGATCCGGGGGAATGATGGGCTGTGTGGTCACAGGTGGGGCAGGGGTCATCTACAAGGCATCTGAGACACATTTCAGCTGATGAAAACACTTGACAATTGTCTTTGCTGTTCTCTCCTTCTGAATAACTATCTGATTAGGGAATAAGCATGAGAAAAGAGCAGACTCCTAGATCCTATATTAAATTCAACAGATTCACTCAAAGACTACTTCTGCTAATTGAGGGCACTGTATTTCTGAAGGCACCATGGCTTATATAAAGGCTGTTCTCCTGGGGAGAGAAAGACCCACTTGAAAACAATCAACTCCATTATTTTATAGCCTTCTATTGCATTGTATTTACATTGCAGGATCCTTGACCTGGATGGATCAAGCTGAGCATTTTCTGCAAGTGGCTATTTTAATTCCACTTTTTCTATTATCTTTTCTCTTTTTAACAAAAGTACATCAAGTGGAACCAGAGAAGTGAGAGTTCGGAAACATTTGTTACAGCCCTGTCCTCTCAGGGTTGAATGCAAGATGATTTCCTACAGTTTGTATGCTGATGGCCCATCCAGTCCAGTTTTAAATGGCTCATGTGCTAAGGGTACCCCTTGGGAGGTCTGAGCTGCAGACTGATAAATTGTGATTGATCAAGTGTATTCATGCTAGCTCTCCCCTGGGAGCTGAGGAAGGGGATTACTCAATTCAATAGTTAATGTACAGAAGAAAATGGATGTTAATTTAAAACCACCATTTTAAAATATTTGAAATTAGTTTCATGGTCAAGAGTGCCAGACTGTCTGTCCTGAAGAGCATCCTTCTCTATCTAACGATCTGGGGTGGTGGGGAGAGCTCCCCATGTGCAGCTGCTGATGTTCCTCTCCATGGTGGTCGTTCAGCGACCATCCAAGGGCAACCTCAAACTTTGTATCTCTTCAGATTTTTTGCCACTGACAATGAGCTTTTAGCAAAGACCCCAGTTAAAGCCACTATGCAAGTTGGCACATCGGGCTGTGACAGGACACCTTCATACGCATTTTTACATAAATCTGTTAATAGCTGTAGGTTGATAATGATCACCTGTGGCTGCTGCTGATGTGGTTCTTAGGTGAAGTCTGAAACCTTCTATCTTTTGTGATTTTCCAGGGCACTCAAAGCCTTCAACCTGCTTCTTCCCCCATCATATTGTATATATTCAGAAATGTTTGTTGAGGGACACATTCTTGCTCCAGTTACAAATTATTTGCTCTTTCACAGTGAGGTGACACTAGATATTTCACACAATGATTAAAGTTAATTGTTGAATCCCAGCGCTAACTGGAAAAACTTCAGCCAAGTTATTGTGGGGCGCAACTGAGCTAAGAATTACAACATTGGTCATGTATCGCTTCTGGTGTTTCTCTCTCTTGTGACTGATTTTAATACGCAAGTGAGTGCAAAGTTACCGTAAGTGGATTTAGAAAGTATCTGTGCTACCTTTTCATAAGGATATTTCTGGTGAGGACATTATAGGTTCTATGTTGCAGTTTGCTTAAAAAAAACCCCAACAAACCTAACCAAAAAAAAACCCCAAAACAAGACAGTGTTGCAAGATTGACTGTCAGGCTTTTCAGCCAGTCAGTAGATTAATTGAACTTCTGTTTCCTAGCCAAGGAAGTTCTGTAACTTTCAATTTATCCATGTAGAAGATCTGTGATTTGAAGTTTACATCTTTTTCTAAATTCTTAGTTTTGTCTCTGAGGAGATAAAATGATCAAAATAAATGTGTCTCCTTTTCTCAGCACTACAAAACCATCAACTTAGCTATATTGAAAAATTTTTGTGTTACCAATAAAATTTCATGGTCAAAGTCAACTCTTGAAACATGAGATCAAGAGTGATGAAGCTCACTGTACTTGTTCCAGAGCGAGGTATCAGTTGCTGCCATTCCATCTGAAAGGACTTTATGGATCTCTGGTGTGTAAAATGATTTTTGTATTTTATCACAAACAGAGTCATCTTCAGGGAGGAATGAAAGTATATTGTTTCTGACATCTTTTTTTTTTCTGACAGTTTTACACTTTGACATTTCTCTATCCCAACTTGTTTTCCTACTCACTGACCCAAAATATCATAATGGTCTGGTTCAAAGGCTGCAACTAGCCTCAAATTTTGTGCTCTGTTGAGCCTTCATTTCAGTTTAGTTTACTGAATTGTCAAGTATCTACCTATGAGAGTCAGAGAGAGATGAAAAGACACCACTAGAATTCTGATGACTGAGAAACCATGATTGGGGCAGAAGGCAAGATTTCATACTGCTGCTATTGCATTATTCATGAGAAAATTAAACACAATGTTTTGACCTTGAAATCCTTTTTTTTTTTCCCTTTCTTTCTGCACTTAGGGTTAGGTATATAGGCTGTAGCCATGGAGCCGTTGCTAGGATGCCAGGAACTTGATAAATCTGTCTTTCCCATGTAAAAACTTTGCATAATTTCAGAGCTGTCAGTTTTCCTGAGTTCTAAGGTCGCCCACTGGACTTGGGTGAGTGGGTACACCTCTGTCCAGCCAGCGGGTTGCCCCTTAAAGGAGAAGTGTGAAGGTCAGAGTAATAACTCCTGCAGGGTGTAACTTAAGTATTTTTTTGTCATGGTCTTCCAGTTGTTTTCATAGATTTCCTCTAAAAATGAGTTCTAGGTTCAAAAGGGGGCCTGCAGTAGTAGAGACATTAAAAAATTATGCCTGTCCATTGCGATTTTTCTCCCTGGTATTTGGCAACATGAGATGCTGTTGTATTTAAAATCCCTTCACAAAACAATAAATGTGTTGTAAACCACATCCTAGGAGGCCACAGTCACAGAACAATACAAGAGTGAGGATATAGAGTGGGACCACCCTAATATGCTCAGGGCTGCAACATAGTCCTTTGGAAAAGAGAAAAAGTGAAAATTCTGACTCAGAAAGATGTTGGAATTTGTAGTGTGCTGCCCTTATTCAGCAATTTGTCTTGACTATTAAATGTACTGTTGTTCTTTCCAATCAAATGCAGGGACTGTGGCCCAAGAATATGATGCTCCATCACAGTCAGATAGCTGAGCTTGGAGTAGCTGTTGAAACTGCAATCACAGTCAGCTGCAAAGTTTGCATTAGGCCAGCCATACTCCTAGAAACTAGGCTAAAGAAAGCACAGGAGCATGCATTTGTTGAGATGGGGTGGGTGTGAATCAACAGTAAGTAGCTACAGTTTTTTCTTTCTGATTGAAGCACAATTTATTTCCAAGTGTTGGGGTGCAACACAGGGAGTGGAGGTCTCTCCAGAGCCCTTGCAGGTGGGTAGTGGGTGAGCTCTGAGAGGGAGCTCCCCGCTTCCCACAGGTAGGTAGGGTCAGCCCAGTGTTAGGAGACATGTAGGCAGCAACTGAGGAATCCTTGCAAAGGTGGGAGGGAGGTTTCTCACCTCCTAGGCTCTGCTTTGCTGCTGGCAGGGAAATGTGCTTTCAAAGCACAAGTTACAAAAGAGGAGCAAGAAAACAAGATGCAAATTAGAGAAGAAATAAACTTCAGAAGAGTTTCCTTTGTGATTATGACTCAGTTTTCAGAGAGGCAGACAGCATAGCTTTTGATGCATCAAAGGTGTGTCGCTGTATCTTTTTAATAAGTTCCTTTCAGTGCCTCTGCACATATAGGGAGGTCATGTATTTACATGACACCAGAGCTGCTTGCACAAACACAAGCCTGTTGCTGTAAGTAAAGAAAACAAACAGAAACCTTCTTGCTACTTTTTACACTTTACTGGAAATCAGTGCCTCATGGTCACTTCTGTTTGACTGGTGGATCTAATGAGATGGCAACAGGTGTTTCTGCCTACAGGTACACTATAGCATGCTCTCCTGCTCAGTTTTTTCCACCTTCAAGTACAAACACGGGGCGTCATTTACCCCCATAGCCCAGGAACAAGCAATTCTTTCCTTCAGCCACCTCAAATTCCCTCTGATTCTTTCAATTTATTATATAGGATAGAGGAATTGCTAAATTCCCCCACCCACAGTATTGTCAAGTTGATAGCTCTGCTTTTCTCCAGTATAATGCCACGAGTAGGCTCGTTTGCAGATGTCTTCCTCAGGCCTCTACCATTTGTTGTTGCTGAATAACCTTTCAGCTCTTGGACAAAGTCGTACATCAAATGCTAGAAACTGGTCTGCTAGACTGGTAACCAGTGAGCCAGGACATTGCATAGCAGGAATGCTGCCCATCACATGTCAGCTTTGCCAGTGCTTTTCCTTCCAGTGCCCTGTGGTTAACCCATGGGCAAACTTCTCCATGTCTTGAAGTCTTCAAGTCAAGATTAAGCACCTTTCTGAGAGATGATATTTAAGCACAAGTGATTGGGGTCTTGGTGCATGGGGTAATTGGATAAAAGCACAGATGGAGCTGTTGATTCCACAAAGCAAACTAAGAGTAGCTGATAAAAGGATCTGTGCTGGCATTATATGCTGGGAAATGCAGTTCTGCAATATAAGTAGAGTCCATTTACCTGCAGCTGGTTGTGACCTGCAGCTGGATGTAACACAGATTGCTCCCAGACCATTTTGCCCTGTAGAATATTAAAGGTGAAAAGAAAAGCCCTAAGGCAAGTTGTACCAAATGAACTTTTCCTGAGCTGTCTCCTAGAGCCCATGTGGGAGATAGAAGTAGTGCAAATGCATCTGTTGTCTACCCGGAGTACGAACCTCAAGTCCTGGTTACACAGCAACTGTATTATACTGTACATAGTTTATCATTGTGTATAGCTGTGGAGAAATTGGAGGCTTTTTCTGGTGTTACTACTATGACATTTGAACCAACCTGTCAACAATTTGTGTGGCATTATAAATATAGCCAGCCCAGGATGTAGAAGAGAAAGAAATGGTTGTATTTCTCTTTCCTTCCTACTCTGCCAAAGGCTAAGCCAAAGCACCTATGAAGAGTCTTTAGACCCACATTTTGAAAGACACCTAATTCTGGTTATCTTGACCTTGGCTTTTCTACCTCATGTTTTCTGAAATAACACCAATCTTCCAGTCAGGGCTGCGGAGCCCACTGAGAGAAGACAATATTGGACAATCCAAACTGAGGCATCTTTTCCTTTTGAAAATCTGTAATACCCAGTGCTTTTGTCAGATGGTGCTGATTACTGTATTAGTTTAAAAATAGATTGATAACTTTCAGTGCTCTTCCCTCATTATGTCAAACTCAAGGGAAAGAGCAAACCCTTAATTTTTACCAGCTGCTGTCAGAGTCCTGTGGCAAACTGCCAGTGTCATGGCTTGCTGGTTATTATGCACAAATGAAAAACTGGAGGAATTCCACTTACTGACATGTTTTGCTCAGGTGCTCCCTGCGTCTTTATTGGTCCTGAGGCTTTGTTGCCCTCATTTTAGCAGAAACCAGTCTAGCTCTTGAACATACATGGATCTGAAAGATCTTAACTGAAGTCTGACTTTGGAGATCTGGAAATAAGGACACAGAAAGGCAGATTTCCTTGCACAGGGATGCACCGCAGGGCTGGGAACAGCAGCTCCATTGTTAGTCCCATGCTGCATCCACTGCATCGTGTTGCCCCCCCTTCTCCCTGCCCAGCAATGTAGTTTGGGCTTTCCTTGTCCCTGTGGAATAACAACTTTGATGCTATGTGTTAACAATACATCTAGCAGGGATGCTGGCAGAACAACAGAAGGCAGGAATCTGGAGAATCATTTAATTTGATCCTTCTCATCCCAAGATGATTAGTTGAGATACTAGTGTAGCAAGAGCAGACCCATGAAAACAGTGTCACCGAGTGATCGCTCTCTCTGCTTTCTATAAATACTCAGTCCTGCGTTAGTGACTCTGCCCTGTAGACCTCCTGTCAGACGAGCCAGCTTTGTACATGCTTTTAAGCACTATATGCATGTATTGTAAATGTTAACTGTGTATTTTGGTGGCGTAACAGCTGGAGACCATTATGGTGTGACAACACTGTTCTCCTACACTTCATAAGAAATTCAGTTTGGTCGGCCTACATTTATGTCAGCCTCCACGCGAACCTGCTCTGTAATCTCTCACTTCTGTTGTTGCAAACCTGAAACACTGAATCAGGAAACAGAGGCATGCCAAAATTGTTAAATAAGCAGAGCCTGTGTCATTTGGAGACTGCCGCTGTGTTTTCTTGCTCACATGGTCCTGGAATGTGTCTCCTGGTAGGGGGAAGGGAGCATTTGTGAATGTGTTCTCAGAATGAGTCATTATGGTAAATACTTTTTTTTTTTTTTTTAAGTGCATGACTTAAGGTTAGGTGTTTCTGAAATAATAAGTTAGGGCCAGGCAAAAATCCTGATATGGCTGCAGGTACTAACCAGGAGGCCTGATGCACATGTGATGTGTGAGCAAGGTAAAAAGCATCCTTTTAGGGAAGGCTATTTTTAGAAGTTACAAATCCTGCTTCTTCCACGTACTGTCCTATTTTTAACCAAGAGTGCTTCCGAGCTCTCAGCCATGCTCTCAGCTGTGATCTACAGGAGCCTTCTGTACCACATTGCTTCGTTAAGAGCTTGTTGCCTATTATGGAACATGAACTTTGTGGTAATTGCACTGGGTTAACCAGTGACAAAATGTGTATATATTAGTTTCGTCTTTCTTTCAGTATCCCTTAGTACCACTCGCAGAGGAGGCGGCTAACCTGTGAGCAGTGAGCAAATTTGAATTAGCAGGTAGACAGAGAGACAGACCAGCTTGGCTGGAGCTGTGACGTGTTTGGAGATTAATAGAGAGGATCGGATGCTACACAACCCTCACCTGTTTCTTCCCCACCCTCAAGAGCTTTCAGCCCCAGCCACAGCCCTGACAGCCCTGCTTCTTAAGACCAGGGAAGAGCATCCTATATATTTTGAAGGCAAGTGTTCAGTAACCAGTGAAGCATGGGACAGGACAGCCCATGGCCACGTAGAGGTGCAATAGCAAGTGATGTAAGTTCCCTGGCTGTTGGCAAGGGAAGAAAGGCAGTGCGAGAGAGTGGCAAAACCCATCCAATCTGTAGAAAGATTTCTGAGGAAAAGGGAGGGGTTTTGTACATAATAGCTCCTTTTTACATATACAAAAGTTGTAGCACAATGATGCACGTTTTTGCAGGCAGACAGATGTTGCCTATTGAAAACTGGGTCAGAAAAGGTTGCATCTGTAATGAATGTGTGATTAGTAATTACCCTGATTGGCCCTGTGTGAAAAACTTGCTGATTCCCACAACTCTCTGTCTACTAGATGCTATTTAATCCCACTTGTAAGCTCTTGGAAGTCTGGCTAACAAAGTCTTTGCATGTGTGACGTAATGAGCATCTTTGTAGAGTTGGAACCTGAACAGACATGATAAAGACAGAGCAGGAGGGGTGTGATATACAGGCAAGTGAACAGCATGTGTGACAGTGTGTGTGAGAAGGAGGTAGAGCAGAAAAGGAGTTTGGCTAAAAACAAGAGAGGAGTGTGTAAGATAATGATCCTCTAATGGAGGAAAAGGATGGTTCAAACCAAACCTGGATAACAGGCTGAAAAAGCTACTGTCACAAATTACGTGATCTGCCTGGACATCTCTGCTTGAGGTGTTCCTACAGCTGGTTCTTCTCACTTCAAGTCTTCATCTGATTCATCCTTGCCATCTTTCCTAAGAGTGCATCTCAGTGTGCTCACACTCTGACCAGCTTGTTGAACTATGAGTGTCTGTGCCCCATCAAGTCTGCTCATTGCCTGGGTTTTTCATCCAAATGCTCCTAAATGCCCAGGTAACAGCCTGGTCCTCAGAAGTGAAGAGCAGAGTGTGGCTGGGAAGGGGGTGGATGAAGAGGGAGACCAGGATGGTGGCATTCAAGGGAACTTTAACCATTCTTCCATGCATAGTTTTGATCATATTGAAGGAGCGAATGCTGGGCTCAAGTACACTGCCTTTTCCTTACTTGACCGGTGGTCATAACCATGTCTTATGTAGTTCATCACCAAATCTTCACCTCGTATTAATGGTGAGGGAAACTGAGGCACAGAGAGCTGAAGCAACTTGTCTCGTCACCAGCAAGCAGTGGGCAGAGCACAGCAGAAACCTCTCCTGAACTGATGCTGTAAGCTGGCTTGCCCTGCCCAGTCTGTCACTACACAGGGCAGGGCAACGCGTACACAGAAAGCAGATACTTCTTTTAGCCCTGTAACCAATGGCATAAGCAACCAGCTTAGCCATGCTTCAGAGCATTCGCATGTCCCAGCCTCAGAGGTGGGGGTCCTCCACTCCCTCCGGAGAGGGAGCTTGAAAGCAGCAGCACAAAGGCTTCCAAAGTTACTAAATAGATTTTATGAAGTGCTATTAAGCCCCATAAAGGAACTTTTGTTGAGCTGGAGCATTGTTTATATTGAAGCTGATTGCTCTCATTGCTCCCCCGGCACTGTGTGCCTGGGCAGCAGCCTGATACGAGGACAGGGAGGGCTGGCAAATGCTGGCTTTTACGTCTGGGTATTCCAGCTCAGTAGGTATGCACATGTCTGCATTGTCCCATCTCCTGCCTTTTTCAATCTCATATTCTGTATCGCCTATTACTGTGGTATACAAACACCCAACAAATGATTTTAACAAGACAAATACCCAATAGCAGTAGGTGTTTTGGCTGTAGGAGATAGCCAAACAAGGTCTAGTGATTAGAAGCTGAAGTTGGACGTGTTCAGATAGGAAGTAAGGGATGCATTTTTTTATACTGAGGTTAATTAACCATTGAAACAATTTACTGAAAAATTCTCTGTCACAGGACATCTCTCAGTCCAGGCCTAGATGTTCCATCTAAAAGAAGTGCTATAGCTCAAACAGATGTAGAAGTTGCTAGATGAGTTTCTCTGTGTTTGTGCAGGCTGTCTGGTGTACATTCATAATGTTCCCTTTTGGCTCTACATGAATCCCCCAAAGGTGCTATCAACTCTGTCTTTTTTTAATAGCTGTACACTTTTTTAATGAACAGGAGATCATAGTCTAAGAAATTTATTTGGGGGGGAAGGAGCAGGGAAGAAGGCAGTAGACACAGCTTTTAGCTTTGCATTCCCTCAGGTTTGGACAAGAACTGTCCCATCAGTGACTGGATGATGTTTTGCTTTTCCTGACATGTTTGATGTCCCTCCTTCATCACAGCTGGGCTGGTTCTCTCCCTCCTGTCCTCCCTGCCCTTCCTCTTGGGTTTGCACAGATAAATTGCATCCACATTCTTCTGGAGAAGAGGAGGAGAGCGGGGTATTCACCATAACATGGATGAATTTCTCAAATCTGAGTTAGCTTTTAGGTCCTCCCTGTGAAATTGTCCTCGAGAGAAGTGCTCTGATGATAAAGTGGGCATGAAATACTTTCAAGTGACATATCTGGCAATTTGGACTTTTTTTTTTTATTAATATTAAGCGTCTTTTTGAGGGTGATAATGCCAAAGTGATACACTTTTTTTGCTCCATTCATTTCTGCTTTTCTGTTGGTGTGCGGCCTGGGAATACAATATGCTACTCTGTGATGGCAGAGGCTGTTCGCGCAGTGTTCCCATCACATTCAGAAATAGGAAGAACAAGATGTACCATGAACAAGATTATTTTTGTGAGACTCCACTCCAGCTTTGCAATTCCAAGTGCTTCAAAGATATGCTTGATCTTGGGCACGTTTACATGCAGCAAACAAGCTTTGAGGCTCTGCCCATCGCTGGCAGTGCCATCTTGCGCTCTGTTTCCCACCTTATTGTTCCAAAGGTGTTTTGCTCCTGACTCCCACCAGGAAGCTTGGCTTTGTCATCCCTGCTAAAGTTGGGATGAAGACATCCTCATCTGGAGGGACAGCCTCAGCATCTGGCACTTTTTTCAGAGATAGAAGGCTGACTGTGGAGCCTGTGGAAAGAGGTAGGCATTGCCACAGGACGGTTTGTGTCTTAGGTGGACTGAACTGCTTCTGAGCATATTCCTCAGTCCTTGGAGGATGGAGTATCTATAAATTAGACGCATCACTTATTTGTCTAAATAAGAGGGATGCATGTGAGCTGAAGAGAGATAACAGATATTTGGCCAGTTCGCGGGTCAGTTATATCTGTGAAATCAATGCAGACAAGTTTCCTTCAGCAGCAAAAATACAGAAGTGCTGTAGGGTTCTTTGTTTTCAAAATGCTCTGAGAAAGAGGTTACTGTATATTGGTATCATCAGTCAGGAGCTGTGGCTGTTGTCCTTTCCATGGGGCTGCCGTGTTAGCAATACACTTCAATGATACGTCTCAGCGGGAGACCCGGACTCAACATGACGGGGAAGATGGCCTCTTCTATTTGATTGTTAATTATCTGCCTTTAATATAGTTCAGGCACTTGAAGCTTTATTTTTAGAGACTGATTCCTTTATGTAATTAGATATAATGGCTGAAATAGCTGTTCTTTAATGACCCTGTTCTCATCAGGACTGACACTGCAGCTGAAAGAAATGTTCTTACCCAATGTTCTTACCCTCCTTTGTGTTTCTGTATTCCTTTTTCTTAGTCCGGGGTGAACAGACAGATGAGCTTGGTCTGAAAGCTGGGGAGCTCCAGGGAGCTGGAGCCACATTTCCGCTGGGCTCCTACTGCTGTGCCAAGTCAAGGCAAGAGCAGAGCCCGGACCTGGTCTTGGCAGCCCAGGTGCGTGATCCGTATCATCACAGGAGGAGCTTTCCCTTCAGCGTTCCCCTCCAAGCAAAGCATGTGTTACCACTGCACCATTGCATTGTGCTAATATTCTCCTTAATGAAAGAATTGCAAAACTCATGACCCAAAGATGAAGCCTAAGGAGGGGTTTGTCAGCCCAAATGTTTTCTGACCCTGTCTGCTGAACTAATCCATAAGTAGGAACCTGGCCTCCTTGGTTACAAAACATTGCAAATAATGATGCCAGGAGCTAAGCTTTATCAGCCGCCTCTTCTTAAAAAAGATTTGTTGTATAATGGTGTGTCGGCTGTTATTTTGCTGTGATTTAAGGGTCTGGGTCTGCTCAATGATTTAACTATTTTCCAAGAGCATTATGAACCTGGATATTGGGTCAAATTTCTGGCTTCTAAACCTTACAGTTCAGTAACTCACAGGCTTTTTTAAATAAAAGCCCTCAGGAGAAGAGATGTGCCAGGGTGCAGTGAAATATATGCTCTGTTCACAAAGGCGGCAGCAGCTGCATCAGATGATTAGTATTTTGTACATCCTGACACTGAAATGCAGGGTTTGGCTGGAAGATCCAGGTATTGTTGTGTCACAACCATATTTTATTACATTTTAAGCTACAGCAACTGAAACAGCACAGTTGCTTCCACATGATAAATAATGGAAATAAAAGCTGATTAAATAACAGCCCTCCGAAAGGGAAGAAGCTGCTAGGAGCTTTCAGCCTTCTAATCTTCTGATTTGCTTTGTCTTTGCCTTTTTTTTTTTTTTTTTTTCCTTGAGGTAGTTTATAGTATACAGTAAAATGTTCCCTGGGAACTGAATTATGTAACTTTCAGCAGTGTTAATGTGTGATGAAATGAGCACTGAGCCATTCAATTAACACTGCACTATTACTTACACTGATATGCACAGACATATTAATGGCATCTGCATTGATATTGGTTGATCATAAAAATACTGCTATTGTCACTACTAGAAACTGCTAGGTGGATGTGTAGAAGGGTCAACAGAAGATGCAATAAATTCCTGGTGATGCTGCTGCTCGCCTAGCGGCTTTCCCTTGCCATCAGGGGACTTGCTCGCTGTGGGCAGTTCTGCCAGCAGAATAACCCTGGGATGGGTACTTCCTTGATGAAATACCTGCTTGCTGAGTAGGTATTTCAGCAACTGCCAAGTTCTTCTGTCGTGCCCCCACCTCCCCTCCCCCTTTTTATTCTTTAAAAAGAGGAGGGTCAAACCCATGATCTGTCCAGTCCAGTGGTCCATCTGTAAATGCTGTGCTACTGAGGCTTCAGAGGAAACACAGGGAGAGCTTGACATTTGTCTTAGGGAAAGCAGGAGCTGCGTGGGTAAGGAGAAATCTTTGTTTCAGGATAAATGGAAGGGAACCTCAAACTGCCTTTTTCCTCTCCAAATTTCCATGTGTGTGAGGAAAGATATGAGAACTGTGATAAATATACATGGGACAACTTGGCCTTGATACTTGGTTCCCTACAACATACAAAGGCTTAAGGACAGCTTGAGTTAAGTAATCCTTTGATACTTTTTTATTTAACATTCAATTCTAATACAAATTTTGTCATGTCTTCAAGTTCCTTCTTTCTGAGAACAAGGAACAAATTGTCCTTCTTAATTTAAGTACAAAATCCTGACACCAGATACATCTGAAACCCCATCACAGAGGTCTTATATGGCCATAAAATATAACACACAATGTAACATGGTGCCAAAGGCTGTTGGTTGTGCTGGTTGAAATGCACGCTTGGCAGATCTAGCAGCTTTTAAATGGCTTTAAAAAAAAAATAATACCAGCAGCCCTAGAAGATGAACAAAAAGGTAGGCTCTCTCCAAACCTCCAGTTGCATGTGTCATGTTTGCATAACTCCCACCAGCAATTTATCTTAGCAGGTTTATAGAGTTGGCTTAGATTTACGGCAGAGAGCAAAACATGAAAGCCCTGGTGGGGAGAGAGTCGGTTCCTGCCCCAGAGCAAAATCCTGCCCCGCATCAGCGGGCGACGAGGCAGATGCCTGGCCGCAGAAGAGCAGTTTGAGCTCATTTGCTGTCACCTGCATTTTGTGACTCCTTTAAACAAGCACATGGTGTGCTCCTGGCCAAGCCTGGGCCAAAGTGTTACTTTGGGTGTAGTCCTTGCGGGAGGGCCAGTGCCTACCAGGGACTGCTGTGCTCCTCTTGCAACCTCACCTGCCCTCGATCCTCAGATCCTTGTGGGAAAAGTCTGAGGGTTTGGTGGGGTTTTTTTTATTCCTTATGTTTTCTTTTGAAGGCGTGGTAAAAAAAAGAAAAAGGGAGAGGTTTGCAAAATAGAGGTGAGTTAGCATAATGCCCAAACTGCTGGCTTTCATCCTGTTTGTTGTAGGGGTGATGTTTGCTCATCTCTGGCAATGATTGGACTGGCCCCAAATCAGCCTTAACACTTGCAAGTGACTTATGTTGATATTCGTCATCTCAGTTTCACAGGTAATACATTTTAACCCATGCAGTACCTGGACGATCAGCACAGTGCTTGCTCAGTGCAGTACGAGCTACCCACCACATAGACCAGGGACCCCATGCTGGGAAACCAGTCACCAGCAGTTCAGAAACCTCTCCCATCTGCATTGACTTTACCTCTGTGTTTGATGACTGGGTTCAGAAGACACTGTTCAAGTACTTCAAGCTTTTTTTTTCAGGGAGTTGGGTGGTCTACCTGATGTCTTGTTAAATCTGGGCCCTGCAGTGTTGGAGCAAGCAGCATTACCAGCTGATCGCATCCCTTTGCACTGCATTGGGTTTAGTACTTACAACTTCGCGAATTTTCAAAACTTGACCCCAAATTTTCCATGCAAAGTGTCTACCTCAGGGTTAGATTTTAGGAAAAAATAATTTTCAGCACAAACAGCTGTGGCTCAGTGTTTTTGGTTGAACACATGTTATTTTATCATGTTCAAATAGTAACATAATTCTTACAGTTATGTACTCCCATGCCTTGCAATCTGGGGAGAGATAATTTTGTAATCTTAGATGAGTCTTTTGTCATCACTAAGTGTGCTTATCTTCAAGATCTGAAAGATTTTATTTTGTGCTGAACCTCTGAAAGATTTTAATTTTTATATGTTTGGTGGATGTCTGGGTAATGCACCTTCTCCAGAATCTGCGACAGGCATGCATGTGTCTGCAGGAGCTGACGAAGAGTGTTCTTGTTCTTAGTCTTTCCTCTCCTTTCTCAGTGGCTGAAAGACCAGGAGCTGGGTCAAAACTGCATTCATCTCCTTCTACAATTGCTTTAGTTTATAGTTCTCATTTCAACATAAAAAGCACTTGGTTTTCAGATCTTCCTGCATGGCACTCTTTGAGTGCTGCTTTTTGAACCCAAACCTGTCTTGTTTAGTATTACATTTGCCTGACATAATCTAGTTCTGAATAAGCTAGATTTTTTTGTTGTGTAAGAACAGAGAAAGGTGGATTTATTTGTTTTTTCCTAGTAAAATAATGAACTGTAAACTGATGTGTGCGTCTGGACATTGTCTCTGCAATACTATATTTTTTCTCCTCCAGAACCACCCTGGCGTCATGCCCATGTAATTAAGTCAAAACGAATAAGCAACACGTGCTTTGACTGTGCCATGTGGCTCCCTATTGTATGTGTTACAATTGAGCTTCTCAGAACATTCGGGTTAATTAACATCTTTTAGGGACCTGAATAATAGATATGGTGCACAGGGCTTTAACGTGTTGGGCTCTAATCAGTTTATTAGAAGACAGATGAAGACAACACAGCAGGCTTGTATTATTCTTGCCTCTAGCCCTGGAAATTGAATTGCATAGCATTTATTTGAAATTAACCAAATGCGATCTGTTTAAAAATGTACTAGGACCTGTTTTGTTCAGGTCTGTACTTTACTTGTTTGTTTGTTTTCACTGTTTCTGGAGGGGAGAGACAGCCACGTTCAGCCCCTTCTAGCGCCTTGTAGCACTCATCAGTATTGCTTTCTAAAATTCCCCCTCAGCTTAATTAACATTAGGCTGTACCCAAGCAGTATTAATTAATCAGTTGCAAATGGCAATGTTGAAGATGGCAGTGGTGACTACTGTTAGCAATCTGCAGTCAGCTTTTGCTACCCACACAACAGGGATGTCACAAAGGAGCTGTGAGTAAGCAGCAGGCTTTTTGCTCATTTTTTTTTTTAATGTCAAAGGTGGAAATCCTGCTTTATTCTGTAGTTACACATCTGTCTCTACAGGGCAGAATCCAGTGGTGAACGACAGGCTTTGGCAGTTTGACACTCTTGCATGTTGATGAGTGAATCTCCTTTTCTTCCTTCTCTGCTACCTTGCAGCATGCTCTGTGCCATCTACAGGGCTGTCACGCTGCCTACTGTCCCACATCTGTAAAGCATTTCACAGCCGGAGGGAGATACCTAAGCATTGACCTACACTGCCTGTCATTTTAGGACAGAGGTGGCTCTGCAATGTGGCAGCGGATAGCTGAACTGCTTTTAAACTTGCCTGATGCATGCAAGAAACTCACAAATTGGGAGTGAGGTTTTACTTTTACCATTTTTGCTTTGGAGATCAGTTTTGTGACCCTTTGCAGGATGAGAGTGTGGAGATACAAGTGCTGGCAGGCTGGAAGCCAGGCGGAGGAACTGTGCTGTAGTCACAACTTTGTCACAGCCCTGTATGTGGTGGCAATATCCCAAATTCATGCCCTTGTCACCCCGTTATTGAGATGACTTGCAGAACCTGTGAAGTACCTGGTGGTACCCAATGTGTCATCACTTACGGGGTAGCCAGTGACAGCATATTAATCTTTATACTCCTAAGAATAAGAAGGAAAAATGCTTTCCCTGCAGTGTTTTCAAGGGCTTTATTAGTTGGCAGTCCATTTTTTAGGTCTTTTTTTTATTGGTACAGATAAATTGGATGCCCCTCTCTCCATCACTGCTCAGCGGGCTGACAGCCTGGCTGGCTAACGCCTGAGACCGTAAACTCAAAGCTTCTGCTCAAAATGCTGGTGCTTGCTGGCTTTATCAGAATGCGGCAGCCTCCGTTCTTGAAGGGCTTTAGTGTGTTGAGTGGAAGTGAGATGCCTTGGTCGTGGCAGTGGGATGAAACGGGATCTTTCATCTAGAAGAGAGTATGGCTGGAGGATAAGGAAGTCTGTGTGATGGGGGCAGATCCTCAGCTTGGCTGCTGTTTTCCTGTCCTTGTAGGAAAAACAAAAAGGACAGTAATGTGGTACCTGGCACATGGATGTGAGATGAGATGTTTGGTAATGGGAATGCTGGGGAGAGCACCGAAAGCTTAGCTAGTATTGTCTCCCCTGCCACTGCCAGCAGCGGGAAGTGAAGCAGGTGTATTGGGCTCAGTTTCTTCTGTCTTCAGAGGGAAGGAGGGTGATATTTTGACTTTCTTTTGCAAAATACTTTGAGATCAAGGACTGTGGAATATGCAGTCCCTGAAATCAGTGTTATTACTAAACTGAGGCCACAGAGGCATGACCTTTTCTGGCCTTTACTGTGTCAGCTGCAGTATATTCCTCTAGCTGGTATTTAGGAGATGCTGACCCTTGATCGCAGTAAGCAGAGTTGTTCATCTGATCCATCCCTAAACCAAAATGAGCCAGGTGACCATGAGCAGTATAAACAGCTCTTTGCTAATCTGGTTCCTCTTGACTTGAACGAGGTAGGATAGCTTTGCACAAGTGGCTCAGCAGGCTAGCCTGCCCTTACTGCTTGCAAAAGAAATTATGAGAAGCAAAAAGGGGATGTGGCTGCACCTGAAAGGAAATATTTGTCTGTGGCTCAAGTCTTACAGTAGCATTTGTCACTGCAGTGGGCAGACATGGTGGTGTGGACATGGAGAACCACCTCCCAACTGTTTTTAAATAGGGAAGTTTCAGTGCAACTCGTATGCTGTAAATACAGCTCCAGGTAGCTGGAAGCAGAATATGGAACTGTCTGCTCTCTTCTTTATTCACGCCAGCTCTACTTTTTTTTTTTTTTTTTAACAGTGACAGGTAGAGGGAGAGGAATTTGCATTCATTCTGCCCACAAAGATTACACAGGGCCAATAAGCAACGCAGAGTCACTTTTCTGAAACGACAGTACCTTGTTCACATATATTAACTTCTTTTGCCTTCTGCCTCTGGATTATTCATGAGCCAGGCAGTGTGCTGCCTAAATACCAATAGTGAGTAATGAGGATTAAGTGTTACCTCTAATTCCATCGTTATGAATATTTCAGAACTTCCTGTTCAGGCTTAACTGCTATTTTGGTGCAAAAAAGGCAAGTCTTGGGAGCTGAGCTGCTGTTGGCCGTGACATCACGATGCTGTGATTTGGGTCTGGCGTGACACATATTCCGGAGAGCTAAGCTTGCTCAAGCCTCTTATGTAGATGTGTCCAAGAACGTCTGTGTTGAGAGAGAAGCACTTGTTAGTGAAAGGGGTGGATTTTTAGTATACAACAAATGTGATTTTTCTGACTGCTGCTGCTACTTGTTTTTTTTTCTCCCCAGTTTGCTTCCTAAGCTATAAAATTCAAATCCTGAGCCAGCGTATGAGTTGGGGAGAAGTTTGGGAACCGATTCGGGAATTAGTCACATGAAATTTGAGATCAGACAGGGAGTGGTGCAGGTACCTCACTGGCAAGGGAAGGAATTGAAATGTGGTCTCCTGGTGGCAGGTGAGTTGCTCAGTCTGAAGAGTTTTTTAGATCTCTCCCATGATAAAAGTTGTGAGAACAGTGAAATGAAAACAAGCTCCCCCATGCAAAGGGATGAACTTTCAGTGCCAATCTCCCAAGGCAGGTGAGGAGATATGTAGGTGTTGTATCTGGTATGCAAGATGTCTCTCATCAAGCTCCTTTTTCCCCTTTCAAACACATTAAAACCTTTATCTTGACACTTCTGTGCAAGCCCAGAATTACTTCAAATGCCCATATTAAAGGGCTATAAAGGTTTGTGGAAAGGCTTGTCTCCTCTATGCACCAAGAGGTGACCTGTTTTCCTCCACATTATCTTTTCTTGCTGTGACAGGACCACAAGCACTTTCCTCTGCAGACGATGGTGGAGGAGAAATGGCACAAAACGGTGGTTTGGGGGCTGGGGCTTTGTTCACTGCCTGCTATCGCCAAACAGGGCCATTGCAGTACATTTCTTACCAAGCAATGTGCAGAAAGCAGGATCAGTGCTAGCAAGCAGTCAAAAGGCAGGATTAAACAGACCTTTTGCAGCAGTGCCTGTATAGTGTTGTCACTTCAGGATGGATGAAGGGCCCTTTATAAACAGCATCATAGATCTATCCGTGTGTCACCAGAAGGGTTTTATAATTTCGGACTCTGTCTGTCAACACCGTTTTTTGTACTAACAGCACCTGCTATTGAAAAGAATAGTAGTTTTCACATACAACATTAAGTACACTTTTTTCCTATCTTCCTTTTGCACACTTGTTCACTAGTTCAGTATTAACAATCAGCAGAAATGCTCAGTTTTACATGGTAAAATTGTACATGTGGACATCTGAAAATCATCCCCTTACAAAAGCAAGGAGGAGCAGTCCTACACTGACCATGGTGATAAAGTAGACGTGAACCAACACAGCTTTGCCACGGTGCTGCTGCGCAGCGAGACAGTTTCCTGTAGTCGTAAACTAGATGGACTCTAATCTGTTTGGACTCTGGAAATTGCATATTGCCAAACTGTCCTTTGTGACACACGCTTCAGTTATCATTCTGCACGGCTACTATCCCCCTGTTACTAATATGTGGTTAATGGTCATTCAGCAGGAAAGAAAACTTTTTTTTTCCTATGTGGAAAGGTATAATAATTTGCCTGAAGGCTTCAATTAGTGCACTGGAGAAAAATACAAATCTATGATTTCAGTGCCCAGGTACTTTCCTTTAAGCACATGCCCTGCTACAGTCTTGCATATAATCTTGCCAAAATGCAATGATGAAATGGTTAAAACTTTCTGCTACGGCCTCCATGTTCGAGGACGTTCGGAAAGGTCATTTTCAGATCAGAAGCCCCCTTGGTCATCCTTGCACCTTTCAGCTGGGAAAACAAGACATACCAGGTTTGCACAATAAAAATTGCAGGGGATTGCTACGTTGCATCTGCTGGACGCTTCTCACTCTGGCAATTTTCTATAAGGCTGATTCATTCAAATTGAGGTGTTTTGCAGGATTACATGAAGTTTATCCAAATACTCAACAGGAGATTGTCAACATTATGTCATTTGGATGGGGGCAAAAGATTTTTTAATATAATGTAATAATGAGATGAAGCAAACTCCAGGTAACTATTTTTCCCTCTGTCAATGCATCATATTTCAATAATTTCAGTGAAGCATTTTGGGGAATGTTTCTTTTGGCAAAAAAAATCAGGAGGTCTGATGATTTGTCTCGACATTGGACTAAAGGAAGTATTTCCACAGGGATGGAAAAAACTCTTCTTTTTACTGAACTGCTTTGCCAAACTTCCCAGAGAGAAACCTAAGCCTCTAAAGCTGAGAGTTGTGTGCTTTACTTTTCCTGGCGACATGGCATGCACTGAGGAACCGTCGTGATGTTCGTAGATGTTTATCTCCATGGAGTGCTAACCTAATTAAATCATGGATTTGGCCATGTGAAGGTAAAAAAAGTGATCAGAGGCATATGCTTTAAATGCTTTTTGAGCTGCAGCTTCATTGAGAAAAGGAGCACAAACAGGATAACGTAAAAAAACCAAGTCCCCTTCTCCTCTCCAGGGTTCAAGTTACACTGGCAGAGGTGAAGCACAGCAATTTCTGGCATGCCTGCTTTGCAAAGCAGAAATGATCACAGTAAATACTGAGCTCTTTCTGTGTGTCCACTCTGGATTCTTTTAAACATATTGCTAGCTTTGGTAATAAAAACCTTCTAGGAGATGATAAAAGAACTGAGTGGATGTGAAGGCAGAATGTTCCCCTGAGATGGCCATTTCATTGGCGATACTTTACCACAAAACTAAGTTTGTAATTTTCATATATTGTATCCCCCACAGGATGCGGATTTGGTGACATATGGCAGAGCATCGCATTAATTTTTATCAAGATCCTGTGGGTAACTTTATTGAGGTCAACTCAGAGGGAAGCTGCAAACCAGCCCTAGCAGCCTGCAGCTGCAGCCTGAGAGGCTGGGAGGATGCCGCGGAAAGCCTGGCTGGAGAAATCCTGATGGCTTTGAAGGAATACAAGAGGTGTCAGGGAGCTTGATACAGCCTGGACAATGTATGCTCATGGCCAAGTCTACAAAGAAATCTGCCATTTCAGTGATCCCAAATCAGGATAAGTGGGGTTTTTTTGCTGAGTTTCAGTTCCTGTGCAGGGCATCAGCAATGTTGTCAGTCATATTCCCTTAAAAATGTGGTACCCTGTAGAGAATAGAAATACATGTTGAGTGTGATTGTGATTGTTTTGGGACTGCTGCTTTGTGAAGGTGCCAGGCGTCTGTGTCCTTTGTGCCTGTGATGTGTGCCAAGCCCTTGACTTGTTTCTGTGCTTGATGACTGAAGATAAAATTAAGACTTGATTATTAAAAGGAGAAGGACATACATTTCAGTGGGTGACTGCACTGACTATGGGAAGGGATCCATCAGAGCAGACTGTAAAGTATCTAGTGTGGAATCTGGGCATTTCTTGATAGCAGTGCTGGAGAAAGGAGGTGTAGGATTAGGATCCTTGTTCCCTAAAGCCCTGGGAATATCCTTGGTCATATCCCTTAGCCTCTTGGTGCCTCTATCTGCTGTTTACTCTGGTTTAGTGAAGAAAATACCTGAAGTGTGTGATACACAGTGACAGGAGACTCTTCGCTTCAGCAAGAGAGAGTGTGAGTCTTCCTTGTGCAAGGCTCAATCCCCTTATGTCAGGAACCATCATTTCTTTTTTGGGATCTAGGAGATGGTAAAAATTAGAGGGTGGAACTTAGAGGATGGAGGAAATGAGAGGTTTTCTTTGGACTGAAAGACCTGTTCTCCTGCCAAAGCAAGCTTGCTACATCCTACCAACCCACAGATGAACTGACTGTGCTTTGAGTTCTCTCTGTGATACCGCATAATAAGCATCTACAATACCTATAAGTACAGGCAACATTTGTGGTCAGGGTGTTGCTCCTTGACCTTTGGAGCTAGCACAGAGCTATTGCTGCTCTCCATGACCACATATTCATGCCAGTCATAAGAATTTAGTATGTTTAAGACCCCTACTCTATGTCAGATATAATGAGTCCATGAAGCTGGTGTTTGTTAGGGAGGAGGCAGTCGGAAAGCACCCATACACCTGCAGAAATACAGAGCTTTCAAGGCTGTCTCATTCTGCGGAACCAGCTAGAGCACAAGAAAAAAATGGGAGCCTGATATTTGTCAGGTGAAAAAGACCCTGGATTTTTACGAGAAGTTTTATTTCCAGTTTTGGCTGGTTTTGGCTATTGTTAGCATTGGGTTTGCTCATATATCAAAAGGGCTCAGTCCCGGCTGATGTGGGAACAGTGGGGACAAGGCTGGTGCAGTCTGAAAACTCACAAAGGCAAGTACCATTGTACAAAATCTCTATGGTTTCAGACCTTTGAAATTTCTGTCTTTGCTGCTTACGGTATTTCCCTGTTCTCCTTTCAAGCCTACCTCTGGCTGAAGCCAGACTGGTAACATAACCAGAAAGGGTGGTTCTTGCAATGGGTTTCAACAGCACATTAATAACTAATCAAGGCTGGAATCATAGCAGGTGGTTAAAAAGGGCCTGTTGGTCATCGTTTTGAGCTCTGGCAGAAAGCCTGCCCTGGAAAATGTAATTACTGTCCAAAAGAATATGACAAACTCTGCCAAAAATAATAAAAGTAGATCATCATCCAAAGCCACACCAGCTGAAACATGTGGCAGTTAGCGCAGGCCAGCCAAGCGGGATCCTGCAGGGCTTGGCGTTCACCGGAGCGGGGCGGGAGACGGCGGCTCTGCTTCCTGCAAGGTGTTGAGTTTTCATGGAATGGGTTTTCATTCCTCTGCATGGAGGAAGATGTGGCAGACTTTGAAACTTTCCACAACAGCATATTTTAAGAACAAAATGTCTGAGATCAGTGGGTTTATTACCTGTTCTTTTTTTTTGTATGGCTATATATCATGCAATATAAAAATTTATCATACAAAAGTGACAATGTTTTTTCAAACCATAAAATAGTAATGTGTTCCACTTCAAAATTCTGAGAAGGAGACTTTTCAACATCCTGTCCTTTTCCCCCCCTCCCAGAAATGAAAATAAGGATAAGCAGCCGTAGTCTCATAAAGCCTCCTGACTTCATCCACTGCGTTTTGCCAGTGGCACACTAGTCTGTCAAAGGCTTTCTGACCAATTTCACTTACCAGGACTTTGCAATAAAGATAAACCTTATGAAATGACAATATAAGAAGCAGGCAGCTCTGTTGCTTTGGAAATTGCTGTTTCTGGCCTCCTGTCACATGCTCTGTAGGATTCCTCTCTGCAGCAGTTCTTTCAGCTGGATTATTTTAAATACATGAGTATCTTAACTTGTATTACTTTGCAGGACTGGACTTGGAAATGCCAGCACTGACAGTTTGGCTGGCAGAACTTGCAGCACATGGGTGGTAACAAGCTCTATAAACCTCTTAATCCAGCTCAGGTCCAGCCAGAATAGTTCAGTTGGCTGGGACTAGTTTCATTTTCTGAGCACTTACCTGTGTGGTCTTAAGGGGTTAACTTTTTTCAGGAGGCAATTCCTGGAAGCAGGGTAATAAACAGTCAGAGAAATAAGAGAATCCCCATGAATTCATTAGTAGAGCCAGTCGTAGACAAGAGCCAGTAAGTGACAGTACCAGGGCAACTTTTAGGAATACGACTCTGAGACGCTTGCTTGGTTGGGTGCAACACCTTTTTTTGTCTAATCAGGATGAAGGGATGCTTACAAAGAAAAGCAGCTTGAAGCCAAAGGTTTGGGAATTAAGGAGTTTGTATTACTTTAAAAATTAATATTTTTTTTAAAGCAACCAACAAAAAAACCCAAACAAAATCTGCACCTCCACCCTCTTGAAAATGTGAACCCCCCCAAAAGTAGCAAATCCAGAGGTGGACATCCCTGAACAAAGTGGGAATTGGACATTTATCACAAGGCCATTACTCCCAGGACAGGAGGGTGACCTTGCAGAGCCACACCAGCTCCTGAAAGGTCACTGAGCACCCAGGAAGAGGAGGAGTACAGAAGCAATTTTGGAGGTCCTGTTTCATTAACAAGAGGCTATCATGTACCCTTCTGTGTTCATCCTATTCGGCCCACTAGTGTTGCTTCCCTCAGGCAAGAGCTACCTCCCACTAAACACCTGTAACTGAGCCATTCTGATGTGTTTGATTTTAAATGGGATGTTCAGGTGCTTTTAATTCACTTCCCAACTTAAAAGTCAATCCCAGATCTACTATGGGAGAGAGTTGGTGTCTTCTTCTAGAGCCTCCGTCCTGTCCCTCTCCTGGAGGGGCAGAAAAGGGCTTTGTTTTCCTCTTTCAGCTGTGGTTGTGGATGCTTAATTAAGGGAGACAATCCCATAATGATAGCAGCAGCTGTTCTCTCCCCTGGGGAGAAAGACTCTTCAGGGACAGGGTCCTCCTTGGCACAAAGGAAAATATTCTTATGAAAGCAGCACTGGAGAGGCTGGCAGATCCCCATGGCTTCTGACTTGATAAGAAACCTCAGAAAAACATCCATGTGGCCTGTAATTTTGGGAAGTGGAGGGAAGGCTGGGCACTAGGGATGAAATGCTGAATAGCACTCTATCAGGAACATAGTCCTCTGGATCCAGCGTCCAGCAATTTGTGCTTATAATGCAACCGACTGCTAGAGCTCATATTGGAAGTAATCTTAGATTGGGGGATTATCCTGCATCCAGCCAGCCTCCCCATCCCCCAGAACAGACTAGCATCTGGCATCCCTCAGACTTCACCACATGCGGTGAGTGGGGGAGATATTTGGAGGGGGTTTTCAGAGTGGGCCACCATCACTACCTCCTCTGAAATGTTTTGTGGGAACGTGGTGCTGTCCCACCCATAAATAGTGTGTATTAAGACTTCCCAAATTTCTCTTGCTGAGAAGTTTGCATAGAACCTGTAAGATTGCCATGAAGCAAAGCACATCTTGAGCCACAGCCCTGCGTTGCCAGCAGAGATCACCACTGATGGTATGGGGAGACCTCAGCAAACTCTGTCCCAGCGAAGCAGGTGGAGCTGTGACCAGTGCACAGCCAAGAGCTGAGCAGCCCCTGCAGTGAGGGACCCGGAAGGGAGGAGGTGGGTGGAAAGAGGTGCAAGGATCCTGGTGTTAAGCCATGGCTGCTCACTAGTAAAAGTCTGGCAGGTCCCAGACCAGCACCCTAAACGTCTGGCCATCCTCTGTAAGAAGCAAGCAGTGGATTTGATCCAAAGCCAGTTAAGGTCAGTGCAAGAGTTCCCATAAACTTCATTGAGATTTGGGTCAATGCAATGACTATTGTCAGGAGCAAATACTTTTTTCTAATGGCAATTACAATATGAGGAAGTGGAACAACAGAAGTTTTGGTTTCAATTTCCTTTCCTTCCTGACAGCTCAGCCATTACTAGACTAGATTAAATCTATTCTGCAGAGAAAAGCGCAGCACTTTCCTAAATGGTTGGTACAGATAACTGTTATCAGCATTAGGTTTCCAGCAGCCTGCCTGACATCATTGGTGATTCCCAGGCCCCTCTTTGCTTCAGGAATTTAGGGTGGGCTTACCCAGTACTGGTTGCCTGTAAGTCATCCTCCATCATGCAGTGTAGTCTCTACCTGAGCAACAGCCAGGCAAAGGGAGATTTGAACAGGCATCACAAAAGATGTGAAAACTGCTCTTGCTGAAAGTGAGAGTTTTGCAGGTGGCTTTTGAGAGGGCAAGGGGTTGCCCAAACAGTTCTTGCTTTTCAGCCACTCTCCCTGTTTCCTTTGCAGAGGAGCAAACCATATACTATGTTGCTCTTTATGTGTCCTGAGTTTTTCCTCCCAGACTTTTGGAAAAAACATGAAACAGAGAAGAAGAAAAAAATAGAACAGCTAATGTTCCCAGGGCCGCTGTTGGCTGAGCTGGCAGCCCTGGAGCAGGGTGATAGGGACTGCAGGGCAATGGGAGGTTTTCCTTGGCACAGAAATGCCTGAACAGCAGAAATATGAACTTTCCACCTGTGTTTCAGAGAGACGGGTTCCATGGCAGGTGCTGTGTTTTGGATGGAGAACTACTCATTTAGTGTGTGACAGCTTGATCAGCTGGGAGAAGAGGAGGATTTGGGGAGCTGCAGGCTTCTGGGGTATCCAGCACCATAGCAGACTGAATGGCTCTGTGTCGTCTAACCTTGGAAAATACCTTCTCTGGCTGATGCTCAGAGGAAAGGCCTTGAAATCCCAGGTGCTGTCAGCACAGGAAGAAATGGCAAATGCTAAGTTAGAGGCATGGACTGGAAATACAGCAGTGGTGCCCTGCTGCTGTCAGGCAAGAGGTGGGAAGGAGGAGTGCGGAGTTTTGCAGGGAAGAGCCTTTCAAATGGCAAAGCTGGCATGGAGGAGGTCCAATAGCAAAGAAACAGAGTTGAACTTTTCCTCCTGACTGCATCATTGCTTAGAAAAGCAGCAAGCTGTCTGTATTGACATAAAATGTCAGTTAGAAAAGGAACTCGCTGTTTTCTCATTTGTGTTATGTGGGGTGGGATGGGATACCCCCACGACTGAGGTTAAAGCAAGAGGGAGGCAGTCCTGGCAGCTTTATTCTCAAAACAAATGTGTTACGTCTGTGCTGAACTCAGTATGCAGCTTACATAAATAAATAAATAAAGGAAGGTGGTGTTGCACCAAACTCCAAACTGACAAATTCCAAACTTCACATTTTTCAGGCTCTGAGATTTTGCCCTGTATGTGTGAATAGCTCATTGTACTCTCAGTTGTATGATTTGATGGGGTTTTTTTTTCTAGCATATAAGGAGGATGAGAGATGCTGGCTGTTACAGAATTCCAGCAATGGAGATAAAAATGTGCAAGAGCCTTGAAAGGGGTTCATGTCTACTTAACATGGGTTTTGCTCAAAGGTGGGGTAGACAGCTCGCCCGAGCAGGGGAGAGAGGGATGGGGAAGGACTTTGTGCTGTTGTCTAATGTATCCCTATACTCCTATGTAGGATCAAAACCACCCATTGTGTAACAAGAAATCGGTCAGCAAACTCAGAGGAGAATTGCAGTCCTGTAGAGAGGAAAGAGTGCCCTGGAAGTTTATTTCCCTGCTAACCTACTGCTGGCACAATTCCTGGGAAATAACACAAGGAAATCTGTCTGCTTGTAGCTAAAGCAGCACCACAGATTTGGCAAAACAGGTGTTTGTGTTTAACGGCTGGGAGGAGATGAACAAAGCTCAAAGGCATGCGACTTAAACCCTTTAAAAAACTGTACATGGTGTTTGAGCATTTTTTTTTTTCTTCCAGTGTCTCTTTGGTGGCTGCTTCCCAGGGTAATTAGCATGGAGCAAATTTGCTTAAAAGGTGGAGATCACTAGTTGAAGCCCACAGCTGTGGCTGGTGTATTTGCACTGTACATTAAAGGTGTGGAATCTGTGTCTCGTGGGCTTGTGCGTCAGGGTGCCCTGGATTTGCACGCTATAGTTAGATATGTTCTTACACCTGCTTCTGAAACTGAGTTGGCTTCTTCTGATGTGATAACAAGCAAATTTCAGGGACAACAATGTGAGGCAGCAGGGTAGGTGGAGCAAGTGACTTGTCCTTAGCTTTCAGAGATTGCTCAACATCAGTTTTTTGTGATATACCTGACCAGACAGGGCATGGATTTTGGTGGGTTTTGTTTATTTGTTTTTTGCAGAAAGTGACAGAAAACTGGACTATTAAGCTCTTTTTCAAGAGTTTGCCTAACCCAGCCTGAGTCTCTAATCTCTTGCAATGCATGTCCAGACTACCTGTAAACCCTTCAGAGGAAAAGATGTATCTTTTATGAGTGTTAGGCAATATGTATGCCTTCAAGAATGCTGCTTTATATAAATAACCACCATGAACATAAGCATTTTAGCAGAGGGTAATGGAGACAGCATTGTATGATACAGGAAGATCTATTAAATCACTATGTGGTGCATGTGATTTTGTAGGCAGAGCATCTGACCAGGATGCTTGCATGGGCTGATGTGATTCTGCAGCTTGTTTATATGTAGAGTGTATGTAAATATTAGGAGACAGGGCATCAGAGTGATTGCAGCTTAAGTAGGAAAACACTGCTACAACAATACCATTGCGTTCATAATCCTCCATGAGTGTTCATTGCTTTAGTTAAATATGCAGAGACTGATGGAGATTGCTAGTGGATTAGTGTCTCGTATGACTGGTGCCAAGGATTGATTAGCATAAGCAAATTTCTTCTCCAGCTTCCCATCAGTAAGGAGAGAAATGCAGCAAGGAGTCCCTCCACTGCCTGGAAAGGTACTGGGATGCTAAGGAGGAAAACTATTCAGAAGTGGGCAACAGTTTGCTCCCAGTGTCAACTGGTGGGACCAAAGTAATCCCAAGACTTTTGTAGTGAGAGCATCCCCATAGTTTACCTTGCAGAGCTCACGGATTGGCTACTTTAATTTTTGTTTTGCTTGCAAATGCAGTTTTGAGGGTTGGGGAGCTTTTGTCATTGCATGATTTGTTTCTCTGCAGTCTTGTTGGTGATCCTGTTTCAGCAGCTGGGCACAGCAGTGACCTAAAGGCCAATACAAATAGAGCTTTGAGGTTGGGGTTTTTTTACTTGGGTTTTCTTTATTTCTGTGCTTATCAGAATGAGGGCACAAGCCAGCTAACAGGTGTGGTTTTGAGCTGTCAGAGGTGCACCTAGTCATGGAAAATTTGGGGCTGGACACTGAGCTTGTGCTCCTAATGCAAAAGTCCAATCTCTTTTTGTGCCACTCTGCAAAAGTTGTGTGTGTGCATCAGTATCCCCTGGGACTGTCAGTTGTTAGTATAACGTTGATCCTTTCAAATGTAGCCTTGAATAGTGCTGGGGACAGGGATTTGCTGATAAAACAGACTTAATGCTTGGTAATAATTGAAAATGCAGGGTAGTTCACCAGGCAAAATACCTGCTTATAGGAATCAGATTTCATCTCAGTGTCAGCAGACATTTCCTTGGAGAAATCCTGAATTCTGATGGAAATCAATATTTAAAGGGACACTGGTAGTCTGGGGAGAAACTGCCATGTAAGGTACCTTCAGGTCCTAGCAACCTGTTCAGGGATTAACATCTGAATGCTAAATGTAGGCCAGAGCAAAGAACTGTGCTGTGAAGAAGTTAGTCTTTTTCAGCAGGCAGGAGGAAAGCCACCACCATGAGCTGTCTCTGCAGCCCTGAAAGAATCACATTAGAAGTTTCTTTTATCTGTAGTATGGGTGCATTTTTTTTCCCTGCCTCCTGATAAGTAAACAAAAACCCCCCAATCAGCTTTAGATACAGCCATTAAGTCTTATTAAACACAGGAGTAAATAAGTCATTCTGCAGCATTTCCATATAGTGGTGAGTAGCTTGCTTCAAAAAAATAAATCTTCATGAAGCAGGATATGATTTTACAGGCTGCAGAAAGTGATTTGGTAAATTGATGGAAAGGTTTGATAGGAGAAGAGGGGAAGAAGCTGATGGGAGATGCCCAGGGCTGCCTGATTGCAAACTGGCTAATAATTTATTTCACTGGCTAAAGTCAGGGCAATCAAATACTAAATCCTCTATGGGGTTTCCACCACAAGTGGGCCCATGGAGATGGGAGCAGTCAGATACAATCCAACACTTCTACTTCGCAGGCTTGCTGCTTGCTGGAGCTGTTTTTGACAGTGAGATGATGTCTCGGGACAGCGCTGTCGGTTCTTTTTCCAGGTGTTGTATTGCACACACAAACGCAGGCAATGAGCTGTTATGGTAGAATCAATGAGAACAGCTCAGGACCAAAATTCAGATGTTTGCTGTAATGCCTTTTTCATCCCTCATTGCTAAAGCACTGCATAATATTCATGCATCTTGCAGCGCTACACAAGGAGGGACAAGCCTTTGTTAAAAGGTGGAAAAATGATGATCTGCAGCGATCAGTCCTCAAGAAGGTTATGGCTGAGCAGGGAACTCAGTCTCTTATACCTCGGGAGTGCCTTCCCAGACTGTGGTGTCACTTGAGCGACCCTAAATAGATGTCCCCATCTGAGGGGTCCACTGTTTTTGAGCTCCTGAAGGCAGAACTAATAAATAATATGTGACTGCTACTGTACAGATGGGAGAACCCCCCCAACCTCTTTGCTTTTCCCCATCTCATCTCCTACCAATACTGGGCTGGAACTGCTTTGATCCCCATCAGAACAAAGACTAAACATTGAAGTGAATTATCCCAAAGTTGCTTCTCATTAATCAACAGCTGCAGGCACTTGGAAACATCTGTCAGGATTGTTTGAACATTCCCTTCGCTTCAGTGGTTACACCGAGGAAGCAAAACAAATCAAAACATGCCGTCGGTCCAATGCCACCTATTCGAGTTCCCTACAGTTGATTGCAGTGGTGCAGATAAGCAGCACCGATAAGGGAGCAAGAGGCAGTGATGGGCAGCTGGTTGTGTAGACAAGGAGTCAAGCAGCAGGAAAAATGACATCTTTCCATGGTAAATGAGGAAAGCTGTTTCCAGGAAATCTGGGAAGGAGAGATTGGGGCATGAGGGTTGTTGCTAGGCTCTGTGGGAATGCAGGCATCCCTGCGCCCACATGGGAATGGGGCTATCTGCCAGAAAGGGTGGGCAGCGCTGGATGACTCTGGTGGGTTTTGCTGCAGGAAGAAGCCATCTGGCTAGGAAACAACTTCCCCCCACCCTTACTGTGTGTTTTTGAGGTTACGTCAACAGACAGAAATCAGAGAAAACCCACTGAAGTGATAAGCTTTGCCCACCGGGTGCAATTGAAGAAGCTTTTATCCCAAGCCCTTGAGGGCCAGTACCCTGCACGCAGGATACAGCACCTCCAGTCTGTACCGGTACACCTTTGATTCCTGCAGGCTGTGCTGGTGTGGTGTCTCTTTAAGGGCAGGACCCAGAGCACACGAATTACGAGTTACAGTATTCCAGTAATCCCTTCGCATTGGCCTGCCTGTCCTCCACACAGCGGGAAATGTGGGACAAGCAGGGTTTTGAGATTATCTCGTGCTTTGCAAAGCCAGTTCCCTTTGTGCTTTTAGAAAGAGCTTGCTCCTGTGGCAAGCAGGGGGCTGGGGACGACATCCCTGGCGGGATGCACCCCCAGGGCCATGCCTTGGCAGTGTGTGTGTGTGTGCTCTGCCCTCCTCCGCATACCCCATGTGTGTATTTTGTGACAGCCACTGAAGCACCTGGTCACTGTCATCCTTGGCAGAGATCACGTTTCGCTCCCTGGTCTGTTCCTCCATGGGGATGTAGTTACTTGATGCAACAATAACACTAGCTTTGCAGCGGAGAGTTTCCCACATCTTCCAAAGGGATCTGCTTTTTGCCCGCCAAAGCTGTCCCTTGGGGTGGTGCAAGGGGGAAGAGGTACTGCTTTGGCCATATGCTTTGCCGAAGGTATGCTGCTCCTTAGGAGCTCAGTGCGCAACCTCCTACACTCTAACTTCATGGAAATGCCAGGGCAGGAGCAGCCTGGCTCAAGGAGACCATAAGCCCAGCAGTGACATCTCTATGGCTAAATAAAACAGGATCCTCTGCAACACCAGGAGTTTGCCCATGGCTGGGAAATGCTGTGTAATTCACTGCTGATGGTGGATGCTTGGGCATCCAGGCCCTGGCTTTATGGATTAGTTTGGAAGTGTCACTGCTTTGCCAGAGTTTCAGGGCATGTTGTAGAGGTTATTTAACTCCCTGGTGCTCAAGCACATCTAGTTCAACTGCCTACAAATCTGTGGAGGAACAGACTGGAGCAATGCAGTCTGTGCATGTGCATCTCGGACCTAGCCCTTCCTAGAAGCGTGACCCAAGTTGCTGTGGAAGTAGTAAGCAGTATTTTTCAGAAGTGTTTGGATGACTCAAGCAAACTTTAAATGTGTTTACAGGTCCCTGGAGGCAGTTCCCATAGTGCTTTCCAGGGCTTTTATTGGCAGAGGGTTGCGCTGCATGGGGGCTTTGTATCTATCTGAACTTTTTCAGAGTGCATCACAACAGATCTTCTTCTCAGCATCAAATAAATCCTTACTTTGGGAACAGTTGGAGCATGACTTCTCTTGCTGATGCTGGCTCTTGGGACTGCAGCAGGGCTGTGTTGACAGAGGGCCTTTGGGAAGAAGTCCCCTGTGGCAGGGGCCACAGGGACTGTAATTCAGCTCCATACCCACCTCCATCCTGCAGCTAGGAACGCTGGGGAAACATTGATGTTTCTCAGTGTAACTTCCCATCCTTTTTTCTCTCCCAGAGCTCTCCAAAGTGAGTACTTCTAGATTGCATCTCAGTCTGCCACTTGGTAAAGTCAGGAAGGTTGGTAACCCTTGGGCTCAGGGTGTGCTTGCACTGGTGGGTGCAAGGAGCCCAGAAAGGTGTGCTCAAGGTAGGCTTTAAACCAGCTAGCACAATATGAATAGCTGTTTGGTCCTGGCAGCAGGATGCCTGTGCGGAGCTGTGAGATGGGTCTGCAGTGTCAGGTGGATTCTTGGGTACCAAGCTGAGATACTCGCCAAATTGCTTGTCTCCAAAAACTGGGCTTTAAGTTGAACGTTAAGACATGTACAGAGCAAAGGCATGAAGAAGGTCACTGTGCTGGTGACCTGGAGGTGGCATGACTCTTGGCTGGGAGATTTGATGTTTGGACCAGTTTGATATTGAGGCTGACAAGGACAGAAGCCTTCAGTGTCTTTGGGGATAAACTCTTGGTTTAGCACCTTTTCCTGTGTTCCTGGGTCAGTTCCTTTGAAGCCGAAGAGCTTGATTCAGGTGTGTTCCTGAAGCAGGCCTTAACTTGTATCTAAACATTGTGAGGCGTAAGTCAGAAATATGTAACCTGCTGTTACACATTATTGTGTGGTCTATTACTGGGCAAAATAAATGGCAGATGCTGTAATGCTTCATATCAGGACTTTCCCCCCCTACTCTGCTCTTGTGAGACCCCACCTGGAGAGCTGCATTCAGCTCTGGACCCGTTGGAGCAAGGCCAGAGGAGGCCATGATGATGATCAGAAGGCTGGAGCACCTCTGCTGTGAGCTCAGGCTGAGGGAGCTGGGGTGGTTCAGCCTGGAGAAGAGAAGGCTCCAGGGAGACCTTCCAGCACCTTCCAGCACCTCAGGGGGCCTGCAAGAATGCTGGAGAGGGGCTTCTTACAGGGCATGTGTGACAGGACAAGGGGGAATGGCGCTGAGCTGAAAGAGGGCAGGTTTAGGCTGGATATTAGGAGGAAATTCTTTTCTGTGAGGGTGGCGAGGCGCTGGCACAGGCTGCCCAGAGCAGCTGTGGGTGCCCCGTCCCTGGCAGTGCTCAGGGCCAGGCTGGATGGGGCTGGGAGCAGCCTGGGCCAGGGGAGGTGTCCCTGCCCGTGGCGGGGGGTGGAACGAGGTGATCTTTAGGGTCCCTTCCAAGCCAAACCATTCTGATTCTATGAGTAGGAGGTATGTGAGATAGGACAAGATGACAGCTTAACATGACTTTTTCATTTTCTCATTTCTCCACATTATAGGGTACTTCTGACATCCCTACCACTATTGACTAAAACCCCTTACAAAGTGCATTAGTTTCTTAATAAAGCAAAACAAAACCCGGTCTCCTGACCATTTTGCTTTAGGGTTTCCTGTAAAGAAATGAAGCCTGTAGGTAGACCCATAGGAAACACCGTATCGGAAGGGGATTGGGAAGTAGAAATGGAGGCGTGATGGGAAACACGTGGCTTCAGTAAGAGGCATAGCTCCTGCTCTGATAGCCCTGCATGCTGTCCCGCTGTGTGAGATGCTGCTTTTCCTCCTTCCGTCTCGCCTACCCAGCTCACCTTCAGCTGGCGCTTGTTGGCAGCTCTCCAAAATAAATTTCCTTGTGTCCTCAGCCTCTGGTGGGACTGAGGCTTTGAAGTGAAGTGACTTGGTGTTCTTTAGCTGTCTGCATTTTCCTTTTCTCAGCCCATGACTGTGTGCTGAACCCGTTTTTATTCATCAGCAAACTGTAGCTGAGATGCCTCCTCGCTGCACCTTGGTGGGGCTGGCAAGCCTTGCTGTATCTCCCTCGATGTCTTATTTCCAGCCCAGAGGGTTTCTGCTGGGAGTTACTGTCCCCAGTTAATTCTTTGTAGGGATCAAGCTGATGCTTTGCCCATTTCGTCCTGTGGACAACACAATTTTCTTTGTGTTTGAGGAGCCTATTGCTGCTGGAAAGCAACTTGGATCACCAAGGGACAGCTCTTCATTACTGAAATACTGACATCCTTTATCCCTGCCTTTGCAACTTTTTTCTTGTGCACTTTGCATGACTGTGCTACAGTCTCTCCATGGAGGTAGTGGTACCTGCTGCTGCTGCTTCCCTTTGCTCTAATGGAAAACTCCATTATCAGTCCTGGGCCTTACTAGTGATAAAATCCCATCACAAAATGTCAGATCTAATACTCCCCTCTGTCCCAATCCTTTCCTCAGCCCCTGGAAAATGTCTGTTAGTTGACACGACAAAGTAGGATTTGGGAAATTGTTCTGTTTTAAAAGATGAGGAGGAAAATATTTCTGATTTCTCACTCCAGCCTGGCTTGCTGCTTTTTTTTTTCCCTGCCTTTTTGGGAAGCAGGGAAACTGGTGAAGGGGATAGAGCAGAAAGCTTAAAATGATTAGCTGTTTCAAAATAAAATGTAATTGTGCTTTAAAAAGGCCCAAACTGAAATGAAGTATTTGTGAGTTATGAAGCAAAACGTTTGAATTTTCCCAAAGCAGGGTTGTTTGGGGTTTTAATTGATATCTCTTAAGCATTTCTAAGAGTTGTCATAATTCGGTAAGAATTTAAAAAAAATATGTAAGATTAAAAACAAAAATACCACCAAATTGCCCAAAGGAGAAACTTTTTTCATCCTAGTTTCCGCTGGTCTGTGTAGGGCTAACTACACTGGTCACATGCCCTGCTTCTCTATGAAACATTGGATGCAGGACCAAGCACAGACCCTTTGAAGACACACAGCAAGCCCTGCAGAGCGGGAAGCATTTGTTCCCAGGACAGTATCCCTGAGGAGGATATTTATTAATGTGCTGCTCTGAGTGATAGAAACAAATTTTAAGCTGAGAATGAAAAGGAATCATATGCTGATCACCAGTTTTGTGGCCATCAGTGGGAGTTTTGCAGGAGCTAGGATTAGACCTTTGATCTCTTTGCTCCTGGTATTAATGCCCTCTGGCTCTATCAAATCAGGCTGATCTAAAAGTTAGAGGGAAACATGGGAAAAGACCTTAGCAAGTGGCAAGTGGTGTTAAAGCTAGCCACAAGTTTAGCACGTCTTTATCCTTAGCAGCAACCCCAGGACCAGGAGCAGGGGTTTTGCTAGACCTCCTTCCCCACAGAGCAGCAGCTTCGTGGTTGCATGACTAGGTGGATGATGTGGGAAGTGTTTTCCTCGTAGTGGGGGCGACTAGCAATCGTGCAGAATTTCTCAAAAGAGGAAGGATGTCTTAAACTAATTCTAACTTGGCTAATTTCCCCTTGAGCCTTCAATTCTACACAAACATTCAACCACAGGCACTATCCCAGTTGCTTAATAGCCTTATTCTTGTACCCAGTAGTGTGCTCTGTTGATCCTCGAGCATGGTTGGGCTTTCTACAGGCCCTAGACTATCCATCGTGACAGTCCGTGCCTTGGATTTTTCCAAAACCTGCCTGATTTGTGAGATAAAAGTGTAAAATACTGAAATGATTGGATTTTGTTGGGGTCTTGAAAAAAGATAACAAAAAGGGCGTGGGGTGAGCCAGAGGGGTTTTTTTTGTTTTGGACAAATTAAAGAAAAAGTAAAAACACAGTTAATATGAGGGTTTCTTAAGCTAGCCTAGAAGTGAATAATAATTCGATACCTTATTGTAAGATCTTAGATACCCGTTGCCCTGTTCAGTGGATGCTCTATCCCGCATTGCCCTCTAGCGAGGACATTCCAGAGCAAATAACGCCTTCCAGCTTGCAGCTGCCAGGATATGAAATGTGGTGTTTTAATAACTGAGGACATGGCTTGTTTCTGAAGTGGTGCTTTGCCATGCAGTGCAGATAGTGTGAGGAGGGGCAGCATTCACCTGTCACAGGTGCCAGTGCATGTATCTGCACTGGCCACAGCTTTCTTGACATTTGCTTTTTATTTGAGCCAACTGCCTCTGCAGGCATCTCCCTGCTGCTGATGGATCACTAGCCAAAGGTCCCTGCTCTCTTCTGCTTTGAAAAAAGGGGAAAAGATTCCCTGGGTTTTTTTTATGAGGGATGACCCTTTTCCACGTTCTGTGTCTTACCCTTTGCTCCGTGAAACACACTTCAGTTCTGTGGTTTTGCCTGTATACGCATGGTCTGACAACGCTGCCTGTGGTTTGGTGATCATCACGGGACAAACTTTGGTCCCTCTTCAACCCAACACTGGTACATCCAAAGGTGTTGCCTAGAGGGTTAGAACAGGTCCTTGTACTTCTGCCTGCATAGCCCTGTGAGCCCGCATCAGTGCCAAATGACAATTTTGGTGTGTTCCCAGTTCTCTAGAGCTGTGAAATACTTACAGAAAATCATCAACCAGCAACAGGTTTAAAAAAAAAAAAACCACAAACAAACCAAGAAAACAAATATCTGCTGCCTGTGGAGAGCAGGTCACGCCTGATTCATCCTGTCCTCAAGGTCTTACTGACACGAGCCCTGCAGTGCCCAGAGCTGCTCTCTCCTGGGTTGTGGGTGCCCTGAATCAGCTGTCTGTTGGCCACGCAGTCCTTTGCTTGCACACACAGGTCCCATCAGGGCAATGGCACAGCAGTGCCACTCCTCTGTGCCTGTGGGAACCTGTCACAGCCTGGGGTGCATGGATTGATGCCTGTAGCAGCATTCCCTTGGGGGTCGTCCCTGCAGATGTGAACCCTCAGGCAGCGCTGGAAGAGCAGGTTTCTCTGGGGTGCTGGGCGCCAGGGTCTGGGCTGAGGGTCTGGGACTGAGAAAGAGGAGATGCTCAGGTCTGCCTGGGTTTTCTTTCCTCTGACTCATTCTAGGGCAGGGAAGTAAGAGCAGAGCAATAGCCAGATCCCGCTGAAATCCAAGGGCTCCTCATCCAAAACCTAGGCTCCGTTTGTCACTGCTCCAGGCACCACTGCAACCGATCTGAGGCCCCGTGTGTCCTTACGTGCTTGACCATAATTACGTAGAAATTCATAATTGATGTTCAGTCGTCAAAAATTAACCTGCTCCTTGATTGCCAGCTTGTTCACCACAGTAATAGCCATGGCCATCTCTGCTAGACGCTGTCTTGCTTAAATTCTTTGACTAAAAACTTAACACTTTGATAACAGTTTGTTCTAAAATCTCTGATTTCCTGCACGCTGCCAGCCAAAGGGCACAACCAGATTGTGCATATGGCAGATACGTGGGTGCAGGCAGCACCCCGCTGCCAGCGCGATCCTCCCAGGGACTGTAGGATCCCCAGGAACACGGTTGCATTCGGGGAGCAGGGGTGGACTGCATGTCACCCAGCCTGCTCCGCAAAGCGCTTGCAGGCTGAATGACAAACAGTAATGCCATCTAGTGACCGAAAAAATGCGACGTGGATATTTTCTAAAATGCCACTGAAACTTTATAGCCCCAAGTGGGGCAGGGCTTGGGCCTGGGAAGGAGGGGGTGTGTTAGGTGTGCTGGGAAAAGAAACTGCTTTTCCCAGCTTTCCTGACCTGTCTCTTCCCTCATTTCACATCCCGTGAAGTGCTTCTGCATGTAACCAGGGACTGGGATCTCCCATGTGAGGCTTTATAGATCCCCTAGGGGAGCAAGACACAGGCTTCCTAAGCAGCTCTGTTGACTGAAGTGCACAAATACCTCAACTTATTGCTGGATCGTGGAGCACAAACCCAGTGGCCGGGGACAAGGTGACTGCGGCAGGGGAGATGGCATGCTCTGCTACTGATGTGGACATCATGGGCAGAGACCCTGGGGACTAATTTAAGCTGGCAGCACGGGCTGCGACGCGGTGCTGTTGCTGCAGCTTGGAGCTTCGCTGAGACAGGGGCAAGGGCTGGCAGCTTCTGCCACTGTCCTGACAGCAGTGACTCGTTACTACGGCTCATATGACCTGACACTTTTTTCCTCCCACCACCTTTGTCTCTCCCTCTTGCTTCTGTACACGATAGCCGTGAAGGCATTAATGCACTGGGTTTCTGCATGAGTGGCTGGCTGGAGCTGCCGTTGCTTTGTACCTAGTTATTAATCCAGACAAGTCCTGGTGCCACAAACCTGGAGGAATTAACTTGCGCTCTGCATTTTAAAAAATGAAGTTGAAGCTATTTCTGACCATACCAGCTTACTCTGCTTGGCTAAGCTGTCATCGGCCAGTGCAGTTTGCCTTGCATAAGGCTGGTGGTCTCCTGGGAATATTTTGCAGCTCTGATCATTTCTTCAACTCCTGAGAAATGCACAGAGAGAACTTGGGAATTAAAAGTTTCCAGTTAAGGAACTTGAGGGCTGAGATAGCTGTGAAGAAGTGTATTACAAATGCACTGAGATGCCGGGCAGCACCCCCAGAGAGATTTGGAGAGAGATGTGGGATGTACCCCAGTGCTGAAGGGGAGTGAGCAAAGCACCCAGATGTGAATGAGCTCTTTCATGGAACATGTCTGAAGTGCAGCGACACCAAGGCTGATGCCAGCACAGGCTGGCACATCGCTGGCCAAGGGTGCTGAAGAGCTGCCCCTCTCACTGGGCACACGGGTCCGTCAGCAATACTGTGCCCCAGAGCAAACAAGCAGGTGCTTGCTCTGCTCCGTGCTGCTCAGACTTGCCCCTGCTTCCTTCAGAAAGCCATTTACAAGGGTCCTTGGGGACCTTGTTGGTTTTCTATACCAAACGTGAAGGTACCAAATATGTTTCTATTGTCTAATTTACAAATGTTTTCTGTTATCTTTACTACTTCTTTTTCTGGACTATCCTTGTGTCCCCCTGCCTTCCTGCTCTGGATAATTGAGCGTTGGCAGTGTGCCTGTAGTGTTCCTGTTCCAGGGCCAAAATGGGAGTGAGAATAAATGCATCTAAATACTGTATTGAAGCAAATAAGTAATGTACTCATAATAGCTCTTCACCTGGCATTACACTGGCAATTTCATGTAGGTTTTGCAGGAGAAACGAGCAGATGTGAGAGGTTGGAAGAGCCATGTTCCTTGGGGAATATTTGCCGTCTGGGTACAATGGAGAAAAGGGCTTCACAGACTTGGAAGCATGCTCCTACTTCTGTAAAGGGACTTTATCCAGCAGCCTGTGACAGTGCTGCATTTTATAGATTTGTGGGCCCTAAATTCTGAAAATATCCCTGTCTACCAGGAATTTAGCTGGAGGTGGCAAAGGTCAAGACTACGCTGTGGGGAGAAGGCAGGTCTGCTTTACCTTCTGCTTTCGAGTAAGACATCTTTCAGAGCAGCCAGCTGACCAAAACACAGTGTACGTCCACAGTCTTCTCAGCACAGTAGAAATCCTTCAGCATTATCACAGCTCCATTTGTTCTTTTCCCTGAAGAGATATGGAAAAGCAAAAAACATTTAGGGTACTCTTTTACCCGAAGCTTTCAACACAGAGACATATCCCTATCTATTTGGCATCAGTATAGCATCTTGCAGGAGAGAAGCAGAACAAATTGCAATGAATAACCTGAGCCTAGTACTAATTTTCTCTTTTCTTTCTCCTTGTAGGGATCCTGTTTACGATGCTGGTATTTGGACCAGCCTGTGGATTTATCTTGGGCTCCTTTTGTACCAAAATCTATGTGGATGCTGTCTTCATTGACACAAGTAAGGAGAACTGGTTTTGTTTTCTAATCAAATATGCTAATGTTGTATCAGCAGGACAAGAATGTTGATGCTCAGAACCAGGAAACTGCTTCTCATTCCATCTTGAGTGCCTCTTGCACATATGGGTGTCACTTTTAGAGGGGTTTTATGATTGGGATTCAAAAGTTTTCAACTCTGTCCCCATAGATAATAGATTTGTATTAGCTAAAATTTCTTCCCTCTATGGGCTTTTCTCCTGCGAATTGGGTTTCAGCCCAGCTCTTGGATGACACCTTAAAATATCACTGTGGCAGGACACACCGGCTAGCCATGCACGTAGTCTGGCCAGGGGAGCTGTTCTAGAGCACGGGATGAAATCCAGAGAGCTGCCGTCCCCAGGACCTGGGAGGACTGTGCAGGCTCTCTGATGGAAACACACCAGTAAGACCCATGCCCAGCACCTTCTGCGAGTGACCCAGTTTGGATGGACAGATTCAGTCCCACAGCATTATTGCTTTTTCCCAAAGCAGTGCTAATTACTGCTCACCTTGACTTTGCACTTGGGTTAAAGCAAATTGTTTGCAAATTGTCTTTAGAAAAAAATCTGCAAATTCTTTGCTTTTATTGCTACCTGCACTACGTACTCTTTGCCATTAGAGGGCAATGTGTAACAGGCTGTTATCCACTGCTCCCCAAGCCCTTTGGCTATAGACTGCAAACCTGATGCTTTATTCTTTTCCCTTAGTTGTTCAGATGCTTTTTCTACAGTTCTTAGCTCTGTGTGATCCCACAGGCTCTTATCCTGCTGCAAGGGTGTTGTCCCCTTTGAGGGTGCATTCCAGTTCTACGATGTGGCAAATATATCTTCACAGGATGCGTTTGGATGGAGTTGAACCTTGCTGGACTCGGAACAGAATTGTGCAAATCTAGAAGAGTGCTACTGCCTTTTCTTTGTCTTGCATGCACATGGCAGCTGAAGAAATCTAGATAATACCAAACAAGCAGGAAAGAATTATAATTTTTGATGGCTGAGACTTTCAGCTGCAGCTTGGTCAAACACCACATGGCCCCTTTTCATTCTTTGACTTTAGCAAAGATATGCCAAAGACTTGCTTGGTTCTGTAGGCAGAGGAACTTGTTTGAACCCTGTTATATATTTGACCATTAAGTATAATTTACTCCAAAATATGAATGTGCAGAAGAAGATATTTCTTCTCTCAGTAGGTGAAGCTGTGGATCTCCTCACCGTAGAGTGTTAAAAGTCTACAAATGGATTCAGAAACAATTGGATGAGTTTAGAGAAGAAAAAATGAACATGACACCAAATCTAACTTAGAAAGAGTCTGAGCCACAAATCACAGGAATAATATCAGGTATATGTAGACTTTATTCTTGTGGGCTTTCTGGGCATCTGTGGCTAGTAACCATCAGAGGCAAGATGCTGGACTAGCTAAAAAGTTCATTTGATGCGATCTGGCCATTTTTAACATAAGCTCTATATTTACAGCTCAAAAAGCCCCAGACAAATACAGAGCCAAGGAGAATGGTGGAGCATTATTACTGAGAAGCCTGGAGGGACTGTGGCTCAGCAGCTTATAGGGAGGGTATAGTGCTTTCCAGATGCAGGTCCAACAGCCTTTGGCCACGGTCCATCACTGTCATGCAAAGGCTGGGGTACACATGGCCTCTGTCTATTTTTGGATGGGAAAAAGTTCCCTTGTTGCAGCTGGCTCTGCCTTGCAGCTTGGGGTGGCACGAGGAGACTGAGCTCCAGAGGGCTGAGCCCTGTCCTGCTCCCTGTTTCAGGCAGGAGGTGTGGGATGCCAGGGCACACTGCTGCGCTGCCCTCCATACAGGACCTGTTTTAGGAAGGGTATGAAGAAGACCTTAGTTTATATGGCTCTTCACATGGCTGGGTTCCCAAGAACCTGAAAAAAATGCACTTCAGGCAGGATGAAATAACAGCAGAAGAATCCAGTCCCTCCAAAATGCTATTTTTCAAGCTTCATATACGTTTGAGAGCTAATTTGAGTTATTTTCCCTAAGGAGAAAAGAGTTTCCTTCCGTCTGTGCTTGAGAGACAACTTGATTGCCTCACTTGAGACAGATTTTTCAGAGCAGTGGTAACCAGACAGACATCATGAACAGAGGAGTTTGTTATTCCATCCTTGCGGACCCAGGTCTCCACTGGGAGTCAACTCCAGCACTGGACACCCTCCGACAGCTTGTGGAGTGCCTGTGGCAGTGAAATGGCTGTTAGGAATACAGCTTTTTCTCTCCTTTGGTTTATTTTTATTCCCCCAAACTGACTTCAGAGCCTCTTTTTTCCTTATCTCCGCTGAGTGATGGCCTACAGGATACTCTTGCCTTTTACTTTGCTTTTCTTCATTTTCTGATGATTTCTCTACCTTTCTGAGCCCATTTGATACAGTGGGTGGGTTTCTTTTCCGATACTTCAGACTGTTTCACCCTCCACACAGTCACAGATGCCCATAAAGCCCAAATGCCCATCTCTCCTTTGCTGAAAAGGGTTATGAATTCAAAGCAGGGAGAGCATTGACCTACTGGAAAAAAAGGATAAGCCAGGATGGAGATGCAATGTCCTTGTCTGTGCTGGTGCTTCTCCATGCAGGTCTTTGTCCCAGTAGGTGTGTCAGCTGTGTGTGCACATTAGACACGCTCAGACAGTGATGTCCAAAACCTCGGTGCCAGCACGGGGACACTGACTGGTATATGGCAGCTTCCTAGAAGCGGCAGAACCAGAGACACTGGAGAGAAGCTCTTGATTACAGGGTGTTGCAGAACTGGATGTACCATCTCGATAGGCAAGGTGATGTCCTCTTGGATGAGGAGGTCATTATGCACTGGTGGTTCACACAGTATGGGTGTGGGATGCCCTGTGGGTCCCAACCTTGTGTGTGGGAGCCCCTCACTAGCCAACAAAACCCCCAACAACCGTCTTCCTGCCTACAAGATTATTAACACTGTCATCTTCCCCTCCACACTGCCAAGTCACTGACGTGTGTGTGTCCCATTGCAGGTAAGCTGGACATAACTCCAGATGACCCTCGGTGGATCGGTGCGTGGTGGGGAGGCTTTCTGCTGTGTGGTGCCTTACTCTTCTTCTCGTCCCTGCCAATGTTCGGGTTCCCGCAGTCCTTGCCCCCACGGCCGGAGCACACCGGGGAGAGCGAGCAGGCCATGCTTCCTGAGAGGGACTATGAGAGACCCAAGCCGAGCAACGGGGTCCTGCGGCACGCGCTGGACGGGGAGAGTAGCACGACCTGCCTTCAGCAGCTGCGAGGTGAGGCACTGGCTCTTGTCACGTTTTCTGTGAGAGTCAGCAGCTGGCTGGATTTATAATTGGTCTCTGATTTGGGCTATCTACCTCTACCCCCAAGAAAATCCCCCAAAAAACCTCAGCATCCTGAAATTTCAGTCCCTAGCTTCTAATTATCTCTGGCATTGTCCTCATTTTAAAGAGAGACTTTGTTCCACTTGAAAGGTTTGGGTGTTTTTTTTTAAACTACAAAGCTTCAGAAATGCATGATAGTCCTGCAGAGTTGATAAAAAAAATGAAGGGGAACACAGTTGCCAGGGCAATTTGTGAACTTCTCTCCAGTCTACCGTCCTACTCCTCTCTGCCTCCCAAAACAAAGAACGAGCCAGCAAGGGCAGTTAAAAGAAATTGGGAGCTTGCGGCATCTGAGCTGCAGCTTAGTGCAATCCCAGATACAAAGCAATGAGTGCTGGGCACCACCACAGCTCTTAAACTGGGATGGAGAGGAGGTAGATACCAGCCCAGAATAGCAGCAGCATGGCAGGGCAGAGCATGGCTTGCAGCACATTAGAGTAGAAAAAGCCACATCATGTCCTGCAGTGTTGGAAATGGACCTGGCTCTAATTAAGGTTATCTAAGGATCCAGCATTTTGTGGGAGAGCGTGGGCAGATATCCTTCCTGTAGGCTGCACTGGAAAATCCTTCATCTGAGAGGGTGGTTCTGGAGCGCTGGTGGTTGCTTCCCACTCTCTGTCACTGCAGCAGAGCAGGTTTCATTACTGCCTAGTGCGTTTAGATAAATGGGAACAAAATCACTTACTCCCTGTGCAGTCGCCTTAATTGGGAATTGAATGAGGTACGGGTGGGAAGGAAATAGAGACTTTGGGGGGGAAAAGGTGTTTTCTTAAATACGAATAGGCCTTGAATAGTTGATGTGGTTGTTCATTAAGGGACAGTCAAAGATCTGAAATTTTGACTTGATGAGAAAATTCAGAAGAAAGCTAAAGGGATAAATAGTTTGAAAATTTGTCTGTAAAATTAATTTCTTCATCCTTTCATCCTTGTTGCAAGGATTTTCTCAGGTTTGAGGAATGGGTTTTTCCCATGGTACGTCCATCTGGATAATCCTGTGGCTTTTGTTGTGGACTCATCAGCGCATTTGCTTCTGGCCACTGAATTTTTGGAATGGGCACTGAAAATTTTCACAGGTTTTCATGTAGAAAAATGAAAGAATACGGCACGTCCTTGCTGCACGGAGGGGCAGCAGTTCTGCCCATGGATGGTGCAGAGCAAGCTGAGTTTCTTGCCCACAGGGAGGCCATGGGGTGGTTTCTATAGCATCTGTTGCTCATTGAAGTAGAGAAATTAAACTGCCACATCCATATGCTTCGAAGTATTGAATACATTAGGAGGCACCACAGCCTTCCACATTAACCTTCTCATTGCAGGTAACCCCATTTCAGATCAGTCAGTATTCCAGAAGTCTCTTTGTATATGGACTTTGAAATACAATTTACATCACATCAAGTAAGACAGGCAATGACCTTTTTATTTATGCCTTTGAGTCTGTCACAGACGACACAATGTTGGTAGCTGACATCTCCTTTCAAGTCCCTTGCCACTATTGTCACAGTCAGAATGTGGTCAAGAGTCATGTTTGCTAAAGTGCCCGCCTGGAGATGTTCAGACAGGTACTGCAAGGGAAGGCAAACGTGCTTCACTCGTTCCTGATGAGCAGTGTTTAAGGTGATGGGTTGAATCTTGCTGTGTATATACGTTATTTTGCCAGCATCTGAAACATATGTGCATTCCTATGTGGCAGGACCTAGTATTCTCAATCTGTTTGTTGAATATACAGTTTCCTTTGGGGAAAGTTAGACTGTTTAGCCTTTATCCTAGGACAAAAAGGAGTGGTAGTTATATACAAAGGTTAAAAATATATGTGTGCACGCATAGTCATGTATTCTGCTGTATTATGGGCTTTGGGGTTGGGTTTGCATGTATTTGTGAAGCTGAACAGCAGAGGATGTATCTGTACAGGGGGTTGGGGGTGGAAATGCTCATTGGGGTTTGTATGGCTATAATTCTGACTCCTTTTTAGCAGATGTTGTCTCTGCAGCTGGGTCCTGGGCAGGTGCGTGCTGGCTGTGAGTCTGTGTCTGCATGGAGGTGTGGATTGTCCATGTCTCACGCACCGTGCAGGGAGGAAGAGTTGTTTCTCTGGACTGATTGCACAACACACACTTGGCATCAACAGTGCGTCCTTAGAGGCTGAACTGAGGCTGCTTTTTGCCTATTGAAGGAGTTTAATTTTATTTTATTTTATTTTATTTTATTCAAACCTTGCGGTGACTGCCGCAAGTGAGTGGACATAGCAGGAGCAGAAGTGGGGCGTTGTCAGTTGGAGACGTGCTCCCAGCTGGGTCACAGCTGTCAGCTAGCGACATGGCATGGCTGGCATGTGGGAGGATGCTTGAGACACGACAAGATCTGCTGAAAGACAGTGAGATGCAGGGTTGGGTGAGATTCCTTGGCTTTCTCTAGTCTTAGCACACAGAAAAGCTAGCACTAATATAAAAGCAACCTGCTCAAAGTGTCAAAAAGTCTTTTACATCTCTGTCAAGGACTGAACAGGAGGAAGGGCCCAGCTTTTGGGAAGTCATGGCATCTTTTCCTGTGGGGTCTTTTCATACCAGAAAAAGGAGCATCCTTAAGAGGAGCTTCGAACTCGAAACAGAAACCATGCCATTGAATGGCACAAGGTGAAGAGGCAGTCAAAGGCAGCAGAGGCGGTGGGTGGCTGCCACAGCAGCTCTGCACAGGGACATGGTGGCTCATGCAAGAAAGCTACGGGGCAGTCCTGGGAGGTGCTTGCCATTGCTAAACTGGCATATGAATGCTGCACAGCTTTGCCTGATTAGTATTTCAGTTAAGCAACGCAAATCCATTTGGGAGCATGTGGAAGTGAAGGATTAATAGCAGGGGGAGGATGGATAAGTGCTGCCATTGCTCTTTGCTCTCAGCTGGCAGACTGGCAGGGTTGTTCCAGCCCTGTGCTCTCCGTATGGTCTGTGAAAGCACTTCAGGCATGGACTGCAGCAGTCCTTGCTGTCCTGGGGGCAAAGCTTTGCTTTCCTACCTCTGGTCTGCCTTGGGGACCTCTCTGCTATTCGGGACTAGAGATGATGCTCAGCTGTGTCAGGGCACCTGTGCTCTCTGCTTGTGTCTGTCCAGCATCTGCCCTCACTTGGTGTTAACACACTGCTTCTAACCCACCACCTGCTCCAGGACGTGCTTGGAAATATTTTATTAAAATCTTTCTTCTTTTTTTTTTTTCATACAGAAATGGCACTTCTACTGAATTGAGTGGTCAGTTCTGACGAAATTTGGCTTCAGAATGCTTCTTTGGCTTTATCTTTAACACCCCTGAAACATTCTGCTCTAAATGCATTTTGTTTTTCAGTGATTTAAACCAGAAATTCATTACATTCTCCTGTCTGTCTAGCAAGAGAGATTAAAAACCTAAAAGGATTTAAATTGATACAGAATCCTTCAGGTTTGGAGAGAGAAGCTCATTCACGAGGAATTAAAAGAAAACTCACTGTGGAATTAAATGAATTTCAAAACTGCAAATTCCCTAGATTTGGAAACATTTTGGTTTCTGTCCAGCTTCATTTCCAAGAGCGTAGGAGAGCTGGGATGTACAGCTGACAGCTGTCTTGTCTTCTGTTCAGTTCCTTCCTGCTCTGTGTACCAATCTGCTGAATACCTAGAGAGGGAGCTGGTCTGAAACCTGGATTTCTCTCCCCAAAAGAGCTCTCTGGGAGCAGGCATGTAGTGCTGGGCCAGAAGCTCCCAGCTGTGCAGGGGGGTCCTGGGCCACGGAGAGCCTGTAGTCCTCGGTGGGAGTTCATAGGACTGAGCAGGATTAATGGCCAATACAGGTAGTTTTAAATGCATGACTCTAATGAGTGATTATGACAAGCTTCTGGAGAGGACTCCATCTGTACCTTCATACGTGGCCAGAGTGGTGAGTCTTTGGCCCAGATCTAGACAAGTACCAAGACTTTAATGCCCTTTTGGATTTGGGTCTTGGCTCCCTACCAACATCTAAAAGGCTTGCTGTGAAATTCTGATCTTAGGTAAGGAAACAGCAGGCGATCATAAAAGGCCCCACATCAGGTCTTGTCAGTCTTTGAGTTTCCTTTGCTTGGATTTTATGAGGGTGCAGGCTTTGTTGGCAGGTTCCTCTTAGCTGTTTCAAAGCCAGCGTCCTTGTTGTCAGAAGCTTTGATTAATTCAGAAGGGCCTTCAGCCTGTGCACTTTGGGGCAGAAGCTGAGCAGCAGCTGAGGGCAGGCAGAGTGTGTCTGTCTCTGCAAAGATACTGTGCCTTGCCATGACCTCCATGACACAAGTGAGGGACGTTTGTGTCCCCCTCTGAAGTTAAGCAAGGCTGGTCGCTGAAGGCAAGATGATAGACTAGAAGGACCTGCTATCCATGCATGAGAACGTTACTGTTGCTTCAAGCGTCTCTCTGTCAATAAGCCTCTTTGACACACGTGTCATCCTTTTCCTTCACATCCTTTGTGATACTAATTTTGCCAAGGCCACGTGGACTTTGGCAAATTAAACTCATCTGAGATACCTTCAGCGGCTCTTGCCTTACTCCATCGTCTCGTTTATAGGAGCTGCCCCTTTTCAGGAGGTATTTTCTTCTTGCTGCCTGCACTGTTTTCTTCATCTCTTATTCCTCAAGCCAGGTGGAGATTTTGCCTTTTGTTTCCTGTTGGGATCTGAGGCTTGCTGCCTACATTGCTATTAGAAAGTAGCGTTTTGGCTCAACGTACATTTCGTCTTTCCCTCACCACGCTGTCCTGGGTGGACTGGGCTGTAAACCTCCCTCTAATTTATTACTTTGCTTTCTGTGTTCCTCATCTTTACTGCAAATTGAAAACATGTCTCTGTAGGGTGCTCCAACTGGAAAAAGGGGCCTTGGTGATTGTAATGTTCCAAACAATTCATTTCAAGCACCAACGTGATGATTATAGTTTGTCGTTTCTGGAGAGTAGTTAAACCTCATGTAATGAGGTTGCCAATTATCCCTGGTACTCCCTGATGTTTAGTGACAAATCAAAACTACTTGGTGTACATAAGTGTGTTTTCCTGTCCGGCCCGTGGCCCGTCACCCACAGCTGGCTCCACAGCAGGAGATAGTGAGGATGCTTCATGCCTTGGCATGGGTGTTGCTTGGGGTGTTAAAAGATGGGAAGTCCAGGGATTGGCAGGGGTGTTGGAGAGCTTTGGGACATCCTCCTGGGTCCTTTCCAACCTATGGATGATCCTGTGACCAACACTGCATGTGGGTGGTCTGAAGAGTTGGGTTTTAAGTACTTCAGCAGTGAAAAGAGGCAGAGATTTCTTGTCCTCAGAGTGTCTTGCTGTGGCAATGAGAATCGCTTTTCTGCCATTGTTTCTGTAGTGTGTTGGGTGCATTGGGATAAGAATGTTAAATGAGCTGGTCCTTTTGAGCATGGGAGGGTGAGTCTTTCTGTGCTGTGTCTGATACAGCTTATGGGTTCTCCAAGTAGATTTTTGAGACTCTTTTGAATCCAAAAGACCTTTCCCCATTTGGCAAATGGGCTTCAACCCCAGATTTATAGCAACAAAATGCTGCTACAAAGTGTTTAACTAACCTTTGGGCCAACAAGCTGCAAAGTAACATTCATCATTACTTTTGCTGGGCTCCGCTCCAGTGAAGAAGTGCTGTCCTTAGCTGTTGTGTTCCCCAGGGCTTTACTGTCCCCCATCAGACATTTTCCATTTCCTCTTCTCACCCAGCACCATATGCCAGGCAGCTGAATGCACGTCACTCTGGTCTATTAAGAGATCTTTAAACTTCATTGCTGACTTTTAATCTTGTTCCCAGAGGTATTTCACCCCAAGAACTGAGACAGATAAGGCAGCGGCAGGTGTCAAATGATTCATCTTAACGGGTGGCAGTAGCAAGATGAAAGGATATGCATTTCTATGAGGAGCATCCTGTCATTTCCCTTAGGAAGTGAAAGGGAACAAGCTGGTCCTGGCTGAGGAGATGTTGGAGGCTGCCAGGCATTGCATGCATCACCTCTGCACTCTGTGCACTAGGTTTTGTGTTAATACCCCCCAGCTGGTAGAGAGCTCTGTTGCAGTAAATGGTGATCAGACATGCAGTGGAGGACAGGATCTGTCCCAGAAGACATACACACAAGGAGGAGAAGCAGTGATGAAGTGATGGCAATTGTAGCCCAACACTGCCAGGCAAGGCAATCACAAGGGCCTCCTCTCTTGTGTGAGATGGTGCAATAACTGCAAAACTTTCGCTGTCCATCCCCAAGTACGAAGGATGGATTTTGACCTTGGTAATGCATGGTGGTTGGGTACCAGCCTTGCCAAATTCAGAAATAAATCTCCATGATCTTTAACTTCCTCCTGCAAAAGACAGGCTGTCATTGTTATTATTTGGTGGATAAAGTTAAAGGTAGACCTTTGTGTCTTTGCATTTGAATTGGCACAAAGCTACATCTCGAGGAATCCATTAATCTTGAACAAACTGAACTCCAGAGGCACAACAGGCATTAATACCTTAAATACGGCTTTTCAAGTTCAGTGCTGCCAAGTCCACCTTTGCATTTTCCCTCCTTTTCCTGGCAAGAAGGAGGAATTCTGTAGGTGGCCACCAAAGAACTGAAGGAGGCAGCAGGTAGCTTCTAAGATCTATCCACATCTGAATCCCTCCACCCCCGTTCCTCCCTCCCAGTACTTTTTTCCTTTTTTTTCTTTTTTTCCCCCCTGTTCTGCTAAAGAATACTGTGCCTCCTGCACCTTCATTATGTTCAGAAAATCCTCAGGAATCAAGAATTTTATACAGCATGAAAAAAAGATTGTGATACAAAGAGATCAGGAACTGTGGAATGGCCCTTTCCGAAAAGGTTAGATCAAACCTAATTATAACCCTCCTGCCCCCCGCCCAGGAAAGAACCAGGGGGGACCAAGGAGAGCCTTGACAAAGAGCTGTGCATTCATTTGCTGAGGCCAGTGCAATTAGATTTTGCACCAAAAAAAGCCCTAAGGGAAAACAGAAGCCAACACCAGAGAAAAATATCATCTGCCAGACCCTGGTACACTATAGGGGATGTGGGGGATGGATTTTCAAAATGCAAATAGGGGTCCGTTGAGGCTTCACTACACTTCAGCGAGGTAATTTTCAAACTTAATGATTTTCACATTTAATTCAGGGAGAAATTAGTCATCAGGTATTGAGACAAAGCAAGGCTCTCTTCTGTACTGGGATGCTCTTCAAGCTGTGTTATCTTGGCAATAATTAAAATGTTCGCTGAAGTAGAAAATGTGCTATCTGATTCATTAGCCAGATTTCCCTTTGTAAGGTAACTCATGTTTGCTTATTGGAAATGGAGACAGGCTTGGAGAAGAGGACTTTGGACGCTAATGATTCGGGGGGGGAAGGAGCCAGTGGTTCATGAAACTAAAGCAAGTGTGCGTGCATCTTACACAGTGAATATGTCCTCTTTCACCCTTGCAACCACCATGGCTGGTAGGGTCTGCATGGAAGGTTGGCTGGTGAAGCTCTGGGTTATACAGGGGATACATGGGCTAGCATGCCTGTCCCAGTCATGAGGTCCCTTATGCCCATGGGTGGCCGTGGCCCCAGGCTAAGCAGGATCATTTCAGCTTGTACCCAGATGTGCTACATGAAGGTGTCCCTCAGCAAGTGAGCCGGTGTTACATGGGAATAAGAAAATGAAACAAATCTAGATGGCAGGAGAAGGAAAGTGTGAGCTGGGTTAGCTTGTGTCTGAAAGCTTACAAGAATCTGAGTGGTGCGGAGTACAGTACTGGTGACACCTGCGGGCTGGCTTAGTGTTGTTCATGGGGAGCGGATAGGGAAGGGAGAAGGAAGAAGAGAATACTAGGCTTTGATGGACTTCCCTGTGGGGGAAGCGAAAGCAATATTGGAAAACATTCATCCTTCAAAATTTCAAAATCTGTAAGATGTAAACGTAATGACAGGTGACTTCTTTTTGCAGTCCCCTGGTATCTGAATCTTTAGATAACACTGTTTTGGTGTTTGGTTCTGGTGTGGCTGCTTTCAATGAGTTTGTCTGTGCAGAACAGAAACTTACTCCAGATTTAAGTGAGTTTGTCCTATAGGAGAGCAGCAAGGCACCTGCAGCACCTCAAGTAGAACCTACACAAAAAAACACTTTTCCCTTTTTCTTCTCTTCTAGTGATCCCCAAAGTAACTAAGCACTTGCTCTCCAATCCCGTCTTCACCTGTATCATCCTGGCAGCCTGCATGGAGATAGCGGTGGTGGCTGGGTTTGCCGCCTTCCTGGGAAAGTACCTGGAGCAGCAGTTCAACCTCACCACCTCGTCTGCCAACCAGCTCCTGGGTGAGTAACCACAGGGGCCACCAAATCTTCTGCATCGAAAGGCATTTAAAGGTATTCAGCATGGCTGGTTACCTCAACCAGTCTTACTGGTTATTCTGTCCAAAAAATGACTTGCCCAACATCTAGAAATGTGTCCCTAGGTGGTAGGGCTGGGCTCTGGCTGTACCTTGCCTGCAGAGGCCAGAGCAGACCTCCAGCATCCTTCCTCCTCAACTGCACTCACCGCTGCAGCCCACTGCAGTCACTTCCCCTATAGCCAAGCCCCTTGTGTGAGAAGTGGTATGATACAGCCAGGGTATGAAGGTCTGTGGTGGCCCTGAGGTACAGCAGAAATCCCAACCAAACTGGGCCATTTGGTTGCCCAAGACTGCAGTTGCTTGCTGAGCGACAGGGCTGCCCACCAAACTGCTTGTCTTGTGGTTTAGGTATCCCAGAATTCTCCAGCCCATCTCCATTTGGGTTAGGAAGCCCAGTTTCTCCTGCTAGTCCCTCCTTTCCCCTTGGAGTGGAAGTGATGGGATTGCAATCAGCAGTTCGAATACCCAAGCTAGTGCAGGTTGGTTGTCTTTCAAATGCCCCTTCTCTGACTATGCTATGTTGCTGCAGTTTCCTATACATATATTTCTCAATATTCATTCATTCCCTGCCAGGATGCTGATGCACACACAGGATCTTAATTTATTTTCTCCTGCTGCTCATTCCCAAGCAGGCCCAGTGATCTGTTTATGACAGCCATTCTCCCAGCAGCACCCAGTTAAGATATCTGCAGGTTGATCTTGGATGATCTGCAACCACAGCTCGCCAGATGGGCAGCTGGCAGGGATCTGTCAAAAACTGGAACATCATGAAATGGGTGGATCTTAATACCAAAATGAGGGGCTTGCAAGCTGGTCTCCTGACAGTTACTTTTCCCATTGAACTCTGGTTTTGGCCTGGTTTTCCAAAAGAAAAAATCCCTGCATCAATCTTGCCTCACCCAGCAACACAGGAACTCACTGCTGAATTTTAGTAGGTTATGATGGAAGGCCAGAGGTCTCAAAGATGTTAGGCTCTTCCGTCTTTCCTGAAAATTAAAACCTTGGCAAAGGAAAGCAACTTCACTGTTGACCCACTGGGAGAAGGAAAACCGCTACACTGTTTGGTGGGAGATGCCTGGCCAGTCAGAATGTGAGTGCAGTTGGATGGTCAGCAAAGAGGGTATCACTCATGAGCCAGAGCATGTCCTGCTTCGGACCTAGCAGTGGGAAAGGAGACTTTGATACATCCGTAGTCCTCACAACAACTTGTTTAATTTAAACAAAGTTGCTACGAGTTTTCCCACATGGCATTTATGGGGGTCCAGAAATGCCAGGATTTGGATGCACTTCTAAGCTTAGCCCAGGTAGGTAAAGTCTGGAGTGTAACTGGCAGCAAAGGGATAAGAGTTAACCCAGACAAGCTTAGTGTGATAATGCCTTTCTGTGCCTGGAAAGTTAATCACTTCTGGCAGTGATTTTGCATCTCACAGTTTAAGAAGATTCTTTAAAGAAGACTTCATATTTTCAAATGCAACTATTGCCTAATCTCTGAAGATCAGGCTGCTGTGAAGTATACCAAGCAGGGCTCATCCAAAGCCTCTAGACACCTCGGAAGATTCTTAACTTTGTCTGCCAGCTGTTGCAGGAAGCATTAGAGATGCTGCTGCTTAGGTTAGGGTGAGCCATCCTCAGCGATTTTGGCATCGCCCTCCAGTATTGGCAAGAACTGGAAGAAGATTCCAGTTCCTCTGTGCAAGGCAGCATACACGTTTGCATCCATTTCTCTCTTTTTAGGCAACCCCAGTTTGGTGCTACTCCAGCAGTTGGTCACTGCAAGTTTTCCCTATACTAGTGCACAGATCTCTGCTGAAAAGTAAAAAGCTGTAATAGTGTGGTTCACTGAGCCTTGCTCACGCTTCTTGCTAACTGATCTTTCCTCTTGCAGGAATGACAGCAATCCCATGTGCGTGTCTGGGCATATTCCTGGGTGGCCTCTTGGTGAAGAAGCTCAGCCTGTCTGCTCTGGGAGCCATCAGGATGGCCATGCTGGTGAACCTGGTATCCACAGCTTGCTACGTGTCTTTCCTGTTCCTGGGATGTGACACAGGACCTGTGGCAGGGGTTACTGTTCCCTATGGAAACAAGTGAGTTCACAGAGAGTTTCAGGGTCTCACACAGCCTTACCAGCATAAATGCCATGTTACTGTCCTTGACAGGCAGCCTTCAGGCAGCGCTGGCCCTTAGACAACCATACAGAGCCAGCATATAAAGGCAGTGTCATACAGGGCTCTTAGTTTGGAATGTTTTCATGCCACTCATTGCTGTGAGAGTTGAGTACCTGCAGCTAACAACAGTGTTACTACATTGGTCAAACTGAATTGAAAGGTGCCAGACTTGATTCTGCACCTACGACCAGCTACATAGCATTGGGTCCACCAAACCATCTGGTTTCTTCTGGCAGCAAAGGACATGCACTGCTTTGTACATTTGTTTAAGTGCCTGAGGGGAATTTGTAGAACCAGATTTTAGATGCCTGAAAATTCAGATATGGTGAGGGAAGAGTATGTATGGCTCCAGGCCCATTTTAAGGGGAGAAATGAGGCACACAATGCCCTGTAGCATTCACAGGACTTGGAGAGAGCTATTCTGCATTTTCTCTTCTGGTGTATTTTCTTTTTTGGTGCTCCTTGGTATGCAGTGGTGACTCTTTAGAAGATGACAACATCGAACCCTCAGCTCCTCACAGTTACTGTTCTAGAAAAATGCAAGGCAATCTCCGCAGCATCTCTTTGGGTTTCCTTGGAGCTTCTCAGTGGGGTAACAAGGCAGCCCAAGCCTTGCATTAGATTCGCTGTTGCAGAGGGATAGTGGCCATAACATTTCTGACCCCAAGGAAAGTCTGTAGCTTGGATTTCTTAAAGCTGGGACCCAGATAGCCTGCCCACTGCTTTTTGTAATTTGTTTGCCTTAACTACCCCCCTTCAAAGCTATCTTTGTGTGGCAACGATTGGAAAAGCTGGCTGATACTATCACACTGCCCATTAATTTCTCTTTCTGTTTCTCTTATAGCTCAACGCCAACCTCATCTCTGGACCCATACTCCCCCTGCAATAACAACTGTGAATGCCAAACTGATTCCTTCACTCCAGTCTGTGGGGCAGATGGGGTCACATACTTATCTGCCTGCTTTGCTGGCTGCAGCAGCACGGTGAGTGGGCTTTCCTCGGGACCTCTCACCTGTGAGCATGAGTGAGTGAGGTTAGTGCATATCTGCTGGAGTAGCTCATTTACAGCAAGCAGTAGTTACACCCCCAAAAACTAACTTCATACCTCAGATGGGCCTGAACCACTCTGGGTTTTCACTCTGTCGCATAAATGCCACCTGACTGCAGCAGCAGTCTGCCAGGGTCACTTACAGAGTGGGATGGAATTTCCCATCCTCCTCCTCCTCCTCTGGTCTTTCCTTTCAGCACAGAAACAAGGAACACGACAGGAGATCTGCACGGTTGTGCACTGGCAGAACCCAGACCCTCTGTGAGAGTTCGCTAGCCCAGGCTGTGGGACCAGCTTCTTGTTTCTCCTGCAGCTCCTTATCTCCCCGTTTCTCCACCTGCCCATGTTTGCCCTGCCCAATCCTTTTATTGTTTTTCCTCTTGCTCTTTTCCTGAATCTAGTTCCTAGGCACATGCAACCAGATACTGAGTTTATTCACCCTTGTTTAAGCTTGCTTTCTGCTCCTCTTGCTTCTCTTTCCCTGCTTTGCTCTGAGGCAGCAGTAAGAGCAGTTGTCAAGGGAGAAGAGGCTCCATCCAAAGACATTCTGCATTTTTCAGTTCTCCGTATCTAAGAGTTGATTTCCTTTAGAAAACTCTGAAAGACCAAACCATTTATGTGTTAAGATGATATGGGGAATTTTTAGCAATATCTTAAAAGCCTGCTTTTCCATTTTTGCTGCTGAAATGGTTGTGTCTTCTGGGTTACCCTGAAAATGAGTGCCTGCCGCTCCATGGGTGGGAACTGGTGTCCCAGCGGTCCTTGCTGCCTGCTTGGGGCTGTACTAGGCATGGTGACTGCTGTCACACTGCCTGCGTGAAGCTCGTGGGAGGTCAGCCTGGTCACAGTGACTGTGGCTGCAGGGACATCAGTGCTCACCACATGCAATTATCCCTCCGTGGCTTCATCCTTCCTCCTTGAGGAGACATCAAACCTCCCTTCATGCCCTAAAGAGACAAGCTGCCTGAGGGTACCAGTGAGTGGAGGTGCAAGTTTGCTGCTAGCAAGTGCAGCCTCACAGCCCACATGACCTGGGAGCTCGTCCTTCTTAAACCTCTTCTCTCCTCAATTCCCACTGCAGCCTTGGAGACGTAGGTATCCCTTTGAAATACCTCAGTTTCAGGGTGCTTTCAGCAACCCCACAAGTGTGTGGCACATGCAAAGGTGTTACCTCCTGCCCTCTTCCTCCTGCTCCTCCCAACAAGAGACAAGTGAACACCTGGGCAGCAACATGATCATTTTAACAAGAAGCCAGCTTGTACAGGGCACACAGAATAGTGTCTCACCAGTTCACTGAGCCCTTAGCAAGAATACAGCCAGTGTGGTCCATGGCTGGAGTATGGGAACAACTTCCTTGCTGTGCAGTGCAGGGCAAAGCTTTGGCTCCTCTGGAAGGAGCACAGTAATGAAAATTCAGCTCTGCCCCTTCAGTCTGCAGCTGCCTGACCTCATGCTCAGCAAGAGCAAACCTCTGAGCAAAACCCTCACTCTCCCTCATCCTCGCTCTTACTTATTCTTTCTTATTTTGCCTTTTCGTCATCATCTTGGGGTTCTTTTCATTGCTTTGTTTTGTAGTGGGTTTTTGCAGTAACATTTTGAACACAAATTAGTGAAGCAATAGCATCCTCTGGAAAGGGTGTTATCAAGAATTATGGACCGGTTTGGCCATGCAATGGCCCTGAGGCAAAGCCAAATTGCCAAACCAGGTTTTAAACCCATAATCCAGGTAATGATCTGTCTAGAGGGTCTTGTGAATGTTATATGCTCGTGATGAGCCAAGGGTTGCTTTTTACTGGGACATAAAATTCTCTGAATGCTTTATTTAACTTTACTGCATTGGACATCTCTGACTGCCTCTCTCCGCTCTTCCTCTGTGAACAACTTCTCAAAGCAATGTGTAGCCCAGTTAGTTTTTTCTTTTTCATTTCTTCTCTCTTACTGAGCTGATTGCAGAGGTGTACCTGTCCAAAAAGCCATAGGAGTATTGGTGTTGATAGGCAGAGCTCAGGCATTCTCTTTCAAGCCATTCCTGGGAGTGACCCTTGCGTATGAAGCCTTTGATTGTGCATCTTGTTTGTTTGATGCCATCGCTTCACACACCCTTTTGGCTAGAGACACCTGAATGCCTGGCATTACCAAGCTGGCATCTCACAGCTTTGCACTGAAGTGCCAGCTTGTCCCTTCCCTGACAGAGCCAGGGTTTAAAAAAAATGAGTAATTAAAAACATGGGTAATTTGCATAGGTAGTTGTCCCAAACACAGGATGCTGTTAAAGGTGGAAACTCTGCATCTGTGCAGCTTCACAAGCACACAGAAGATCTGGGTGTGCAAGCTGCAGGGCAGTGGAACACTGTGATAATGTGTGGTTGAATGAGGTGGGGTTGCAGACAAGGGAATCTATAGCAGTTTGGCATGGGTAGCGAAAAGTTGCCTTTCCTACAGGACAAAGGTAAAACTCCATCTTTGATGTTTACTTTTTTGATGTCTTTGAGTTGTTTAATGTGTCAGTAATAAAAGATCAAAGATCTCCCAGATATGGATGAGGTGCAGCACTAAGCAAGCAGATGTTGTTGACTCACACTGCTTTGGGCTAGCACCTTGGTGCACAGTGGTCAGAAAAGCAGACTGAGGGGCAAATTTTCAGGCAGTGAAGGTAGGGACGTGCCTCCTGGTTTGTAAAAAATCACACCAATGGCAGGAGAATCTGCCCCACCATTGCCAAAAACAGGTACTTTCTCTCCATTGATGAGAACCCGTGGGAAATAAGGGGGCAGTTCTGTGTGTTTGCCATGATAGAAATTTTGTCCCAGGATATTTCAGTGCAGGCATGTACTTTCTTGGATTTAGATGGGTTTTAATCCACAGGGCTGTGTCCAGGCTGGTTGTTAGCAGTGCACTGCAGTGAGAGCCAGGAACTACAAATTCCTATTGTCTCTGTGCAAACACCACTGCAGTGGTGCTAATTGTCACCATACCGAAGCCTTCAGGTGGCAGCTTCTAAGTCACAAGCACAGGAATTTGTTACGTTAATTATTGCTTGCCAGCCAGAAAGGCACCTGCACGTCTACTCCAGCTCTCCTCGAGTTCTGCACTGTGGTCTCTCTTGCCCTCTGTGCACTTATTTGGAAGAAAATCATTTGACTCCTATGCAAAAGAAAGAGATTGGTGTCAGAAAGGCTGGAGTAGTATCCCCGCAGATGCTTATCTTTGGAGGCAGTGAACCAGAAAGTGTGCTTTTTTATGGTCCTAAGGGGACCCCAGCAGGAAAGCAAAGGAATTTCCGCTTGAACATGGTAGAGGGGAAGGGGAAGAGATTCAGCTGTTTTTCAATATGTTTTATTTTATGGCGTTACTCCTCTTACCAACATGTGACCTGCAAACCCAGCGGGCTGATGAAGACAACCCATGAATCATTTATGATCATTTCAGTCTGTATTCGTTCAGGGATTTCTTGGTAGTATTGTGTGCCTTAATTGCACTGACATCCCCCACTCAGAAATTCAGGAGGGTGAGCTGGAAAATAAGAAGAAAGAAAAAAAAAATCCCTAAATCTGTGACTGGCAAACAGAGCTTCTTTTCACATCCTGCCCTTGCTGGAGAGATCACAGAAAAATGCAGTCATTTTGCCCTCCTTCTGATCACATATTGATAAAGTTTATCTCAACTGACTTCGGCTTTTAGCTCAACACAAATCCCACTGAACCAAATGTCATTTATTAGCCCTGTAGTGTACTTGAGTCCAGTAGTGTCAGTGCCACCAAACTGTGATAGTTCAGCTCTTGGTGAGCTGCAGCACCCATCGTGGGTGGCTCCTTCCCGGGATTCAGGGTGCTGGAAGCAGGCACCAAACCTGCAGCCAAGACCAGTGCTGCAGATTTACCTGCTTTTAATGTACTTCAGTTTAATTGCAACAGCCAAGAGGACGGAGGTAAATAAGAAAGTAATTACAACCATAATTTGGGGATCTTCCTTGTTACAGGGACACAGATCGTTTCTTTATTCTCCTCCAAAGGGGTATAACTTGGTAATAATTTTGTTGCAGTGACATTTATGAGAGAGACTTGAAAGGAGCAGAAGAAAAGAAACAAGCCAAGGGACAGCTTTCCCTTGCTGGTAGCATGCATCAGAGCTGACGAACTTCTGAAATTCTTTCCAAACCCCCCTCAAATAAGCACTAAGGATTCACTTAATTGACCATTAGAGGATTCAGAGTTGCTGTTGGCAGGCTCTTGTGACAGAGGACGGGTGGTGGGGACTGCGGCTCTCCCTTCTCCTGAACCCCTGTGCTCCTCTGCAGAACCTCAGTGGCTGTTCGTGCCTCACCTCGGTCCCTGCCGAAAATGCCACCGTCGTTCCCGGCAAATGCCCCAGTCCCGGCTGCGAAGAGGCCTTCTTGACATTCCTCTGCGTGATGTGTGTTTGCAGCATGATCGGGGCCATGGCGCAGACGCCGTCAGTCATCATACTCATCAGGTAGGACCACTGCCAGGAGGAACCCATAAGTTCTATGGGGCTGCTCTTGGGGTGGGAGCAGGACTGGAGGGACCACGGGGTACTGCTGGGAGCTGCAGGCAGCTGAGGGTCCCGCACAGCTCCTGGCCTCTGCCTTTTAGGCTGCACTGACTGTCTCCAGATCCATGACTTTGGACTGAACCTCCGCTTAAGCCATCAGCAAATCCTTCTTTGACTAAGCACTCCCTGGTGGAGACACCTTGAAAGAGCTGCCTGCATTTTCAAAAGATTTTTAACCTCCTCAGCAAATGAGGAGCTATGGGCACAGGCTTTCTCAGACGTTACTGCCTTTACATGCAGGCAGGAGTCGGGGATGTGAAAGCCTGAGCAGTCCTGCCTGAATTTCAGCCACATTGTTTCAAGTATTAATTAAATCATTTTCTCTCTAAGCCACTGTTTTGCTTGGTAGCACCTGGTTCATCCATGGCATGGTACCAGCGAGTTCAGTGCCTGCAGTACTGACTTGCTAGAGAGAAATGGGAATTGCTTGAGTACAGCTTTGGTAAAATGGGAGTGAGGAGGGACTGGGCTTGCAAACAAAGGAGGTCCCTGCAGGGGTGCTGCAAGGAAAGGTGGCAGGCTTGTTTTTACCAAGGCTGGGATAAGTATGGGAAGGGAAATACAGATGTACAGGTTCCAGTCCAGGTAGTAAGGATGTTAAAACTGCATCAGGAAAGGGGCAGAATTGCAGGCCCATGTTCTCAGCACGTAACAGCTTAATAAGATAGCTTTAGAGGTGGCCTGGAGATAATAGAAATCATGGAAAAATGAAAGGCTGTGGCAAAGGCTAGCTTTGGTCAATATCTCCTTGGCTAGAGTTTAACTTCTCTCACCCTGGAACATGTCCAAGAACAGAAGGAACTTGCAAGTCTGAAGGACATCTCTGTGTTGAACCAATATGAATAGGTGGGCAAAGGTAACTTACTCAAATAACTGACCTTTTGTTATTTCCAGACACAGGGAACACTTCACCTGATGATATACATATATATCTAAGCCCACGTTTATCCAGTATTACTTATCTGTCCTGACTGTCACTTACTGAGAATAATAACCAGAGGCATAAATAGCAGATCCATTCTGCTGCTTGGAAAATTCCAATAAAATTCAATCAATAAGGTCTGTATTAGAAACACACTCTTGAGTGGATCTTGGACAGAACAGCTCTGTGAGGGCATATCTCCCTGCAGGAGACGAAATGAGATATTCCACCTACTAGTTCATTTCTCTCTTTGCATCTACAGTAGCTAAAGGGAAATCAAATTTCTCATGATAAATATTGTGGCAAAAGTAATTTGAAGTTTGAAGAGTTCTTTGTTCAAGGGAGCTGCCAGCACCTGTAGGATCCTGCATGGAGACATCTTAGCGTCGACTTCAAATGAGATAAGCCAGTCGCCAGCCAGGAAGAAGAATACAAGGGAATAAGAAAAGTAAAGTGAATATTAAAAATACTCAGCTCACAGCTGTAGGAAAGAAACAATTCACACATCCAAATTAGTAACTCCCCTCCCCTCAGAATCACTGATAGCTACTAAAACGCACGGAGAAGAGCTCTTCACCGTATACCACTTCATGCTCTCTTGCAACTGCCATCTTGGATTGCTAGAAGAAAATTTTGGCTTATGACTGTGTCCCTGGTGTCCGTGGCAGTGGCAAGTAGCATCAGCAGCTCCTATGGTTAATTTAAAAATGAACTTCAATGTCTACAAATTAGATGTCTTGTCTAGGCAAGTCATTTATTCACTGTTGTAGTCAGTGAGACAAGGAGATGTCATCAGGTGGCAACTTTTACTCCACCTTAAGGTACGGGAATTGACTTCGCACTTAAATACAAAAAAGTGGGCGAAGGACACCAGCATCAAATAAAAACCCACTATAAATATTTCATGTGATAACCTATTTTTTTCCATAAAATAAACTTTAATACTCCGTTTCCTTCCTTTCCCACCCAACTGTAGAACCCTATTTGAGCCAAGCCGTTAACCACCGGGATGTTTTTCCAAGGGTAGACACTTCCTGGCATAAAGGCTTTATATTGAGCCTGGGAGTCTGCCTGTAAACTCTGCTGAAATTCATCCAGAGGTCACAGGCTTCATGAAGGAGTCATGGTGTAGTGTTACGTGGCCTGTGTAGTGTTTGACATGAGGGCAGGTGGTCAGAATGGTCTTAACTTAAAACCTGTTGCCATTTCTGGCTGTTGTATAAGTGTTGTCTGATGCCCCTCCCATGTATTTGTACAGAGGACCACCACTGCCACCATGGATGCCACCAGCAGTGCTGCCTGCAGACCTCTGTAAGGAGTTAATGAAAGAGGCAGCTTAGGCCTTTAAAGTTCCCCTGTGCGATGAATCTATTCATAGGGGGATCACTGTCCTGCTTTCCCAGCCTTTATATACTGTGGGAAATAAAATGCTATTATAAGACTTAAGACCAAATTAATGGTTTCTGAAATTCCAAAGGCTTTGCGGAGCCTACCCCAGGAGGATGACTTTAGCCGGTAGCATCCTTGAGCAAAGCGTATTAGAACGCAATGAACTATTTTTTAAAGCACCTTTGAAGGATAACAGTAAGGTGATAGAGTGGGTTGTGTTCGTAGCAAAAGGCAGTGCAACCATTGTCTGCCAGGCATAAAAAAAATTGCATGCTAAACTCACGCCAATGAAAACTAGTCTTATTGACACTTCGTTTTGGAGGCTTGATTTAACAGGCCGACTGAACCTTTTGGTCTGTCATCCTTCCCTCTCTTGTTCCCAGTAGTCTGGGAAGTTTCAGAACAAGAAGTTTTGTCTCCCTCCGATTCTCAACATCTGGAGCCTTGAAAGCATGATGGGGAGCTTGTAAATGGTGATTTACTGGGATGGGAATTTCATTTTTCCCCATCCTATGACAAGATTAGCTTCTGTTATTAATGACTTAGCTAAATTCCTGAACCTGTCACCAATGCAATTACTTTTGGGGCTGTAGGCAGTTCAGACGAAGGGAGAAGAAAAACCCCATTAATGACTTTTTGAAGAGGTGGTGGTGGCATCCTGGCTTACAGCACAGAATGGCCACAGGGTGTGTTAATCAAAGCAGAACAAGAAGAATCGATTTCACTTTCTTCCTCCCTCCTCCCTACAGAACCGTGAGCCCCGAACTCAAGTCTTACGCTTTGGGGGTGCTTTTCCTGCTTCTCCGTTTGCTAGGTAGGTACAAAAATTTCCTGTCCTTCTCTCCCATTGTTTCCTCCCCCACAGAAAACATGCAGAAGTTGATTTCTACTCCATGTGGTGCTGTGTTTGTCATGAGTGGGGTCTGACACAACAGGGTCCAAGCTCCCTCTACGAAGGATATCACATCAAGGCTGCTGAAGGCACTTTTTCTGCCATTTGAATTGTGCTAATGGAAGAGAATGTGGTCTTGCATGAGAATTGACCATTTCTGCCATGGTCCCACACAGCCAGTCACTCTTCTATAGTTGTTATTAACATGTCAGCAGGTTGCAAAATTACTGCTGTATTGCATATTGCTGAAGTAGAGGAATATGTATTTTTATCCTCCTTTGAGGGACAGGACCTGTGTTACATGGTGTGTTTGTCCCTTCCTTTAGGTCTTTCAGAAAGAAAAAGAGTAAAATGAGACAGGCTGAGTCCTTGTACCCTCCTGTGGGTTAATATCCCATTAAAATGCGTATGGCTGTTCCTCTGGACCAGTATGTGCTTCTCATGTATTTATTAAAAGGAACACAATAGGCTGTTGTTTACCTGCTCCTTGGTTCTGGGTGGAGGTTTTTTCCCCTTTTGAAGAGAACTCCTATATCTCAACTCATTAATCTCAATAGTTCAAGGCAAAATCCTCAGATCCATCATTGTGTGGGTCCATCTCATCCACAGGGTTTCTGCATGTTGTGGGGGTGGAACTTATTTTTTTTTTCAGCAAGGCATGGGCAGTACCTTCCCTGCGTGCCCCCCCAGTCTCAAAGGAGTGAGCTGGAGAGTAAAGTGCCATCTCTTAGGCTACAGCAAGACACTAGGAAGTACAGGACCAAAAACACAATACCATACATTGCTTTGAATAAGTGACCTCATTTATTTACTTACTTTTTTGTAACATCTTACTCCCCATTAGCTGAAAGGGAAATGGTGGTCCCAGACCAGTTTACAATAAAACCAATTAGATTTTCATTGCTTTTGGTGAAGCAGCTGCAGTCATACAGAAAGCTCCATCAAGTAACCTTATCCAGAGCTCAGCTAACTCAAAGGGAAGCCTGGGCTGACTTGGGTCAGCTCTGGTTCAAGCCTTGCAAAGGCAGCATTTTCTTTAGCTGTTGATGCTGCTGTCAGATTTTGGCCAGTCTTCAGCTCTTGCTGGCTGAATATGGAGTGTAAAGAAGCGAGTGTGCGAAGAGAGTGGCTGTGGGCTGTTGTTTTCAAAGGAAAAAGTGCTTAAGGGGGGGAGATTTTCTCTCTTTTTTTCCTTTCAAAAGAAAGAAGCCCCCTGAGATAGCAGCATCCTGAATTCCTCTAAAACCAGGCTCAGACATGTATGCTTAAGTTGAATTGATCTTTTTCTTCCAATAAAGAAGCCAAAGTAAGAATTTAAACTCAAATCTTTATACGTTGCTCTGCCACTAAGGAATTCCCATGAAAAAAGACAATACATCCTGAAGCATATCAGCAATGTAGCTAGAACCCACAGAAAATGAAGCGAAAGGTGCTTTTCAATATTAACAAGGGTATCCAAATCTTGCCCTTAACAACCTGAGGTTTGAGAATAGCTTTACTGATTTATTTTAAAAGCTTTTCAGTTCACCTTTAAGCTTTGACTTAAGAAGACAGTGATAATAGCTGCTTCTTGAACCAAAGGAGAGTATTAAATATAGGAGGTATGAGACCCCGAGGTGCAATCGTAGCTAATAGATTTCAGTAAGACAGAAGCAGCTTTTTTATACAGCCCTACAGTTTCAGCAATGAAATATATATATAGCAGAAATTTTTGCAACACTTTGCAGTAGGAGGTAAAACATGATTGAATCTCTTTAATATTCACTGTAATAACATGAAACATGACTGAATCCCAGTATCTCTGGATGTATTGTCTTATTCCATCGGAATTCTGCTGTGAGAGGGCAGTGTAACAGTGTCTTCATATAAAAACGCTACTACAGTTTCTCAGAGAAGAGATTAAAGCAGTGCCATTGGAACCAAAGATCTGGAGTGGAAATGTCTGTGTTGGCAAAGAGTTTTAGACTTGTAAGATCCTGAATGCATCCTTTCTGGGTGGTGTTCACCATGCATCCTAGCAAAGCCTCCGCTCACCAGAACACTTGCTTTTGTTTTTCCTACAAGCCCATGTTGTTTCCCTCTTTTCTTCCAAAATGACAAAAAACACAGTGTTTCTCTTTCAGGACTTTCCAATCTGCGGTGCAACCCCTTAACTCCCTTGTCTCAGAGGGTCTAGGCACCAAGTTGCTCCTGTGAGTCTTTTGTCCTCTCCTCTGGTAAAAATGACTTGAAATACTCTTTAAGGTTTCCACATCCGTGCCTGCATTCACATAGATGTAGTTTTGGAGTTCAATGAAAACAAGTCCTTCCTCAAGTCTTATGAGGGGCAGTTTCCAGACCAAATTATCTTGAAATACTGGAAAGCCAGCTAAAGCCAGCAGATGGGGATGACAGCCCTCTGAAGTTCAGCCTGTAGACCTTCAAAGCTTTGCATCAACATCTCTCGGCATGTTAATCAGTAGGAGCTCACACCTCAAAATTATGATCCAAATGCAGAAAGCGTGTCCCTCCTGCCTCCTTGGTCACCGCCACATCTGGATGTTACCCGCTTAGGTGGCATCCAGCGCCAGTGCAGCACTGAGGCACACAACCTGCATTCAGCAGCATGGTCTCTTTGCTTGTTTCTGGCAGGAACCCAGCTGAATTTTTAAATTCTAGGTTGAGTGTGTAGTTCTCCACATGTTTCAACAAAAAAAGCATCTTTTAACTTAGAAGCAGAACCAGCCCAGTCTGGAATTTCCAGTCATTGAAATGACGAACAGAGGGCTGGCGCTGACATTTTTCCAGAACATAACCAGGTTTTTAGATGTGATGACTGGAACTAGTGTTTCTAGCAAAAAGATTGTCTTGACTTTGTATCATCTGGTTTTTATTTACTACGTTTGTGCTATTAATGGCTGGTTAAAATGAATACCAAAAGCCCATATAGCCTTTCTTAACTCCTGCATTTATTAACATATAAGGAAGATCAAACAAAATCTGCAGAGCTCTAGTCATCAACAAAATAAAATAAAGAGATCTCAGTTACCACAGGAAACAGTAAAGACAACCAAGTTATTTGTAGTCTTAGGATACATGTCATGAATGTCACTATTTTGTTCATGACAAGCTGAAGGAAGGAATTTTGTTTAAGCCTGGAAATCCAGGTTAATGATGAAACTGTATCCAAGATTAAACACTTTTCTGTCTAGAAACTGTAGTCCTTGTGTCTGTCTACACGTGTATTTATAGAGTCTCAGGCATTACAGCACCTATGGAGGCAGTGATACTGTCGAGGGTATGTTGTGTGTATTTGCTGTTGGATTTCGGTAGATGCAATGCTCTCCTTTGCTTGCTGTCTTAACCCACAGCGGTGATTTAACCCATCAGGATTTTTCCAGGGTTTATCTGCTTCCAGCCTCCCCCTGTAAATACAGCAGAAGGAAGAGAAATGGTTTACATTAGGTAGAACATCCACATTTTCTTCTGGCTACTGCATGCTTGTTGCACGTGTGCTGGCTGAGGAGTGCAAAGTTGGGATGTGGATGTCCAAATCACTGCTGGGGTAATGTGAAATGGGGGCCCCTGCAATGTCCCTGTAGGATGGGGAAAAGTAGAAAAGAAAAACATTGCCTTTATTAGTTAAATGAGGTTGGAGTGATCACTCTGCTTTAAGATTGCAGCTCTGCTGCAAACTGTGATTGAGAAACACTCATCAGTAGTTAGCTGCATTGGGCTGTGGGAGAATCCTGCTGTGATATTTCATTTAATAGTGCACAGAAATTTTCCATTCTTTTCAGATTTAATCTTTGGCATCTAATAGAGGCCATTGTTTCTTTTTCTTAGACTCAGAGAAAACCTTCACCTGTGTCAGGGAAAGGTCCAAAAGTAGATCTCAGTGCCCCAGCTGATTTCAGGCTCTGAACTGGAGTGCTATGGCATCTTTCAGGTGAACACCCCGGAGTGCAGAATTACCAGTATCTAAACAGAAAGCGGCAAGGCTGTCCTTCTCCTCTTTCATTTACCCCTCCACTCAGTCTCATTAGGCAAATGAGAAGCTTAATAAAAGCCACTTAAACTTGAGTAAAATCCTTCCTGCGTGTTGATATCAGCAGGAATCTCTTCCATAGACATTGAGTCCAAACTAAGAACTTATCCACAGACTTTGTTTAGGTTGATTTAGAACTTCAAAAATTAGAATCACAGGCTGCAGCTGGGACCATTAACCTTGATAAAGTATCCTCTCCATTCACTGCAATCACATCCTCTCTCTTTTATCATGAGGATCATAAAAGCATGATTTGTCTCTCTTTATTTTGACAGGTTTTATCCCACCTCCGCTGATCTTTGGGGCTGGAATTGACTCCACATGTCTGTTTTGGAGCACGTTCTGTGGCGAGCAAGGAGCCTGTGCGCTGTACGACAACGTGGTCTATAGATACCTGTATGTTAGTATTGCTATAGCCCTGAAGTCATTTGCATTCATCTTATATACAACCACCTGGCAGTGCTTGAGGAAAAACTATAAAAGATATATCAAGAACCACGAAGGTGGTCTCAGCACTAGTGAGTTTTTTGCCTCTACTCTCACCCTAGACAATCTGGGGCGGGACTCGGTGCCCCAAAATCAATCACATAGGACAAAATTTATCTATAACCTTGAAGATCATGAGTGGTGTGAAAATATGGAGTCTGTTTTATAGTGACTGTGGAGGGGTGAACTATATTAATAATACAAGGGTCGTTTTTAATAAAAACAAGAAGAGCACGAATGAGGAAACACAACTGCGAAACAACAATGGCAACGCAGGAAACTTTTGTCTTTTTCTCAAAGTCAGACCCAGCCAGGATTCTTGAGAACAGCATCTTTTAATGGGATCATTTGTGACATCCTGCGGGGTGATGGAGCCGCTGTGGCTGGGTACCAGCCCCTTTGATGACAGTACGAGCATCCAAGAAGGGCATCTGCAAAGGTTCATCGGAAAGCTTGGCAAATGGACAGGCTTGAGCATGAGGCATATTAAAAACAAGGTGATAACAGCAGTGCCGGAACAGGCATTTGCGGTTGCAGACAGGGTCCCAGGGATACGTGGAGTCCTGCAGTGTGGGCTGAAGGGTTAGCTGGTTTGGGTGCTATTCAAGCCCACTGTGCTCTGTGATGGCAAAGAGGGAGCGGTGCTGGAGTTGTTCCACCAGTCACACTCTGTCACCAGCCACGAGTCCACGATAAATACCTTGAAAGCTGCTGGAAACCTTCCAGGTGGCGAGCAGTGCTGTCAGAGGTATCCAAGTCCTTCCAGCTGAGGCTTATTCGCAGATTGCAGCTTTGTGGTTGTCTGTGAATAGCTGTGCTCAGATCTCTCAAACCCAGTAAAGTTCAAGACATTTGCTCACACTTGCCAAACGTGCTGTCATTTTTAAAGAGGGATGAATTCCAAGTACTTGTCTGTGTAATCCTCTAATAAGATTTTTTTTAAAATTATTTTCAAATCTATGTTAACCCTTAAATCGCTGACAGTTTTCCATAGGGAGGATTTATTTATGCTAGTTTGGGGAAGGATCCTCTTTAATTCACCCAAACATAATGTGACTCAAGGGGTTTGTTTAATCCTCTGCGTTTTTTATCCATACGCCTTCATTCTAATATGCTACCAAGCCAATGAAGACACATAATATGTTTCTAAAAAAGAGAACGAATGCACTGTGTCTCTATAAAAACAATTGTCAGTTGGAGAATTACAGATAATATGATTTACATAATATAGTTTTTTCATATTCTGTGTGACTCAGTGAATACATATATATATATGGAGAGGCTGTTTACATTCTCTCCAGTTTTTAAAGATATATATATATAATTTGCAATCTAGAAATTGTGGCGGATGTTTTCTTTAAAGTGTGTGTGTGTGTGTGTGTGTGTGTACACATGTGCAAGATGAAAGGAATACTGACCTTAATCCTGCAACCCTCACAACTGTTACTTTTTTTCACCTGAGAAATTCAACTAACTTCAGTGGAAGCCATGTGAGGAAGGCGGAATAATCTCCCCTCCTGGAAGCCACCTTTTTGCCCTTAGACGTGCAAATAGTGTTCCTATGGAAGGCTGGGTTATGGGAGCAGAGGCTGGCCAGCATTGAGCACCTCTGAAATTTTCATTGAGATCCTCAAGAGGCACCCATGCAGGAGGAGATTTGGCTTTGCTTTTGCAATGCAGTCTTGTCTAAATCTGCAAAAATCATGGGTAAGCTTTCATCTGATTTCAAGAAGCATGGGGTCAGGCTTATTTTGCATGCATATTTTTCTTTTCCGAAACATTCCTGCTGGGAAGCAATACAAATTGATTGTGTTTGATGAGTTTTCCCCAGGAACCAGACCCATTTCCAGTGGATATAATGTCAGAAGGGTTTTAAGGGTTAGCATCATAATCAAAAAGCTCCTTTTTTTGTTTGTATTTTGAAGCCTGTTGTGAACTTGCAGATGTTTAGAGAAGTAACCTGGCATGTTGAACCAAATGCTGGACATCACTTCCATGCAGCTGGTGGAGAGGCTGATCTTCCCTAAGTCCTTGTCCATTGCTGGCAGTGGACACCCCAGAGCTGGCACAATTACAGAGGGCTGATAACTTGCCACTCGTGTTCAACACCTTTTTAGCAGACTTTTCTCTTACCTAGGCATTGAAACATGGGTGTGGGGTATCAGACTGCTTCCACTTGACTGACTTTACATGTGTGTTTAATTTATGCACGGCATTTTATGTTCGGCAACAATAAGGGGGGGGGAAGGGTGTATCAAATAAACTCCACTGTGCCAAATACTCGACAAATATTGTAACTGCAGATATTTGATTCTTGGTTTTCAGCCATGTTAAGAATCACTTGATTAATGGAGTTGAAGGAAGAAAAAAAAAGTTATCAAGCTATGCAGTGCCATTGTTATGTTGGGTGGTAAATGATGCTTTTTAGACCATTAGATTGGTTTAGTATATCCTGTCTGCTAAAATAGAGATACTGCATCCATAAAACAATGAATTTCAAAAAGACACAGGGTGCATAACAGTCTCATAAAATATGTATAATTGTCAAGTATAAGCCTTTGAAATCATTCTGTACAGTTCTCTTCATTCTGCAAATTTATTACTTAGACTGCTGTCTTTTCAAATGTTAGCTCATAATGTTATACTATATACACATTCAGACTCAAACACAAATGTCACAGAATAGAACCTTTCTAAACGCCTGATTGCTTGAAATTCTATAACCTCTTTCACAATTTCATTTTTTTCCCCTCTGAAAGTCCAAGGTGAAGGAGAATAGCATGCTGACATGATGCAAAACAAACTCCCGCTGTTCAAGAGCTGTGGTTTGTCAGTACAGTCAAAAGTCCCCCTTGACCGGAGTTACAGAAACAGGATTCCAGGGCACTTAATGTTTTGTTTTGTTTTTTTTTTCATTTAATGTTGTCTCTTAGGTATGGGAGATGCAGTTGAATGGGATTACTTACATTATTTTTAAGCTGTAGTTTAAATTCCTGCATGATTGTTGTTTTATTTCTTTTGATAATGTGACTTCTGAAAAGCTCTCTCCCCATCCCAGTCTTTTTTTTTTTTTTTTTTGTAGGATGTATCTGATGCCTGCATCATGAAGGGCTTTACTGTCAGTGCTTTGGTACAGATTCAAGAACAGAGCTTTAGTTTAAAGAAAACACACAGACCAAAACTTTCATCCATCCCAGCAGGCTCTTTGTTTTTTCTGATTTCAAAACCACAAGGCAGTTTTGCCTGCGACCCAATTTTTGCTATAGAATTACAAATGAAGAGTCTCAGACATCCTCCTGCTTCCCAAATAGCAGTATGGGCCTTCGCCTGTCAGCACTTCACTTCCATCCCGCAACTGCCTTAATCATGCAGGAAACTTAAGAACTAGGATGGAGGTAGAAAAATGCCCATTCCTGGCAATGGAAACAGGGGCATGGTCTGAGCTGTGCAGTCCACATCCAGTGTTGGAATTTTTTTCTCCATATTCAGGGGCATTGAAATTCAGGGTTTTGTTGAGACCTCAGTCTCAGCAGAAATGTTACTTTGACATTTCCAAGCACTGTGTTCCCTGCGTGGCTGTCTGCTAAGGAATGGGATGTTTGAAAAAATAAACTACTTGACATTTAGCAGTCTCTGTGGGATTGTCCAGTTGCCTTGCATGACTTCAGGTTGGGGTTTCCTTTCCCTTGCACAGAGAACCACCTTGGTGTAGCCCCAGTGGAATCAAAAGGGGACCCCAATCTAAAACTGGTGCAGATGACACTAGAACAAGTTTCTTTGCATCCTTGTTAACAAGGGGTGCATTTTCAGAACCTTTTTATACATAATGAAATACTACATTTTTCTGACTTTGCCCAGCACATCTTGAATGTGCAGTGGGACCAAAAGGGCCATCACTCGAATTATCTAGACAAACCTTCCATTCCTTGGGAATTCAGCTAATAGGGGCCTCACACTGCCATACCCCTGCGAGATGCACTGAACTACTCGGTGCTGCTACTATTGATCTCAGTTGGGTCTCACCTTGCTGGGAAGGTGAAAAGGGAAAGATGCAGAGAGGAATTAGCTTCAATTAGCTGTTAACTATGCTTCAAAATGCTTCAGAGTTGAACTGATGGTCTGCAGACATTTGGAAAGTGATTGGAGTATTTCCAAATGGCTGAGATGCATTGACATTTTATTCTTGGGGGAGGCAGGGAAATAAAATTAAGGGAATGAATGAGATTTGGAGTTCCTCCTATACCCATCAGAGTTTTATGTTCATCGCATTGCTGTTGGAGGCAATGTACTTCAGGTTTACCTTTCTGTCTCAGTCAGATACATATTTTTTCTCAGTAAATGAGGTCCTGGGAGACAGAAAGGTGACTCCATCTCATAGCAAGCAGTTTCACTCCACAGCAAACCCGAGACAGCCTGAAGGCCACCAGCACTGTGAAGCTTTAGCCTCGGGTCAGCCACGGCTGTTGCTGCCATGTGAGAGTTTGTCACAGCTGGGTATGTTGGGCTTAGTATTTTCTTAAGACTTGGACAATCTTGGTGTGATGTTTTACTCTTGGCAGGTGACATGGGGAATTGTCGGTATTAAAGACAGATGCAAATGCTTCACTGGATTGATGCGGTAACAGCTTTGCTCCTTTATTCACAACGGTTTCCAGACTTATTCCCACTCTGCCTTTAGACACAACCATGCTCATCTATCCCCCTAATTTCATGTGAGCTATCTTTGCAGACAGAAGCAGGTTTGTTGTTGTTTGCTCTCTAGAGCTGATTAATGCCTGCAAAGTTCACAGGCTTTCTGTGTGTAGGGCAGAGCACCCCTGAATATAAGCAATAATACTGCCCTGTTCCCATTTACATTAGGCGGTTTTGCTTTTCTTACCCAAATCTGAGTTCACCTCTCCGAACATCCCATGCTGTTTCTGTGACTTGCCTTTTCTGTTGGCAGCAACTCCAGGAGACAGGCAGCCAAGACAACAATTGGTGTGAATGTCGGCAGCAGTTTATTAAGGTGGGCAATTGTGTGATGGGAGCCATTAGCATGAGCTAGGCTCAGCTGCAGTTATCTGATGGTTGAGATTGATCCAGGGAGGAAGGGAACAACTGGGGCATTGTGGCTGAGCCCCCTGGACTCACTGAAAGGATAATCCACCCTTCCATGCTCCTGGAGAGACCTGCCTGCCCTACCTCTCTGAGACCCATGGTTTGTGGGCATTTCTTCCAAAGTGACTGTCAGCTTCCTTTTTCCAGCCACAGTTCTTCCTTCCTCCCAACGGCAAAGCATAGCTTGGCTCTGCAGAGTCAATATGAGATGTTCAGAGTTATTGAGAGGCATTTAAATTTGCCTGGGATGCCAGCAGGTCTCTCTTAGTATTACGTATGCTCAAAATATTATAGTTTGTTCTGCTTTTATACACTAAATCTATTCCTTCTAGGCTGCAAATGATGTTTTCTATCATTCCATTGACATTTCTAGCCAATCTGAGTCTTAATACAATTGCTTCGCTGAAAAATGGCCTTTCAGCAGTTCTTAGGCATTAGGTACTTCTTTATTAACTAGTGATGCCAAGTAAAATCTTTGGCCATTGTCTGTTCCCTGAATCCAGTGGAGCAGAAGGAGGCTCTGCATACTCGGAAGCAATACTGATGTTTTCTTTGACAGAATATGAACATGGAAACCTTTTCTTTCAGCTTGTCTTGCCACAGCTGCTCAGCTATGAGCATATCTTCGTCCCAAAAGGACACAGGGAATTCGGGAGAAGCCGTGTGGACGGAGGTATCCATTTAGATGGCTGTTAAGGGTGGGACCATAGGATGTGCATAGTGTTTATGCTGTTTTGCTTGTCAAAACTTTGCTTCAGTCTCTGTTTGCTTGATGAATGGAGTGACTGCAAGGATGGGGTCTTTGGGATACTATCAGTTAGATGTTTCCCCCACTTCCTTCAGATTAAGTGCAGCAGAGCAGAGTGTCGCGCCCTAGGAAGGAAAAGATTAGCAACACCCTGACAGTTTGTAGTGCTGGGCTTGCCCTACACTAAGTTGGTGTCTGCAGATGGCAGAAAGCAATAAGAAACTTGTCAAGTCCAACTCAGCAAATAATTTATAGCAACTTCATAAATGAATTTTCCGTTTTATTTCTTCCTTGCGAATTGCTGAGGAAACCAAGAAAATGCCTCCAGTGTATTTGCAAGGTCGTTTCTGCATATCATCTGTGGTCTGGAGGGATTTGGAAAAGCTTTCTTATAATTCATACACGTTGGTTTGTTCTGACTAGACATAGAAATCATGGGGGATATTTCTACTCCCTGAGTTCCCTAAGCTGGAATTTTCTCATCAGTACAAATATTTTGTTCAAAAGTATGTGATTAGGAATTGAGTAAGAGGATCCCTGCTCAGTGCCAGTGGGCAGAGTGCCACTGGACATACGCCGCTCCAGGACAGCCAAAGTACTGGCTTCCAACTCATGATCTACTTTCCAGGAATATTGTCTCACAGATGCTTGAAATTCTCTGCCTCTCCCAGTGTTCCTACCAGTTAATGCATTCATTTGAGTAATTACTGAGAGCAAACACGAGAAGGGTATGAACCCAGACAAAACCAAATCGGTATTAAGGTGAAGCAGGTGGTGCAAATTTTATTTGCGATGTTTGCACAGCTCTTAGATCAGAAGTCTCTTGGGAATCGGAGAGTTGCATATGGCCTAACATATCTTGGTTCTTCCCAATTGAATTGCCAGTTGGTAGGACAGCGAAAGGCCTCTTTCCCTGCCATGGCTATCTTAGCCCTTTAAAACCCTTTTCTTTTGCAGTGTGGCATCGCACAATGCAGTGCATTTACTCCTCAATGTAAACTGCATCTCAGTGCTACATTTTTGGTGCCTCACAACTCTAACTTTGTGAACTTGAAAGGAAGAAATGACCCCTGTTCTTCACCCGTGATGCTTTCTGCCTGATCGGAGGATGATGATCCCTCCTGAAGACTCACAGGCGTTTTCCTAAAGTCTTACGTGCAGTAGGACCAAAACTGTGCTCTGTCCATCGCAGGTGGCCTATAAGCTGTGCTCAGAGGTCTGTAGCTCGCCTGCAGCCCCACATTGCCTTCACAGTGTTTTCAGTGCAAAGCATGGAGATGACGCTAGATAGAACTGTCCCTGACAAATGTTAAGGGTTGCCAATGGTCTACCCCAGACTCAGGTTTGGGAGTCTCCATGTTAGCACATGAAAGCAGCTCCCATCATCTACTTTTGGGAAGGAGCCATCTCAGAGCAGGGTTGGGTGGAAAACAGCAGCAGCGCTGGGACGGCGCAGAAGGGAGCTCTTGGTTCGCTTCGGTACCACGTCCGTAGGGAGAGGGGGTGGGGATGGGAGCAGGGGAAGAGCTGTGACCTTTTAAAACCCATAGTGCCTACCACTGCAAATGGAACACTGTATTGTATTATATTATACATGACTACTGTGTAAATAAAGTACAATAAATGTGGTGTTTGTTAGGATTTTGATACAAGTCAAATGCAGTCTGCAGAAATGTTTTTTTTCCCTGCTGTATGTACTTATATCACATTCCAGGCATGGGGACATTTGGGTTCATGTGAGCTAGAAATGCATAAATGTCATTAGATGGGAAATATTTGCAGTAAGACTATTTTAAAATTCCTTTTGCCCTGTATGGGTGAGACCTGAGCACCATATGAAAACCAGCCAGAGTGGAGAGAGTCGGGGCAGCTTAAATACACAGAGGAGAGCAGCTCTTGAGTTGAAGTGAATTGTAAGCAGAAGCAATAACGCTGCCTAGCCAGTGCTTGGTTGTGCTTCATTCATGATGGAGGAAAAGCAGAGGTTTTGTTTGCCTGATTTAGCTTTGCTTGTTTTCCCGATGATCAGGTTGATCGGGAGCATACGCCTTGCCTGTGTAACCTGGAACCTGGTTATTCTCTACCCTTGGGATCACTTAGCAGCAGCTACAGCTGAGCAAACTTGAGAGCAGCTTGGGAAAGAAGTTCTCCTGTTCTTAACCAGCTGTCCCTTCTGTGGCTCTGGCAAATGTTGAGGGGCTTTTTTTTTTTTTTTTTTTTTTTGCTAATAAGAATATTGGGAACTTTGTTCCTTAACCTACTCCTTTCTCTATCTTCATGTTTCTCCATGGTGTAATAACAGAATTAACACATTTCAGTGAGGCAGGTCTGCCACGTGCCCTCCAAATCCTCATGCATCACTTAACTGGGTTGTTAGAGTTTCTCCAGGCTCCAGAAGCTCAGGACTTTTCTGTCAAGTGTTTGCAGCTGGTGTGTGGATGTGATCTTCCATCAGTGTATGGAGGGTGCTTCCACACTGATTGTCTTGTTGGAGAAACAAGACCACCCCATGCAGCTGGTCACGCCTATGGCTCAAAACTCCCCCAGAGAGCTCTGTGCAGGGTCCACAATACTGGAGGAGTATCTACCTGCCTCCATACCAGCCCAGTCAGTGGTGTTTGTCCCTCATACCATTGCTGTTCTTCATAGTCACCTGGGCAGAGCAGCATTTGTGGGTGGTTGTATGTGGAGAAGGTTCTTCCTGCATAGGACATCTCCACAGATGGTCTGTAGCAGTGTCCATGGGACCTGGATGAGCCCACGTGCTTCTGCCCCTGCCTTGGGCTGTAGGTTAGTCTTCCTATACAGTGCCCAAGGGAAAGAGATCCTTGGAAAGGTCTTTGAAATGTGCTGGTTTGACTGCTGGTAATTTTGCAGATGTTTAACAGCACTTCCAAAATAAACCAAAACCTGGTTTGGAAAAAAGGAAATGTTTTGCTGTACAATTGATTAAGGAAAAAAAGAAAAGAAAAAAAAAAAAAGAGAAAAGAAAGAGAGAAACCACATGCTCGATATATTTTGAGTACTGTGTTCTGTATTTTTGCAGCTTATATTTTCCAGATGAGCAGTTTAGAAATATGTGATGTGAAATACATACTGTAAGTTTGCTGTAAATGATATTAAAAACACTATTTTCATTCTTGTCCTGTCTCACTGGATGATCTTTTTTGTTCTCCCATCTTGGCTGGCTGGGCTAGTCTCTCACAGATGAAAGTTTTCAATTTCGGTAAAAACAGAGTTGAGAGTTTGGGTTGGAGGTTCGATGCTGAGGTTGAAGCTTTGCTAGAGATGGCAGTGGGGCTGAACATGTTCTGATACATATGCCGTGCCTTCAGGGCAGAGGTCCTGGTGAAGAGGTTGTGACAGAGAAGGTAAGGCAGATTTTTGGAAAGGGCAAGATGAAGTTTAATTAATGGTTGTAGAAATGGAGAGGGAGAATGAGGACATCCCAGGTGGTTGCAGAATGGGGGAACTTGAACGCCTGGAAGACAGTAAGATGAGGAGGAACTCGGAGGGAACGTGAGCAGTTGGGCAAAGTGCTGAATGTCTCATTGGTAACGAATGTGTCTGACACTCTTTGTGTCAGTTCAGCTGTGGAGGAAAAAAAGAAAAAAGAGCTTTTGGGTAAAATAGCAACAGCTCAGTGAAGTGGCTGAGCCCTGCCAAGCACCCTGAGCCCCTGCAGCTGTTTTTGCTCCAAGAGCTGCAGAGGCTTCTCCCTTTATCTCCATGAAAGCGTCCAGTGCCATGGGGTCAGGCCAGCAGAGTGGCACGTTTGTGAGAATGTGATGATACCCATTTCCACTCGTTCTTGCTGCTGCATTGGTCAGAATAAAAGTAAGCACTTATCTGACCCATTATTTTTAAATGTTTCAAATCCATGGTATGAAAAGAATCATTTTCTCCTGAGCTTCTACAAAATAATGCTAAATGAGGCAATTACATTCAAACGGAGTTGAATGTTCAGTTATTCCTTGTTTGTTCCATTTTTTATCCTTCCCTGTTCCAATTCTCTCCTCTGGAAGGCAGAGGGCAAAACAAAGATTAAAAGTTAGAAAAAAACCCTTCCATTTTACTGCATACAACTTGAATCCAACCACTGTTGCTTTGAATTCACTTTCAAACAACAGAAGCTTTGGAGACCGGTTCAGAAGGAAGGAGTGAGGGAAGAAGGCTGGAAAAAATGTTTTGCTAAATGGCAACAGCACAGAGTATTTGTTTCACTTTATTGCTTTCCCTCAGCCTAGCTACTGCTGGGGTTGGCTCCTATGCAGACCCCCTCTGAAGGCATCACTCCTGCATGTTCCTCTGGCCGTTCCTTGCAGGTCCCCTGCTGTCCCCCACGGTGGGTGTGCACACCAGCACACATAACACCCAGGTTTTAGGGGCCTCTCTTCAGCTCCTAGACCTTGCATTTTGCTGCTCCCTTTGACAGAACCCAGTTAATTGGGTATTTACCGAGCTGGATTCTGTTGTGGATGCAGATTATTAACCTTTATATCACCTAGAAGATATTACACCTGGTAAAGTTAATGTTTCGAGACTGGGAGGTTAATGTGTCAGTGCTCAGACCTCCCTAATTAGCAGCAGGGCTGTGTGTGTGTGGATGTGCTGTGAGCCCTGCCTTAATTAGAAAGGACTCACAGATGGGTCACATCAACAGCATAAGTTTATTTGCCTCCTTCAGCCCTCTCTGATGTATTGCCTCCTTGCTGTCCCTAGACTCTTGGGTAAGTCTTGCTGTTGCGGTGCCAGTCCCAGGGAGGGTGTCATCCTGAGGCCAGCCTGTGCCAGCCTCCTTGTGGTCTTCTGAGGCTGGGCTTGGTCTAAGGTGGTGAAGTCTGGGGGCCTCCAAGCTGAGCAGGTGGCTGTGTATCCAGGAAGGTGCTTTGCAGAAGGTCATGGCTCTGCACCAAGTTTGCTCAGCTCCTGAAGCCTCTGGTGGTCTTTATGATGCCTCGGAGCTGGCTGAATGGCATGAAGTAGTTGTTAAGGTTTGGAAGAGTTCATTTTTGTTTTGTATTCTGGTGTTCCTGTGCTTGCAACTGGAGTATGCCCTAGGATGTGTGCTTACTGGTGTAAGGATTGTGCAAAAAGTCATCTGGTGGTCAGGAGTGGAGAATACTGGAAGGAGAAAACCTGTCATTAGAGCTGTGAACTTTTGTTCCACAAACTATGAACTTCTGTACCACAAACCTTGTTTGAAGAGCCCTGCTCAGCCAGTCAAGAAAGTCAGACAGATCCCATGTTGTTCATAGCAGGGCGAAATTAAGCGTTTATCCCTTGCCTCTGGTTTGCCCATCACTCCTGTGACAAATACGGGCCAGGCAGGAGCATGGGTTTGTGCCTTGCAAGACCAGGAACTGCCTGTCTTCAGGAAGCTGTTTACAGCTTGTGTCCTGCCTAACCCTGAGCAGCTCTGGACCATGCTGTCGCCTCACTGCAAATCCATAGAGGTCTCGTCCTCAGGAGAAAGGGGCTGTTCTGCCAGAGGCAGCTCCCTGCTGATCCACGGCTTTTCCATTTGTACCTCCCACTGCCTATCTCGCAGCTCCACAGGGACGGATCCTGGCTCGTGTGGCTGCTACAAGGTAATGAGGTCAGACAGGTACTTTCAGCAGGCTGGGAGCCTGAAGGTTTCTTTTCCTAAATCTTGCTTCTAAACAGCAGGTGCGTTCCTGACAGCCACGTGCTGAATCGTGTTCCTGTGCCTTGGATGCTGAGTCAAAGGGCTCAGCCACACGTACATTTTGCACGTACCTAGAGGCCTTCAACACGCTACTGCGCTACCTACCATCTCGTTACTGTGGTTCTGTGGGCCATCACTGCTTCCAGAAGTGAGCTAAATTCTTCCCCGTTTGCTGCTTTCTGTATGGCAAAGGACACTTTATGTCATGCAATTAGCAGGGAGAAGTGGGAACGGAGCTCCGTAAACACAGGCACCCGGTGCAAGGCTGCTTTTGTGCGGGGCAGGAGGAAAGTGCTCAGCGTGTTCCCAAGTGATGCTGTTATCTGCGAGCTGTGCTGCAGTAATACCTCCCGTCCCTGACACCAAATGAGCCGTAACAGAGACAAGTGCTCTACAAACTTTGACAACAGAAGCGCTTGTGATCTACACAAAAGATAACCTGATGGCGGCTGGTGAATGAGGGACAGGGGGGAAAATGACTAATCTTTTCAGCCTGCTTGGAAGAGGTGTTGCACATCAAGACCTACCTTGATTTTATGACTCAACTTTCAGCAGCACAACGAGGAATCTTAGTCCCTGGGAGGAATCTCCTCTGTAACGTGGCAGATTTCAGCTCCTTCATGTCGTGGCAATTGTCCTTCCATGCAAACGCCTTTGAGTTGTGCAGGCAAAGTGCAAAACCAAACTGCTGAATGCAGCCAGGCAGAATATTCCCCTTGAGGAAAAAAAATGTTTCTTCAAAACTATAACTTTTTGTGGGAATATCTCCATTTCAGTGTCATTTCATTCAAACGAAATCTGATGAGCTCACAGCGTCTTGTCGGAATTGGATCATTGAGAGTTTTCTTTGGGAAGCTGTAGCTTGAATTCTATCAGCATAGAAAATAAATTGGAGTATTTGGACTTCTATCAAAATGAAATGTTTTGATTGCCTTCAAGCAATCTTTTCTGCTTGACATTACACTTCTGTGGAAATTTTGAAATTCAGTGTTTTGTTCTATTTTGAAATACAAGTGCATATAAGCCTTCTGGAATTTTTCACAGATGCTTCTTGCCAGCCCAGACCCCACCAGTAGATACTTCTAGTACATGAGCAGCCTGGTGGTTATGTGGGACATGGGAGCAGACGTGGCTGCTTTGGGGCAAATGCAAGAGCACAGAGTCACCTGAGAGCAGGCCACGCTCTTGCCAGACAGTGTGAGGATAAATCCCACTCCTAAGTCAGGAAAGGGTTATCCATCACTCAGTTGCCTTTTTCCATTGATCCAGTCTGAGAGAAGAACTAATGTATTTAAAAATCAAAGACAATGGTGCATTATCCCTGTTAGAGGCCAACACTCATTTTAAACTTGGCTTTGTGTCTTCTCTGGCAAATTTGCATCTCGCCCCTGGTGTTCCCAGCAGGGAATGGGGCTCTGCCAGCAGGATGCTTGAGCTGGGCTCACCCTCAGGCTGGGAGCACCACATTCAGTGGCAGAGCTTGCTCATGTCCCGCTGCAAAAGACTACATAGCTATACATAGCTATAACCTATATTTTTCAGAATACAGAGGTGTCGGTAGGAGTATCCTTATTTCGGAGGTGAGCATCCATGAAGGTGAGCTGTAGAGATCTGCTGTTTTCACTGGCCTTGGAGGTAGGGAACAGCTGCTTGAGGAGGACAAAGTGTGGATCAGGGGGGTTTGTTGCCTGCCAGCTCCACGGGGCTGGCTGGGCGCTGTGAATATTGGCGCAGCACACGGGCCGTGCTGGCTGCCGCAGAACTTTTCAGCAGAGCCATTCCTCCACCTCGCAGGCTGTGTAGTCCATTAGTCACCTCCCTGGCCTTAAACAGAAGGAATTTCAGATATTCATTAAAAGCCTTGAGCCTGGGATGATGCTTAGCAGAGGTCCCATTTTCACCTTTAGTAAATGGTCAGAAAGTATAAAAAGGGTCTCATTATACAGCAAGTTAGGAAAATTTCTGCAGAGGTGGGAGAGAAAAGAGGACAGAGACTTTTCCATCTTAATCTCAGATGGACTCAAGATGGCAATGAGGAGTGAATGTGTCCCTAAAGTCTGCAGGGTGGTCTGTGCAGAATGAACTGGGGTCCTCAGGCTGCTTCCAGCAGGCAAGTGGAGAAATCCAGCAAATTCAGCAACCAGAAATTCAGACGGCTAAGAAATGATTGGGCTGGAGTGAAGCCTCATCCTGCTTTTATCTCTTAGAGATAGTTTCTGGGATTAAACTTTTTATCTCTCCAGCCCTCACCTCGCACGCAAGAAGAAAGGGGCTGCTGAACCGATGGTATGAATGATTGATGTTGTCATGGCACCCCTTAGAGGACAATGAATGCTACCTTTCCCCTTAGATTAATTAGGAATGCATTTACCTTAAATCCTGGAGACCTCTTTCCTGCAAGCCTTGGGTGTATACAAGACATCTCCTCCATTCAGAACATGTACCAATTCCTCACTGAAATCGGTGTTCATCCAGTACTAACACCCACACAACTTCTAAATGCCTCTGGAAAGGAACAGAGCAACTTGAAAGACATCTAGATTTCTGGATGAAGGCAGAACACAACCCAGCCTTTGTTGAAATGACATTTGAACCAACAAATGTTTGATTTTTTTTTTTTTTTAAAAGCCCACCCCACCCCACCCTGTAAACCTTCCACTGAACCACAAACGCACATGAAGATGCAGAAGAAAGTACTGAGCTGCAAACCAAAGCCTGCTCCTGGCGGGAATGCACTCGGCAGCTGAAGATGAGGTTTGAGGGGACTCCCTTTGCCCTTGCATCACATCTAATCTGTTTTCACTGTGGGTCATAAAGCCTGGCGTGCCGAGTTTTTCAAGTGCCATTAGTTTATGGGCTTGTTAACAGAAAGGATTTTGTTACCTTTCAGGGTCTGATTCTCGTTGAACCAGAGACACCTTGGTGTAATTTTGATGTCAGAGGAGAATCAGGTTAATAACATTTAGGATTGTCTTTTCAGCAGATATTGAGCTGGTTCCTTTTTATTTCCCTCCTTTCCCTGCTCTGTTGCTGCCACTGCTGGAATTAGCTCCCCAGTATTATTGTAGCTGTATTTAAATATTGTCATCACTTGGGTTAAGGCTTGTTTGTAAGTACAGCAGCAGCCTTTTGGGGGCTGCATTCAGAGGAAGGTGAGAGTGTCTACAAAATGCATGTTTATTTTTGCATGCGTATCCCTATACAGAGCTGCAAACGGGAATGCAAAGGTATTTAGAAGCAGGAGAGACAAAACAAGTTAGAATTTTGAAGTATTGTTAAAGCACAGCAGGCCGTATAACAGTGGAAATGTGAGATAATAAAAGGGTGCATCAGTTAATTAGTTAATATACTACTACAATCAAAGCTATTCTACTGGCAGTACTGCCTTCCAGTGTGAATGGAGTAATTGTTAGAGATACCCGAAAAGGACAGGGGCTCAGATCCTGACAGTGGGTCAGGAATAAAGCTGTGTGTCAGCAAGGGCAGGAGAAAACATCCAGAGGAAAGTCTTCAGCAGCATTTGTACCTTCTAGAAGGGCTGGAGTTTGTAGGTAGCTCTTAATGCATGTTACACGTGCTGACTTGGACTTTTCATAATGCTACTTCTGCTGAAGAAGCCTTTTGATGGTTAAAACTCAAAGACTGCCTGGTCTGGTGTCACGCACCTTTTATCTCTTCTTTTCCGGTTTTCTAGTTAAGTGCAAACAAAGCTGGAATGCACCAGGAAGAAAAGGGTTGGGTTATTTCTGGGGAAAACAGCCGAAGAGCCTGCCGCCTGCTTTCATTCATCACGTTTCTCATATGAGGGAGAGAGCAAAGACCTTGCTGATTTCAGTAAGACATTTCTCCTAAAAGGTAACAACCTTTACAGCAGCCTGTGTTTTGATGGGACATTCTTAAGATCTAATGCACTGATATCGAAGACCTTTCCTTTCTTTAAAGAGGTGAAAATGAGGTTTTGCCTTCTAGAAGCTCACTATAACTAAACAACATATTGACTTCCCTGCTGCAAGGCACCTGCTTTCTCCAGGTGCATTAAACATGACAGATATTCCTCTGGTCCCAGGCAGTGCAGCATTAACCATGTCCGTGCACCACCTCTGCTGCAGGATGCCCTTCCAATGTCCAAATTGACATGAAGGAGTAGAGAGATGCTGTAGCTACATGCACTGGAGAAATAGGTCAAAAATAAATGCTTTCAAGAACTGAGTAAATGACTTCTCTCTCATCTATGCTCCCTGACACGCCACTAACTCATCAATATCTTCCTCTCTGTGACAACCCTGAGAAAAACAAGACAATTGTAGAGTAAGAGAGGTTATTTAAACAAGTATGCTGAGCGGCTTTCAAAAGTAGCTCTTGTTTATCATAGATCTGCCGGGATTTTTTGGAAGCACTCTGTAGAGCAACACCTTTTCTTAATTTAAAAAAAAAAAAAAAAAGCAATGTTGCAATCCTGAGCAGCTCATCTTTCTTCCAGCTTGGGTCAAACAGACCTGCAAGTTGCTGTAGAGGAGCTGGCTGAGGTGAGATGGTGGGAACAGTCTGGTATAGGCACGTAAAGGTATATCCAGAATCCTGCAAAATGTCTTTTAGACTTCTTCCAGTGCAGATTTTATTTCATCTTTAACAATTGTTGTTGGCTGGACATGAAGGTGTGTTTTTAAGAACTGTTGTCTCATCAGTGCTAGGCCAGATGGGCTTTGGCAGATGGGTCCCGTGGAGCTGCTGTGCATCCCGTATAGAAGTGCCTCTGCAAATCAAGACATCTCTGCCCTGAGCTCATAACTGTTCTGTATTAAATGTTATCATCTTGCTAAAGCTCAACCCAAAGCCCAGTTCTGCAGAAGGCCACCCTCACTGAAGGCGGGCTGTGCCGCTGCCTTCTGGCACTTTGGCCATCCTGCTGGTAGGTTCAGCCATCTGGGATACCTTGGGGGCCCTTTGGTGACCAGGTCTCAAGCATGGGCACCGTGGACAAAATCCTCACTACCTCACCAGCAGAACAAGGTGATAACTGGTTCTGCTGGTGACCAGCCCCCCACCCCCCCCAAAGATGCTCCCCAGCTTGACAACATGGAAGGCTCAGCCCGGTGGAGGTCATGTCCCCCACTCATGCCCCTGCATGAGGGCAGGAGCACGCTGCTCTGCAGCAGCAAAGAAGTTCCTCTTTAGCTTAAGCAATCTTATCTTTTCCTCTTTTATTTAAAGGACCTCGGTTCAAACCTGCCGCAAGCCAAGACAGGTGGCTATTTCATAGTTACAGTAAATAATTTACGTGACAAATTCAGACCTGTCTCTTGGTCCTGTATTATTCATGAATGAACGGGCTTGGTTTTTATGACAATGTTCCTTATTCAAACATGGTCCGTGATGTGTCTCAGTCCTCGAGTTCATTTCAGTTGCATCTGGCTGTTTGCCAGCCTTTCGTCGCTATTTTATGTTTTGCAAAATGTATTACCTCGATCGTATTACTTCAGTTTGCTTCCTGAGGGACCGAAACTTTTATACGCAACGAAGACATTTCTGCATGGCCATATAAGCCCCTTTGTAGCGAAGCTTCACTCAAATGCATGTTTCTGAGCATTTCCCTTTGCACAGCTGTTCTTGCAAACAAAAATATCATTTGTATGAACGTTCCTGGCAAAGGTCAGAAATATCTTCAAGGAAACCACTCGAGCATCATTTATGTAAATCTTCACCAGCACTTTGCTGTTGTTCGCTCATTTTGGCTTGCACAGGTCTCACCCACAGGGTTTACAGATTTGAGGGGTCACCTCCCTGGTGACCTCTGGGCCACCTGTTTTCTCTGAGCATCTCTGAATCCCATTTATATTGTCGGAGGTGGCGAGGGCAAAGCTGCAGTTTCTTAGCTGCTTGCTGACTTTCTGAGGTGTAGAGCTTCTTGAGAAGATATACGTCTTGTGACTCAAGCACTGTGCTGGAAAAAAAAAAAACAGGCTTAATTTCTCGGTGCTTTATATGCTCCCACTTGCCCTTGATTCCTTAGACCTTCACTTTTCAGCTGTAAAATGGGAATAATAATAATGCAGTCTTTCACAGGTACTGTTTCCCTGTCCTGTTGGCTCACCCTGCAAACGCTACGAGCCACAGATCCAGCGTCATCTTTATGCTCGCTCATACAAATGAACCCTCATCCCAACAATGATAAATAAACATGCAGGATCTACATGACACCAGGCAACCGCAGGAGCACTGAAACATGAATCCATCCTTTTGTATTAATTTATATACTGCTGAAATATTTTACATGGGGACAACTGACCCTGGCACTCATATGAGTGATTTGCTCACACACAGCTGATTTTCTGCCTCTGTGCTTGATTGAATAATTGATGGCGCTTACTGTTTTCATTCATTCCCTGAAATAGAAATTATTTTTATACACATTTCATCTGCTTCATCCCCTGAAAATAAGCCCATATAAATTAGTGAGAAATTAAAGATAATGCTATCTATTTATTCTTCTGCAAATGTGTGGTAACAGCCTTGAAAGGGTTGAAATCCAAGTGAGAAAACTGACCAAGTGTGTTGTTAGTGCCCTTTATGTCTTAAAAAAAATGAATGAATTTGCTACTAAGATCCCTTTGGATGGAAGGGGGGCATGGGTTATTTACAAACAACTGCTATTCCTTTAGCTGTCGTTACTCAAAACTATGGTGGGGGGAAAAATCTTTATTGTCTTTACATTTCTTTCTGTATTTGAGGGGGCTCCAGTTTGTCAGATGTATGCTTTTAATATAGAACGTTAAAAGCCAGAGGATATATCAAGCCCTCTCAGGAGATGACAGAACTGTTGATCTAATTAGGAAAGGATTTGGAGCATTGCAGCCTTCTCAGATGACTTCACTAGACGTTGTGGGTGCAGAGATGCTTTTGAACTTCAATCTGCACATCCTTTAGGTGTGTCTGATCCAGAGACCTCCAAGGAAGCCCCACGACTCTCCAGAAAGCAGTGGCGTCAGCACAGGACTAGCAGAATTTATTGTTTCTGAAGATAGTTTCAGCTTTCGTATGAGACCAAAGGAAATGTCTTAATCATTTACGATCACGAGCCATCCTCTGCCATTTCTGACAAGTGCCAAGTTCTAATTCTGGAGTTGTGGCTTAACATGCCCTGCAGGGGCACCTGAATAATTTATCTCTTGGTACATGTTCTTCTCCGTGCTGTTGGGCAGTGAAGTTGCTTTGGTTACAACGGTGCCAGATTTGGTTTTTGGCCTGTGGAGCTACTTCCCAGCAACGGACCAAGGAATTTGAGTCTATAAGGTCTGAGTAGTTTGGGTCCTTGGACAAAACATTTTAGGTAAATCCCAAGTCCCAGCTGCAAAATTCAGATAGGGCATCCTATCCATGTAGGTATTTTGCAGATCTATACTGCCGTGCAGCTTAGCTGAGCTCAGCAGCACTCTTCTTCTGGGCTGGGAAGGGTGGAAAGGATAATGCAAGTCAGGACCAAAGAGTATTATTAGAGACTTGAAGAATCAGGTCTGGAGCAAAGCTGAGGTGTATTGATAGTGTGGTTTTGGGATCTTGGAGTTCAATAGACGAAGCAAATAACTTTGCTTCAAACTTAGATGAACGAACAGAGCTCTGTAGCGCTCCAGGACGGGAGGGGAAAGGCAGCCCAGGCACCGTCAGACCAGGGAGCATGGATGATAGCAGCAACAGCCAGAGGGTACGTGTTAGGAGTGAAGTACATCTGCAAGCTGTGGCAAGTGGGTGATTTTTGCACAGGACTTTTAATATTCTAGCCTGTGCTATTCCTCCATTCATGAACAGCATCCAAGCAGCAAAGTCAGCAGGTGTGTGTGTTTGCCCAAGGCCAAATACAGCTCTGCTGTCATCACTGGCAGTAAGGACTACCTGCCTAATTTGTACCAAACTGTATACCCACAAAATCACTGCGGTTTCAGGAGCCTTGAGTCCTTTCAATGCTCCTGTGGATTCAGCATAGAAAATCAAAATCCAGCACTGTACGCAAACATTTTGTGCTTTCTGCTGCTGCTCTGCTAACCAGATTGGGTTCCCCTGCTACCTTACTCATTTTGCACTCATTAAAGCTAAATTTAGAAATGCAGGCAACTCTTCTCCCCTCTGGGAAAGGCAGTAGGGAGAGTCCTTGTTGCAACAAGCCGTGAGGAGGCGGAAATAGCATCTAGATTTTCTCTCCTTTGAGATAGAAACGTGCATGGTTCTGCTGAGACAGAAACTTGCACCATTTCCTTCTGCATATGGCACTCATTGGACCCTGGGTCTAAAGAAATTTGTGCAAATCATTGTTGAAAGCATGCAAGAAAAGGTTTCTCTGACCCAAATCACAGGCATGCAGCAGTGGCAAGAGAGGTTATTTGGACTGGCCAGTGGTAGCCTGCTGCTGAGTTTGGACTTTGGGCTTATCTCCAGCCTTGCCCTGGCAGATGGGCAGTAGCTCCCAGATTTCAGCTAAAGAGACTAATGCAAAGAGGTTTCTTCCTCTCATTGACCTTTATAGACAATTATGTCAGCTTTTTATGAAAAAATAATAGTGGTGTAAAAACTGCCTTCGGATTCTTATGAGCAGGAATTGGCAGGCAAGATGCCCGAAGAGAGCTGAGCTCCGTGTGCGGTACCTGCTCCCCTGACACCCAACCAAACCGGGCATCCCTTCAGCCGTGCCTTTGCTGGCAACGCAGCTGGGGCGAGGAGGAAGAGCTCAGGTCTTTTGGGTAGTCAAATGCCATCACGATGCTGGGCAACCTCAGAAGGCTCTCAGAAATCTGCGTGAAGAGGTAAATCTGAGCTTTGGCATAACAGACCATAGTGGATATCAGGGGGGAATAATGTGAGCCATCTCTGTGTGTGCTGAGCTCAGACTGGGCACAGCTGGATTGGCGCTCCACAGTTCTCCAATACCATTAGTTCAACATGCAGTGACAGCCAAAAACAGCTGGCAAAATATTGGACATTGTCAGGAAGGCCACTGAGAACATGAGAGATGGTGTCATTTGGCCTCGATATGAGACCTTGGTGTACCCCCACGCTGGGAGCGGGACACCCCTGGTTGTAGGTACAGACTCCAAGTACTTAGCTTTGCCTTGCAGCTGTGGGCAGCTGCTGGGTGTTGCTTTCACACAGCAAATGGGGGAAAGGATGGGTTAATCCTGGCTTTGAGAGAGAGAGCAGCGAAGCCTGGAGATGATACCATAGCTCACAGCATTCACAGGGGCTCTGACCGGGAGAAATGGACTGTCACCAGCTGTTAAACCCCAGAAGGTGGAAGAAGCTTGTGAAAAGACAAACTCTGTGTCTGCATCTGTACGAGATTCCGGAGGGCTGGTGGGAAGTGCTGCTCCTTTCCCAAAAAATACAGGCTGAGCCCCAGACCCCCTGCCACCGCTGAGGTTTGTGTGATGCAGCTGTACCGTGCAGAACTGCAGGCAACATCTTTTAGGAGCAAAAATGACATTTTTGACCATCGTGGGGGAAAAAATAGTGAGGAGGTCTGTCGCACTTGATTAATGAAATATTTCCCTGTGGAGAGATCTATGCACAGCTTTCTGCCAGGGACCCTGGCAATGCCAAGAACGAGGCATGGGATCAGCACCTCTTCCAGAGCTGAGAATTACAGAGCCAGCTTCACTGATAAATTCCAAGAGAAACTGCGCTTAGCAGCACAACTTGTTAGGCAGCGAATGTTAAAGCAAAGAATCTTATTGGGTGAATAGTGCCTTAAGCTCAGGTTTTAATAACAATTTCCAGTTTATTTCGTGGCTGGAGTGAGGCAGCCAGTGCAGACCCTCTTGTTCAGCTTATTGCAGGCTAGCCTGAAGGTACACGTTTTGACTGATGTGTAGCAGCAGATTTAAGTAAAGGCAGCAGCTGGGACCAGCCAAGCCTTGTGCCTACCCTCCATGGGAGGCTACATCCCTCCAGGCGGGGACAGCAGATCCATGTGTGACTCGTCTCCCAGCATCCCACGGCTTTTGGCCACATGCGCTCAGTTCCCTGATCACACCTTCAGTTCACTTTCACCGTGAGGCCAAAAATTTCCCCAGCTCAGGAGCTGGGTCACGACGGGACGGGCATCCCTGGCTTAGCACTCGATGGCTGGAGAAGTAGCAGCTTCTGACCATCTGGTTTTGCTCTGCTGCTTTAAGTTGCCTGGAGCCGTTCAGCAGCCTGAAGTTTTCTCTTTGTGTGATGAACTTCTCCTGGGTCATTGGCACCTGGTTGGCACTGGCCTGCAAGATGGGCAGTGAGAGCCAATGCAATTCCTCTGGGGGGAAAAAAGAAATCTGCTTTGACTTCCAGGCACAAATAGTGATTTTATTTCTAGAAAATAGAGCTATAGACCCAGTTTATGCCAAGCAAATATTATGCAACGTCTGGATTAAGCTGGTGTGGGGGGAGTTATGTCAAAAGACGGTGATATTTGTCACTCACCTGAGTGCTGGGAAATGTTCTTTTCTTTATGTATTGAGTGCTTGATTTTCACCTTGCCTGCATCCTGGTCTCACTTTTTGCTCAGATGGATTCTCATCTCAGGCTTGCAGAGCTCCGTAGAAAAACATTTCCTTTTCAGCTCAGCACATAGATCTATAGCAAGAAAGAACTGCGGGCAAAGTTGCCTAACGGGCAAGTATAGGAACCTGGAATAGTTTGTGCCCTCAGTAGAACGTGTATCGCAAGAAAGAGTAAGCTAAATATCATGTCTTTAACTGTCCATCTACCTGACAGGCACCTAGATGGGCACATTAGAAACCTGATGGACAAAATAGATGAGGCAGAAGTAGCAGGCTGCTAAATTACATAAAGTGCAGCCACAAATTGCAGGCACAAAAAAAGGAAGGACAGCTTAAAAAAAATTATAGCCTAACTATCCATTTCTAGACCAGTACTTGTGATGCTTGCAAACAGATATATCATTTGAGTCCAAAAGAGATGAACTATTTATTTAGCATGAAGATTGCCCCCAGCAATTGTGAATCGAAGGTTATCTAATGTCTTTGCCATAGGCTGTAAGCGTCTGGACAGTTAGCATATGCAAGGGAATTACTCACAGATAAACATCCAGTAATTTATACGGAGCATTCCAGATAGAGACCTCTTCTGTATCAATTTCTGCCTGCTCTATAAACTGCTCCCATTTATCACACCGGATAAATTCACAGGCAGGCAATGAGGGTGTGCTGAGATCTGTGTATACTTTATCAGTTAATATTCACTGAGGTCCTTTTGACATGATTGGAGTAAATCTTTCTCTCCTTTTCTTTCATTATGACCAGTCTATAATCTTCCAGGCTAAACACCATTCCCATGAATGAAGAATAATACCGAGACACCAGGCAAAAAATAGTATGTGGAAAGAATGCATTTCATCTCACTTTGGAGGTAATGAGACAGTTTAGTATGACATGTCATTTAAAACCAGGTTTTTCTTTTTAATAGATTCAGTATTCCTGAAGAAGTGACTGACAGATCAGTTCATGACATATTTCTCGCAGGAAAAAAATTTTGAGGGTTGACGCAACCAGGGAGGTGGCGGAGTCGTGGTGATCTTCAGGAAGACAAAGGGACAAATCTTTCTCCAACAGGTAAATAACACAGACATGAAGTTCTGCAAATTAAGCTAAAAATGTCGCAACCAATGTCTGTTAGATCAGGACGTGCCTATGGTGCCTACGCCCTTGAGCTGCCATCTGTGAGAGGTTCCCTACCCAGCTCTGCGGTGGAGGCAGCCCCAGCAACGCACCCTGGGCAGTAAAACACCCCAGGCTCCACTTGTCCTTTCCGTGGGCTTCGTCTGCACCTTGCTGCCATTTGCCAGAAAATTCCTAGTCTGTGCCCGGTTTTCCCTGTGTCGTGGCTGCCACTGGAATATCAGCTTGAGGGAGTGTTTGAGGTTTTCTCTGGGTGGGAAAATCTACTAAGGACTGGATGGTTCCCAGTAGCTTTGTTTTGTGTAGGCTGCCAGCAGCCCACTCCCAGCTATCCAAAATGAGCGTACAGCTGTTTACTCAAACCAGACAGATGTTTCACTCCTTTTGAGTGAGTGACAACTTCAGAGTGCATCACAAATGGAGACGGTTTCTTTCTTGTATAACAAAGGTGTATCACCACGATCCCAGATGTGAGAAATGTTGCCACATACTTGGATAGAGTCCATGCACAGCTCTTAAAAAAAAAAAAAAAAAAAAAAGGGCACATAATGAGTCCTGGCACGTGTGTACTCAGGGCCATCTGTTAATGTGATCTGTTGCCAATTTGCAGAGCTAGGAACAAGTCTCTGCAGGTCATGGATGCCAAGATGAGATGGGCTTAGGAAAGGCACTTGCAGAATGTGCTAATGGCCACTGTTGATCAGAAAAATCTTCCCAGGAATGAATGCCATCAAAGGAGGACCATGCTGCTATTTGGTATCTGGGACCACATCAGCTGATACTGGTGGCCTGTTCCTGCCATTTCCTGATGTCTCTCTGCCCCTGCAGTGAAAACCAGAAAGTTATAATCCTTGGTAAACACAGCATGAAGTGAACTTCTAACCAGCCTACTCTGTAAGTTATCGCAGTATTTTTTCCTTCTGCTGCATGACTAGATTCTCCTTCATGGGGTGAGGATGGAGAAGAATTGATGTATACCTGAGGACCCTTAGGAACAAGAAAAACACAGCTTATAGAATGGATAAAGAGCTGTTGTCACCTGTGGCAAGCACAAAAGCCACCCTGACCTGTTCATTGGCCATGTCTGGAGTCTCACTTGCAGGACACCCTTGGAGCAGGAGCCTTCCCTCCTCTGCTAACCTCCAAAGTACTGGACCTAACCTCAGCAGACAGCCAAATACGGAGGAATGAGCCAAGGTTACAGCTACCAGATACCTTAAAACCCCAGTATATTGTTGATAAAAAGGGCCCTAAGCAAATCAGATTTATTTCCTAATCAGTGCCTGGTAATGCCATCATCATACATTTGCATAAGCAGGATGTTTTATGCATTGTTTTTCTTTGAGCAGGTACCTCCTCATTTGCGTGCACTTGCCGATGTGCTCTCTTAAACTGCCACAGGCTTCCCCAAAGCTAGTGTCTGTAAATGCTTCTCAGATAATAATTAGGAGTATTCGCCCTCTCTACATCTTTTTCCCAACAAAGGCTTGAAAAATGCAACCTGATTTTTACCTTTTTTTCTCAGTTTTATCTCTTCTCTTGCTTGTTCAGGTACCGGCTGTACGGAGGGCAGGTGCCTTTTATCAAAAGGCAAGGAGTCGTTTCCTCCTTAAGAAATGTTTATGTGCCTTCCACAACACCAAATTGAGAAAATAGATTACCTTTCAGAAAGCCATCTGTTTCCACACCCTGTGACCTCTCAGGTTGGTTCCTGTGTTTTATAAGACGTTTGAATCCTCCTGTGATTTCTCTCTTTCACCTGTCTGCCTGTCATAAAAATTATTCTGAAGGCTCGGTGCCCCCATTCAGACGTGTCAGCGCCAGAATTCCAAATGTCATTTTAGGGTTGCATTATAGAAAAAAACAAAACAAACAAAAAAAAAAACAACAAACCAACAACAACAAAACCCCTCCAAAACAAACAGACAAAAAAAACAACCCCAAACCTCGCTTCCTATTATGCTTTAAGATCGATGAGAACAGGCTAATGGGAACTGGATGAGAAAATGAGAAAAGGTGGGAATTTGGGAATTTTTAAATTATTATTTTATAGTAAACCAGTATTTTCAGTCCCTAAACCACAAATTATCAGAAGAAATTGGTTTCCATAGGCAAATCTATAGCTTTCCAATGAAAAATTGAGATTTTGGGAAGATGGCCAACTTATTGTATGAAAGGATATGTTTTGCTGAGAACACAAAGGATTTTTTTGGAGAAGGTCTCCAGCCCACCCCAGCTCCCGTGTCTTGCTTACATACACACCACTAGCTGCGGAGCCACAGGTTATTTCTTGGAATGAGCTGTTACTGGGAAATGTGGAGACTCTCCAAACTCTGGTTCTTCTTACAGTCCACGTTGAGTCTTGTAACTGGAGTAAATGAACTTTCCATTTTCTTCAATTTGCTCACCCTCCTCTACTCATGTCAGAGCCACTTAGTCTCTCCTTAAAATCCAAGTGGACATAAGATGGACTAATGCCAAAAAACCACTCATCGTATACCAAAAATACCCAATAAATAGCTTTCCCAGCTTTAGCACAATCCATTTTCTGCAGTTAAAATATGGAACATTTAAAAAGCGTATGCTGAAAACAGAGTTGTCACAAAGCACATAGAAATCACTATTAATTTAACTATGTTGCTTATTTCTTTGAGTCATTAGTTGATGCAAGGGATATGATAATGGGATACAAAACTTTCCCGCTCTGGATCATGGGTTACACTGTGATCCAGAGAATTAGTGACTAAAGTAATTAACCACCGCTATCTGTTCAGTAGCGTAACTGGAATAGGATTAAGCTTGTCCATCTGACTCCGTACAGACCAGTGTCTCCATTACCAAAGCCACCAGCACAATTAGCACTAATGGACATATTCTCCTGAAGAGATACGGCGTGCGCGCAGCAATTTTCTCTGTAGAAAAGTTACTTAATTGGTAAATTTTCATCCTGGAATCTAATTGGGTTGCTTTTCACTGCAAAAAAGGCTCGGAGTAATGCTCTGTAGTGCTGTGAGGAATAAGGCAGAGTGGATGAGGGAGGTGGGGAGAGGTTTGGTGATCCAGGGGATGGCCTGTCCCTGTCATCGCAGGAGAGCTGGATGCTGTTCCTACCCTCGGTGCAAAACCCTGGGCGAGCTCCATCGTCCCTCTGAGGCTGTTTCCCTTCATAGCTTTGCTCTCCTCGTGTCCGATCCGCAGCTGTTTGCAAGGGAGACCCTTATGCCCCTCACACCCTTGCTCCCAACATAAAATGTTTGCAATTCACCTTCCTCCTGCCTGATTCAACAGCAACCACCTAGCAGGGCTGTTATTTTCATTTCTAATCGAATGATTTCTCTCTCTTCCTTCCTCTTTTTTTTTTTTAAAGAAGTGTCATTGAAATTAGCAATTTTGAAAAGGAAAATAGATGAACTGAGCAGAAGGGCCAGTGCTGTTGTTTTTAGCAGAGTCTCCCGTGGCTCCGAGCTGCAGTGGGCACGAGGTCCTGGGAAGTGACCCACCGAATCCTAGGGGTGGGCTGCCAGCAGTTTGGCAAGTGTAATGACCGCCAGTCAGAAAATGGCATTTTAGTTTTGCCTTGGATAAAAAAAATCCATCGTACCTCTGCAGCCCTCTCAGCCAGGGAGGTGCCAGCACTTCGATTAAGCCATGCTGGGTGGTGCCCACATTATTATCCGTTTTACAGGCAGAGAAACTGAGATGTAGGGAGATTAACTGGCTTGCTCAGAGGAGGTGAGACCAGAGAGAAACCCCAGAATTGTAATTGCCTGCGCTAACTCTAATTGCCAGTACACACGTTCACGCCTGGGAGAGGCATCTGGAGGAGCAGGATGTAGAGGCATCCCCAGAACAAAGCAAAAAGCCGTGACTGAGGGTACCAGAAAGGTAGGAAACAAGGCTCCTCTTTCTGTACCATGCTGTAAGCCTCTGCAGCCTTGTTCTGGGACTGGCTGATATCCTGAGCATTGTTTGAAGTATGGGAATAGCAAAACACAGGGTTAATTTTATTTTTTTTTTAACTAAAAAAAAAAAAAAAAAAGGTGTGAGCTGAGCAGCCAGCCCTCGGTCCCATCCTGCCATCCTGAGCCTGCGCTTTCCAGGCTGGAGGCACCACCGTGTCGCTTCTGCACCTCCAGAGCAGCTTTAAAGCCACGTCAGAGTTAATCTTTTGACTTAAGTGTTTTGCCTCCTCCCAGGTAAATGAGAGGAGGTTTTGTTGTACTGGCGGGATCCCACTGAGCCAAAAGTAGCATAAAACCTGCTCGCCTTGTAAACACGGCGCGGCAGAAGCCAGGCGTCTTTGGGAGAGAGCCGTCAGCCCCCCAGCACCGCCGCTGCCCACCCGGCCCTTTGTGCAGGGGAGGGTTTAGTGCTGCTTTGGCAGGATAAGGAGCTTTTGTCACAGTTATTAAGCAAAGCCAATCACCGTGCTGCTGAGCATCTCTGCGGGCTGCAAACATGCCTCGTAACCAATGGGATATCTAAGCTTACACTTTCACTTAAGGGAAGCTTTGTTCTCCATTGCTGAATTGAGGTATAGAAAGAAAGGAGGGAGAGGTTTTTCTCTTCCCATTCAGCAGCGGATGATGGAAGAGGCAAAAGTGAACACCAGTCCCTTGTTTGCAGCAATAAGAAGTGATGGACGGTGGCCCCTTGTTATCCCCAGTGGAGAGCTGAAGTCGCTAGGAGTTTTGCAGTGGTTTGTTCCCATCTGAAATCATGAGTTTTGCTGTGCAAAATGGATTTTGTGAGAGCTCTGCCGCTGTTGCTGCAGGGGCTGTGACAACGCAGGAATGTTGAGTTTCATTGTACAGTATTATAATGAATGAATAAATCGAGAGCAATTAGGGCAGATATTTTATTGATTGACATCCCAAAGCAAATATTACATTTATTGCCAGGAGTAAAACATACTCCACTATACACCTCAATAACCACAAAGCCATAATTTGATACTATTAATATATGACATGGTAAATCATGGCACTGCCTTGTCCCATAGTCCAGCTCCGCACACAGCGATACAAAACCTCTGAGAAGATGACATTTGTCTATCTGAATGCAGCAGCTGGAAATGTTGTATGAAGCTCCTCAGGGACTTTTCCAGAGGCCAAAACATTTCATTATGTGATCAATTATAGTTTTTCAGTACGAGATTTTGCAGAGGATTTTGCTCTTCCCTTTCACCCTTGCAAACCATTCCCCCTTCCTCCTCTGCCAGCAGTCCTCCTTTCCTTCGCTATTGTCATACAGGAGCTGTCCCCTTTCCCTTCAGCTTCCCTTTCCACTGATTGCACAGTTCCTGATTTTCAGTCATCATTTGGTTTGGACAATTCTCATCTCTATTTCTCCATTCCCCTAATTTCCCCTTTAGTCCCCTCAAAAGCAAACACTCAGATCTGTTATTTCTTTGACATAGCTTCTAGTGTATCCCTTTGACACTTCACACTCGGTGTATGCTATTTTATTTTTTTTTCCTTCTGCCCGCTATCTTTCTTCACTGTCCATTCTACTTAGCAGGATATATCCACTTGGCAAGAAAATGGAGTTCTTAACTTGGATTTATTAATTGGAGTTAGCCAACCTTGGGTTTAGTTCAGGTAAGCAAGCAGTTTTCAGCTCCAGGTTTCTCTGCAGATGTCTCTACCACTCTACCACTCTACCACTCTCTTCTTTTTTTATTCTTCATTTTTTTATTAAAGCTCTGGCTTTTTTGTTTCTTAGCAAACTTCCTTTCTATTTAGTGAAACCCCCTTCTCCTACCTGCCATGCCCTTCACTTCCCACAGAGCTTTCTCCCAGAGACTGTTCCTCAATCTGTTTTTCCACTGTCCTGCATCTTCCTTGCATCTCTTGTCCTGGTTTCTGTCTTCCTCCATGGATGACAGCTTTGTAGAGGGACACTCCTTGGAGGTTTGCACCGTCCTATGGCTGCGCAAGCTGCTCTAGAAGTTGTCGGTATATAGCTGGAGCAATCACCAGCTCTTCTTGGCAGCGACAAGGTGAAGGCTTTTGGATGCCGCAGTCTGCGAGGATATCTTTGCTAGGAGCATTTGCAATACTTGTCAGGGAATTAATTTGTTTCAAGTCAGGTTTCAGCGGGGCCGTGGTGGAAGCACAGGACGTGTGCCAGCTGCTCGGCACAGATCGGCAGAGGAAGGCTCCTCTTGCCAAGCCCTAGAGCCTCCCGCCTGGGTTGGACTCAAACTAATTGCTCTGTGACCGACAGAAGATATGCAAAAGCATCATTATTTTCCAGTACTGTATCCCAGGGCAAGCCAGGGCTTTGCACGGCTGTTTTCACTCTTAGGCTACTCCTCACAAGCCAAGCGGTGGAGGATGCAAAGCAACAGAAACAAAGGGAAGAAGTTGGGAACCTGATCAGAAAAGGGGCAACAAAGGAAGATGCAGGTGGCCTCTGAGAGACATCTCCAACAGCTCGTTGCAAAAACACACCCTCCTCCTTCCCTGCAAGAGGGAACATCTGAGAGCCATAGTTCCTTTATCATGTAGAAGGAATAGGACTTTTCTTTTAATTAATTTTTAAAGGACACGTTTTGTTTCTCATTTATTTCTATAGCCTGGTGACTCAAATACTTTTTTGGCGATTTCTTGTGTTGTGGCCCCGCAGCCATGCACCTGAAATGGGCCCTTATTGGATATACGTGAGGTCATTTGTGGCCCCACAGCAACTCACAGATGCATTGCAAAGACTTTGTATTTAAATAAGGTGCCAGCAAAAACCAGATGTAACATGCACGCCAGTGGAACTCAGTTTCCCAGTCCATCTTCTCTCCTATATGGGCATCCCAAGCTTTTCTGCTCCTGGCTGTGTTTTGGTCTACTGTCTCAGGGCAGGGGTCCTCCTTACCTTCCCATTTCAGCAGTAAAAATTTAGAATAAATGTTTGCAGCATCTAGTCCTGTGTAATTCCTTTAGCTGGTTCTCGCTCTAAGCCACAGGGAGGGGGAGTGCATTTCATAAGCTTAATGCCAGGTTTCATGTGCTCCAGCAGCAAACCCCACCTTGAAAGTTAATTCCAGTCTCTGCCCAGCGTATCCTTTCAAGTCTTGGTTGAACAACTCCAGCTGCGAGTTTGACTCCACCTCTCCAACTCAGACTGACTTCTGGGCACTTGTTATTTTAGATCAAAATATCACGTTACTTATCCTGCCCTTATGTCTAAACATTGATCAGGTTGTAAACAGATATTCTGAGAGTGTTCAAAAACTCTGTTGGAATATAAATAGGGCATTGCAGTAGAAAACCAGTCAAACACAAACTATGAGCACAAAGCTGTAGCTAAGAGCACAAGTACGAGCCATGAATGAATAAAGAAAGAGATCGTAAGTAGTACAGAGATGTTACATCTAAATGCAATGTCAGTGAGATCAGGTTTGGTACTTTTTTTCAGTTTGGGCATCTGAAACTCAAGGAAAGACATTGGAAAAATTGGAAAGAGTTCCAGGAATTATTTAAGATCTCAAAAACCTTCTGTATTCTGAGAGGCTTAAGCCCTAATCTATTCAGTTTATCCACCAGAATGCAAAGAGCTCACTCAGTCACCGTCTGCAGCTTCCCACTTGGGTTAGAGATTGCTCACATTTACGGCTCTTTAATCTTATCACAGTGGGAACTGATCCTGGATACACGCAGACTAGCAATACGGTATACTTTAGTGATGCAGGTAAATAAGCCTTTCAACAGCTGACCTACAGATGTGATGAAGTCTCTGTCACTTGAGATCTTTAAATCAAGACTTAACATCTCTTTGGAGGGTGTGCTGTAGCACAGACAGGACTTATAGGCATGCCTGCGGTGTAGATACTGCTGGAAGGGATTCTGCAGTCTGGTTAACAAATGCTGTATAAATAAATTAGCACAGTCATTGCTTCAGGCCTTAAAAATCTATTAATACTTTCAATACCTGAGTTTTTAAATAATCATGCCTTCCTCTTACAAACCACACACCTGAAACTGCAGTTAGATTATGAGTTAATTATGCTTGCGAGCAGCTCTGGATTGTACAACTGAGAAATCCGAGGCAACAAAAACTTAATTGGCTTTTCCAAGGGCATCCAGCAAATCACTGGCAAAGCCAGGCACCGAACCCAGGGGAGCTGGTGCTTCCTCGCTGCGTCTTGCCCTTCCAGCTGCTAATAGAAGCGACGGCGTCGGGTAAGGAGCGAGGGCCTTTGAAACCTCCTGAAGGGCATGGTTTTGACTCAGCATTATCCCATTCTGTGCCGAGGGGAATGCCTCCCCGGTGACAGTCCGTCAATGGTAATGGATGAGCCTGGCTCCTGGCACGGCCGTGCCATATCTGATCACCCCACCCCTGAACTCCTGTTCTGATGGACAAGCGTTTATTTGGATGGAGGAGAGAGGGTCACGGTCTGGCCCCTCGCGCCTCAGTTTTAGCAGCTGAACGGACCTGCCATTGCATTCTGCTTCTTTTTGACCATATCATTTGTCGTGTTTAAGATTGTTCCATTTATTTCCCAGATCCACTCGGTCATCAAAGGTTAAACAGCCCTTGGTTTATCTATTAAAGAAGGCAGGAATTAGCTCCCCGGTGCTGAATCTAAGTGAAAGTCGGGAGGGGGTGAGGTAACCTTGTCCCCAGAACTGCTGCGCTAGGATGGCGCAAACACCCCAATGCCTTTGTACAGCTCCACAACCATCACCCACCTTGGGGAAAGGGATTACTTCCCACCACGCAAACAGCTGCGTGAACATCCCCAAGGCACCCAGCTAGACATCTGCTCTGAATAAAAGCTGGGGGGAAAAGCTGCAAGGCTGGCAAGCATCGCTGCAGCCCAGGCAGGCGCCCGGGGGTTGCCTGGTGGAAGGACAGTGCGGGAGCTCAGCTAGCGCGCATCGCCTCTGCCTGGCAAACCCAGCGGAGGAGAAAATGTCATAGAATTGGCCTGTCAAAATGACGAAGCTGAAAAGGCTTCCATGAAGCCAGAGCAGTGCAGAAATTCAAGCTGTCGACAAAGTGCTTGAAGGAGCCTGCTGGGACCCAAGCCCATGAGCACACTGCAACCTGGGGAGGGAAGACGCTGGTCCCATCCCACAGCACTTCTGGTCTGGCCAGGGAAGTCCCTCCCATACATTTGGGGTTTTGTTTGTTGGTTTGTTTCCAGACTGATCATTAAAGCAAAAGTCACCCATTAGCTCCTCTGACCCCTATGGAGGCCATTCCTCAGCTTACCGCAACCCCCCTACTGAGAAGGTAATTTTGCCAGTGGGCCCGCACCTTTCCCTGGCACACTGCCACGCACCCACCCGAAACGGCTGATCTTTGCCCTTGATATTTTATACTTTTTCAGATAGATTTCCCATTAGTACCTTCTTGCTTAGTCATCATGCAGCCAACACAGGTGGCTCTGCCTCATCTGTCACCATAAGTCACTCCCTCCAGACCTGAATATTTTTCACTCCCCTTCTGTGAGCTCTCCTCAGTTTACTGATATCTTCTGAGCCTGGACTTTGGCCATGTTCTAGTCTCCACTACAGCCTCTGGGGATGACTTTGAAATGGTTTAGGGGAAAAAAAGAAAACAAAACCACAAAGAAACAAAACTTGTGGCTGTTGTAAACAGCCCCGAGGTTGACTGGATCACTTAGGATTGTGCAATACTTTGAAACTAAACCCTCAAAGACCTTCTCTTGAGGGTAGGAAAGGGGAACTCAGTGTGGCATTTCTGACCCAGAAGCCCCTGTTTGATTCATTAGGATCCCAAAGCATTATCAGGTTCTCAAAATATTTAGATGCTTAAAGTCCACTGAATCCTAGAGTGAAAGATCCTAGCCGCTTTTGGAGATCATGGCTTCGGGCTCCCTGTTCCTCAGCCATCCAGCTTGGAGCTGAAATCGGATATGCATTGAATTGAGATTAAACACAGTTTTCCAGGAGGTTAACCAAAAGCAACAGGCTCTCCATGGAGTCTCCATCACTAGGTGGTGGGATGGGGTACCATGGGGAAGGAGGACATCAGTCACGCACAAAAAATTGAGGTAAGTGATGAAATGCCGCAGTCTGCATTAGGTTGGATGATGCAAAGTCCCCTTCTGGCTTTAAGCACCACATCTCTACGATTCTGTAAAATGGAACTAGCAACCACCCCTTCCGCACAGGGCTATTCGAAGAATAAAGACTGCCAGGCAATGGATGGTAAAGTAATCAGGGCTTCTCTAGGTATGTGAGATAGTTAGATCGTCTGTGCCACCACAAAAGCAGCAGAGTTGTTTTGCACAAGACTGGTGATAAACGGAATGGGAAGGCTCATGCAGCCCGTCTATTAACAGCTGCTGGCCTCTGCAAAGGCTCCAGCAAACAAATGCTGCAAGCGAAGTCATGAGATGATCTCTTTTCACAGAAAAAGAACTTCTCACTTTCCCTCTCCCCCCTCTTTGATACCAAGGTCCACCAAAAAGCAAATGTATCAACAGCTTTTTTTACAGTCGTCATTTTTCAGGAATTCTAGCTCACTCACCTGTTGGCTCTTCAGCTTTCAGAAATGGGGTTAAATCTAGGAGGTAAAAAACAAACAAAAAAAAAAACCCACACCTGAAAGTGCTCTGAATATACACCAGGATGAATGAGGAGCATCAGATGGCAAAACAGATGACACCCAATGTTGCCTCTCCCCTCCATCCTCTTTCCAAGCCAGCCAATTCCCTCCAAATGACAAAAATACATGCTATTTTTGCCTTCCTGATTAGTTTGTTTCAGTAAATCCCACTTCACAGATAGACTCAGCTCGCTTTAATTAGCTTTGGCACATTGACAACGAGAGGGAAGAAAACACCACAGGACAGTGCTGTCCAGACACACATCGCCAAGCAGTGACAAAAATAAACCGTTTTGCTACATAACAGCTAAGTGCTTCCTGACTGCCTGCTTTTATCACTGTAAGCCTTCTACCTAGCTGGTGAAATTAGTCTGACCAATCCAGCACTTTACTAAACAAGATCTATTTTTCATCTCTTACTAGTAAAATGTTCTAAGCCCAGCTAAATCAGTGATCATTTGGAGCTGGTTTCTCTTTGATTTTATTTTTTTTTCTCCTTCACAGTCTCTCCCTGGTTCCCACATCCCATAGTATATTTTTTTTTCCTGCCTGTTCAGGGCAATCTGGTCATTGCTAGGCAACATGTCATCATAAATATTTCATCGGCAGAGGAGTGTTCAGAGCTGCAGCCAAAAATCTTTATCTGGAGCTGCCTCCTCAGTCCCTTGTGCTCACATACCCTCGGGGGTGCACGTGTGCGGCAGCGTGCACCGGCTCTGGACACCATGTGGCCAAGGGATGACCAGGGCTAAGGCAAGTCAGGAGCATTGCTGGGAAAAGGTGCGGGCTCCTCACCCAGCATCATGCCCGCTCGGCGCACAGGAGTTGTTGCAAGATGCCCTTCAGCTGCCAGCAGCTGAAGAAAGCTGGTACATGCTGCCCTGTGCAGCATCCAGGGGTTTGGACTAAATATTGACTCTCAGAAGCAGGCTTTGGCAATTTGATGACACTTTTGTGCATTTCTATGCATAGTGGGAAGAACTGGGGTGGGAAGACAGAAGATGGGTGCTTGTAGATGAACAGCAGGCTCCTGACCTGGCTGAGAGAGCACTCAGCACCTTGCAACAAAGCAAAATACAAACCCAAACCAGACTGTGCAGTGCCATGGGCATGTTCATCCTTACCTCCAGGACTTCCAGAGCTCTCTATCCCAAAATAGCCACATCTTTCATAACTTTCACTCCCTGTCTCATTCTCCTCAGAGAAGAATCCCACCTGGAAGGCATCATCTGAGAAATACCAGCAGCTGAATCTCTGGAGCTGACTGAGCAGCTCTGGCTGCAAAGTTGCATCATTTTGTCAATAGAGCCTTAACTGTGCAGAGAGTTCTCGCTCGTGTAGTTGTCTGTCACACTGTCATTTTTTCACCGTTACCTTATCTAAAACGAACCTGGTCCGCCTGTCTTCCCATGGCTCTGTGGATGATTATTGCTGCTGCGAGAACTACTGAATCAGTATTACGAGCCTGGCATTAAGGTGAGACTGCTCTACTCGGTGGGCTGCCTGGTTCTCAACCATACATGCAGAATGGGGGTCCGGAATCCCCAGTGACCCCCAAAAGGGTTTCGGTTGGCTGGTCTCTGCTCAGAGGCTCTCTGGGACTATGGCAATGGATGGTATTACAAGAAAGCAGCTATGTGGTGACCTTCTTATAGCAGAGGTTACCTGCATGTGCTAAAGAAGATGCACTGAGAGGGTGCCTTTGCATAGCAAAGATGATCCTGGGGGTGAGAATTACAGCACCTCGGAAAACATGTCAATAGGATGCAGCTGTTTCCAGTTACTGCTGATTTTTGCAAGCAGCAAAGGGATCCAGCTGGGATCCCATTGGGGTTCAAACTCAGGCTGAGGTAGGACCCAGAGCCTTACATAGAAATATCCTTTACACTGTACGTAAAGCAAAGTCTCACTGCCCTAAAAAGCAACCTACCTATTCATTCACACTGGCCTTAGCAGCTTATCCACCACTCCTTTAACTCATGGTTTGGAAAAAGGTTTTGTGGTCATGGCACCCTGGAAGGTCTCAGCCCTGCCCCAGAGGAAGATGAACACCTTCCTCCCCTGCTTCCAGGGGACACCTGGCATGGCCAGCCAGGACCTTTCCTCCAGGCTGCTCTGCACTAAAGCCCCTACCTCAGCCTCCCTGCAGGACCAACTATGCCTTCGAGGCACCAGCTTGTCCAAGATTTCCTCGATGCGTGGAGGAGCAATGGGAACTTGTCAGATTAACAGAGTATTCTTCTGTCTAGACTCCGTGTCGAGCCAAATACAATCTTAAAACAAATGACCTACTGCAACAGACTAATGGTCACGCCTGGATGTTAACAGGAGTAAAGACAAGAGCAGGCAGGTATTTTGAGTTTGTCTGTTTGCTTTCTTCTTGCCCTATGAAGTAAACTTGCAGCTGTTTATATAGATCTGATGATGCAGAATTTTACCCACTAGAAAATCAAGCTCAGCACTTGATACGCGCTGCCTCCTATGCGGGTGGGAAAACCATTACTCAGGCAACAGTGTTGTACTTCTGATTGGTATGCTTTCATCACATCTACCTGCAACCTTCAATCAAGATTTTTTATTTCTTTGCAAGCCAAGAAATAGGTGAGGTTGGAAGAACTTCTCTGGAGATACTGCTAGTTGAGGGAAGCAAGCAAGAAGGATGTGGATATATTTCTAAGTATGTGGGAAGCATAATGATTTCTGATCAAAACACATCATTTTATAGGTCTGTGATTTTATTTTTTTTTTTATTTTAAATGCTTTAAGAGAATTTTATTGCCAGACAAAAGTGTCCAGTACTTAGGTACATGAAAGAGGTCTGATGCAAAGCCACATTTTGATTAAGGGAAAGCTATGGAGACAGGGAATTCATCCTTTGCCAGTCTTTCTCCTCAGCTCTCAAGGACAGTGCCAGTGCAGTGGTACCTACTGGATGTCCTTAGCTAAGCGGCAGCAGCTGATCTCAGTCTAGCTAAGAGCCAGCTCATTAGTGAAAGCATTTCACCCTTGCCCACAGGAGGTCAAGCTCTTGAAATGGCAACACACCATGAACATAAGGAGAGCCCTGAGGCTGCCCCAAGGCATGACTGACCTATGCTGCAGACAAAATGTATCTAAGTGCGGGCTTCTCATGTGGCCAGAAAGTGCCCGCTGGACCACCTGGGACCTGCGCGGCACCAGGCAGGCTGGCAGGGCTCCTGCAGGCTGCTGAGGAGGTGGCTGTGCCTGCCCAAACCGCGAGGGACGTGCTGCTTGCCCCGCTAAGCTTCTCCCCTGAATGTGATGGTGCTGTGCTAGCAACTGAAGCTGTAAGTCTGTACTTCTGGTGTGTCTGTTGTTAATCCTGCCAGTCTTGCTCCTCACCTCCCTAGGGCTGGCAGGGAGTGCCGCAAGGTGTGTCCAGATGGCACAGCCTGATATGGCTGTTCTTTGCAGTCTGTTGTCTTTACAGTTTCAGTGATGAACAAAGGGGACGTTAGACCTCATCACCATGTGCTTAAAGTTAAGCAAAGGTGTGTCTCCACGGTGCAAGAGACACCAAAGTAGCCTTGTACTTCAGAAATAATACGATTTCCAGGGAGCGCCACAGGCATGCAGCTCAGATGCCAATAGTGCAGATGCTGCCTGGCCTAGAGCTGGCTGATACAGCTCTGCAGAGCTCTGAATTATGCTGTATAGACACAGCCACGGTGACAGCAATAAAATGTCGGAGACCCGGGCAGCTGCGGAGCTGAGACGGGCTCCTCTCAGTCTGCTGGCTTGCGCTGAGGGACAGAGGGACTGAGACCCTGAGTGCGAGGAGAAGCATGCAACGCTGTCCTGACTGCGTAAGGACATGAATGGCATTGCTAACGAGGGGTTCATCTGTCCTGGGAGTCTCTGGTGGTAGGAAATGACCTTTAGGAGCCATGGTAATCCGTTAGGCTATGGAGAGGCTCTTGGGATTAATTGCAATCAGCCAAAAAGAAGGTCTGTGTCTGGCATCAGTCAAAGGCATATTTGATTATCTGACTAGTTTCCAAAATCTGTCAAAATGATATCTGGAGTTCCTGAACTTCCCTGGAAAGGATGAGTCCGTGAACAGAACACTTTTTTTATAAAGCTGTAAGAATGGTTGTACTCAGCTGAACCAAACATCGGCTTTGCTCTGGTTTCTGTCTGTAACAGTGATCAGCAGCAGAAGCTTTTTGTATAGGAAGAGAGGAGACATCTCTCTGTCCTTTCACCTTTAGGCAGTATGCACTTCTTTGGGCGATATTTAAGTCTGTCTTTTTAATGGCTCTTGACAGTTTTTTCTGGCCATGAATATTTTTGGCGTCCATGTAATCCTGTGGCAGTATATTCCAGTTTAACGATGCGTGGAAAATGCTTATTTGCTTAACTCTGCAATTTGAGAATTTCATATGATGATCCCTTGTTCTTCTGCTGCAAGAACAGTGAATAATTGTTTCCTACTCACCTTCCCTCTGGCACACTTTGCTATAATTCCAGTTCTCCCCTGATTTTTCTGTGTAGCTATACTGTCATGTGGGCAGGTTGATCCAGCCACACTTAACCTGCCTAGTGCAGGTACCAGCAAGCACTGACAGTGGAGGGATATGGATGTTGCCATGGGTGAGTAAGACCATGAGTTTGTATAGCTTACACAACTGTCTATTCCATCAGAACTCCACTGTCCTTGTTGTCCATGCTGGGTACATCAAGCCTGGCATAGATACGCCTCCCGACATTACAGTCTGTCTCCATTAGATGGGACAGGGCTCCAGTTCAAAGAGCCACTCTTTTAGTGGTGGTGCATGAGATGTGAATGTCTATTACCGTGACATAAAGGTATGCTGAAGGTCCAGTTGATACTTGAAGATTCAGACTGGATATTGACTGCTAACAGCATCTCAACGTGGGAATTGTACACTTTGAAAACCCCTAATTTTCAGAAGTCCCTGACGACTCTGTGCTAACCTTTAGCTGACTTTAAAAATGAATCCAGCCTGAAAGCACTCTGCAAACACACAGCCTATTATTGCCACCATTTTTTCCCTCCGTACAATACCAAGAAGTATTAAAGACACTGGTAGTTTTTTGCCCCAAGCAATCATATATAATGTATAGTGCAGGGTTGAATCCCTGCTTGCCTACTTTTCTATTGTCAGAAACTCAGCTGAAGTCAACACTGAACTTTGCAGAGCAATCAGCCTCAAAATACCCACAGCAATCTGTATGTGGTCACCCCCGGAGGTAAATGCCTCTAGATAGCGAGGGCAATGCAGGGCTGAACTCCCCCTGTGTCTCAGCTGGAGAAGCGAGTTATGAATCATCACGGCTTAATGAACGCTGTACTGAGGATTATGCATGGATGCAGGAGGCAGCATCCAAATACTCCACCAGAAATGAACTGATTGCTTTGATTTTTCCTTTTCTTCTTTTTCTTTTTCTTTTTTTTTTTTTTTTTTTTTTTTTTTTGAAATATTCAAATTAAGGGAGTTCTCCTTGGCCCCAGAGTTTAGAGGAATATTTTTGTGTTGGGATTTTGGTTATGTAACAGCGTTTGATTTGGGAGACCAGTCTCACCTGCTGCTAACTTTTTGTAATGGTGAAATACAGACTTAAAATGAGGTCACCATCCACTAAAATTTCTGTTTAAATTGTCACCTTTAATTAAATCATTTCATGTGTTTGGAGGACTAGCCAGTTCCAGTATAGTCTCTTCGAAGGGATTTTTTCCAAATACTAGACCATTAGACAAATGGTTCCATTTTATGCCAGCTGAGCTCATTTCTCAGAAGAAACACAAGAGAGCTTTTTGTTTCCCCCTAATTATGGGGCATGGGAAGGCACTGGGAATGATGTGGTATCGCTAAGCAAGGCACGGCATGTGATGCAGGCACCTCGAGAGAGGGTGTTGGAGAAGGTCTCTAGCTGTGTAGCACCTTTTCGCTTTGAACAGGGGAGAGCAAAGAAATTCTGAATGGAAAAGTGCCCATTGGTTCTGTGGTCCATCTTTATTGTGTCTGGTCTGGAGTCATCCTGATATAATCCCCAGTGGTTTTGTCCCTTCCAGTTGCAGGGTTATGTCCATCTCCATCAGTTATGAGAATATTCATCTCACCCCATCAGTGGCTTTCTTCCTTTCTCTAAAGAGAATTCCAAGCAGGGCAGTTCAGGAGACTATACCAGCAGAGAAGAGATGGGATAAGAAGGGCATTCAAGCACCGGAATAACTGAGGAGAGAGCTCAAAGGTAACATCAGGGGAACAGAAAGCTTATTCCTGTGACCTTCTCTCAGGCCATCTTTGTCTTCAGTATTTCTCAAGTTCCTCTCTGAGTCCCTCATCACTGCTTCAGCAGACCAGCACCGTTGACTGAGGACCAGTGGCTCAGGTGGGTGATGGAAGGCAGAAGGTCTTGGGGGCAAAACAACTGCCCTCCATTGCTGCAGCATCACGGAAGAGGGGTGGCATCTCGCTGTTAAGGTGAAGTCAAACACCACCTGGAAAACAAACTGACCTCCACCAGGAGAACATCATCCTTATTTGTTACAAGAAAGGAAGAACCACTTTAGCCACATCAGTGAAGCTATGTCCAAGTGCTCTTTCTAAGCCTCCTTAATCATGGTGCTGCTGATTAACATTTGAATAGAACTTCTAATTAGAAAGAAGACACACACACAACCTCACCCTGCTGAGGAGGTGAATTCTCAGCTCCTACCACTCCCTCCCGCATATGCTGCCCTGATTAGGGCTTGAATGGGACAGTGATTAAAGAGGCCACTGCTACTTTGCCACCTCTGGATGCCATAGCTACACTCAAGGATTTATTTTCAACTAGGACCTGAATAAATGTTTTGCAAATGTGAGCCACTCCTGTCGAATGGGAAGAGGTTTTAAACACTTCTGAAGCACTATTCCATCTTGTTCGTTGTTTTATCACGCTGATCTCTGCCTGTGTAGAACATGCCCTGTTTGACCATAATGTATTTCAATTAGGATCGTGGTTTAAGCATATGTATTTCACTTGTTCATCTGTTTCATTATTCAAAAAGCAGCTGAAGCCTGGTGAAAACCTGAAAAGTGTGCTATTGAAAAATCACTTCCACCTTCCTGGGCATAAGTATTTTGTTTAAGTTCTTCCATCGTTATATAATTTATTACACTCATTCATTTGCAGTAGGCTTAACCAAAGTCAGGGCTCTGTTGTGCTAGGAACTATCTACATTCCAAGAAGACCATACTCCTAATCTCCTGGGGGTTTTTGATCTCTGCTTGAGTCAATTATATCAATCCACTTGGCTTTTCTGTGCCTATCCCCATTACAGAGCTGGGGAACAAAACAATCATGATTGACCTAAGCCTTGCTGGAAATAGGTGTACAGCCACATACTCGTTAAGACCTCCTGGTTACGGAGTGCTGGCTGATGAATTTGTGCTGCAACAGCTGAAGAAATTACACCCTCCAGCTGTTTTGCTGCCTGCCTGCCCAAGCTTCTTACCCCCTCAGCTTGGCACTTCAGCCTCTTCTGCACACAGGTCTGTATCGTGCAACACGTGGTGATGGTGGCTTTGAAGAATGATGCCAAAACCTGCTTGCGTGCAAATGAGGTCCAGGTCCGTCTCTGAGAAGGAGGCAACATCTTAAACATTCACATAAACCCATCTTTCAGATACCTTTCTCTCCCAAAGATGCTGACTTGGAACACTGGGACACCTCCTGCAGCACAGTGCCTTGTGGGCTTATTTTTTCCTGTAGACATTAAGTTAGGTAAAGAGAGAAGGAAAGTGTTTTGTGGCCTGCAGCATGTGGAGCAGATGTTTTGCAGACCTTTCTGCATTAAATTCTTTTTGTTGTCCTTGTTTTCCTAACTGGAACTGCAAAATCATCTTTCTTTCAGAACTTAAGACATTTTCATAAATGGGACCTTGGCAATATTTTCCAGCCAAGTACCCAAAATTAGGCTTTATGATACAAGTGGACTCATTATGAGGAGGCACTGAGCTTTTGTGGCACAAAATCATTACCAGACTACATGGAACAGAGGCAGAAGCAGGTGAAAAGGGAGAGGTGAAGCTTGCAGTGCAAGATCAATGGATCCAATTCAGCTGTGCGGGAGACGCAGACAGATTTTACATAGAGCTATGGAAAGAAATAATCTCTAAGGGATCCTTCACTTCAAAAGTGTCTTTTCTGTAGTGCTGGGCCGTAGGCACCTTAAATAGGCAAAAAGGCAACTAGCCAGCTGCTTTTTTTGCTTTTCTTTTTCTTTTTTTCCCAGCCCATCACAAAAGCAACTTTGTAATAGGTGTTTGGTGAGTGAATTGCAACTGGGAGCACTTGGGAATGGATATTTAGCTTTTGCCGTGCTGGAACTACTAGCTATGCCCACTCCACGACAAAGCTCAGCAAAAGCATGGTCAGCTCCACATCCCACCCTCTCCCTGTTCATAGGCAGATGCCAGCAGTAGATACACCTCCAAGGTATGTCTTGGGGTGCACTAGCCCCTGAGCCTGCTCTGGAAAACTCATCTGTGGCTGCACATCCAACGCCTCTCTCTTGGCTCTGCAATGAGGTTTGGGCTTGAAGGTGCCAGCACAGCTGGACCCACCAGCCAGCAAAGACCTCAACAGTAAATGATGGTGGTTTATCTCTTTGCCATTTATTTTGTCTGGCATCCGGAGCGGTTCACTGAGTATCATTCTATTTCTGAAAGCAAGGAAGTGAGTGTTGTCCAGGTCTGAGAGCCTGCATCACCCAGCGCAAGCTAAATTCAGAGCCACAGCCCTCAGCTACAAATCCCTCCAAGGAAATGTCCTAAGCTGACTAGGAGATGACCTCTATGGCAGAGAGACTCCTCTGCTGTGGCACTTGTCAGGACCTGCCAGCCACACTGCTGAGGCTCATTAGAGAGGGAAATAGTGCTCCCTTGGCCTGGTCCATCACTTGGTGCCACGGGAACTCCAGGTGGCCTCAAATATCTGCAACTGCCTGAGCAAAATGGAAAATTGTTCAATTGACTTGACATTTAACTTCCCACAGCAGCAGCACGGGAGGAAGGAGGAGAAGGAAGGAGGCAGGAGAAAGGCAGGGGAGGAAGGGCACGGTTTGTTGAAAGACCCTTTTTGAAGGAAGAAGCAAGAGGTGGCACCCACCCACATTTGAGAGTTTATTTGCAGAAGCCTGAGTTCACACACTCCAGTAATGATCATCGTATAAATGCAAAGACATCTCTGCCATTTAGCAGCTGTTTCCTGGATTTCAAGACAGCTTGTTCCTATGGGCTAGAGAGTGACAGGCTCCTGCACAAGTGCAGCAGAAAGACATGCAAAAAGGCATCCCCTTGGTCTCTGCCAGTCCCCTGAGAGCTTCCCAGCTCTGCTGACTGGCTTTTCATCCAGCCTTCCAGCTCCAGAACTGCTCATGCTCAACGACCAAGTCACAAAAGGAGTTTAGAGAGACAGCAATACACTGGAAATGCTAACCTCTTCCAGATCTGCTCTTCAGAAGCTAGCCCTAATCAGCACCCCACCTGCCCGGAGAGGTCATGATAACCTGCTAACGGGCAAGTGATTCCCCGCTGTGATGACTCATGCAAAGGCAAGAGCCTGCTGAGCCCCGTGCTTAGTACATAACCTCTTGATATGTGTGGCTTTGGGGGTCCTGGTGTCCCTGATTGAAATTCAAAATGCTCAGTGACTTCTTTCCCCTTCCATTAACTTCCTAATGTCCCAGCTATTCTGGGATTATGCCCTGTTGGGACCGAGGGCTATTCTTGGACCACTCTGCTTATCACACCCAGCAACAGCAGCCCGCACTGACAGCTCCTGCTGTTGCAAAGCAAGGAGGGGCAGGCGGGAACAATTTCCGAAGCCAAGGCAATGTGAGGAGAGCTGTGGCTCTCTGTTCGGATGGGCTAGCTCCAGAGAGCAGCAGGTGAGATACAGCAGCAAAGTAGGCGAAGAGAGTTTGGAGTATAATGCCTCTGAAAGCGAAATCACCAGCAGTTGAAAAATTCATGGAGCAGTGAAAACTTGCTTGCTTCCAGCTAGAAATAAGGAGGGTTTCAGGCGTGTGACGAGGTGGAAGGTCTCTGTCTTAACCAATCTGCACCCACTATACATGCAAGGATGCTTTTAGTGACAAATTTGCTCTTTTTAGGAAGGAATGTGTTTCCAACCCATACTAACACGGGATCAAATTACTGCCCACTGGCACCAGGAGGAGGCATGAAATAAATTGGGGGGGCGGGTGGGAATCCTTACTTTTAAAAGTCAAAAATAACGTGGCATATAATGTAAAGGTGAAAGTTGAGTACTGAAGGCTAGTGACTCATACGCAATATAAATTCAAGTGTCATAACAGAGCAATAGAGGAGCAAATTGCTGCAAAATGCAGAGCCTGGGAGGTAGCAGCAGGATACTGAAGACGAAGCTCATATAGTGATTTTAACAGGTTTTGAAACCTGCTGCCATAGCTTGTTTTTGATTGCTGTGATTTTATTTGGGCTTGTTAGAGTGTCAGATGCTCAGGCTCTCTGTGGAGGTGGGGGGTATATTCAGCTTATGCTTATTGTACAGCCAAATCAGCAATAACCTAATAAATAATAACTAATAAAAGCAAGTTTTAATTATGTGAAACCCTGAGCATGTTATGAACAGAGCAATCCTCCCAGGAGCAGAGGCAGCCAGAGGAAGGATGAAAGAAGAGAACGTGCAAGAAACTAGTGTTAAAATAGCTGCTTTGCTGCCATTTCATTGAGCTCCTTAGGTACATGCGTGCCATGGTCAAATTGCTCAGTACAAGGCATTAAAAACACAAAAAAAGCCTTAAAATGTCTGGAATGGGATTACAGGTACCCCAGAGAGAGAGCAAATGAGTGCACCTCAATACTAGGGAGCATTTTTGTTTAAATCCAAGTGCAGCTGGTCAGATATCCCTGCATAAGGGCTTTTCTCTCGTCTCCTAGCTCTAGGTAGGCTTGGATGCATAGGGGAGGATATGTTTCTTTTGCTGGAGGCATGCTTCAGGACAGAGAAGGGCATGAGAGCCTATGCCTCCAAGTCCTGGCCTTGGAAAGTGCAATTCCCAGTCTTTGGCATTTCTATACAGCCTGTTAGGAAGAGAAAAGTGATGAGAGAAACGCCAGTAGGTCCTGCCTGTCATCAAAGCTGGATCTAGTGGCAGAAGATGGAGCTGAAGTTACTGTGGGTGACCCTGTTGCACATGGGATCAGGTTTTTCTCTCCCGCCCCGCTCGTGCCGTTGCAAGATCTAGCAGCTCGGGCTCTTGCCCCTGCGCAGCCAGGATGGCTGCGTGCTCCAGGCTCTGCCCAGCTCCGCTGGTCGGCTCAGCGCGGGAAGGTAATGTTTTTATTCCACGCCACTTTACCAGGCACACTTTCAAACCTAATTAAGCTTAGCGTTATCATTGTTTTTATCACATTACGATCCCACTTGGCTCTCAGCAGCACAGACCACAAAGTCAACACTGCATCTTTAAACAGAAACAACAGATTTTGGTTCAATTAAAAATTCATTAAAATGTAAATTAGTTTGTAGGGTTTTTTCCTTCTAATGCCTATTCAGTGTGGCACTCTAATGGTACAAAGCATTAAGGGGAGGTTAACTCCAAGCACAGAGACAAATCGCTCTCCATATACTCACCTGCTTAAGTGATCTTGGAAAAGAATTTAACCCTTTTCCTTCATCAACCAGGGTTTCCACCTTATTCCGGTTGTTTGTTGTGCTCTTTCTTGGTCATGCTTTCTTAAGTCTAAACTGAATAATGGACCTTATCCCGCAGCTTTGCTTTCCCTTCTCCTTTGCAATTCTACTGTTCTCAGGGATTTCTTTTTCTCAACAAGATCTATCCTGAAAGCCAATTGTTTCCTCCCAGACCCTGTTAGATGTGCCAGAATAAATTTCCTGGATGTTTTCCTTCCAGCAGCTGCACAAGATATGGTGATTTAACCACATACTCATTAAATCATTTGTCGCTTCTAATGCATTATGAAACCACGTGTGAGCATTATTATTATTATTTTACCTATCATTGTAAACTCAGTTGCTATTGCAAGTTCATTAGGTGTCGTTAATTGCTAACAACGTATTCAGGACGTATGGTAAATGCAATTTAATTGAGAACTAATTAACTTGTTACAGTTATCTCATTACATGCCAATTAAACTTTTTAACATTTCTTTTCAGTAGATAAAGGAACAGTTAAAATCCCAGGGACTGAATTCAGAGCTGGTGTAAGGAGGGCAGCTTTGCTGCCTTCATCTATAATGTGTTTGCTGACAAGGGGTTTGCTTTGCATCTTGCATTTTTGTAAGATTAAGGGAAGCCAAGGGAGTTCAGGTTAATTTAGCGTGCCTCTGAAGAGGCTGAGAACTTGGAAAAAAAATGCCTCTGATGGCGGTTTTATGTTTTGTGGGAGGAACTGAAGGACCAGGGCCAGGAATTTCTGCTCTGCGGCTGGATCAATCCACAGGTTTTGGTAAACCAACCTCCAGCTTTTCCCACATCTGCAAATTATATGGGGGAATATTTACATACTACGCCCGATCCAGAGTCAGTGCAAAGGCATCCCTTAACTGTGGGCTTTGGATCAGCATCTTTGTGCTACATGATTTCAGGGGACTCTTTCCAAACAAACTCCAGCTGATTGCACACAAGAGAGTTCAAGGCAGCGTGATTGTACCTGCCCCCTACCAGCTCTGTGATCAAATCCCATTTGCCTAGTTTGTATTTCTCCCCTTTCTCTGCATGAAAGTGTCAAGCAAGCAAAGGAGAGAGAAGTAATGGAGATAAAAAAGCAAAACCATGTGACTACAGGGTGCTTCCAAAGACACAAAATAAGCAGCTGGGAAAAATTGGGCACAATATTGCCTTTAATCTCTAAGATAACGAGGTTCAGTCATCTTAGATGTTACTAGTAATATCTGTGGCTTTAAAAAAAAAAAAAATACAAAAATCAACCTGTAGCTAAGCTGTTAAGTTCACAGTGTCACTGTAATGTTGGCTTCAAACCCAAAACAAAATCTTTGAAAATGAGAAGAATTCAAGAGGCTTTTATTGAAGTGAGAGGTAACTATTCTGGCACTATTGAAGTGAAGGATAAAGTCACTGAAGGGATTGATGATTAATTTCCTCTTTATTTGCTCACTGAAATAACTGTGTAAGAAACTTGGAAAATATGTGAAGGGAACAAGTGGGCAGGTTCAGGGGACAGCTTTGACCTAAGCAACGTTCCCCAGGTAAAGGAGTTGCTGCTACACGAAGTAGGAGAAGTCGTCTGAGTGCTACTACTCTGACACTGATATCTCAGTGCGACAGAGTGACAGTCATCTGATGTGAATCAAAATGGTTTGGGTGTAAAGCAGAGTTGGCATGGCCCAAAATCTTTTCTCAGATTGCAGAATCATGCCCCAGTGCAGGTGCTATTGCAGGTTCAGGGTGTTGATTCAGCTGCAGCGAGAGCAAACCATGCTCTGCTAGAGCAAGGATATATGAAAAAGTGCCAGGGAAATGAAGCTAGAGCAGGGAGGCAGAGCGAGCTGTTTGTGTCCATCAAAGCAAAGCAAAAGAGTGCCTGTGAAGATGAACCGTAACATAAACCACAGGGAAGAAGAGTGTTAATGCAACACCCATCTCATGCGGCTTTTCCAATACGGGCTATAATACAACAAAAGCAGCTGAAGAGGGGTTGTTTTTCACAGAATTCTCTAACCAACCTCACAAATCCAAGAAGGCAAAACCCTTCTGGAGACTTTTCATGTTCTTAGTTTGTTGAATCCAAACATTTATTATGTCTGTCTTCCATAACCATTGTCGTTTCAATAGATAGCGCTCCTCAAGTAGAAAGGATGGGTGTGATGTAGTGTTATGGAGGTCACTAGTACATACCAGAAACCTCAAGAACTCCTCAGCATTTCTATCCAGGATGTGCTAAGATGGTGATACTTGCATGGTAAATGTGTTTTTACTGTGTGTTTTTATGATGTCTTCATTATGTGCTTTTATTATGTGGTTATAAGCTGCTAGAATGGAAACAGAAGCGATAAAGCTTGATTGATTATCATATTCCCATATATAAAAGGAGATTATTTTTTTCACTATGAATGACAGATGAGTTTGATTGGGATGCAAGTCCAAGCATTAAGTCCACTCCTGGAGTAATTAAATTCAGCTTCTCGAGTCAAGCCAATGCTGATGCTTCTGAGCCTTCTTCAAGTCATTAGACCCTCAGCTTTGCACAGCTGGAGAGGCAGCTGGGGCACCTGGTGTCCTGTGTCCCAACAGATCTCCAGGGGCCTCAGGCCACCAGCGTTCCCTCCTTCTGAAATCCCCAAAGCTGAAGCAGAAGCTAAATTCAGAAATGAAATGGAGTGGTCCAGGTTTTTGTTTAATATCTTGTTTCTGACGAGGTCTAATTTAGACAACAGAGTCAAGAGCTCTAAAGTGAGACAGTGTCTTCATTTAGGGCTCCATATTTCGTGATGTGGGAGGTCTGACAAGTGCTAATGAATGCCCTGTGTTCCCCCTCGCTCTGCCCATGGCATGGTGCAGCCCCCTGCTATGCTGCCGCAGGTCCCCCTGCACCATCCTGGTGAAACCTGGGCTTTGCTCCGGTTCAAAGTGAAGGTGACCACCTTGATAGCATCCATTTATGGTGCCCACAGTAACGGACTTCTCCTCAGGGGCTCAGCACCTGGCAGAATCAAGCCTTTCAGTGAGTTCAGAGTTAATCTTTGTGCAGTCCCCTTGTGCAGCACTGTACTTTACAACCATTCTCATCTGCCAGTGCAAGTATTCATCAGGCCGATGAACATTGTGACGGGTTTCAGCTGACACAGATTCTGTCTTTTTGTGCTATATTGGAGGCCTATTCTCTGCAATGCTCCTTTCATTGCTCACCTACCCTGGAGACAGCAGCTCCCTGTGAAATATATCTCCCAGGCATCTCGGTGCAAACAGAGCCTTTCCTCTTACAGACCTGGGATGGCTCTCGGTATACAAAATTCCCTGCAGAGGCCCTTGCACGAGCTGGCTGGAGCAGGAGGAAAGCACGGTGAGGTGTGCGCTGGGCGAGGAAACACCCTGGCTGCCAAGGAAGCAGAACCAAGAATCTTCCTGTAATTTATTTATACAAAGCAAGGGAAATCTTCCTTGTTCCTCCAAATAAAACCGTCCCATTCCTTGACTCTAATTGTTCAATAACTTCACAAGGAGTGGAAGCATTTCCCCATCCTTTGTGGATTTTGTGCTTTGTATCATTGCTGGCTACATAGATGCCGACATACCACTTACTGCAGCCTGCAGGCTCATGATCTTTGCATGGCTTCTTCCCCCCTAGGAATGCCATAAATAAATCACTAGGTCAGGAAGGCTGTTACATGCCTGTGGTCTCTCTCCCTCACACTGACTCTTTTTCTCTCTCCATATTCCTTCTACATCCGTACACAGCATTTAAACCTGCCAGGAGTGCTACATGCAGTCTCCCCCTTCTGCTGGTACCTCGCTGTGCTAGGTGCAATCCGGCAGCAAATCAATCATTCATATCCTTCGCCACAGAGGACACTAATGATCTAAGATCAGAGCAAAAATCACATTTAGGCACAAGCTGCACTAAAGTTTTCCTTCCCCAGGAATGTGCTCGCTGAACTGACAATTCAGGTTTCCAGAGAGGTGGGTTTTCAAGTGCATGGTGCTGCACAGCCAGGGCCAGGTGTTCAAAAACTTTAATTTAGGATCCAGAAGAAGGGTATGATATTGAAAGTATCTAGAATATTGAAAATATCCTATCCCGGCTGATCCTACTATGATTGGGGTGTCTGCAATGCCGTAAGAGCTTTTTGGATCAAATGTAGGTGATTTTTCTTTAGTGTTGGCCACCAAGAAGCGAGCTCTAGGCAAAGAAATTCTGTTCTCGCTCCTGCAGAAGGAGCTAACCTGGGGGCCATGCTCTCCCTGCAGCTTCTGGCTAGAGCTCTTTGGGGGAAACCCCTCTGCCCTACTTTACACATTCAAAATTCTCTTTAGTCTGAAGCCTAAGCAATTCACTCACCAGCTCTGCCCACCACAAAGGATCAGAAATACTAGTATAAAAGAGGAAAAAAAAGCATTTACTATTGATGAGGGGCAAAATGACAGTCACAATAGACAGAAATCAAGTGCCTTTCCAGAGCTGAAATGAGGTTTCACATTAACAGCCTTTTGCACAGCAGTTTTTTAGCTGTTAGCGAGAGGTGGAGAGAAGAAAAAGTTACATTCTTTATGTTACCCCTTAAGATTTTGTAATTTTTGCTAAATGGAACATATTGTTGCATCTCATGTTTTCCTTGCAGAAAAGTTCTCATTTGCAAGGACCATGTGTGCATGTGATTTTTTTTTTTTTTTGATTGTTTTAATTGCTGTTGTAATCTGCACATTTTGCAAAGATTCAGATCAAAATTTTCCAAAGAACAGTAAGAAGACCAGGAAAAAGCAAGACAGCCTTCTTGCAGGTTTTCTCGGGTGTGCTTATCACTAAGGTGATAGATTTTTGAGTGGTTAGCAGCACTGTCTTGGATGGCCGCAGAGGAGGGTTATAAAGATTTCTTCTTCTTTACCTATTCCTGTGGCATCTTCTCCAGCCTTCTTTCACTCTGACTTCTCACAGGCAGGAACAATCTGAAATCTCAAGTTAATCTTGCAGGAAACCCCCTCTCATACTTTGTGGTGCCCATACACAGCTTACTTCTTCATCCCGCATGTAGGCTTGTTTATCTGAACTAGGTAGATTTACCTCGTCAACACAATGGTGGAGGGTAATTAATTGGGTTTCTGTCAAGTATAGGACAAGATTAATCAAACCTGCCACCCTGAAACAGGCCAAAACTGGAGTCAGATATGACCTGTGCTTTAAGGGCCATAAAATGCAGACAGAAGTACCGTGATGAAGGTGTCCTGCAGAAACAAACCCAGAAGAAATGCCATGTTTTAGCAGCTTTGAACAGAGATAAGAGGCAAAATTCAAAACTGAAGGTCTCAATTTAGCATCTGAAATCTGTATCTGTTTACAAGTTTAAACTCTACCATTACAAGTGAGAAACACTTACCTGTGGAGGGTTAATTAATGTTGATTATATACAGCTGTGGGCTTGCTTCAGGGGCAGTGGGTTGGCTGATGTGGATAATGTACAGCTGTGGCTTGTTCGGGCTAAGTAGCTAAATAGCACTGAGGAGCCTGGAAGAGAAGGAGCACTGGTGGAAGGGGAGCACTGGGTGAAGAGAGGCAGCCGATAAAGAAGGGCCCAGGGATGTAGGAGAGAGGTAAGAAGCAGGGTGGACTGGCCTGAAGAGGATGAAGAAACAGCATGGACACTAGATGAACTTTTGGAACCTTGTGTGGGAAAGCCTTGTTGCAGCATGTTAGTTTTGTAGTGCTGCAATGCTTACCAGTTTCGAATGGTCTTGGGGTGGTGCATTGTTAAATGCAGATCATTGCAGGTCATATGCGAGCAATGTGCATGCTTCATACGCACCAAGCACGTGTGCACATCCTGAGCCGCTGACAATATGGCCTTGCAATTATGTCTCTGCAGGGTAGGAAGAGCAAGGGCGACATTGGTAGGGTAGGGGCAGGGAACAGGGCAGGTATCTTGTGCTGTTTCTGTTTCAGGATGTGGTGGGCTGACCCTGGCTGGACGCCCGGTGCCCACCCAGCCGCTCTGTCCCTGCCCTCCCCAGCCAGGCAGGGGAGAGAAAACAGAACGAGAGGCTCCTGGGGAGGTCAGGGCAGGGAGATCGCTCAGCAGCCACCGTCACCGGTGAAACAGACCCAAAGTGGGGAAATCAGTGCCATTTATTATCGTTTGGCAGCAGCCAGCGGTGGGTCCGTTGAGGAGCCGTTTGTTGTTGGCTCCATCGGGCACAGGGGAACCTTCTGGCAGCTTCTCACAGAAGCCACCCCTGCAGCCCAAACCCTGCCACACAAACTCAGCATGCAGGAATGTCAGCAAAGGGCTTCTTTGTTCCTCTGACGACTGTGCAAGACACAGGCTGCAAGTGCAGGTCTGCAGGCAAGGCTGGGACAGCTTGGATCAGCCCGGAGTGCCGACACCGGCATTGACCTTCGGGCACCTCCTGGCTGCTGGGTTTTGCACAGGTTGATGGAAATGCAATGACACAAAACAATCATCTATGCTCTTCAAAGCTGAAGCGTCTTTCAGCTCTTTCTCCTTCTGCCTTGGGCACTACAGTGTCCTTCGGTGTTATCAAGGATGAGCAAAACATACCCAGGGTTGAGACACCCCCCCAGCAGAGGGTCCCCCTGGTCATGTGTGTGCGCATATACAGACATGTACACACAGCACTGCCACCCAGTGGCTTGCTAATCATAAAAGGGGTGGGCGTGTGTGTGTGTGGAAACTTATTTTAGGGTTTTTCCCCCCTCCCCCAAATGCCATGAATATGGTATAAAAGCTTTGTACGGACACATACTCAGCTCTGCCTTCCCAACCTGGAGGTGCCCGGCTTGGCACGCAAGCACGGCCAGGCTGTAAAAGCGTGCCAGCTGTGCAGCTACAACTGGCAATATCAATACCTCAGCATCAGGTTCAGATAACAGGCAATTTGCAATTGTCGTACGTATTCTACCTTTTCCCTTTTTTGTGTGTGCATGGTTAATTGTGAGAGGGAGGACAGCAGACCTTATCTCTCGCGACTAGTGGTGGCAAAACTGAAAAATTGTTTTCATTACCAGGAGGAAGGCTTTTCACATGCAAATTATCAATATCATTGTGAATGTGGCATTTTTATTAATCCAAACCAATCTGACCAAAAAGAAAGAAGGATCATTCTTGTTTTATATCAAACACTTTGCTCTGACAATGGTGAGTTGTATTTGATGAAATGGTGCATGGATCACACCAGTTTTGCAATTTACTGCAGGAGAGAAAGAAATAGAAAGGACTAATGGATGGGGATGGGGTTGGGGATTTTTGGGTTGTTTTGGGGTTTTTTTTCTTTTTGCTTTTTCTCTTTTTCTCTTTAGGACACTTCTCCTAAATGCCAGTCAAATTATGCCGATTTATGTAAGCGTTTTAACTTCTCTTCTTCAACATCAAGGAAACTGATCTGGTTTTATAGATGTGAGTATTTTTGTCTCTCTATTGTGTGCACTTCCCCTTCAGACACTGGGAAATAAGGTCATGTTCCCTACTGAGTCCATCCCTTTCTGTTGATTTTACTTTCCTAAAATCCTAATAGAGCTTGAAATTAATACTGTTTAATTTTCTTCTCCTTTTCTTGTGAACCACCAAAGCTTTCTTGTCGCTGCTATACCACTCTGGGTATAAAGAAGATGATAGACTTGGAGTCCTCCTTCCAATGGCAAATTTCCCTGAAATGAGAAAATCAGAAGGGTTTTGGCTTTTTCTCCAAGGAAGTAAAGGCTCTCCCTTCCAGCCTAAGAGATGAGCAGCAGGGATGCTTCTTCACTCAGTTCTACAGGGGATGGACCACAGAAAGTTACAGACCCCTCTGATGTGGCTAAATTCAGATTCACCAACATTAAGATACGTCTAAATGCCTCTGCTAAGACTGCATCTCAGTGCTGTCTGCTTCTCCAAAAAGAACCATATTCACACGCCCCTGCCTATGACAAACAATTTGTCCAGCATTTGGGAGTCCTTTAGACTCACAGCTCCTCCAGGAGGCAGGTGAATGCACTTTAGTAATGGACCTAGCTGCTTCAGGATCCAGCTGGAAAATGTTTACTCAAGGGTAAATAAAGCCAGGTGAGGAGGCTGGCAGCTCTGGAAGCCACTTGGTTATTACCAGTGTTGGTTATTACCTCCACCCACAAGCAGAGATGCTGGAGAGGTACTCCCTGATCCCTTGCTCTGCACGGAGACCAGCAAGAGCATTCAGGAGAAGATGGAGGACATCAAACCTACTGAATCAGCATCCTTCTTTCCTGCTAATGAACTTACTGGGGAGGAAATGACACTTCGTGCCCCTCGGGAGGCACCTGACTTTCACGAGAGGGACTGAGGGTTTCATTGGAGAAAGGACCCAGAGGCAGGTTTGCTGCCAATGAAGCAATGAAACATCACAACCCTGGTTGATACAGGCTCCCATTCGTCATGCCCGTTCACCACATCAGAGCACCATTTAGCTGTATAAAATGGGCTGTAAACTTTGTTCATTTTGGCTGACTGATAAAGGTTATGTGTGTTTTACAGCATTACGAATTTGATGGAGAAAGGTCCCCCGAGATCTCTTGCTGCACCAGGTCTTATCATTCGTCATAGCATGGCAAAGACCTCATGGGTCATCTTCTCTGGCCCTCCTTTGCTTATCCAGAACCCGCTACCTTTTTCAATAATGCCTCTCACATAGATTAAAAGCATTTTAAATATGTATTATTTTTGCACTCTGTGTGTATCCGTGCCTTTCATACCCACATCTTAAATTCATTGCCTCTCTGCCGGTTGTTTGTAAATGTCCCTAGGTGTTTAACTCTTATTCTCTGAATCCTCTGAGCTATTGTTGGTGAATATGGCTATTACATATTCCTGGTATTTCTCAAAGGTCAAAAGAAAATGTAAAAATGCCATTTCTTTTCTCTTCTCCCTTCAAAGCTGCAAAATGCAATATTGTTCTGGTGCAGTTACTTTTGCCGTTATGCTAAGATATTTTTTTTTTTAAGTACACCTTATTGTATTTATTGCAAATGTTCTGGATACAGAATTATTTCCTCAAATTATTAGGAACTAGAAGATGTAATAGCCTTTTATTCTGTTTCAGAACATATTAGTCTACCACAACAGTCTATTTGCGACAGTTTGCTCTCATCTTCCTGCAACCCATCTTACAAATGAGACATAAAATTGAGGCTTTGGATGCTTACGGACCCAATCCTGCAACATTTATGCACCTGTTTAAGCTGAATCATGTGAGGATTCATACTGAATTGAATGTGCAGAATGACTAACACTTGAGGAACTATGGCAATTGCTCTAAGGCAGTTTGCAGTTCTTCAGGATAATGAGCAATGCATGAAACCAGGGTGCATTTTCTCCTCCTCCCCCGAACCTGGCCAGGATGCTGTAAAGGATGGACTTGGAGCGAATGCAGAGTAAAATGTCCTCTCCTGCCGTCAGTGCCTATCACATTCATTTCTTTCTATCACTACAGTAAGACTCCTGATCATGCAGAATTTAGCCCTCAGCAGTGCAACAAGATTTCCAGGTTTTCATTGCAGAGTCACACTTGGTGATGTTACACAGCCTTGTTAACTGATTACAAAATAATTCAGGAAGCTGCACGGTTCCTGCGTCTTCTACATAGCTTGTGGCCTCCTTGTTCAAACCTGGCTGTACTTCAAGGTCCTGGTCCCCGTGTTTGAAGCCTGATCAGCTGAAGAATGACCTTTCTCTCTGACCTACATCTTTCAGAGGAATAAAGCAACAGATGACACCAAGTACAGGATTCAGAGTGCTCTTTGTGCAAGCCCCTAGCAGTGGAGCTCTCCGGTGAAGGGCATCAAGCTTAAGTCTCAGCTCACCCTGCAAGGAGGGCTGTTTTTCATTTTGGTTAATAGCAGCATTTCCATTGACTCTGCAAGAGCAGAGTCAAATCCCAGCGTGGCTTTTAAGGCAAGCTACTCAGCAGAAGCAGCATCTCAGCAGATAGGATGTCTCTGCACCTGCAAGAGTTCTCATCCAGGCAAACCAACTCCCACCACGCGCTGAACGATCCCCTCGCTTATTGCTCAGCCTCGATCGAGGTTTGTGTTCTTGCACATCGCCACCGTGATTGGCAACTGAAACAGAAAGATCAGACAAAAGAAGCTGAAACACCACCTGGGATGGAGCTGAAAAAGATCCAGGAGCAGATATCTCCATCTGTATTCTCGAGGATGGGAAGCCAGCTGTGGTGTGGTGCTCCGGAATCACAGGGGACTGGTGCTCTGTCCCACTGCATCTCGGGAAACCCCGATGTCAGTCCCTGCACCAGCAAGGTCACCTCGGAGCCTGTTTCCTCATCCTCAGGCCAGTCACACTGCTGTGAAACACCAGGATAGGGTGAGCATAAGGAGTCCAAGAAGAATAAAACAGAAGGAAAATTAGGCTTTTCTCAGATTTATGCAGAAGGTGAATTATGGGGCTACTTACACCACCTAAAATCACTTTCTCCCCAGGGGCCTGAATATGCTCTATTATAAAAGCTGTATACTGGACTGTAAATTTGCCATATATACTACAGTGTAATTGTACCAGACTCACCCATGTTGTATTTTTTATCTATACTGTAACGGTGATTTGTTTGTCTCCTCTTTTGACAAGAGTTTCAGAATACCCAGGAAAGCACATGGGCCGTAACGCTCTCCTTCCACCATTGAGTCCGGATAAAGAGAAAAGTCTTCTGCTGAGTCTGCCTTCCCGTACACAGCACCGGCGTCATGCATCCCGGTACGTATGGACACACTTACCCCAGCGCAAAGCACCTTGGCATCCTCGGCAGGAATCACACAACACTGACAGCATATCACGCCCTGAGCAGCGTACTTTTGTATTGATGCAAAAAGCCGTGCACAGAAGGGAAAATGGCAGCTTTCCAAGTGGCCCCAGTTAATAGCTCTGTTTTGCTTAATGGTGCCTCCCATTCAGACTAAAGATGCTGTTTTAAATATGTAAGCAATTAGTATCTCTCTCTCTCAACACATCTGTGCTTCTTCTATCTGCGGCATTATAAATCCACTGTGTCCCTCTCCAGCTCAGCGGTGCGTATATCACCGGATATTCTGATTTTCAGCAACTTTCCGGTCCGAAAGAATTATGCTGGGATTTGGAGACGCTCTGCCAGGCTGGCCTTGCCTAAGCCCTGGCACAGCCGGCATCTCCTCTGCAGGACTGGTGCTGGACTCCCAGAGAACAGGGATATAGGGAAAGGACCCCTTGGTCTTTCTCTGGCTGCTCTTTGGTCCAGCCAGTCCCTCTTCTTCCCAAATTCCATACACTTTTCCTTTCTGGGCAGAACCTGAAGCCTTTCCTCTCTGTAACAAAATCCAAGGGTATGCCTGGGGCTTGCAGGAGGGTGCTCGCCAGGGCTGGGAGCGTGGCTGGGATGCATCCACCGCGTGCGGTTCCTGGCTCACGTAAATTCTGCCGGTCCAAACTCCAGCGCGATTTCAAGAGCCGTGGAAGGACCGGTGTGGCGATGATGCTCGGCATTTATAGTACTGCAGGGAATTATTGTGCCTAAAATGGGAATTACTAGTCATTAGGCGCGATTAGTTATTCACCATCTTTTTTTACAAAGTGTTTTCCAGCCCAACAGCTCTGCACGCGCCGAGGCAGGGGTGCGACCCCCGCCACCGCGGGCCGCGGTCACCTTTGTCTCATCTCATCGCCGTTT
>JAVJGI010000063.1:10026795-10100640 GCA_035590275.1 Ibycter americanus | reverse complement strand
CGCGCCGGGGCTCGGGGCCGGGGGCAGCCGCGGAGGTCCGGGCACGGGGGCGGGAGCTGGTACCGGTCCTGTTGGAGACGCTGGGGTACCGGTCCGGGTAGGGATGCTGCAGCAGGTACCGGTCCCGTTAGAGACACCGGAGTACCGGTCCGGGTAGGGATGCTGCAGCAGGTACCGGCCCGGGTAGGGATGCTGGGGTGGGTACCAGTCTGATTAGAGATGCTGGAGCAGATACTGGTCTAGAGAGAGGGGTTTGGGTGCGGGCAGTGCTCAGGTGTTGATGGACTGATGGAGCGGGTCCCTAAGCAGGATACTGGTGCGGGCAGTCTGCTGGCCAGGGATGGTGGGGCAAGTTGCAGCCCAGGAGGCTTTGGGTGCCAGTGCTGGTCCAGATGGGCGTGGCAGAGCAGGCACCGGCCCGCAGGGGTGATGGATAAGGGACCAGACTGCAGGGTGCTGGAGCAAGGACCAGTCTATGGGGTGGGAGAGATTGTGCAGGGACCAGTTGGGTGAGGGTGATGGAGCAGGGTGGGAGAGTTCAACCCACTTGTCTGTCCCCACGGGCTGTGTCAGGGGCTTCGTGTTTATCACCCCTTCCCGATCACTTCCATGGTGGGTGTTTACGTGCAGGTGCCCTGTATGACAGGGGCTAAAGCAGCCCCTGTATCTGAGGAGAGGAGCAACACCCTACCCACCACATAAACCCCATCTCTGAGAGCTGCTTGGAAACTTAGGGAATGAGAGGAACAAATGTGGAGAGGAGGGTTTGCGTTAACTTCAGGAACTCACTACGGCAGTGTGGGAAAACAAATCGAATAATTCTAGTACTGTGGAGTGTGCTTGTGGCACCCAAATGGCTAAAGGTCTTTTTGTTTGGGACCAGGTGGCATTGTCCACTGTGCTACATCAACACAAACACCTGGCTGAAATTATAAATGAAATGCAGTGATGTTTGTCATTGTTTCTTTGTTATATTATATTGGGCGCCACAGGCAAGAAATGCTTAAAGGTCAGTAGCCTTGTCCAGAAACATCCAGCACCGGACTGTAGGTTACCAGGCGAGATGAATTGTTGCTCTGCAATGAGCTGGCACTATCTATATAATAATAAAGGAAATTAAAATCTTCAGAAGCATCCTCCCCATCAGACAGGCTGCTCCGATCCCCTTGCTTTCCTCCCATCTCCTTTTCCAGCTTCTGTTCTTTCTTCTCTCTCCTCATCTATCTGCTAGATCTCTCCGCTAGAACTTGCTGTGCCCTTATTGAAAATCTGTTCTGCTTTGTTACTTACTTGTCCTGTTTTTCACCTTGGTTCATTAGGGTTTCCTAGTGTTGTGGGTTTTTTGTGCCTCTCTTTTCTGTACCTTGTATGGAAATTGGACGTTTGCTGGTTGCTTATCTCCAAGCCCTGGCATCTGAGTTTGTTGCTGTAGTTTCTCCAAGGAAGTACAGCCAAGCAGTGCAGCAGCAGAGACAGCAACAGGGTCAGATGAGTTCTATAGAAACAGCAAGCAGCTCGTTTCATACAGCATTTCAGAAATTGTAGTGCATGAGGTAACTAGCAAAGGAGAAAGCACTCTATACCCCAGGGAGTGAAGGAAGGGGTCCTGCAATCCAGTGCCCTCTAACTTGCGTTAGTCCTAGACCCTTCATTGGTAAGTTCCTGCACCCACTGTGCTTCCAATACAAGGATGCACGAAGCAAAGGTGGGACTCTGCTATATTAAAAAGTAATCATGAAGAAGGGCACACCGACCCCTTCTCTTGCTTTGCCCTCTCCCACCCCCTTCTTTTCACTGTTGCATCTCCAAACGGGCTCAGGTTTTATGAGCTCCTTCATCCCGAACACAGCAAGGGGCCAAACACTGTTCATCTTACACCATAAGCTCTTAGCACGGGGGCCTGGCACAAAGAGCACTTCATTGCTGTGTGCTGCTGTGGTACCAGGAATGGTCAACACAACCTTCTGACCTGGCTGAAGTATATTGCTGGGGAGACGTGGAAAAGCCGAGTGCCTGATCCGCAACAGGTCAGGGAATGATAAAGGGGTTTCAACTTCGAGGGCCACATCATAGCAGCATCTTTTGCAGACAGGTCCTGTAGGTAAAGGGGACTGTTTGACAGCAAAAGTGCACAACAGTGTAGAGAAAGAGACCCTTCCAAAGTTTCCCAGGAGCTGTCTGTGTGTCCAGGATGGAACAGCTTCTCTCCTTGAGAGGTTTGAGAGCTACCGGCTATTTGTGCAGCTCTCCTCCAGATCAGGAATGTTTGGCTGATGGATCATGTGGCTCAGCAGCCCCCTCCACACCCCCATAGACCACCTTTGCTTTGGTCAGCACAGCCCAAGCATCATTAGGGAAAGCAAAGAGCTGGCCAGGTGTTCCCTGGCAGGCTCACAGCACTGAGGGGGGCTGGGAAACGCAGGCAGGTGCAACTCTTTTCTTCTTTTTCCTTGGCATCGAAACACTCTCTAATTATTGTGAGGAGCGAACAGCTTGCCCACTTTTACACATACCCTGCCCCCTGCCTGTGATTTGGATTGTCTTTGGAAGAATATGCCTCATACGGGTGGGAGCAGGGGGGGAACATATTTCTCTCACCTACAAATACTGAGAAACTGCAGAAAGAAAGAACAAAGTGTTCATTAGGTACAAAGTAAGAATATAATATTGCTGGCAAAAGGACAAAAAAAATAATCATGTTGTTTCCCCAGACAATAAGTTCCCAGCATCACAGGTGAAGGGAGGTGGGAGCCAAGGGCAGCTAGAACTGCTCTGCCTGCCAGAGGCTTCTGAGAAAGATGTTTGCTCCTTCAGCAGTGCCATCTTGCTCCTCCAGATATTCTTATACCACCTCCTGCAGCCGGGAGATACTGAGACAAAGAGGTGTCAGGGCAAGGATGAAAATTCAGCAGTTTTCTTGCTCCTGATGCTGTGTTGCTCTTGTTAGCCTGTTCCTCCCACGCTGCAGCCACCCCTGCACATGGGTTTTCATCCTGCTACATCCCTGTCGTTATATATACATATCACCTATAGACGCATCGCTTGAATTGCATGCTCGGCGATGCTGCGGGATGTCAGCAGGCAGGCAGGCGTGCTCATCCCGCTCGCCTTGGCTCGCTCCTTGTGCTCGCCGGAGAAGTATTGCCATTGCGAACGGTCTTGGCACTTTGTTTCCGAACAACCACCTGGTTCCGGGCTGCTGAACTTTTCCTTCAGCCCGGTGGCGCCTACGTTTCCCTCCATCGCTCCGGCTCTTTGTTTCCCTGCGAGGAAACAAAAGACACATTCACGTCTGTCTTGGGGAACACGGATGCAATCGCTGCCGTTTCTTCATCCACCCCAGGACAGGGGAGCAGGCCAGACCTCTCGCCGCGGAGGAAGACAAAGGACTCGGCATTGAGTGGAATAATTATTGCCGGTGACAAGGAGGAAAATTCTACTCCGGTTTAAAGGGACTCTTTGTTATTATGCGTCTGCTGTAGCAGTTCTGCAGGGGTCCAGCTGTGTCCTGATTGTCTGTAGAGGGAGCTGGTGACCCGCTGCCACCAGGTGACTTCTCAAATTAGCCCGTGAGCCATCTTAGGGAGCACTTGACACTTGGTAATGGGATGGTCTTAATATGAGTCAACCTTTTCTCTGCTAGTCCAGACCACATGCCTTTCCATCCTGATTACAAGAGGAATTATATTCTGCTCTTTTTAAGTGATGAATTGGAGTATCTAATATTGCTAGCCTGCCTGGCAGCTTGTCAGTAAATTGCCACTTTTTCCTCCTGTGCCCTTTTCCAACGCCTGCCTTTCAAAGGCTTAGGAATGCCACAAAGAGATTTTGTGTCTTTTATGGTGGCTGATGTGCTTGCTCTGAGTGGTCTGTAGTGTGCTGTAGTCGTAACACTTCATGTCCAGGTTGGTCCGTGGAGTATAAATGTCCTGCTTAGATCTTTCGGGCTGTGATTTACCACGCCTGACCCAGAGTTAGTCTAAGACTTGCTCTCCACCAGAAAGTTTTGTTGAAAAAAGTGCGATATTCTACCAACGTATACTTTTGTGCACTCACACAGCGGGTGCGCACAAACCGACAATTATCCAGGTTAGTCTGGAGGAGTAATACCTCTGCAGGACAGAAGCCCACAGACACCCTGTAACCATTCACGTAAATGGAGCCAACAGAGAGACCTTTGTATTCGTTGGGTATGGCAGGGCTCTAACAAAAGCCCCATGACACATCGGGCTGGAAAATAAAAGCAATGCTGGAGCACTGATTTGAGTAAGAAAATACTCAGTGTAGGCTTTGATTGCAACTCTTCTGACCGTAACTTGAGCTCAAGCAGCCAATTTCAGGTTGGTTGCAGAGCTCCCCTTCCTCCCTGTAAAACACGGCTTCGTCTCCTGCTGCCCTGCGGGGCAGGGGTGGCTGCCACAAAGACGTATGCAAACCCCCTGTGCTCCTGCCTAGAGCAAGCTGAAGGAGATGAATATCCGTAGCTTGTTTCCTTAAACTGATCAGCTCCGAGGGAATGGCAGGAGCAGTGGTACTTGCAGGGAATCGATGTCTGGCAGGAGGGCTGGGAGCAGTGGAGTGGAAAGCACTAGCAGACCCGCAAGCAATCCAGTGGAACAAAAAGAAACCCCAGTGCCGTGAATGTAACCAGTCCTTCTAAGGCCTTTCCAGTACAACTGGTGAAAAGTTACTCTTCGGTCCAGTGCTGATTGTCAGCAGGTTGCAAGACCCCAAAGGAGGGAATTTCTGAGCCTGCCAGTGAGTAGGGCAGTAGCTGTGGTAGGGGGAAGCATGTCGCCAGCCAGCGCTTCTTGGGTGCAGAGTTGCTGAAGCCCCCAGCGACCAGAGCAATGAAGCGAGCAAAGCAATTCCCACAAGGGCTTCAAGTTTCCCTTTTGCCCAGGTGGGCTTTTTGTTTCCCGTCTCTAACCCCACAAATGCACAATTCCAACCTGGAATGCAAAGGAGACCTTTTTCTCCCTGCAGAGAACAAGGAGGTGCAAAGGGATCATTTAGCAAAGGCTTGTTGAGCAGCTAACGGCGAGGTTAAGTGATGCAGCCATCAGCAGCGCGGTGCCCGCTCCTCCGTCCTACTGCCGTACTCGTGGGCAGACAGCGAAGCCCTGGGACTGCAGCCATCAGTGACACAGCAGATCCCGCTGCCGCCGTGGGCCCTCCTGGCCTCTCCCAGACATGGATGAAGGGATGGATCAGTTTTCTCTTGCATTCTCTGCAGCAGCCGTGGTTATTCTGATTGGACATCGGTTCATCGGTGCCTACTTCTGTGCCAGGTCTGCTTTGATCTTCCAGGAAAGCCTTTAAGAGGAGCTCCCTTATCTTTCCTTGGGCTTTCAGGCTACACATATTTTGTTTTTTCATCCCTGAGACCAGCACTATTTAAATAGATCTACAGGCACAGTTGCTATAAAAAACAGTTGTTCCAAAGACAGACTTCTAATTGCCTCCATCATTCGTTTTCCCTCGGCCTGGGTCATCCTCAGCAGCAAGAAATAAACCCAAATGACAACATTAGACAATAATTATTTTGCCATTTCTCTGGTTTCCGTCCCCAGTTGCCTCTGGAAACAAGGGAGTTCCCTGGCACAGAAAATTCACTGGAGGAGCAGTGTTTCAGGTCTCCTTCATCAGACACCACGGCAGAGCAGGCTGGTGTCAGCAGCTCTGCCCCTTGTAAGGCAATAGAAAAAAGAAGGAAAAACAAAAAGGAAAAAAACCCCATCATCTTTACAGCTCCTTTTTCTTTGTGTTCCCACTGTAAATCTAAAGAACTCCTTGTCTTGACTGAGCAGCAGCCTTGGTGGTGCTGGTGGCCTTGGGAGATGCATCCTCAGCAGCAGCAGCAACACTGGCTGTGATAAGGAAGCGAGAGGGCTGAGCCAGGGAGGTGGGCACAGCACTGCCAAAACCTGCCAGGGGAGCGGTGGTGGTGCGGTGTGAGAGGGCAGGCTGGGAGCGGGAAGGCAGATGAGCTGGGAGGGCAGCACATGGTAAAGGTGCTCGGTGTGTGGGTGGTGGGACCAAAACAGTCCTCCTGAAGCAGTGAGTGATGCCATAGCACAAATGCCATGTCCTGGCCGTCAGGTAACCCCATTAGGAGTCCTTGCACCAGCCCAGGGGTGATTGTCGCTCTTGGGGGTGATGCTACGAGACAGAAATGCTGTCAGCTTTAGGGATGCTCCCCTTCGCCAGGCGGTCAGCAGCTTCATCACCCTGACCCAGCTAACTCTGCTGGCCCCGCTACTGACCCTTTGGAGGTTCCTTGTTTGCACAGCATTTGATTCATCGAGCTGGCTGCTTGTGCACGGGGTCAGCTCTTTCCAAATTTAAGTGCTGGACTCCTCCTTATTGCTACTGCAAGTAAAGTCCTTGTTATTGCATACAGAAATCCACTGGGAGTATCACAAACACACACAAAAAAACCTCCAGGCTGGCCATCTGCATGCTGAGCATGCCGTCCCTCCCCATCCAGTGCTCTTCACGGGCAGGGCTTCTTTTAAAAGCACATAGTGTCACAGTCACAACACAGTTTTGAAGTGCTCTCTCAAGGCTTCCCTCAGTCAAACAGCATCGCAGTGGGCTTCAGGTATCACCTGTGTGTCTGGCAGCTCTGAATCGAAGGATGGTTCTTCCACCGTGACCTGTCACCTCTCAGCCCAACCTTTACTGGCATCTTCAAGACAATAATTCAGCTCTCAGCCAGTGGCTACAACAGGGGATGTGTTTCCCCTGCAAAGGTTAAGCACCATCATAAGGCATCTCCAGCGCCTTTTCTGACACCCAGAAGCACGCTTGACTGTGAACCAGTAGCTGCTCAGTTGGTAATCCAACTTCTTCTTACTGCTGCCTGGATTTCCATGGTGTAGCTTTATGAGCCAGGGGAAGAGAGAGGAGGCCAAGCTCTGAAACCACTATTGGTATTGGCTTTTCAATATTTGGTATCTGGATGTTGTCATCTGGAGACTAAGTCCCTGCGAAGGTCCTGGGATGGCTCCGTTGCTGATGAGTGCCTGTAATGGTGGGCAAATATCTCAGGCAGTTGCTAGGGGCAGCTCTCACACACGGGCTCCCAGCCCACTTTGTGTAGGCACCAGGTGTTACTTTGAGGATGCTCATACAGAAGAACCACCCCAGTAGGATGTTACTGCCCAGGAGAGGTCCTCAGCATCCGTGTCCACAGTGAAAGAAGAAACCACACAAGACTGTGAGTATTCCAAGGGGCTCCACAGAACAGTGGGAAAAGCAGGCAAGAGATGGGAGGATGAGCCTGAGGACCCACAGCCCCTCAGATGCGATATATCTTTTCATATTGCACCATTCCCATTTCCTAAGGTGCGTGGCATCCAAGATGCTGCAGGAGCCACTTGGGATTTCTGCCTTTTGGGATGCAAATGCTCGGGGTGACAGGATCTGCTGCAAGACTGATGCTGTGCTGTTTGTGCTCCCTGATAGCTCTGCTCTGTTGGCTGAAAAAATTATCTCAGGAAAAATGTATAATGTAGACACATTTTTTAAGTAGTGAGGCTTTTGTCTCTGCTCCTTTCTAGGTCTTCGCTGGGCTTTTGGGGTTTTTTCCTTCTCTCTTCCAGAAGGGGAAAGCTAAATACACAAACACACACACCCCAGTCCCAAGCCCCTCACTGGATCCTTTTTGCCTGCTTCAATGTCTTTTTCTTTGTTGGCTGTTTAATTAACAGTGCCAAGGAAAGGGAGCTGATGCCAGGAATAAATGTCTAATGGAAGACCTGAGATGAAGGAGGGAATAAGGTCCTGCCAGTATGCAGGACAGGGAGAGGTGAAGGGTGTGACATTTGAGCCCCATAAGCGTGTGAGTGTTTTGTCTTTAGAGCAGCGATAAAACAAGATCATCGTGGGGTGATTGAGTCAGGCCACGCTGATGTTATGGTGAATGCATGGGGACGTGAGACCTGACACTCCACAGGTGCGAGAGACTTTTCTGGCTCAGGGGAAGCACATGCTGGCTTGGGAGCAGAGACTGAAAGTCCTCGACCATGGCTTCCTGGTGGGCAGCAGTGACCATCAGGCTGTTCTGAGCATCCTCCTGCCTCTTACAGGTCCTTCGGAGCAGGTGGCTCGACGCAGGGACAGGGGTTTGGTCCTGGCACTCCCCTTACCAGTGCAGAGTGATCCCCCAGCAGCAGCCTGGTGGCAGGCTGCCATGGGTGTTCCTCCCATTGTCTCATGTCCTTTAGTTGTCAGAGCTGCACCGTTCCTGCTGGTTCTTCACCAGTTTTGTCACGTCAGTGTTTCAGCCTAATTGGCTTATTCCCTATTAAGCAATAGGTGTCTCTGTTTTGCCAACTCATGTGTCTTGATTCCTGCGTCCTCGCTGTATGCTTGCAATGATTACACAGTGATTTGCAGCCAGGCAGAAATCTCAGGGCCAAACCCTGCTCTCAGTTACATGGGAGCTGATGTGGAGCCACAGTTACCACTTGACAAGTAGGGATGCTGAGCACCTCTGACTTTCCCATCTTGTTGTGGTCGCTGGGATGGAGCCTGCAGGATGGGTGATGTGGTGAAGGTGGGATTGGGGCATGGGAAGAGATGATCAAATAAGCAAGGCTGGTTTGCATGAGACTGACAGATCGGTGTTTTCCGTGGCGGGTAATACCAAGTGCTGTGAGCAACAGCAAGGCCGTCGGCTGATGGATTCACACCAAATCTGCTTGACTTGCTGGAAGATGCTATGCCACCAGCCTGGCTGGCCAAGCACTGCCCCTGCAGCTTGTATACTGGAGCTTCATTGGGATCCCAGTGGGGGAAGGTGGTTTTCCTGAAAGCCATGGTATGGGCACACTCTCCCAAATGTGGTCATATGACTTGATAGAAAGAATGAAACTTAGAGCAGTAAAAATAGCACCTGATATTTAGGAATTTTTTGACGCTCGAGCTGCCAAGATGTGACAATATGAACAAGTGAGATTTTAAACACATTGAAGTGTGATTTCAAACGTCTCATCAAGATACATTACAGCATCTTTAATCCTAGCAGGTACGCTTTAGAAATGTCTTCCCAATTAATCCCTACAGAGGGAACCTTCCTCGCCAGGAGAGTGCAGGTACACAGGGCTACCCAGTGGCCACCGCTTCTCTTAGTCGCGATCTCCTCCACACCACGGTATGAAAGCCTCAAAAGCAACTGGTGAAATGTCACAGGGAGTGATCTGCATGTGTCAGGTGTCCTGGCTTCTCCTGATGTGTTATTAAATGTGATGCAGGAAGGCGAGATGAGAAACGAGCCTGCAAGAGCTGTGTTTCTGGATGGAGGAAGACCGGTGTTAGGGAGAGTGCACGATGTTGTGTTTGACTACATGATCCCAAGGTTCAAAAGTGCACCTGTGATCCCATCGCTTCTCACCTGGCTTTGCCTTCTGTTTCTGATTTGCAAGCTGGTTTGCATGTGGGGCTAACCAGCAGTGAAGCCTTTCCTCTCCGAATGTCTCTCCTGTGACAGCAGAACGTTTTATGGATGTGGGTGGACTTTGACCTAAACCCCACAGAAACCACTTGAGTGGCTTGTGAGAAGCTCACAAGGGGGCTTGCTGGTGAGTGTGGCCTTCCTCCATCTTTTCAGCGAGATTCTGATGTGCAGATGGAAAGCCAGGATATGGTTCCCAAGGAATCCAAGTTTCCAGCCTCTGGGCTCAGTTCCTGCTCAGTTTGGGCTCCTGGGATACCTTTGCTTCTCCACCCTGCAGGACAGGCTGGACAGGTTGGCGCTTGGAAGCCAATTATTTCTCTTTAATAGACAATTTGGAAATATGGCAATTTTCCTCTAAAAGCCCTGGAGTCACGTTTGCTGCTCTGCTGGTCTCAACGTAAAACCTGGATTTCAGGGAAGAGGAAGGAGGGTGGAAACCTGTATCCTGATCCACATTTCACAGCACTGGCCTGGGAGAATCCCGCCCCATCTCTGGCGACTCGGAGAGCACATGGCTTAGCTGAATGACTGCACTGCTCTTAGGAAAATGAATCCGCTCACTTCACAGGGCAGTTGGTGCATCTAAGCCCATCTCCAGGGGGGCAGCATGCAGGTGCCAGCTAGTCCCTGACATTGCAGGGGCTGGCTTATGCCTGTGAATGCACATGAGATTATATACCACTGTCAGCGTCAGCAGGAGCAAGTCTATCAAGTTTGGGAGGAGGGGGGTGATCTGTGTGTTTGTATTTCATTTCCAGTGGCTGGGCAGTGTATCCTTTTCCCCAAAACTGTTAGTTACAGTGACTGAGTCCATCTGGCCACGAAGCAGCATCCTGCAGAGGGTCTGTGAGCATCCCGCCCCGCATCCCTCCCTGCCCAGCTGCCTCGGGGAGAGCCGTGGGTCGGGAGGGCAGTGATTTTGAGGGGGTGGTCCCTGACCAGGCCTGGCATTACGCTCATGTGCTCTTCAGATAGAAAACAGCAAATCTGGTCTCGAGGACAACATCAGAGCAGTCCTTAAAAAGACAAGTAAATATAGGTGGTGATTTTGGGTTTTTTAAGAGATACAGACTGCCTTATGGGTACAGCCTGCAGCTGTTTCAGGAGACCAACAGCTGCATGTGCTTTTCAGGCCAGTGAGACCTTTTCAGATCAATTCTTGTGGTCCTCTGGGTGATGCATCCTACCCTCTCACCCAGCAAGAACTGCACTCGGCGCTCAGCAAGTAGAGAGCAGCATTTCCAAGAGGACAGGTCTGCTGTGAGCCCGTACTGCCTCCGCCTGTCCTGGCTTGGGGGACTGCCGTTTTTTGATGTTATGGACCAAGCCACTTCACCCCCAGTGTCCCAACTGTAAAATCATAAAATGCACATAACACAAAAGCAGGTTGTGAAAACTTAATTAGTAGGTGTTAATAATTTGAACCCCTCAGATAAAAATTGTGGCACTCAACTCTCTTTCTGAGGAATTCAGATGGATAAATTCTGCTTAACAGTGTCCCAAAGGATTATTGTCTCTTTTTTATATCTCTTCCTTATGTGAAGAAGGGAGAAGAGGTGGACTTGGGTTGCCTAAGGTAAGGAAGAGGCAGAGTTCCACCAGGAATGGGCTCCACAAATGTGGCTGAATGGGTGGTTGATTACAGCTGAAATTTCTAGCTAATCCATGCTTCTTGTGCCCGCTTCCCATGTGTGTTGTCTGTCACAGATGCTGGGGGGAAGCAGGACTTGGAGGTGGGTATCATAAAATATCCATGGAAAACACATTTTTTAATTTGTAAGGCTGAGAATATGGATGTATAAAGCCTGCTCTTAGAGATCCGCTCGCCCAAAGAGGCTGTGTGACCTACTTGTTCAGTCAAAGCAGCTTTGATTTCACATATCGAAATGGCTCGAAGCAAGACCGAACCATACCTAGCAACAATTAAGAGAATCATTTAAGAAGTGGGAAACGATGAAAAGGGAAACAAAAACCCTAAACAGCCCATTCATAGTGAGTGAATAAAAAAAGTCTTCGCATACCTGATTTGTCGGAAATTATTCATCCAAGAAAATTTGGACCTGAACCATAAGACAATTTTTCTTTTTCATCCTCTGATATATGAATCAGTGTCACTTTACATCTGAGCACAGAATGTTTTGACCTATATAATATCTTAGATAGTGGAAATGCAGCTTGAAAATCTCAAAGCAAAAACGAGAAAGGATGGCATAAGCCAGTAATATGGCATTAACACATATAGATGCAACTTATCACTGGAAAACATCCCAACAGAAGTCAAAAGAAGAGCGTTTTGTAAATAATAGGATTAGGAAGCAGGTTGGTACTTTGTGGAGCTGGCTATACAATCAAACTGATAACAACTAGATTAATAAGGCAATTCAATCTAAACACAGTGTAGCACTAGAAAGCTTTTCAAAATCAATGCCTATCTGTGCAATTTTAATCGAGGTTGGTCTTTGCCTTTTGAAGCCAAGAGATTTGAAACTCCAGGTCAGCAAGGTATAATAAAATGGGATGACTTTTTTTTTTCGAACGTGTGCCTCTTAATTAGTGCCCTCCATTTCTTAATGTCTTCCTCTTCCCAGGTGGGGGAAGTGAAGCAGTACAGTGATGTTGGCTTGCCTGTGTTGGTGATGACATATGGCAGACCTTGGAAAATACTGCATGTGGCTAAACTCCGGGTGTTTTGAGCAGCTGGTTTGCCTGGCTGGTACCCGCCGGTGGGATGAGCTGAGCAGGATGGCTGGATGGAGCAATACACCCCATGGTGTCATAGCCACAGCTCACGTTGTCTTTGACTGTATAAAGGGAAATTGTAGGGAAGATGTCTAGAAGTTGCAGTGTAGGACACAAAGGGCTAAAAAACTGATTGGTTTTGAAGGTACAGGAGTATTTTAGGATTCACTAAACCAGCTGAGACCTTCAGCCAAGTATCATGTCCCAGCTTCAGGCAATCTCAGTGGCTGGGAGAGAGAAACCAAGCCTGGTGCAGGGAGCAGTGTCTTTGCCAGCATCTCAGGTGTCCACAAGAGCATCCTGGCTGCTGCTGGCCAGCAAAGCCATGAGCCCCGTGCCATGGAACAAGTCATGGGAAGATGGCTGGTAGAGCCCTGCTCTCTCCTCCACCGATGAGCCACCCTTTCCATGTTCATACATGACAGCAGAACACTTCATGCTCTGTTTGCATTACAGTATTTTGAAAACCTTTGCTTTTCACAGTGTGTGAAGGGGAAAGAGTAACCCCTGGAACTGCCCTTGAGGGGCTGCTCAGCAGGGGATGGGAGCAGCCCATCTCCTTCCCCACCACCTCTGCACACACTGAGCTGGGAGATGTGCTCTCAACTTCTCTTCCTCACCTCTAGCATCTCCAGCCCCAATGCCTGCCTTGATTTCAGGAGGAGACATGCACAGACCTGTCGCTGGGGACACATATAGCTAGACTGGATAAATGCATTTGAATAATACGTTGTGATGCTTCGGATCAGTCCTGCCATAGCTGCAAAACATGAATGAGGTGGGAGCTAACAGGTCTTCTCCCCTTCCTAATTTCTGTGATTATTTTTTTTTTCCCTTTCACAGAGATTGTGAACCAGCACTTATTCAGGGAGCAGCATTTCTTTTTCTAAGCCCTTAATCCAGTCCCTATCTGTCTTATAACAAGTGTGAAGGAGTGTGAATCCCATTTGGAAGGCTCCTTCAGAGGAGATGTCTCTGAAAGAATGCGTAGTTTGCACACTAGTCCAGTCTGCTCCCACACCCCACAGTGAACCCCATTAAAGCGGAGGCTTGTTAAATGCCAGTAGGCTCTAGGAATAAGCTAGTCCTGCTGTTCCCTTGATGCACCAAAAAAATGAAACAGCTCACTGACTCTCAGGTTTGCCAAAGGAAAGAGGAGGGTGTCGGAGCAGGAATTGCTCTGACTTGGCTGTAGATGGTCTCTGGCAGGAGGGAGGAAAGGGATGACCATCACAGCATTTGCAAGGGTCTGATGTTACGTGGTGCTGAGGGCTGTGCTCAGCCTAACAAAGTGATTTACATCGCATCCCACAAGTCTGAAAATCTTTTTTGATGGCACCAAACGTTCGCACACTCTATTTCTTTTTCATTTGTCTTATGCATTTGGGATTTTTTTGGGACTGGTAGAAATAACGTGCTCCTGAGATAAGTTTTCATTAGGGTATAAATTTCCAGGTAACAATATTTCTGCTGGAAGAGAATTTGGTTCTCTATATAAGAGTGTTCATTTAGATATCTGTGCAATGGAGACAACGAAGCAGAACAGTGAGCGCGTGGCAGTTAAAATGTGTCTGACTAGGAGCCCAGCTCCCACTTAGCATCACAAAGTGCTCAACTCGTTCTTTGTGACCCCTTTGAAAATAGCATGCAAAGCAAGAAGGGGCTCTGCAGCCAGCTAGATGCAGATCAATACTTACATGTATTTATGTTTAAGTGAGGATGCACAGGTGGTATGAGTGGTGTTGGTTTCTGAAGGGGCTTGGTCCCACCTATTCTTCATTGTAGCATCATATAGGTGCTGGGAATTTTGGCTGTCTGTTCCCACAGATCTTACTCAGGCAGGTCTGGCACCCATCCTTGTGCAGTGGTGTCAGGCCATGGGAGTGACAAGGCTGTCACTTCAGGTCTCATCTCCATCATGTGATCGGCTGTGGTGAGTTGGCCGCATAGCTTCAGCCAGGTTACACCAACGGTGGGGATAAGGGACTTCAAGGCACTCATGGGATCAGAGGGGGCTCGAACAGGGCCCTGAGTCTGTCCTGAGTCACTGGGAGCCAGGAGGAGGTGCACTGTGAGGATGAGGTCTCCACAAGTCAGGAGGTCTCCTCACCAGGATGCTTGGTGTGGATAAAATGGAGATGTCAGGTGGTCTCAGCTGAAAGCCCAAGATGAAGACAGTGGTGAGAATCCTGTCCAGATCATTCAGCTCTGTCTGAAAAGAACCTGAAAAGGACAAGAAAAGTCCCCTGGGAACCTGGAGACAGAGGAGACCTTCTCTATGCACTGCTAACACCTGACTTGTTAAAAAAAAAAAAAAAAGGTGGATATGTATTTAATGCAACCTGTAGGCTGCATGCTGCTTTGACGACAGAGACCAGATGTCTTTGATAGCTGGTTAGATCACGCAGGTATTATTAATTGGGTTGGTTAGGAGCTTTTTTGCCAGAATGATTTTACGGTCGCAGTAGGGCAGCAGTGACGGTGGATGTGAAAAGCCCTTCACAGGCATCAGGGCACCTCTCTCCTGGATGGGGTGGGATGCAAGCGGCGCAGCAGTGTCTCCGTTCAGAGCCCGTCAGAGCAGGATCTCTTGACTGTTGGACAATGCTTGGCAAAGAGTAGCTGGGTTTATAAATAATGCATTTCCTTTGTCTTGCAGGAGTTCTGGAGGCAGAGGTACAATCAGATCAGCTGTGAACAGCTTACATAGCAAATCTAATAGGTTTGTAAATTAGATTTTGTGTTCATTTGTTTTTGCTGTAAGGCAGCTATTAATCTGCTTCTCCTCTTCGCTGGATAGTGCTGTTCTTATTTAGCAAATGTATCTGTTTCTTTTCACTTCTGCTTTGCATTTTCTTAATCGTTTCTCCCCCTCCTTCTCCCAGCTCAGCGCAATAATCATTTGCAAATAACCAAGGATCTGCAAGTTGTGGTGATTGAGAGAATGAGAAGGAGAGAGTTACTTATTGTGAAAATAAGTCAGTGATAGAGTTGCCATTTTTGTAGTTTTACTAAGTGCTATTAGGAGGGAGATCGCTGTCTTTGACATCAGAACTTCATTCAGTTTTATCATAATGCACTTCAGCAGCGTCGCTCCATCGCAGAGTCATTTTGTGGCATCGCAGCTTCATTCAGTGTCTGTCTGTGTTATTCTTACAGTGATTTCATGTCAGCCCAGCATTATGAAGTGACACAGTTGCAAAGCTTAGTGACACCATGCGAGAAGGAGTGTGACATCATTCTGTGGTGATGTCACCACCCATGATCAAAACACAGAAAATGGAGAAAACCAAAAAAATCGTAGTTATTCCCAAGATTTCTTTACCCTGCTTCCTTTATGATTTTTGACACCCTGTAAGTAAGTTTTGCAAGACACGAGGCAATATGGCAAAATGCAAGATGCAAACAAATCCAACAGCCTCGACTGGCAGCCGCTGGAGAGGTACTGTACAAACACACACAGGGACACTGGCAGCCAGCATTTATAAACACATTTCCTTGCCTTTCTGAAACATTACATAGTGTGAGCCACAGTGTGTCCTCGGGAGCTCTTTCCCAGGGCTGGAGATATGCTCCCGGGAGCTGGATGTTGTCCATGAGCCTGGGCTGCCAGCTCTGCCCCACCCCTCACTATTCTCTCTCCTTGGGGGTTTACATGCTTTTTGTAAATGTATTTATTTACAGACCATTGCCCAGCTGGAGAAAGGCCTTTGCACTGGAGAGGGAGATTCCCTTTAGCTGATAAGCAAGTGCTTTGGCTGTGTATTTTTCAGAGCGCTCTGAAGTGTGAAGGTTTTCTCAGGGCTGCAGATACATGCGCAGCTTCTTGATGAGATGCTGGAGTATCCTCTTTGGAGGGCAGCTGGCTGGAGTCACGTATTCAGAGGCTCCCTTAGTTCATGCCGTTTGATGTAAATGGCACTGAAGTGCTGGGGCTGACTCGCTGCTTAGAGCAGGGATTAAAAACTGGGGTCTCCCAGTGATCATCTCCAAACCACACCATCTAGCCGTTGCCCATCCCCCTGCTCATTTCTGGGTGTGGAGCAAGCAACACAAATGCTGAAACCCCTGTGCTCTCTTCTATCCGGGGAAAAAGTTGCCAGCGAACCAGCCTCCCCCTGTTCAGTACAGGATGCTCGTAGCCCAGTCTCACACGCAGCTCCCAGCAGCTCAGCTAAATTAATTTCTCCTTTGAGTGAAGTGAAGGTTGCACTTCTCCGGCGAGGATTTTAACCCTTTCCAGGAGCTGTGCTGGCTCCACTTCGGGATGCTCACGTGCGACCATGAGGCGACCGGGCAGCAACCTCGGCTGCCCATGTAGGAAATGTGTTGGTGAATTTTGGGGGCTCCCTGGGGCTCTGGGCTGTCTTGTCTGCACGTGTCCACCTGCCGTCCTGTCTTTGCAGAACCTGCTTGTGGTTTTGTGTGCGTGCCTTTCTACAGCTAGATGCGTAAGACTGTGTTTTCTGTAGAGCTGTGCCTGGCTGTAAGTCTGTGTTCATGTAAGCGAGCAGGTACTTAAGGATTTGTGTCTGTCTGCTTGAGTGTAGCAGAATACAAACAGGCTTTCAGTTCTTGTTTAGCTAATAACTACAATTTTGCTTTTCTGATGAAGTTTGAATTCCAGCAGCCAGAGCTGAAGACAGTGATTAGAAGTGCCATTGGGATGCTAACGGATCCTGTCTCTCCCTCTCCCTGTCTGTCTTTTCTCTAGAGCTGAAGTAGTAATAAATGACTCTTCGTCTCCAGCTGTTGTTGACAGAAGCAATGAAAGCATTAAGCACAACATTAAACCAGCCTCATCCAAATGGAGACACAACCAGACACTCTCTTTGAAGATCAGGTACTGGTAATTACCTATAGGACAAGAGACAGATTTGGTCCTCTCCAGTGCAAGCTGGCAAATTGCCTCTGTATATCATCTAAAGAAGTTGAGGAAGAAATAAAAGGCTTATCTCCCACTGAGTTAGGCTTCATATCTATAAGTGATCACTTGGAAATGAATTCCCAGCTGAACCAGCTGGCCTTGCAGTGACGAAACAAGGAGCACTTGAGCTCCCATTTTCCAGGCCAAGTGGAATTAGTGCGTGCCTGGTGACGGGTCACGGAGGGGAGGAGACAACGCTCTTCCCAAGGTAAATGCAGGGGCCCCCCCACTAGTGGTGGACTGACCGTGCTAGCCTGCCCCAGGAAGGGATGGGTGGAGAAGGAGCTGGCGTTAAGATGGAAATATCTGTTTGTAAGGTGTTCCTGGAGAGCATCAGTCAGATGGACTGGCCACAGAGCGCGGGCAGCCAGGAGGCAGGAGTTCATCATACGTATGACCCAAGTTATCTCTGTACCTCACCTGACGGGGATGTTTCTTCCCTGTCCTCAGGAAACAGATCTTGAAGTTCCTGGATGCAGAGAAGGACATTTCAGTGCTGAAGGGGACACTGAAGCCGGGGGACGTCATCCACTACGTCTTTGACAGGGACAGCACCATGAATGTCTCGCAGAACCTGTACGAGCTGCTGCCCCGCACCTCGCCCCTCAAGGGCAAGCAGTTCCCCACCTGCGCCATCGTGGGCAACTCGGGGGTCCTGCTCAGCAGCGGCTGCGGCCCCGAGATCGATGCGCACAGCTTCGTCATAAGGTAGTAGACTGCACCCTGCTGCGTGATGGGGCTGAGGGGCTTTCGGGGGGTCTGGGAAAGTGGAAAGGGGCTGGAGTCCTGACTGCATGGTGCAGCACAGCCTTGCAGCTCCATGTGCACATGTAGAGTTCACCGATGGAAACACCCTGCTGCAAACTCTTCCAGCCACCACCAAGTGCTTCCCCGGTGTTCTTGCGAATGCACCCCGTGTCTTCTCATGGTGCCTTGTTAATCCCTCCAGGGCACTATTAATCCCCAGCACCCCCAGTTCCAAGCACTCCCTCCTCTTTTCCCGCATGCCTGCCCTCTTGCAAACAAACCCCGTCCTGGACTTTCCCCATGGATGCAAGCTTCATTCTTCCCCAATTCACTTCTGCCCTCAAGCACCGAGTGTGCCACACGATGCCCTGGCACCACACTTGTGCACACCCAGGTCTGATGCTCCCCTGTGACCCCTCCATCCCCAGCACTGATGTCCCCACAGACGCACTGCCCCATGGACCTGCAGCAACAGATCCTGACCCCCACTGGGACACACACCAAATTCACTAGAGATGATGCTTGAAGTGGAGAGGAGGAGCACGCCTGCCCTCCCATCCCCAACACCCGCGTACATCTGTTAGCTGAGGGGCTGTAGGAGTCCATTGATGATTTATGTATGTGCAGACATTTGCTTTCTGGCGAGTCTATTATGAAGACAGCCCAATCCATCACCAGCTCACAGAGGCAGTCCCTGGCATGACGTGGGAGCGAGGATAATGTCACCTCTGCCCCCCGCTCAAATCCGGCTGCTCCAGCCTGCCGGGCTGCTCGCAGCTCCGTCCTGTCCACGGGGGACGGGGTGTTACCGTTCTTATCCTGAAGTGTCACCAGAGTGAGCAAAGGGAAAAATTGCTTATTGCAGTTCTGGCAAAGTTTAGGGAGGGGCTTTCACATCAGGCAGCAAAGTTGCAGGAGGAAAGCTTTTCTGGGTGTAAGGATTGGGATTTTGAGCAACTTCTCCCCAGCCAGGTATGCTAGTGCAGGTCTGGCACGGACACGCTCTTCCCACTGTCGGTTGTCTGAGCCAACACTTGAACCTGCATCTTCCCAGGGAAGGTTTGCTCCATCCAGGCAGCCTTTTCAGCAGGTTTGGCAGTGACCGGTGATGGGCTTTTTGTCCAGGATACAGCTTATCTCTTCAGATCCAATGTTTATTTTCAGTGATTTGACTCCTGCAATGAGTGGATCAGAAGGGCCCCACGTGCCAGTAACTGGATTTTCTTTACACCATTCCCTTAGTTTCCCCATCTGTAAAGCAGGGAAAACAGCAGTAATGGCTGATGATCAAGGCAGATGGTTAGGATGCAATTCCTGCTCGTTAAATACTGTAACTTCGCTGTAAAACGCCGCAGGAGAGCACACAGTGTGCGAACACATGGGTACCCTCTGGTTTGCACCACGCTAGGGGAGCATCTCTCTGCACCCCTCTGTCAGCTGGTCCTCAGTGCCATTTACCCAGCGCCACATGCATGGCACAGCCACAGCTTAATAGCTGCAGATCCCCTCTCGAGGAGCTGTAGGAAACCACCGTATAATGGGGGTGATTTGTTGGCCATTTACCCCGCAGCCCCTCAGCCCTCATCCCTGGTGTGACACAGGAGCTCATGGCATGGGAGCTCCTGGGGGAGCGTGTGTGCCCGATTCTGTGTGCACAGCCTGAGAGGAGGCACCAGTTAATACTACAGAAAGAGATGTTTCTTGAAGGTCACAGCCTCCAGACAGCCAAACCCTGTGGAGACCATGTCCTGGCATCCACTTCCCGCTGGTGTTATTATTGCTGCTGGTGCCACCGGGTCTGCTCTTAGCAGAAGCTCACCAGGAGGAGAAAAGGGACTTGGGATAATATTACCCCAGCAGGGCTAGAATTAAGAGGCGAGCACTTTCCTTGCGTGGGAAAGGCCCTTTCATTTCAAATCTGCCGTGGCAGCAAAGACGGGAGGTTTGTTGCTACGTGTTATTTTTGAACCGCACCAGAAGAGATACCGATCCGTACAAACCCACCCACCAGACACCAAAGTTACGTCTGTTATTAGCATTGCCGCAGAGGAATATGCATGCACATGTTGTCACACTGAGGAATGATGACCTGATACGAAGATGGCTCACCCAGGTCAGAGCCCCTCTAATTTATTGCAGAGACTCATTCTCCCTGCTCCTCCTCTTCCCAAAGGCGAGGGCGAACGGGCACATGTGTCACTGGCCCTGGCTTTTGGCATCACACACCCCTCGTGTTTGTCGCTGCCCTCTCCAACGTCCCTTGTAAAGGGCTGTGCTGTGTTTCCCCTCGCAGGTGCAATCTGGCCCCGGTCCAGGAGTACTCGCAGGATGTGGGCATGAAGACGGACCTGGTGACTATGAACCCCTCGGTCATCCAACGGGCCTTCGAGGACCTGGTGAACGAGACTTGGAGGGAGAAGCTGCTACAACGCCTCCACAGCCTCAATGGCAGCATCCTCTGGATCCCAGCATTCATGGCCAAGGGGGGCAAGGAGCGAGTGGAGTGGGTGAACGAGCTCATCCTGAAGCATCACATCAACGTCAGGACTGCCTACCCCTCGCTGCGCCTGCTGCACGCTGTCCGAGGGTGAGAGTGTTTCTGGTGTGCTCGGAGCCAGGATTTCGTGAGCTTCCTGAGCTGGAGCGTGATCGATGGGTTTGTGCTCGAGGCCAATGGCACGAGCTGTTTCTTTCTGCAGACCATGAGGATGACTCCATGGGTGGTGGCTGGTCCTTAGACAAAAAATGGAGACCACCTGGCCAGCAGGGACTCCCCGCTCCACTCTTTCAGTGTGTGAGGGCTATGCAATATAGTGAGCCTAAGCCTTCCAGTGCTTTCCAGGGTCTAAGCCTGGATGTCATCACCATGATAATTCCCCAAGCTATGGTTAGGGCTTTCCTTGGAGAAATGCATGCGTGCTGAGCTAGCAATAAGGTTTGCCACCATGTGCTTCAGAGACACATGCAAGTCTCAAACGGCTCCTCAGGTCAGGGAGCTCATGGCAGCTTGGACAGGCTCAGCGGTGGCAGAGGCCAGAGGACTGGTCATGAGTAGCCTGTGCTCTCCTGTAATGGCGCTAATTGCACTGCTCATCTTAAATGACCAGCCAAGGCAGGGAGGTGACTGACGTGGTCTGGTCCTGCTAATCAGATAAATAGGGCCAGGTGGTGGTGAGTGGACTTACTGGGAGGAATGGAAGGGGTCTTTCTGCTCTCTCCTTGCAACTTCAGGTGTGTGGGAGACACAGGTGCAGTGGGGATGGGGAGGTTATAAAAGAAAGAGGGCCCTAGGGGTGAGACTTCCATGTGAATGGCTTAGGGGTGGGGTAAGCTCTTGCTTCATTTCACTAGGGAGTCATGATTCATTAGGCATTTAAGGAGTCTAGGCAGGCGGTGGCTTATGCTGGAGATGACTTAGTGGCAGTAGTTGTCCTCTGTGATTCTGTCTAGACCCTGTTGATCTCCTGGGATGGGAATTCACTCGTGTAGCTGGTGCTCCTGCCTCTAAGCCTCAGCATTAATGTTTCATGCTTGCTTTGAGCACTTCTTCCCCTGCACATCTCTGGGCTGAGTTCTTCTGGTCCATGCTGGGTTGCTCTGTCCCAGCTCAGGTTGCATGTCAGTCCAGGGGTGGGCACAGGACAGGTTTTGGGGTTGTTTCCTGCAGGAGTGAGCCTAAGGGGGTGCTGTGGGAGAGGGGTGCAAAGGGCAGCTCTGCAGGCAGCTGGGCAGCTGGTGGGAGTGGAGGCTCTGGTGCTGTGGTGCATCGCCGGCAGCAATAATGGGCAAAAAGAACCACATCTGCCCCAGAGAACCACATCTGTCCCAGGTGCCTGTGTTTGAGCCTTCCCTGGGCCAGAGAGGCATCTTACAGAAAATGCTGGCTTTGAGGTAAAGAGACGGAAGGAAGTGATACCACAACTCACAGAAAGGGAGGAGAGGAAGGAAAAAAAATTCCCACAACCCAAATTCTGAGCTATTTCTAGCTGTAATTGACTTACTTTCATCTGTCAAAATAGAATTAAGCTCCTGTAATAAGCCCTTTAAATCAACAGGCTGCTAATCCTGTGCTGGCAACCATTCCCAGTGCCAGAAACTTCCTATAGGAAGCTTTGCAGAGGGATTGGCAAGGGCTGGGCGTCACTTTCCTGTGGGAGAAGAGGAGGATGCCTCAATAAGCTCAGCTGAGCTGAGCTTCCAACTCGTGGCACTGTCCTGGCCCTCCTGTGCTGCAGCCCTGTGGCCCGGCTGTGCTGGCTGGCACTCTGGTTGTCCCTGCGCATCTCCCACAGAGCAGTGTTGGAGCTGCCACCTGTGGCTGGCAGGCCCTGCCTGGCTGGAGGGGATACAGGGATGTTGGAACCAGCTCAGGGGTTCAGCGCTGTCTCTTGGTGCATGGAGCGACGCACCCCTCTCCCATGGCTTGGAGTAGTCTCTTCCTTTTGCACATACTAATGTTCCCATGGGTTTTCATGGGGTCCTGTGCAAGGAACATGGCTTTGGGCTTCTGAAAACCTCCTGGGGGTCAGAGGGATGCAACCAGTCTGACCAACAAGCAAGTGCAGTGGCTGCTGTTGGTGGGTATCTGGGGTGGATATGGTACCAGCACGTGGTCAGACACTGGCTGATGCTGATGACAGGCTCCAGGTACCCTGTCTGAGCTATGGTCGAGACCTCGATCCTGTCCTTTGGGCTTGCACTGTGCCATGGGGCAATGGAGAAAGGTGGGTCATGGCTGCACAGAGGCGGCACTAATTCAATTATAACGGCAGAAGCCAGCGCTAATCCTTGTCAGGGGTTGCCCTCTAAGCCAAGGGAGCTGACCTGCTCTCCTGCTCTCACACTTATCAGCAGGAAAACAAGGATGCCTACTAATTAACAGTTAATATAATTAGAACTGCAGCCCCCTCAGAAAGTCAGAACTGATGGGAGCAATTCAACACCTACCCAGTGTGTTGTGGTCTGGCCAGGGAGCCCTGCAGAGGGACCACCCAGGGCTGGGTGACAAAGGGCTGTGCTGGGTGAAGGCTGGAGTCAATGTTAACCCTTTCCTTGGTGTAGCCTCCTCAGGTTTGGACTTGGTTGGATTTAAGAGTGATTCAGGTAGTGCTGAATGAGCTGGTCGCAGCTGGTGGGGGGTGGGGGGGGGTGCTGATGCTCTTGGTGCTATATAGGAAATCTCTCCAGTACCTATAGGGTTGTCTTGACCATCTGCTCAGGGTAATCGATATGATGTAGTTTGGGATGAAGGACGAGTCCTTCCTCAGGTCAAACTGACCAGCATCACTAGGCATTTACTTATTCATCTTCTGTGATACTGTTGAATTCCTCTGATCTTATATTTTTGCTTATGAGCTCCTTGCTGTTACAGGGATATGGTCTCCAATGACTTCCTCTGTCTCTCCAGCTCTCTCTGTAGAACATGCCAGTCCATAGCATTACGCTTTTCTTTGACAGATCTGAGATTTGTGAAATGAATAATTTTGGTGGCGTGTAGTATGTGGCAGAGAATTGATAATCCACAAAACCCCATGGAACATCCCTCTGTGCTGCAGTGGGCTGCAGTTGCAGAGATGTCCTGTCTTCTCCTTTGCTGGATAAAGCTACCCTTTATAATCTGCCCTAAGTTGATGTGGAAATCACAAAGAAATGGGGGAAATCTTATTATTATTATTTTTTCCCCAAGGAATAGCACTTTCTACAAAGACTAACATCTCATCCAACTTCAATTCGGCTACAAAAGCTTTGCCTTTTCTTCCCTTACTACCAGCGAAATGCATTTGTGAGTTCTTGACTCCTCCTTGAACTGCAGTATTTATTGTCCTGCTCTGCTTTTCCCCTGGACTGGAATGCATTTCAGTGGCAATTGAGCATTTTTTCCTATAATTTTCAGTGCATTTGGGGCATTTGTAGAGTGTGTGTTGCTGCGATAAGTAAAAAGCATTTGGTTTTGTTGTCTTTAACAGCATCATTTGAGACATCACCTTCCTAGCTGTGAGGGTGCCTTAAATGTTTGCTGATAGCTTTTTGTGTTGATCATTCTGGATAATCTGTGCAATAGGATGGAGGCTCTTCTTACATGGTTAAACTCACCATCTTCACGCCAGGAGGGGAGAGAACCGTCAGCATCAGAACACTGATACAAGGAGAATTCTGGAGGCACTCAGAAGGAAGCAGAGTCGCTACCTAAGGCTGAAGAGGAAAGCTTTGCCATGGCAGGGAGCCAGTTCGTGGGGATGGGGACGGTGCCATGTGTTTCAGGGGTGCGTGACTCACTTTGGAGCAATTCTATAAAATTCTCCTGAGCAATTCATCTGGCACAGTGTTTGTCTCCTGGCTGGGAAGCAAGCAAGCCCCTTATAAGTCATCTGTTAGTGTCTCCAAAAAGCCTTGTAATCTCTATTGCCAAGCAGCTTTTGTTACAGAAATAACATGAAATTTAGGAAGTAGGGGAAAATAATTGTGTCTGGAGGTTTGACTATCACTCCTTGCAGAGAATTCATGGACACGTTTCAGTTTGCCTTGTCTAATCTAGTCTAGCATTTCTCACTGTGTCCATCATGAGGGTCTCTTGGCAGTAACCAATTCTAATCCCATCAGATTTTGTTAAGAGCTTCTTGAAAGGAAAAAAAAAATCAATAAATCTTCCAGCTCCTTGGCTAGGTCTCCTGTTAGGTTTAACATCCAAATAGCTGTGACAGTTTGCACGTGCTTTTCACGATGGTGATTGCCTTGCTCTGGGTCTGTAGCTTGCGTAGTGCCGCTCTGCCGCACCTCCTCTGAAGTGCAGCCTGGTGGGGCAGAAGGTGGATTCATCTTTGCCTCAGATGTCTCCCTGGGTCCTCGCACCCAAACAACATCTAAGCCTTTGATTTTTCAGGGCAGGGCTGCTCAGCCACTGCCTTTCCCATCCATCAGCCATGGGGGAAACCCTCCCCTGGTCCCTCCTCATCTTGGGTCCTGCTCACGCTGCATCCTTTCCAACAGCCTTTGCCTCGCTTACAGCCATACAGAACATGTGTGCAGACTATTCTCCTAACCTGTTGCTTTGGTTGTATCACCCCACTCTTTTGCATCCCTCCACAGGCTCCCCTTTTAACACATCAAAGGTAATCTGCTGCTTCCCCTTTTCACAGCTCTCCCAGCTCATCTTTTCTCGCTCTCTGTCTCAAGACCCATTCTGCTGTTGATTAGTCAGCATCACCCACTTACGAGTTTTCTAAACCAGCTACTTCATTCTTTCTCTCTTATGGTACTTTACACCTACAGGGACTCCACTGAAATATCTGCCCTGGGCACTCGTGCCTTAAAGCCCTTCCTCTCTGGTCCCAAAGATGGCTTAAGGACAGTGGTCCTGCGCTCAGGTGAGGGATGTAGGGGGGGTGTAGGGGGAGAAAACAGCCAGTCACAAGCATGTGACTGGGGTCGGATGTGAGGGACTACGAATGCCCTGTAAAGCCATGTGTGGGTTCGGTCAGTGGATATCCCACAAATAAATCCTTGTGTGAGCAATTATTCTCACCACTTGAGGCACATTGTACCCCAGCTGTGGTGTGTCTGCATTGGGACCCCAAGATGGTTAATTTGTTCCGGCTAATCGGGAAGAAGATTTAGTCTTGTCTTTGGCAAAAGAAGGCGAGGGACTAGGAAGGAAAGGGCAAATAAATAGGGTAATCTTCTTCCGAGTTACCTTCCTCCTCTTCTGTCTATTTGGAAATGCTTTAACTTGTGGGTGTTTGAAAGGGCATGGCAGAACTCGAGACCTGGAGCAGAAAAGAGCTGTTTAGCTGCGTCTCAGGGCTGATTTGCTTGTGCCAAGTCCAAGCCGCACGGTACAGTTCCAGTCTGGATATGGAGGCTTGATTTGGTGTGTGGGCTTTCCCCAGCCTGGGGATAAAGCCCAGCTGTGACTCCAGATCCAGCTTTTGGAGTCAGCGTTAGCACGAATCTGGCTGGGGACCTGCCCATTCCTACCCATCCAGCACAGATCTCATTGCTGTACCTGGCTCTGTGCTCTTTTGGTGGAGGTGACAGAGGAGACTGGATACATGGACAGAAAAGGGCTGGGAGAAGTGGGATGGGGGCTGTGGCTCCTTGGGCTCCAGCACTTCATCTCCGTCCACCCAGCAGCTGGGATACAAGCTGTGCCCTGCCAGCACCGGTGGGTCCTGTCCTCGCCTGCACCAGTGCAAGTGCAGAGCATTGTCAGGGCACTTGCTCTGATTATCTGTAGCTGGTTTTTGATGAGTATTAATGGGAGAAGGATGTGTGGCAGACTGGTAATATGCTTGACAGTCAAGGACTAGCACCTCCACAACAGCTTGTGTTTCTATCACACTTTTATGAATAAGCTGTTTTAAAAGGGTCTGAAATTGCATTATTTCAGCTATTCTGATTTGTATCACTAAATAATGCAGCTGATACTGCTGAAACTTGATTTCTTCGTTGACATGAGTTTTTTATTCATTTCATCAGGGCGATGGATTTTCTGTTCATTTTATCCTGCAGGCTAGCCCTTACCTGGAGACCACAAGTTACTTCAGGGTTTTCTCAGACACACCAGGAGGTGATGGGTAAGCACAGAGCAGGGCAGTGCTCAAACGCTGCGTGCAGGGAGGAGTTTTGCACCCAGCATTTCAGCCCAAACCAAGGCCAGGCTCTGTGCCCTGAATTTGGTGGTCCCGGAGGAGGATGAGCGCTGTCAGTGCGGTGGGCTGTGTGCTCCAGGTGTGCGATGTGGAGGCTGCTCCCTTCCCTGGCTCGGGTGGGAGCTGTGGCTTCCTAGGGACAGTTTCAGAGTGTTTTGTCTCCTGAAGGATTCCCACTGGGCTTTACGGTCCAAATACAGCAGTCGCTTCCCCTGTGGCTGCAGTGCAGCCCCCTCGCAGGAGGCACACACAGATAGCCAGGCAGCAGGCAGCAGTGCTGTGCAATTCTGCTTAGGAGACTTCTTAAGTTTCTTGGAAACATTTTGGAAGATTGATGTTGCTGAGGAGCAACCAGAACCACCTACCAGCTAGGATGGGACTCTCTGAGCTGCTATTCTTGGAGCCTCTGTCCTTGGCTAACCATCAAGTATTAGTTCGAATAGGTGCCAGGGCTGGTGTCTAGGCTGCCTGCTTACAAAAGATGGCCTTGAAGATCTGGTGGCATTTTCCATCTGTCACTATCATGATCTGAAATGAACTGTCACAGACAATTTTTGCCTGACAGCATCACGGTTCCTGTTCATAGCTGCATCCTGCTCAGGCACCAGCCTATCTCTATAGCTGCTTCTGCCCCTGAGGGTTTATTTACAGAAATGACACAGCACCAGCTTTTGAAGGAGGTCCACGCTGTGAGAACAGCTCTGAGAAAGGAGGTACTGAGTTTCAGGACTGCTCTTTGCTCTTCTCTTTTAATTGCTGTCTCTTTCCATAAAATGTTGCAGTTAATAGTTATGGTGATTGGTGTAGCCAATTTGAAAAATAATTACTGCCTGCTTCAAGATTATCTTTCCTCCTAATTAAAATCCCGGACCTCACATATTAAAGGTGCGCTGTTGACACAGCATCCCATGTGCGCCCAGACAACCTCATTTGGATTTACAGAATTAATTAGGCTTTATTTCCATCCCCAGCTGTTCTCTCCTGCACCAGGAATGTGGCCGCTGTCTCAGTTGGCCAGTGGTGGGAGAGATAAGAGGGAGATCTTCCTGCACAGCTCCCCTACTCCCATCACAAACCAGTCATTTAACCGTATTCCCCAGACCTCACTGGAGGATTTCCTAGCTTTGCTGTCCAGGAGAGAAATTGCAAGTGCTGTGGCATGGCCTATGTTATGGTTTGGGCATTATATATTTTGTATGTCATTTGTGTGGGTGGGCTGGGATGGCCTGGAGTCTATCACCCCCTCTAAAGCTGCAGCCAGAAGCGAGAATTTATGATGCAGTAGGAGCGAGGTTTGTCATCCCTTTCGTTTTCGCAATACCGTGCCTGCAATAGAGGGAAATGCAGATAAGGGTGCCAGGTGTTTAATTTTCATTGTAAGAAACTGAATTGTCATTGCTCCCTGCCCCAATATCACTGAGTGAGTGCTCGCTAGCTGCGTGTGCTGGGGGGGGACACACCGGGCTGCTTTTGGTAGGGCTGCTTTTGGGTACCGGTTGCGCACACTTGGTCTTGGTGAGGCTGTGTGTGTGTGCTGGGTTGCAGAGGACAGCATGCTTCTGTAGGGTGCTTTGGTGTTTGACCCAGGTCATTTTTGTTGTCATTAATATGCTTGAAATGTGGTTATGTGAATGTCCTGTACCCGTGTGCAAGGGTCACTTTGTCATGCTGTTGAGGTGGTTGTACGGTCATAGAGATTTTACAGCCTCTCAACAAAACCCACAAGTTAATATTTTGGGCAGGTGAACGGTCACCAGTATCTTTCTGTGCTCCAGCTGGTAAACTGGTGAAAGGAGAGTTTTAAGGCTACGGCAGCTGCAGGACAAACCCAGACCGTTGTTTTCCCCCGAAACCAGCCGGTTAATGTGGCTTGACAGTTCTCAGGTACTCTCCTGCTGCATCAGGATACCCTACCTAATTCACAGTGTTAAATAGTTGCAATAATCTCCCATTTCTCTCCGCACACCAGGGGTCTAATGTGCTTACCCATAAACTCATCAAGGAGGCTGTTCAGTGGCTACCTGTGGGAGAAGATTGCCTTGACACCGCAGCGAGCTTTGCTGTGTCCCTATAGCACAATCCATATGGTTGGGCAAGCCCAGAAAATGCTGGTGCTGTGCCTCTGAGATACTGGTTTTCCCCCAGTTTCTTGCTCCTTTTTCATGCTGGATGCCAAAATGAGCTGGGCAAGGAGGACCCCCTTCCCAAAACATCATAATTATCCTTTGCTAAAGCTGCAGGCACTGGGACCCCAACAAAACCTGCTGTGCCCTTGCTGCAGACACTGAGGCGGTCACTCTGCTTCCAGAATTTGATTCACCAGAAAAGTCAATTTTTCTCTTATCTGACTGAGAACAAGCAAGTACGTTTTGTGCCTTGGTTGCTAAATTTTAATGGCTTTCGTGAAAAGCTAATTTGCAGGATTAAGACTCAGCTCTCCCAAGAGTTCCCGCTGTCTGAGCAGCAGACCCTCAGGAGCCTGGCGGAAAGTGCGAATGAGGAGCAAGACACTTCCCGCGGCTCCGAGCATAACAATGGGACTCGGCTCGGGATCCCAAACCTCTGGGTGAGAGCAGAGAAATGCCACGTGCTCTGCTCCACTTCCTCGTGCCTTTTATCCAAAGCGCTGCCAGCCACTCACCTGCACTCAGGTCCTTTAAAATATCTATTAAAAATAATCCATGGGCTTGAACGGGCTGTGGCACGGTGGGATGCGCTGCCTGCGCCAGCCCTGCTTGCTGTGGGGCAACATCAGCATCAGGCGTGCTGGGGGAGGAGAGAGTGCACCCAGGGCGGGCATCTTCAACCTCCCCCAAGCCTTTTGCTTTCTGATTTTCCTTCTCTTATGGTGGTTTTCTGCTGAGCAAACCAGGTAAGCTGCCTGTGCAATAAACACTGGGCACTGGAAACCTCTTCTTACGGGATGTTGATGCTGCAATAATTTTTATCGGCAGCCGAAAAATACAACTGCTGATACCATTTCTGCTTGGGCATCACTACATCTTTCCCTGTTCTTTTTGCCATCCCTCATAAAAACTAACGCGCTTTTCAGCAGCGAGCACAGCTAACCTCCGTATCACATGTTATTTATTGCAATATGCCATATTGTGTATCTCATGGACTGATGCAGATGTTGTAGTGATGTATTTTGGTCCAGGATCACAGCAGCAATTGCTGGCCATAATGGGAACACAGCAGTGTGTTTTAGCTCTTTCAGTCTGATCACTCTTTATTCCGAGGCAAATGTTTTTACAGCCCTGTTGTGTTTTACTGTCAGAGTAAAAATCTTCATTCATCAATGAAAATCATCAGCGCACGTGTGTGAGTGTGCCTGCTTCAAGGGGTTGCTGGAGTCTACTTGACATGTGGATGGTTTGGTCTGTGATATTGATCTCCTAGGTTGATTGGAAGATAATTGTAGGCTGGAGTACTGAAGGCCACTGTTGCAAGCAATTTGTTTTTCATAAAGGATTGCCGAGGCATGAGATGCTTCAATGCCATAGCAACAAGTGTGATGTAACCGCCAGACAGAGAGCAGGAGGATGCTTATTCATGAAGCAATCCCTAGAGAGGCTTTTTCTTGGCATGGGGAACTCTTCTGCTAGTTAGAAACCTCTCACTTTGAATCACCAATATGTCTCAGTCAGAGGCAGGAGAGAGAAAATGCAAGACATGAGCTTCGTGTGCAGGGGGGATGACACGCTTTGCTCTCCCTTTGCAGGTACTGGCTAACGAACAAGGTCCACATCAAGCGACCCACCACCGGCCTCCTCATGTACACCTTAGCCACTCGCTTCTGCAACCAGATCTTTCTCTACGGCTTCTGGCCCTTTCCCCTGGACCAGAACCAGAACCCAGTCAAGTACCACTACTACGACAGCCTGAAGTATGGCTACACCTCGCAGGCCAGCCCGCACACCATGCCCTTGGAGTTCAAAGCCTTAAAGACGCTGCACCAGCAGGGAGCCTTGAAGCTGACTGTGGGGGAGTGTGATGGGGCCACGTAGGGTGGTCCCCGGCCGCGTTCCTGCACAGCCACGGGAGGAAGGGGAGGGGGCGCAAAGGACAAAGTGGTTCCTGGTGGGGTTGGTTGTCTTTGTTAACGCGCTGAACAGCGACACAAATATATATACGTGGTACCTATATATATTGACCTGAGTATTATAACTGTTTGGTGTTCACCAAGGAAAGGGGCAGGAGAGATGCAGGAGCATCTGGCGTGACTGGCCCGGGCAAGACCTCTTGCTGTGGGCTTGCTGGGCTTGGAAGGGCGTTCGCCCTACGTCCAAAAGGTGTGAAGGTGGCCTTGGTTTTTGAGGGTATGTTAGGTGATGGGTAAACGTTAAGCCGTTTGTCGTGACTGGTCTGAGGTTGGTAGTTAGTTTGGCCAAGGACGCCGGCGCTGGCGCTCCTCAGCGAGGCGCGTTCTTGGCCCCGTGCTCGTGGCGGGGAGGGGAAGGGGCAGGGAGCGGGGTGGGCAGGGAAGGTTTGTTGGCGGCTCTCACAGCCGAGGGACTGCCTGTGGCACCGAGCAGGATTCTCTGGCCCCGCAGGGACCAGTGCCTGGGAGGCATGCACAGATCCATCCAAAACATAGGCCACCGGGCTGAGCACAGCCTTCGGAGAGGAGAGGGAGAAGCCTCCCAGGCTGCAGCTTGATCTCCAGGTGGTGGTGGGGAGCAGTGCTAAGCTGATCCTGGTGATGAAATTTGCTCGGAGATGAGATGTGAGGGCCTCCAGAGAACGGGCACATCGGTGTTGAGCGGGGCAGACGGTGAGGATGCTGAGTGTGTATTTTCTTTTCCTTTTTGAAGGAGCAATTTAGAAAGGAGCAAAGATGCTGGAATGTGGCAGGAAGGAGGTTTGCTGCCACAAACCGGCACCATTAGTATGAAGTGTCTTACTGTGCCACAGTCAAAGACGCTCAACATCTGTCAGGGCTCATGAAAACCAGAAGTATATCTAGCTCTTAATTCCCAAATGCTACCTGCTAAGCAGCCTGCCTTCTCTCCCCCTCCAAAAATAACCGCTGAAATATTGGTGATAGGCCTGAGACCCAGCCAAGCAGAAAGACCGCAGGACTTCAAGGGACTTTGTCAAGTCTAAATAATTTATTTCCACTTTCTCTGCAAAGAACCAGCATACAGCGCTGTATTCCTGAAGTCCTGCTCTGTCCTTTCTTTGAAGCTCCAATTAGTTCTTACTCTGAACAGTTAAATAGAATGTCAAATGGATCTTGATGGGATGCTTGCCTAGTGTTGAATGTCAAAGAAATAATCTTTCCCCTCGCCCTTTTTTTTTTTTTTTTTAGAGAGAACACAAAATATAAAGAAGTTCTTATAACCACGTTTGCTTTTCTCTGAGTTTGGGGTTTTCTGAGGGAAGCAACTAGATTGCTCTGATTAGCCTGTTTAATTTTCTGCTTCTGCAGCCTGCTCTGTCTCCTGATGAGCACTGGGTGCCAGCAGGCAGGTGAGTCAGGGGTTCAGTGAGTGCAGTTTGGGTTTAATTTGTGGGAGAGTAAATAACACGACACAGGCGAGCCTCGGACACGGGCTGCAGTGTTCTCATGGCTGGGTATTATCACCTTTGTGCCTCCTCCTACTGCTTTGTTTTTTAAGTTAAAAAGTGTACAGTTTGGGGCTGAAATACTTGACGTGGTTTCTTTAAAAACTCAGTGCTTCAAGTGGTGAAAGGAAGAGCTTGCTTTCATGTTTTGGAATGTAGAAGCTACTGTACCCGTAGGAGCCTCCAGCCTGCTAATTAGTGTCAGATGAAGATGCCTAAGATTAAGGTATAAGCAACATTATAGTGGATAAATGTGGGCTAATCTGCCACCAAGGGGATGTTTCTTTCCAACTCCATAAAATTATTTCTTTTATGTATTTTTTTTTTTTAAACCTGGCTCTCTTTTTCTTTTTTGTATTATTTTTGCTGGAGTTTGGTTGCATGATAAGGCTAAACCTGGCTGGGAACCTCAGCCTAAGCTGTTGGGGTTTCCTAAGAGAGGAGGAGACGGAGAGTAAAACTGTACGATTGGAAGTTGTCTGCAATCCCAAGGAGTTTCCCGTGATTCAGGAGTGGCTGTTAAAGCTGGGTAATTCCCTGGTTTGTCCCCAGCATGGAGGAGGGACAGGGTAGGGATGAAGCCGCAGGGACTGCTAAAGCCAGCTGTTGTATGGAGGGGCCTGGGCCACGGTACTGATTGCTGTTAGCAAACCTTCGTTTTAAATAAAAATACAAGAAACGAATGTGCAGGGGTTTTATTGTTATTTTATATTTATTTTCATTGACTAGAAGGATGAGAAGAGGAGCGAGACTATAAAATGCCATGCAATTACATAGGAAGACCCTGGAACCTTCTTTGCTGGGGAAGGAGAGGGGAAGGCTGGGCTGGTTTGCCCACCTGGGGTGGATGTCAGTGCTCAGCCAGGAGGACACCCAAAGCCATCAGGATGTCCTCACTGTGCCTACAGAGATCATTGAGCCAAATGTAACAGCAGCACCACAGGGGTGTGCTGGGGGTGGGTTAAAATAGGGTGGGAGAGGGATTTCTGGTGCCCTTGAAGTAGCTGCTGGATCACAGCAGAAGTACGTTAAAGGCAGATTATTCAGGGGCATGAAATTGTCGGCGATGTTTCTGTTCCCAGAATGGGCCCTGCTCACCCCTGGTTTAAAAATACATTAAACCAAGAGCAAGACCCTGCAGCTATTGAAATCAGTGGCTGAGCTCCCATTTCACCTCGCTGCCACGTGGGTTGGTCCCTGCTGAGTTTATACGCACAAAAACACCTAGAAATTTCCCCTTGCTTTAGTGAGCTGTGCCATGTCCTCCGGTTTGGCTCTCCGAGCAGCTCCTCAGGTTGGAAACACACTTTATTGTCTCTGTTTCCAGCAAATAGCTGGGACCCGGCTCCACCAAGCCCCAGCCCCTGCACCTCAGCAAGCCGTAATGCCCACGTGCTGTTCGTGAGCAGTGGGAGCGGAGTTCCAGATCCACATTCTGCTCGGCACCGGGAGCGGCGATGCTCGCAGTAGGTGGATGGTATCTGGGCTGTTTTGGGGCAGCTGCCAGCCACCAAGCAGCCGAAGGGCTGCAGCATGGCAGCTGCCAGATGCTATGGGGACCCGATGGCTGCACTGGGCTGCTGCTTGATGAATTTCTTCATGCCCGATTAAGGTCCTCCTGTCTTCAAGAGTGAAACAAAAAGGAGTATTGATGCTATTCAGGCAGGGGTGCGGGTGTGTGTTGCACTGTGAATGTACTTAACTGCCCTAAAGGACAGCAGCAGCTCCCTTTGATCTTTGCTCCTCCATCTCACTGCACCCTCCGGCAGCAGGGCCAGCCCAAACTGGTGATGCTGGTGGCTCAGGGATGGAGAGCTCCCTCCCGTGGGTTAGGCACATTTGTGCTAAAAGGCCTTCAGGTAGTAAAAAGCAATCTAAACCTGTAAAATAGAGATAAATTTGAGTCTCCACCTGGCTAAGCCCACAGTTTGGGGCTGCATTTCCCAGCATGGCGTTTTGGGGCAATAGTCTAATGGGTGCTTCTGGCCAAACCCAACGTCCTTTTCCTCGCTGTGTGCCTCTGGTGCATTTTCCCCTTACAACAGCTTGGGGATAAGGGTCTTGCCTTGCCTGCTTAGCTGTAACACGGCCAGAAGTACAGCTGCCTCACTTGCTTTTCTTTTTGCCCATGGTTCGCTTGGTTACATCCCAGCCTTCAGATCTGCCTCATGCTTCTTTGTGTCTCTGGGCTCACAGCCAGCCATGAAACCTCACCGCACTCTCCGACACTGCCGAGCATCGTGGCAAGCACACGCTCACTCCTGTTTTCCTCTCCCCTTGATTACTCCAGTGATTTTGGTCCCTGATGAACGAAGCTCAAGAAGCAAACCTGTCCTTACAGACCTGTCGAGGCTGAACAAGGATCCTTCAGACAAGAAGTTTAATTCAGCTCTCGCTGCACTCATTGCTCTGTGCGTGTGCTGTGGAGTGATGCAGAGGGGGAACGTAATAGCACAGCACTTCTGTTCTTCCTATAAAAGCATATATACGTATCTAGGGATGTGGCTGTTGCTTGCCCATATCTTGTGCTGGCCCTCTGGTCAAGCTGTAGAGTCCACAGGCTCTGTGCTGTCGAGATCCTTTATCATTAATGCCTGCACTGCCTTATTTAATGCTGACTTGGGTGAGTTGCAGTATCTCCTCTGACCTGCAGCACAGGACCCCAGCCACCTCCCGCGCCCCCCAGCCCCTCGCCCGGCAGGGATGGCAGGGGCACCGCTTCCCTCCCGGCTGCCGGAGCAGAGGAATGGAGCAGGGATGGAGCGGGGACGGTCACCTTCCCCTGAACGCTTCCTCAGCCGGGGCTTGCTGCAGGGTCAGTGACCAACCCTCCGCTTCACTCACAGCCCAGCTAATTAGTGAACAAAGTGCAAATAGTAATTGTGAATCAAATTACTGGGTTTTTGTGGGTTTTTTTTTTCAATCTGCCTGAGGGTTTTTTTAGTGCTAAGAAACAACCGGATTTTTTTTTTTTTTTTTTGAGACACCAGTCTTGCAAACCAGAAAGAAACAATATTTTGTTTTGAAGGTGTGATGAAAATTGTTTGCATTTTTACATTGCATTTTGGATACTGCTCAGTAAAAAGGCTGAGCAGTGTGGACTTCAGTCAGTCTCAATTAAATGACATAAATGGTTTCCGTTGATCCCAATATTAATTCATTTTTAATTTTGTGCAAAACAGTCTCACAAAGGTTGTACCATCTACAGATCTTGATATATAGATGTCATTTTTTGACCACCACTCCTTTTAAAAATTTAAACGATCCAATTTCATGCTAGAGAGGCTTGAAACTGTGGAAATTAAAGCATAACGTTTTGAGAGACCCACATGGGACAGCAGGGAAGTGGTTTGCTCCGGAGTGCCCCTCAACATTAGGAGGTAAAACCAGCTGCATAACCATGGTCTCCAGTGTAATGCGTTGTTAAACCACACATTTTTCAGCTCTTCCAGTGTTTTGGTTGCTTTCCTTTTTAGGTTTCTCACATTTATGAATGGTTTGTTAACAGCTATTTTCATCTCTAAATGTTACTCTATTGCCCTTGGCACCACAGCAGAATTTCACTTTGGGGTCCACATCTTGACTCCATCAAACGCTTTCTAGCTTTCCTTTTATTCACCTCTACTTCATCTTACTTTTCCCTATGAAAACAACTGAGCACCCATGAGCTGGCAAGTCTCCTCTGCGACTCCAGTACTGTCATGGGATGGCTCACGTCCAAGCTCCGCATCGGGTCATCTCACTGTGGATACTACAGCATTTCCAGCTTAAGCTCCAGGTTGGAGAGGCCACCACCAGCAGGGAATGGACTACATGTCTTATTTCTCCCCACCAAGACAGTTCTGCATCATCCATGTATGCAAAGAAATCTGCAAAATCACAGAGAAAGACCTTAGAAGCCTGAATGATAACAAAAAAAGTCATCGCTCTCCCAAGAGGATGGACTTCTCTCCCATTTTTAGCAGCATCAAGGTATTCAGCAATAAACTCCTTTTCCAGCTGGGAATAACTCCTGTTCAGCTCCATCAAACCTAGCCCGATGCATGAGCAAAGCCATCACATGCCAATTACATTCACAATCTAACTGAAGGCAGATGCATTTGGCTGCTTAACATCATCTCCAAGCAAAACTACAAGCTCTTCCACAAGAATCACAATCAGCACCCACCAGCTCTTCCCACCGTGATGTTCTCACAACATTGTGCATGAGCTGAGAATAAACATGAAGCAACAGCATAGATGGAACTGTCCCTCTTTCGGTTAGCATAGGAATCCTCAGCACCCAGCCAGCAGCAACTATCTGCAACCTCCTAAAAAAAGCCCAAGGCAGGAGGAAGGCACTCACCCCAGCCCTGCATACCCAGGGATGGCCAGGGAGATGCCACCTTAAAAGACATACCAACCTCCTTCAAGACTGCACAGTGCAGGCGCTGAATCTACTGCTCACGTGCTCAAAACAGAACTGAGCTGTATCTGTTGCGTTGCACTGGGGAGAAAAACACAGAATTTGAGCAAGGCTTAGGCACCAGGACAAACCCTGTCCTTGACTGCTGAAAAGCCCCTGTGGGTCCCCCCTCGAAGTGCCTGGCCAGAACAAGCCTGGCGCTGCCGGGGCAGTGCAGCCAGCAATAAAAGTCCCTGTGCTGAAATGGTGGCAAGCCATCTGATAGTAATCCTGTGCCTCCGGCAAACAAAAGCTCCCAGGCGTTGTGAAATATCCACAATTGTTTACTGGTTTGGTTGCCTGGAGAAATTCCTCCAGCCAGGGCCGGTCAAGCACTCCATGTTCTTGCATGACCCGGGCAGCAAAGGTTAAAGCACATTATAGGAATGTAATGGGTTTTTTAACTAGCACTCTGGAAAGTCTGCCACGCTGCTTTCTAGAAAATATTGCAATTTAGGCTTCAGTAGGAACCACAGAGCAAGGAAAATATTATGCTTGGACCATCACTCTTGTAGTGTCTAGCCGCAGAGGTTCCAGGTGACTTGCTTAACTCGGCTTGTGTCTGGAAATGACTTTGGATTTGAGGTGGCTAGAAAAGAGGAGAAGAGGCATGCTCTATTCCTGCACTGCATATTAGTGTTCCATATGGGTGCAGAGCCAAAGCATATGGACCTCCATCTGTTAGGCAGGCCTGGCCTGGCCCCGTGGATGGTTTATAATGCGCGTAGATTCATCCAGATTTGGGATTCCTCCAAAGCAAGAGGCAAGCCAATGACTCAAATATTGTGTAAAGCCATTGAAACTAATGGCACTAAACAACAGTCATTTGTCTCCTGTTTGATTTTACTTGCTGTAAAATAATGAATTAGTTACGGGGGTGGGTGAATGTTGTGTTATGGATGGAAGCTTTGAAGGAAACATGGTTAAAAGAAAACAAAACAAAAACCATCCTAGTTATTTCTGTATCAGCTTACCGCAACGTATTATTCCCCAGAAAGTAAGCTGTGTCCTTCAACTTCAATAGCATGGCATTTGTGCTCCATCTGTGATCAGATTTAAAGAGGTTTGCAAGCATAATTCAGGAAACCTCCAATGACAAGTTCAAGGAAGCTGGAGAAAGGACTTTTGACAAGAGGCAGCTTCCACCGAGCCCAGCAGCACCACGATCTCACCCACTGCTTCAGAAAGTCACATCTCTGTTTCGAAGGATGGACCTTGGCAGCTCGATTTCAGACACCATGCTGGAAAAATTTCTGCTGAATTTTTTTGCAGAATTGTGTGGGACACATGATTAAAGCCATGGGATGACCGCTAAGGAGATGGACTATTGTATCAGCCCCTGGGAGAGTTCATAGCAGAAAAAACCTCTCTCCACTAAAAGAATTAATTACCACACATGTTAGCTCTGTGGTTTGGGGAAATTACTGTGGCCTGATTTCCTTCAGCGCTTTTATTCCTGGCTGGAGACCAGGGGAGTTGTTGAGGTTGCTGACTTAAGACACCGTAACAAATGCCTAGAAATGACTGGGCAGGCGTTATGATTTGTAACCTGTGTGTCTCACCTGCCTCGAGTACGGGCTTCACGGCACCTTTTCCTCAGGATTTTATGGAATGGGCAGATTTACAAGCACACCAGCCTGCTCCTGGGCTTTCCAGGGGAGACCAGGAGGGCACAGATTTCTTGGCTGAAAACCGTCTCAGAAGCCAGGCAGCTCTGAACATCCTGTGGGTTATTTTTGGAAGAAGTCATTCTGGTAATTGCATATGTTAAATGAAACGCAATTAGGGATGGAGAGAAGGTGTTACATGTGTGTTGGAATAGAAGCCAGCTCCTAGCCGAAGGATCTGTTAAAGATGTGGAGCCCTGAGCGTGCTGCAGGGCAAAGGGGGCAGAGAGGAGGTGCTGCAGGGGTGCGTGGTTATTTATGAGTGTTTAATGTGAAATGGGGTATGGAAACACTTGCATCTGTGATGTGTCTTTTATGGTCTTCCCAAGTTTTTAATTAAAAATGCAATAAAAGCATGACTATAGCAAACCAGGATGTTTTTAAAATCATCTGCTATGAATTGTTTTATAGGGGAGGGAAAGAAAATCAAAGAACAATTGTTTGTATAAAAGTGTTCAGGACACTGTGTTCACATGGAGAAATAAATCCTTTGGGAAAGGTTTTCCTGTTAGGAAGCATGTGCTGCATGAGATAATAAAGTGCAGGGGGGCTTCCACACCCCCACAGGGATCTGCCGGGCCGGCTGTTTCCCCATCGGATACATCTGGCTGCCAGAACGCAGTGCATGCCAGAGGATGGAGAGCAGGACCACGCGCCAGGAGGTGGGATGCAGAGAACATTAGGATTTGGGCTGGGATGATCTTTAGATGGCTCAGAGGGGTTTCAGCTGTAATTTCCGAGACGATACAGCATGATGTATTTTGTGCTTCGTGACAGATGCATTAAGATAATTTTGCGCAGCACCTGTTGCCTCTGACAGAGGCCATGGCAGGGAAATGCTGGCACACAGTCGGAAGGAGTTAATGAGGCCCGGAGAGGTGGCTGCAGGGTGTGCAAGCATCGTCTCTGGCTGTTTTGAAGGGGTTATATGAGTTTGGGGGAGTTCATGGCCTTGCAAGGGATCAGGGGTTTGCCGCTTACTGCTGTGGGTACCCAGTCTGTCTGGACATAAGTGCAGTGGGCATCTCTGTGAGCTGGACCATCCCTGGAGGCGTTTAAAAAGCACATTGATGCGGTGCTTAGCAACGTGGTATGGTGATGGACTTGGCAGTCCTGGGTTAACGGTTGGACTCGATGATCTCAAAGGTCTTTTCCAACCTAAACGATTCTATGATGCTGTGATTCTAAGATTCATGCCTGTGTGTATTCACATTTCTCAGCAGAGAAGGGAACCCTGGGCCAACCACCCCAGCACTCCCTGGCTTTCTCCATCACTCCCATGACCTTGGTGCCTTCAGATCTTAGTTTGCACTGTGCCTGCTACTTAGCTTTTTGCAAGAAAAGAACTGCTTACGCCCCAAAATGGTCCTTGCTGCTCCTGCAGAAGCATCCTGGGTGGGTTTTCTCTCTGCCTTCCAGTGGAGTCCAATGAAAGCCCACAACAGCCATGGCTCCAAGCAGGCCCCGAGGACCAGGGTTCCCTGAGCTTGTAGTTTAAACGGAGATTAGCTTCTAAAATTTAACGAGGATCTCTGTGAAAACAGAGTCCCAAGGATAAAACAACAACTGAAAAAAAGAAGCCCATTGAATACCCATCCAATTAGGGCTTCCAACTGATCCTCATTAAACATCCACACCTGACAGCACAGTTTAGATGAGAGTGGTGAAAAATCCCCTTGAAAAGGCAGATTGACATTTTGCAGAGGAGTGTTTTCATAGTAGTACTAATGGCTTTAAACCCCCAGCTTCTACCCTAACATGGAAAAAAACTCAAAAAACAGCTGGGATTGGCATAGGGGTCAGGAACAGCCACGCTGGCTGGTGGGGAAACTCCCGGTGAGCCAACTCCTTGCTGCAGTGAATGCACGAAGCCCCTGGGCTTGGCTCTCCACACACAGGGTCCTCGAAAGGGAGCATTTAATAAGATACAGAAACTGGATTTTTTTGGCTGAGCTGAATATGAAATCGCCATGGCAACCTTTCTTCTGAGGTGATCCGAGTCAGGTAGCAACAGCAGAGATGAGTTAAAGGTCATCCCTGCAGAGGAAGATGGGCACTGGTGAAGCACTTTAACAAGTCCCAGGGGAGGTGGCATTTAAAAACCACCTGAAGGGCTCAGCCAGATCCGTGAAGGGAAAGAAATGCAAGAGCAGCAGTGATTTGGGATGCTCCTGACTGAGAAGCCAGCAGCATCTACCAGCTAGTCAGCAGTGCCCAGGCATCACTCCCATGAAGGCACCTGGAGCCATGAGATGTGGGTCCAGCCCCAGGTCTCCAGGACCTGGAGAAGGGCTCGCTTAGCAGCTGGGCAGCAGGTGGGGAAAACCTTCGCAAGCAAATGCTCCTGCTCCGGAGCAAAAGCAATAGGTATGTGCAAGAAATGAAACCTCACACTCCTGTAGGGAGATACAGGGAGAAAATAATTTCAAAAATCATCTAAGACTAATTGCAAACTGATTTTCACTGGGACTTACACTTCCAAATGCCTGAGGTTCTTTGAGAAACATCCACTCCCGCTTCGGATGAAGGGCTCAACACGATTTATGACAATGAGCCAATGCTATTATCCTCACTCCACAGATAAGGAAAACAGAGGCACGGAGGGTTTTACCATCATCTCCATAGCTAAAGCCAGGCACTTAAAAATATAGCTTGGTGCTCAGCGAAGGCAAGTGCCCTGCATTTCTACAAACCATTTAGCCAAGTGCTCGCACATGGCAATTTGGGCATTGCAGGGTCGGGGTGGCTTGGTCCGAGTGACCCACTGCGGAACGGGCAGCAAGCTAGTGGCAGGGCCAGAGCCAAAATCCTGGGTTTCTTGGCTCCTGGACCTCTGATCTGCTCCTTTTATCACACCAGCATAGCCTTTTCAGGTGGCAGCCGCCAAAGGCGTGCGGCAGAGACAGCCCAGCCTGTGCCGGAGCTGGGTGTGCAGCAGATCTGGGGACACTCACCTCCTCCCCAGCTGGGTCATGGCAACCCCGAGTAGGGGTGGGAGGGCAGGGCAAACACCCATGAAAGGCTTCTGCATTTTGGGATGCTCCTCTCTCCTGGGAAGGAAGAAAAAGCTCTGGAGCTGATAATTCCAGAGTTTGATCTTCCTCCCAAACCACAACACTTTTTTGGAATAATACCTATGGGAATCTTTCTGTATGCCATCTATTTTTAATTTTGTTAGGTTTCTCTGGTTTTCAGGGTCTTTTTTCAGCCTTTTTCCCTGCAGCCATGAGGGCTAGAAACTTGCGGGTTTTGTTGTGTTGATAAAAGCTGAGCATCTCAAATAGTCTCAAGTTCAAGAGCTGTGACTTCAAAGACCCCATGTATCACATGATCTGCGAAAAAAAGTTGTGCAAGCTCACAGCACTTCTCTTCCCCACCCCTGCAAAGCTCAGCTGTTACCCACAGCTCACTTCACACTCTCAGCCATCACTTACTTTCATCTCCTCCATGGCTGCAGCTCCTGGGTGAGGACCTTCACTGCTAGAAATCAGGTAGGAAAATTCTCCTCGGGGTAAGCCCAAAGACTGGAAGAGAAACCTTCTCTACGTTCAGGAGATCCTTAAGAGCTTGGCCTTGCTGCTGTGCTGCTGGGATCGGGGACCTTGAGAGCCAGAGCCCCCCCAGCAGTTTTAAGCAAGCTCCAAATGAAAACTCCTACCACCTCATCTCTAAGCCCCTTTTCTTGTTGCACACATTTCAAATCCTGCTTGCACACATTACACCGGTGGATTTGTCCAACCCAATGTGTATTTACTTGCAGCAAAAATGTCTCCTTAGCTCTATTTTGGAGGGAGGAGATCAAGAAAAGGTGGATCTGAAACGAAGCCCAAAGAAAGGGCACTGGGGAGACCAGGGTCTCCAAAACACGTGGAAGCTACAACCCTCCAGACCCCAGGAGTTCTCTGGTTCTTGCTGAGATTTCTGCTTCTCTAACCAAGGCCATGTACTCGCTGCTGGCCCCAGACCTCCCTGCTGCAAACCCATCTGAACACAGCATTATACAACTGCTTTGTGCCTGTTTCTCTTTCCAGAGAACGGGACAAAACAAACCATTTCGCTCTGCTTGTGAGAAGGGTCAGCCTGCACCTTCCTCAGCCATTAGAAGCTGGAGTTGCCATTCGGCTTGTCATCAGAGCTGCTCTAATTTGAACTAATGACTGGGAAACTCATTGCTGATTACAGGGCACTGCCAGACTCCTAGCTGCCAGCGTGCAACTGCAACAAAAAAAACAATCTTCCCCCTCCCCCCCCCCAGCCTGGTAGGATAATATTTCATAGCGTTGCCAAAATGGACTTCAGCCATTTATTTTGACAGCTGTAGTTTTAATTATTTATGATAAGATTTTACAATGTGCTAGTAAATGGACTGCAAGGCATTTCATAAAAAAAGAATGAAGTCTTGCAGTGGGCTTGTCTCAGGGCTGTAATAAACCAGGAGGGAGAAATGTGGAAAGGCTGTACCAAAGGGCCCGGACTAGCAATCTTCTACCGACCGCAAGGAAACGCTGTTTCCTTTTGGACATCTCAATGGTTATCATAAAGCTGAGTTTGTGGACAGTTCAAAACTTTGAGGCAGGACACAAATATGCTCTTTTTTAAGAGCGCAGACTTGTTGCAGGAGGGAGGGGACCTGTGAGCAGGAAGATCAGCGTGCCCCATCCCTCTGCACCCTTAATCCCATCCTACCCACCAGCCAGGAGAAGAGCATTCCCTCTGCAGTGTCTCAGCATTTTCTTTTTTCAGGAAGGACAAAGGCCACAATTTTCTCAGAAGGGAAATCTACACAAATGCACATACACAGGGATTTAGAAAGACTAAAAAGTTTTCAGCCTGCCCAACACTCACCCGTGTTGCTGAAAAGCCCCACTGGCATCGCAGTTTGGACATGATGGACCCTGGTGCCCCCCTACTAACCGCAGAGCTCCACTGTGGGGCTGTGGGGTCCACGAGACACCTCACAGGTTAGATTAGACACACATGCCTGAAAATTGCAGGTTGGATCTTCTCGACACAACTTGGCTTTTCTTGGTCCAGAACATCTGTAAAAATCATGTTGTTCCCCCAGAAAACTTCAAGCACATGGAATTGAAAATTTCATTAGAAGTATTTTTAATGGGAATTTTTTTCCTGGTGGTACTAGGCAGGCCTTAAAATGCATGAACTTGTATCTCTGCTGCAGTTCTTCATTTTCTAAAGGAGGAGAGGAACAGTAGCGCACCTTGTTAAAGCTCTCAGAGATAGATTGCTGGAGAACATTAAATAAAAGCTCACTGTTACCGTTACACAAGGGAGCATTCCAGGTCTTGCCATTCTCTTGTGAGGTTGAATTTGCACCATCACTGGTGCTTGATTAATCTGTGCCCATCGCAGAGGTTGTCCCAGAGATACTGCAATCATTACTTTAGTATTAGTCTGAGGGGACCCATCACTTCAGAGATGATTTTAAAGAGGAACATGAAATGAGCTGAGACTTAACACCTGCACATCAAGAGAAGATAGATGTAAAAAATAAATCAGTATCTCAGGCAGGGGATCAGGCTAATCATCCGCAGGTTCTGTTTGCTTGGGTGTGTTTCTAACACAGCAACCAGACTAGATTTTGCCCATGTTAAAAATAAAGGCAAGTTAGTACATCTGAATCTTTTGAGACAGGGTTCAGGAGAGATCCTTGCTCTGGCAAGTGCCTTCTGCCATGATTTTCCTCGCATGAGATACCCCTTTGCAGCGAGACACGGCTGTGCCATACCCACGCCGAAGGACAGGAGCTACGCTCTGACTCCAAACCGACCAAACTTCAATAACTGGCTGCGCCATCCCTGAGCAGTGCGTGCGCATCTCCGCCGGCCACCACCCTCCGCGGTCATTTACAGCGATTTAAAGTCCCACCAAGTCATTTCCATGGTCGTACTGAATTGATATAAATGACTGCAGAATATGCAGGGCAGAGGAGACTCAGACCGGCACTCGGCAGAGCATTTTGTAAAGAGGATTAGCAGCTGTGGGGGGATGATTATTATCATTAACAATGTCAGAAGGGAGGCAAGCGGAGTGTTCTGTATTTAGTATTTTGACAAAAGCCACAGGGTCCAGATTTGCAGTCAAATTCTACAAAATGTTCTGTGCTGAGGCTTAAAAAACCAAGGTAAAATGTTTATTATACTAATAATTTTCGGTTAACATCAAGGCAGGTGAACATGGTATCTAACACTTGATCCCCTGCTAAGGTTTTGGCAATTGCAAATGCTAAAAAGACCAATGAGACTACACCGGTTGCAGAGGTAGCAGCAGCATGCTGCTGGGGATTCAAAAAGGGCTGCTAACTGCCCAAACCTGCCAAGAACCTGTTTGTGCCCTGGCTCTTGACCTCCACGCAGCCTGAAATCCAGCGTGCTCTGTCTCCAGCATCAAACACACACCTGGGAGGATGCATTTGGACCGGCCATGGCAGCTCCAGCTCTAGCGTGATGCGTGAACATGCAGCACTGCCAACTGGAGCACGTCTCTGCAGAAGACCATGATGCTCCTCTGAGCCTCATATTGTTGCAAAGGGTGTTTTCTTCTGCAGCTCCAGCTCCTGAATCTGAGCCTGTGCACAGTTTTCACTTTCAAAACCCCAACTAGAAGACCTTGCAGGTGTCAGCGTGTGCAAAGAAGTGTGCAAACAGGTGTCCACCGAGATGCTCAAATTCATCAGGAGACAACCCTATGTAAAACACAATAAAGTACCAACAAATAAAGAAACAAGCTTCATTTGGGAACTTTTTAAATCCTTTCAAGCCAGTGTTTTGGCTTTTGGGTGCTTGAGAGCCTGAGGAGGGGCAGGAGCAGCAGTAGTGCAGAACATGGGCCTGGAGGCAGCAGGTGAAAGGGAGACTTCGAGCTGTGATGCAGAGAGGGAAGCAGGACTTGTTTCATGCTCCCTAGAGAGAGATCCTGGTTCATTTCTTTGCTCTGCTAAAAAATGGCCTGCTTGACCTAGGGCAAGCCATTTAACTTCTTCCATTGTAGTGAGCCTTGGTTGTTGCTGAAAGGATGAGGCATACGTCTCCCACCAGCACCCCAGGCATCCTTGATTCCTCACCCGATAGCCACTCCAGGGTGTTCACAGCCCTTTCAATGCAACCACAATATTGGCTAACAAACTGTATTTCCAAGCCAGCCCGGTGCATCTCAGTTTTCCCTAAAATAGTCCATCTCCCTCCCTATTCTGGACCTTCGAGGCTGGCCTCCCCATCCCAGGGACAGCAGCAGGATGGTCACAGGGCTCGGTGACTGTTACTTCATTCTGCAGTTTCAAACCTGGGAAATGTAGGTCGCTAATCTTCAGCATGACCTACATTCGCAGCTCCAAATAAGCCCCTTTTGCCAGTGTTGATGTTTTCTAGCTTCAAGTTGCATCTGGAATACACACATGAATGCCCTGCTTTGCCTGGGAGTCCAAGGAGGGAAGTTAAGACCGTGCCTAAGCAGATGCTGCCTGGACCAGCCGTGTCCCGCACACACGGCTGCAACGATGCCCTGCCTGAGCTAACAGCAAACTCGGGTCTCTGTAAAGGTATCTGCGCACACACAACTGCCTGTATTTTCACCTTACAGGAGAAGGGGGAACAAGGATTTTTTTCAGGAATGTTGTCATTCCCGTTGTCTTTCTAGGATGTTGAACGGGGCTGGCAGGAGCAAACAAAGGCGCACCCGCTGGATGGCAGCTCCTGGCAGAGGCATGGGCAGACTGCAGCTCTGCAGCTCCAGCAGCAATGCTCTGGCTTGGTGGCACTCCTGCCCTTGGCTTCACTGGAGGCAGGTTTTCCACTCCAGGTTTCTTCTTCCTTTGCATGGCGGAGGAAAATAAACCCTGGCAGGTGCTTTTTGTGAATCAGGGAATTCTTCCTATGCTTCATCCATCTTTTGTGGGAATGCCAATTTCACCGATCCTTTCAGACCTCATCTTCATCCATTGTGTCACCTCAATACCTAGAATATCTTTAGTTTTGAGAAAATATGAGTAATACTGGCTGTATTTTGTGCACAGAGGGAAGGGAAAAGCCCTCAGATCCCTGCTGTATTCCCTAGGTTTGGGAGGACATTTTAAATGGTGCTAGATTATTACTGGTAACTCCTTCCACAAGCTAAACACAAAAGAAAAGACAAAATAATCTGAAGAAAGAGGAATGGGGTGATAAAAGCGGGAAAAGACAAAAAGGAGCATCCTTGTACACTCTGGGGACGAGGCATGGGATAAAAAAATCATTCCTGGTGCCCACATACCCTGGGGAAGGCATGTAATGGTGAACAGCAGCCACCCAGGTCACCTAGCTGTGCTTGGTGGCCTTTGAGTGACACAGTAACATCTGAAAGGACAACAGTGTTCACCCAGGGCATGTCTCCAAACCCAGGATAGCCTGGCACCAGGATTACGGCATGGCTTGAAGAGCTGGAAGAACACAAATAGTTCCAACTCTCTCCTAAACTATTTATTTCAAGACTCAGGTGCATTGACAAATCACCATCGATGCTCCTCTTCTTCCCATCAACAGCTTTCTGAGGCTGCCCAGGGAGAGCCGTATTTGTCACTGATTTCTTCTTGTTATCGGCTGATGGGAAACAGGTCAGGCACCTCGGTTTGATTTAGGACCAGCACACTTGCTGCATGCAGCACTGATCCCAGCACCGAGGGTCTGGCTCTGACCAGCACAGCTTCCTAGTGCCTTCCCGGGAACCACACACCACTTCTGCCCTTCCCCAGCTCTTTCATCATGTCTTGTTTATGTTTGGGTCCCATATATCATGTACAAATGTAGGTCATTGCAAAGACCGTGTCTCAGCAAACTGTGAAATCTCAGCTTAGCCTCCTGTCTTATGTGCAGGAGGATTTTCTCACCTCCTATCACTCCAGGCTGCTGCTACATTGCATTATTCCTTCTCAGTGAGTCCGTGCTCCCCAGCAAATGTCAGGAAAACTCATGGCAGCAGTGATGGCAAATACCCTCTGACAATGTAAACATTACAGGCTGCAGACATCCTTGGGAAGAAAAGGAGGTTGAGTTGTGACAGACTCCAGCATCTCATGTGAATATCTTCCATGCAACCACCTACCCACCATCCCCAACGCCATTAAAACCTCTTTTTAGTTCGTGTCCCTTCTGCGCACTGGAGCAAAAAGAAAATCAATCTGTCTTGTATACATGAGGCATCGATATTCTTGCAAGCAGTGGGATAGCTCCACGTTTGTGTTGGTGGCAGTGGGAGCAGGATCCATCCTTCCGGCTTTTTATTGCTGGGTGGGCAAAGTCAAGAAGGCAAAACAACATGTCCATGTACTGAGAATGAAAGAAGGGCTTGTCAGCTGGGAACTGGCAACACACAAAATCCACCTCTACCATCATCTAGGCAGTACCACAGCTGAACTGGTTGTGTTTCTGGCAGGAATCCTCCCTCCGTCTTTCACTCATGGTTAGTATGTGCTTCACCGAAGCCTTATGCAGGCTGAAGGACACCAAGCTGTGAAACCCCCTGGGTGCCACATCACATTTCCAAAGACCCCACTGACAAAAGCCAGCCTGTGGCGTGTGATGAAGAGATAGATGGAGCCATTGAGTGAGGTGGTGTAACGTATGGGCCATGTTGGAGATGCAGCAGCAGGGTCTGAGCTGGCCGCAACCGCCAAGGCAGCAGGAACAGATTCTTCCCCCGGCTCTTCCAGCCATGCCATGTCCCCTGCATGTCCCCTTCCTACCTCCATCCCAGCAAGGCTTCTGAGTCAACAGGACATGTTTCATTCTGTGCTAAGTAAAGGTAGCTCCTAACAAGGCCTCATGCATTTTTGGGACGGTCAAAGATGTGGGGTGCAAAAGCTCAGTACTGCAGCACCGCAACTGCTGACCGACACCCCACCTGCTGAAAATGCATCACTTGTATTCTGCATGCAGGTTGCCTCTGTTTGTACTATTTATATTAGCCCTTAACAGGCTTCACTGAAGTGTTTTCAGGTTCTGCAGAAAAACAAAATGCCAAAGGAAGCCTAAAATGCTGGGTTCCTAATGTCCTTCCTCAGATTTCAGCTGTTTAGACAGCATATCAGAAAAGGAAGATAATGAAGCTCCTACTATTACTAATGCCTTCCACATTATTCGAGTTGCAGGGAACAATTAAGCGGCATAAATGACGTGCTGCTACACTTGGGTATGCTGCCAAAGTGCTGCTTGATTCACCTTCACTCCTCTACTTCTGTTCTTCCCCACCTGCTCCCCATCAGAAGGCAAGGCACAGCCGGTTTGCTCCGCTTCTTCTGAAATTCAAATCAAAGAAAACTCCAAACGCTTCGAGTTCCTTTCAGAAAAGTAAAATAAAATGAGTGCAGAAATCGTCACCTTCCGGAGGCTTTTGCCCCGTAACAGCGGCAACCCCTTGATGCCTTCAGCGCAGGGCAAATTGCACAGCAGCTCTCCCTGATGGGAGGAGACCCACCTTACACCCGGCTGCCTGTTCTGCTGCTGAAAAGCCCAGCAGGTCTCCTCAGTTCTCTGTCCAAGCTTTTATGAGCCAGACTCATTAATCACCTCTCCCTCACCAAGAGAGACCTCGCTACAGACTCCCTGCTTGCCAGCTCTGGATCGAAAAGCGACGGATGCGGTTCCCAGGCTTTTGACCTGAGGTTTCTTGGCGCTTTAGGTTTTGCAGCCCTCTGTGCAGGATGGTTATGTCCTGTCCAACTTGTGAAGCCCTGGGTAAGAGATGGAGCTCTGTGAGGTCTTTCCTGTGGCTCAGGCTGCACAGATTGGCACGAGCTGCAAGCTCAGCCTCACAGAAAGCCAACTGAGCGGTGCCAAGCCCAGCCACACAGTTAAATGGCTCAATAATGCTGCCCTGGTACAGGGGTACTCAGTGTCGTTCATTTTATGGCTGGAAGCAGCCAGGAGAAGTATCTTCTAGGGCTAAGAAATGCACACACCACCACCGAAGCTGCTGGAGGGTTTTGCCTTGTATTGTGAAGTTCTGGACATGCAGCTTCCAAAAAACATGTTCCACCAGTGCCCTGGGAGAAGTGCAGCCACAGTGCAAGCACTGGGATACCCTCAGCATCCTTGCACTTAAAGGGCTGTGATTTGCGGAATCTGCATAACTCAGAAACCTTCAGCCCACAACTATGTTTTTACACAAGCTGCCAACTCTATTTTGGATCTGTAGGCTTGTGCCTTCTTCATTGGGCTTCCTTCTCCACCTCGGTTTGACAGATGAGGACTGGGGTGGGTGGAGTATCTTTAGCAAGGAAAGCACCTGGTAGGCATTAGGTCACTTAATAAGATGCAGGGGGTGTCAAGACCAGAGAACTACAAATGACACAAGTGCAGTAATCACTGCAACTGCTACAAGGTGGCTGGGAGGTGCTTCATTAGCCAGGAGCTTGTGGACAACAGAGGAGATTAGCACTCGATCAGGATGGATCTCCAGGGGCTTCTCAGGCACAGGTAAGGCAGAAAAAGGAGGTCGGAGGTTGGGTTATTTTCTGAGTACCTAGAAGGCGTTTTGGTTTTATCTTTAAGTGAAACAATGGTGGTATCAGAAACCATACGTGTGCGTATGCTTACTTGCTTCTGGCTCCTGTCTCTGGGTGGTTTGGAAATGCTCTGGAGTGGAGGGGGGATGCTTGAAGTATCCAGCTTTGATGCTGGAAATGAGTGGGTGGTCTGTGACTTCCAGCACAGGTGGGATGGGATGTGGGGAAGTTATGGGGCACCTGTATCTGGTCTTTAGGCCTGAACCCACCAAGGAGGGCATCAGCACTGCCTTCAAAAACTCCTGAAGTTTAAAATAACCAGAGATGGAGTGGCCAAGTGTAATAATGGCAACCTGGAGAGCGGGCACAGGGTGTGTTGGACCAGTGCTTTCATATGGCTGTAGGGCTGTGCTGTGCCCTTGTGGGTTTACAGCAAGCAGAGCAGGGAATTGATACATCTTGAGTGCTATGTTCTGTATCTGACATCTAATGTGGCTTTTTTGAGCCCTCTTGTGTGCGTGTATTCATTCTAGCAAAAGGCTCTTGCCTGTTTGCTTTCACACTAATGAGATATTCTCACTCATTTCTTTGTTGCGCCAGCTCTAATTTCCAACTCTTTGACACGAGCAACCATTTTTCTCTGAAAGGCTGAGATCACATGGCAGGATTATAAATTTACTCCTGAAATGCTCCATTAATAAATAATAAAGTGTTTATAAATATGTAAAATAGATTATTAGTCAATTCTACAAAATCTTGGCTACGGGAGCATAAAAGTGTGCCCTGCAGCTTGTATATCTATTATAAAAAAGAGGAAGAAACTAAAAAGAAATCCAGATTCCCTTTTTAACTTCCAAGCAGCAAATGCTGAATAATTTACTTCTGGTAGTGATTATGTTAAAAGCAAATCATTTGTTTCTTTGAACAGTAGCAAACAATGGGCTGCAAATATGTGATTTTAAAAATATTACATATACGCAGAGGGATGGAGTAAGTTGTTCATTTGAGCAGCTCATTAAATGGAAGCTCTTCAGCAAAAACCTTGCTCTGTCTGTAAGTATCCTGAGTGGTACTATTGTTTTATTTAAGCTTAGCAAGCTTCAGGAATGCTAATGCTGCTTAAATAGACCTAACTCTTAACTACGGGAGCTCAGACTGGAACCTTCATCTAAGTCACACCAAAGTTTGCTCATTACCAAGTAGTACTGGCCAAAGGGTGGTCCGCAATGCCCATCACCAAGCCAAAGGGTGGTCCGCAATGCCCATCACCAAGCCAAAGGGTGGTCCACGGCCATGCAAGAGGAGAAGCAAGCGTGCCTGCGTGACTCGGGACCACGCTTGTGTCTGTGCACAGACCATGGTGAATGTCTCCTCTGAGGGTTTTCACTTATGGTATAGCACAGCCCCTGCATCCCACGCCTGCAAACTCCGTACCCAAGCCTATGGTGGTTTTAGGGATGGCATTAGATCTGGAGCATCAGAGAGCTGACCTGCACTGGGGGATGAACACAAACTGCTGCTGTACGGGCTGGGCATGTGGCTTTTGTTAGCTGCTGGGTTTGTGTCATTGAGCCAGCCTTGGGAAATAGCAGGTCTGAGGATCTCGGCTGTATTCTGGGTAACATCTGCTTTTCTAGCAAGACTCATCCTTATCAGTAGGTTGTTACAGCAATGTTTTGCCTTGCTAGTCCAAAATAAACAGGCTTACTTCTCCTTTGACATAGCTTTATCCACAAGGGCATTGCTAATGTGTAACTGCAGGTAACCCACGGTGGTTGGGGATGGGAGTAAGGTAGCTGGGAAGCTGATGGCAGAAATATCAGAGGAAGCTAGATGGCAAATTGGGCAGCAGGGGAAGAAGGGCAGGGACCACCACATTCACTTCTGAGCTTTGAGAGCATTCCTGTACCATCAACAAGAGGAACTGGGCTGACCATAAAAAAAAAAAAAATGCTGTCAGATCAAGGAGAGGAAACAGAAGAAACTGCCCAAATAGGCTGGTTTTTCTGTTTACCCGAGAAACATCTCGATGCCACTGGGATCTGTACCATAAGAGTCCTTACACAAGGAGATGGAGAGAGCTGGGTAATTTCAGACACTGTCCAAAAGGCACTGCTGAGACAACTCTGCTGACAGCCAGGCAGAAATGAAGTGGGGAAATGTCGAATGTTCTTGACCTGAGCTTAAACCTTTATGAATTGAGGGCAGTAGAAGAGGAAAAGTGTCTGTAAAGAAGAGCTTCTCCTCAGCTAAATATGTCTGTATCAGGGCAGAGACAGTCAGGAAACTCATGGCAGGGGGAACAGCTGGGGGCAGGCAAAGGATTTAGAAGTGATGCTTCAAAGAACTGATGATGATTTGAAGCATTATATTTATTTTTGCTCAGTGGCAGCACAGTGATTATTCTGGGTGGGCATCAGAGCTGATGAGGACCAGCCACATCAACCCAGGCCTGCTTGTGTCCCTTTACCAGACTTGTTACCTGGCAAGAAATGCACATCTGAAACTCGCAGCTGAGGATTTACTGTGAGCAGGGCCAGCAAGTCTGGAGGAGACAGTTTGGCTTCTGGGATTCTATAGCCTGGAGCGAGCTGTTCACCCGCCTGTGTGTTGGCGGGAGTGCTGCCACAGTTATTTCACTGGCTTTTAGACTTGGCAGAGGGGTCCCCAAGGATGCTCTGTGCTGCCTAATGCAGGTCAGAGAAGATGGCCAAACTGGCTCATTTGGCTTTTGGAATTGGTAATGGTCCTGAGCAGGTATCTGTTGCTAAACTGTTGCTAGGCCAGAAGAACAACATGTACATAGAAAGAAATAATCTAGAAAGAGCCAGTGTAAGATGCCCAGAGCAGCCAGGAAGAGCTTTAGGTAGATGATATGTGTTACCCCTCATATAAAAGCCTTAAAATAAATCGACCTGGCTGAAATGGTGCAGTAGGTAATCTAATCCTTATCCCTCATCTTTCAAATCAACGGTCCCCCATCTGCATTCTACAAAGCTGAAACCCTGGCCAGGCAATCCTAGTTCTTGCTTCATGTGCAGATCCTGGGTTCCCTCAATCATTGGGAGGGATGGAGTGGGCAGTAAAAGGCAAAAACGAGGAGCATATTCTCAAGCCATGGCTGGCAGCCTTTGAAGGCTGGCAATTAAGATTGTAATCTCTTCCAAAATAGAGATTAAACATGCTGGTTGAAGCTGTGAAACAGCTGTTCAAGCCCCTCAGGACCTGCCTTGTCCATTTGCAGCCTGAGCAGGTTCTCCCCTGGAGCTGGGGGGAGCTGGGCTCCCCTGTGCTGCCAGTCCCCAACGTGGAGGGAAGTGAGTGAACAAGATGGTTTATGAGAGATCAGCAGGAGCAGAGCGAAAAGCCTAAAAATGAGCTTTATGCCTCATAAGGTCTCACTCAATAACTGCATCTGGATTTTTAAGACCCTTTGCTGCTTAGCTTTAAAAGCAATGGCCATCCCTTCCACACTGCTTTCTTGAACTGAAGAGTTGTTTTTCATAAGATAGAAGTGCTGTTCAGTATTATATTCAGCTCATTTAACATGCCATGAGCAAACAGTCACTGGAGAAGCAAGCCAACTGGGAGCTTAGCTGGCTGAGCTCAGAGGAGTAGATGTCTGTTAGAAACCAGAGCTAGAAGAGTTTCTGGCGTCTTACAAATTGGTAATTGCCAGCTGATAGGGAGATGAACTATCTTCAATGATGTTTTTGTGCAGCCTAGTTACAAACCACTTGGCCTTAAGCAATTAGAGCTATTCCTGTTTCATACTTTTAGTAGAGCTCGTTGTCAGGCACAATTCAAATCATCTCAGTGTTAATGTCTCTTTGATAGCTCTTGCCAAACCCTGACAATTGTGCAGTTATCAGTATCACAGCATCTGAAGGTTACTGACACTGAGACACAAGACAAGCACCCCTCCCTTTTCCAGGGTTATAAATGTGTATTAGACAGCTCTGTTCAGGTAACCTCACACTTGCGCACACACACTTGCTAGTAAGAGCAGAGGTTTGTAGGAAGGTGGCAGCAACCACATATAGGAGAGAGGTGAAGTTGTGTTATACTCTGGCCCATGCAGAACTATTCTAGATACTGGAGAAAGAACCCTTTAATAGGATCCATTTTAACAAATATATATCTGAAGACTTGCCTGGGAGAAACTTTATTGTGCAAGAATTCAGTTGTAGCTTCTGGCTTCCCCGTGCCAAAATTCAAAAAGGGCTAAACTGAGCCTTACCCTTTCTGCCCAGAGCCCCAGCTGCAATAATCTTCATCAAGCTCTAGCTTTTCAGCCCTTAGCTAATAATGCACATCAGATTTTGGTCATTTGCTCATCTTCTACGTAAGACCTCATCACAAAGGCAAGTACATTGCCCAGAAATTGCAGCTGCTGCCTTTCTGGTACATGGCATCTTCACTTCTGCAGCCCATGCTAAGAGGAGCCTGTCCTATTTAGCCACAGCTCAGTGTTAGGCTGGGGCTCACCTTGATGGATCTTGAACTTCCTACACAAACCAGTTTTGTTGCACAACAGCTGGGTCCTGGCCGAGGCCTCATAGCATTTTGTTAAGTATTTTGAACTAGGTTGAGCTTTGCTTTACTGGCAAAACATGATTTAAAAGACACTGGCTGAACAGCAGCTGCCTTTAGTCTGCAGCACTGAGTTACTCTTAGACTATTGCTGAGGAGATGAAGACATGAAGGCAAGAGCACTCGTGTGGTATGTGGGAGAGGAGAAAGGCAGAGCTGATTCATGCACAGGGTACTGGATCAGTCTGTCCTGTAGCTGCTCCAGGGTCTATGAGTGTCAGCACTCCATGTAAAAATAGTGCAAGAGGAAAGTCTTCAGAGTACTGCTAAAATGTGCACAACAAACAAGCAAGCCTTGGGTTGCCCTGATCCTAATCTCTAGCACTTCAGCATCTCACTGGGCCCTCAAAGCCACAAGGCAAAATTGCTTCAGAGAGGGAACTCAGTCAAGCAGATTTTCTTCCACTTTAGCCTTGCCTAACAGCTGTGGTGTAGCCTGGCCACCCCAGGGAGAGGACATGGCTTGGTTTGCTCAGCTGGGCCTGGAGTCTGGGACAACAGGTCCACAGCTGGTGGGCTCTAAGGAACCAAACATGGTTGTAGTCAAAGACACAGAGATACCTTCCCTATTGCAGAGGTTTTTGCCTTTTGAATCCAGATGTGAGCCTTAGCTTCCTGCTGGTTGATGGGTATGGGCAGTGCTACCCCACAGGAGCCATGGACGTGCTCGGGAAGCAGCATTACTGGCATCTGCAAAGCTACAAATCCAAAGCTGACTGGCTCTAGTAGCCATTGTGTCAGTACATAAGGCGTTCACTTGGGCAACAAAAAAATTCTGATTCAGCACAGATTGAGTCCGTGTAATCATTCACCACAGATGGGGGCTTTATGTGATTAAACATATTCCTCTACCATGCTGCTAAACCAGTTTCCTCCCTTATCAGGCTCTGGTTCAGGGTCAGAGAACGAAGGGACTTCTACCCCTCTAATGAGGGATCATGCAAGGTGCTCAAATTCACCGAAGTTCAATAAGCAACAGACTCTTTCCCATTCCCTCCTTAAACATAACACAACACAAGAGAGATTTCAAGAACATGTTTAATGATGGCAGTTTCTACTGAAACATGAGAAGTCCATTCAAACTCATCTTACCAATTTTTTCTTTAAAAGCAGCTTTGGTCACAATGACAAATCCTTAAACATTTTAAAAAAAGTTCAAGCAGTTGGACAAAACAAAATGCATGGTCCTGATAACTCCTCACATAAAAACTGCAGCAGCAGAAACTCATCTAACAGAAGAAAAAACCCTTAATGAAAACCATAGCCTGCCACCTGCAGAGATTATACCATGTACAGTGAATTAGAGAGAACAGTTACGAACAAAATGTTCCAATGCATTAGTGCTGCTGTATTCAAGCCTCATTAGTGCCTGTAAACTGCTACAAGTTAGTTCAGGCTTAAGACAAGCATTAGGATAGCACAAGTTAGTGTGCTAAACAAGTGGTAGCAGTCATCTCCACAGCTTCCAGGGAGAAAAATTAAAAAAAAAAAAAAAAAAACAAAAAACCACCAACCAAAAGCAAATACAAAGCTATCTGTGTACTTCTGATTTAATTCTGCAGGCAAACATGGCACACCAACTTCTGGCTTCTCAAATGTAATCTCCAGTGACAGGGCTGTGGCTGGAGTAAAGAAGCTAGAGTTCTGTGCAGGGTTTTTCCTCCACAGCACAGCATGCGCAAATACGAGAGTCTCTAATTTGCTTGCTCTGTTTGACTCTGCTACTAGTCAGTAGATTTTGCAAGCAGTGAGTGAGCCACAGGCAGACATCTGTAATAATGTTTCTCTTTTCATTTTCTGTAACAAAAAAATATGCCTTTAAAAATGCTCTTGAACAAAGCAAGTTTGACTATGCAACACAAAATAGCAGCAGATACTAAGACACATTACAGTCACAATCAGATTAAATCTGTAGTGTAAAATACACAGAACATTAAGGTAAAACACTCATGTAGTGGTTAATGGCTATTTCTTTTTCCAATGAACTCCTAGAACTACCTGAACCAAACAGTTCAAATTATTAAAACTATGTTTTAAACTAATTCCTACCATTAAAAAAATATTCATATATATACTATTGGATGAGTCACATCAAGTGCTCTTAAAATCTTAACTAAATATAGCTATAGAATATTTAACCAGACACTTTAAATCACATACAGCAACTTTTGTAGAGGTAAACATTGCCTCACATTTGCAACAGCAATTGAGTATCAAACAAAGCATTCAGATTATTTTCATGACCATGAGCAACTGGTGAGGTTGGCCTTTTATTTCCACCAAGCAGCTGCTGCTTCCCTATAAGCACTTTTTAGCTTATGGCACACAGTCTGGGACATCCCTGAGGAGCCAGAGCATCCCAGTGGCAGTTGAGCACCTCTGCCTTCAATGTAAATACCTGGTCCCCGACACCATTGAGATTTGACCATGTTATGGAAATAGTGGAATTTTTTAGCCACAAGCAAGGGGAGTGGATGGCCTTTGCCAGCCTAACTCAGCAAGTGACCTGAAGTTGTTGGAAAAACTCCTGATTTCAAGAACTGACTCACCTTTGGAAAGAAGTGCCCTTTATGCACCTTTTCCTCTCATCTCTCTCCTACATAACTTGGTCTCGCCTTTCTTTTGTGCAAAGAGAAGGTTGCATTCTCTCTCCACCACTCAACCAGCATGCCTGATGCTCAGCTTAATGAGTTTGGCAGATGAGTGGACATGCACATGTTGCCATGGTGTCTGCTCACAGGGCAGCCACCTCCATTGCCTCCTTCCACAAATGCAAACAGCAGCTTTTAACCTCTCTCTCCTCTCAGCATTGCCACTGCTCTGACTTCAGAAGGACTAGGTCTGCCTGAGACGTTCAATTCCCAGTCTTCAAAGTACTTTCGTCCTGAAGAGACACAGTATTTCCTTCAGAATCATCCAGCCTCGGTCTAAAACCTGTTTTACTTAGGCAGGGGGAAACAGACCCAGATCTTATCTCAACCTGCAGCATTGTTCAGCCTACTGACCCCTGCCATTCCTACCAGCCAGACCGCAGCCTGCTCGGCCCCATCCTCACCTCACAGTTGGCATGTTAAATATTGCTTAGTAACAGTAATATGGAATGACTCAAACTCATTTAATGAATGAAAATAACACAGCATTTTTATACTGCTTTGATGACTAATATTAACACAAGAGTTTGCTGTGGGATTTTCTCCATCCAGGCTGAGTGGGCTTTGCCTTTGCCGAGTCACAGCTAGGAAAAGCAAGCTGTGTATATGATCTTCTTTGAAAGTGCAAGGCTGCCTGGGAAGGAAAAAAATTCCCCTTCACCTCCTTTTACTAACTGCAGGGCCCAAGGGAACTGTGTGGAACTGGTACAGGTCGTGGTATCATGACAAAGCAGTTCAGTGTTCTCAGCAAGCCTCAAATCCCAACAGGCCTTACAAAAAAAAAAAAAAAACCAACAAAAAACCACCAAACCCAAAACTGGGAGCTTGCTGCTAGGCCAGAGCTTTGCCAGAAACTCTGCAGTCTCGTCGAGGGTTTGTAACTGCCAGAGGCTAGTAGAGGGTCAAGCAAACAGTGGGACAATCCAAAAACAATTGGAAAACATGTTCCCCAACAAAAGCAAGGTTCCAGCCAGCTTAAAACTCAGAATAAAAGGTGTTAAGGGGTACAGTAAACAGTAAAGTCTGAACAGTATCTGTGGTTACTGCAACAGAAAACCACAAAGTAAAGAAACTAAACCAGTTAGGTTTGCCCTTTCTAACAAAGGCCTGGAAAGTGTACATGCTTGTGGTCTCCTAAAACCAATCCACCAAGATGCAGCAATCTAATTCTCATAGTGTCATCCCACAGCTCTGACCTCTGCAGCACAAAGCACAGCAGGGAGTGATGGTTAAAAATGCATCCTTGAGTTAAATGGGATTTGTCAAGCAGGTGGTAGGGGAAAGCTTCCAGTCTGGTACAGATTAACATCACTTAAATGAAGCTTCCATGAAAAATAAGAGGTGTTCTTTCTGCAATCTAATCATTCCACATGAAGACTTATTTTGCTTAGAAAAAAGGTAGTATAGATGAATTGTAGACAAGTTACAGTCAGCACAGGACAGTACAAAACATCGTTTTTACTCCCTGTGGAAAGGCAGAAAATTACAAAAATATATCTTCTTTAATCCAGGATTGTTGTAGTTTCGGGCATGCCTGATTCCTCCTGTTTCCCTGTTGTCTCATTTATTGAAGTTGGTCTGATCAGAGCTCCTTGGGACAATGAGAATTTCATCATGAAAGCTTAGTGCAATTGTTGTTTAAAAAAAAGTATCAGTAGCAAGTCAAGAAAATTTTCTACATGAGTCAACCTCTCACCCTCTCCCCCCAAAAATCCTACACTAAACACAGTGTGGTATTTTAGCATGGCGTGCATTTTTACCACCTAAAGTCAAAAGTCACTTCTGTAAAGCCCAACAAATTCACTTGATTTTTTTTAAACACATGATCTGTTTAACAATGACCAAAGTTTAACAGTGACTGAAGTACTGAATTCGGATTTTACAAAGTAAGTCCTTGGGGTAGCTTGGTTCAATCTTCCTTGTCTTCTTCCTTCTGCAAAATTTATTTAGACCATAATGAGCTGCAAGTCGGTAACAGAGCTGGATCTTGTTATGCTTTAGTGACACTGCAGCCCTCCTAAAGGAAGAGAGCTGAGTTTGCAAAGAGGAACTCTGGTCATTCCAACACAGCAGTTTGGAAATCAGGGAACCGAATGGTGACATTTTGGCCAGAAGATCCATAGCCTGCTGTACAAACAGCACCTCGAGGAGGTGAGGCTTGGTTTGGTTGTAACGCTGCAGAGATGAAAGCCTCCCCTTTCACAGTTATGGCTTCAGCAGGTCCCTCGACAGCAGAATGACATCTTGCAGGGCACCAATGCTCCACGGAGCTGCTTTACCTGGAAAGCAGGAAGAATTAGTACAGCTGTAGATTTGCAATTAAATAGCTTACAGGCAGAGATGACAACCCATGTGCAAAGTGGAAAAAAAAAATCCAAAAAGCCACAAAGCCAAAAGCAGCATTATTCACTGTGATTGCCATCAGTTCCCTCCAGCAGTTGATTTCTATGGTGACATTGGGCACTGATGTGATGTTAACACCATGCCAGGAGAAGCTAGACCAAGCGAAGAAAAAAAGCAGAGTTATATCAGACAAAACCCAGATGCTGAAAAATCCTGTGACCAGCCACTGTGCAGACCAGAGAAGGGACTGTGAGCAGGGGCACCTTCTACTTCACCACACATGAAACAGCATCTCAGACCTCACGGCTTTTTTCACACCAGTACAGCCCCTTACTAACCAACACAGGTGGACAATCCTCCTTGCTATGGATTCTCCTCCTGACACCCTACTGCTTTAACTGCTTCAGGGTTAAAAGAAAACATCGTAATAGGAACTTGTTACACTCCACGAAGGAGGCGAGAGCCCTCCCATAGGACTGCACTGCCAGCATATAATCGACTGAATAAGCAAACAGAATGTGGTGTGTTCTGTAACTGTTACAGCCACATGAGGAAAGAACCTGGCCTTCAAACATCAAACAAAAATTACTTTTTGACCATCTCTTTCCTCCCCTGCTGTGGACCCACGGGAAATCCTTAACAGCAGCACCAAAGCTTTGGCAATTTGTTGTATTTATAGTAAGTAGCTGTGTTAGTGATTTGTACCCCCTTCAGATGAGGATAAATGATACCCCTCCATTTATACACAACTTGTCACTGTAGCCTGCTGGAATAAAAAATAAAGCAAGCTGCTGCAAACCCCAGCTCAATTCACCTAGCACCATGCAGAATGGCCTGCAGCTTTTGCTGGCAAAAAATCCATTAGAGCTGCTCCCCTGCGAGTCAACACCTTGCTGTAACAAGCAGACAATACCATGCTCCATTCAGAGCTGCACACAGTCAGGATCTGTAAAGGACATATTCAAAGAGAAGACACCAATAGTATAACCCTCATACTTTGCAGACTCCCAAAAGGCTTGAGCACATCCAATGCTGAGCTCTGCAACAGTGATGAAGATGTTTCCACCCAGTTCAATGCTATTGGCACCTGAAAAAGGGGTGAATCCAGCCTTTACACATGGTGTATGTTTCCTCTAACAAATCCTGCAAGCTCTCAAAAGCCCTTTAGTCCCGTGAAGGTTGAATAAATGTTCCTGTCCTCTTACCTCTGCCTGCCATCACTCCTTACACATAAATCTTTCTGCTTTCAAGAGCACTTTGGAAGATACGTTCTTAAATTGCTGCTGCTGTTAGAAGGAAAAATGACAATTCATGTGGAAAACAAACTGAGGAATTTCACTTAGCTGACAGAGGGATGGAGGCTTCAATCCGCCCCAAGAAAAACTTTCTTTCGTTACTTTTTTAGGAGCCTGGGACTGGGACAATTTCAGCTCTGGCATTTAAATTCCAAGTTCTTCCCCAACTCCGGGCTCTCATGTGGCACCTATCACCCTGGACTCAAATTGCTCTGCAGGGATGGTTGTGAAACTCACCCAGCTGTGCACAGCTGCAAGTCAGCAGGGAGAGCAGACACTGCTGATACCCCAGATTACTGAAGTGCTTTCAAAGCCTTTCATGTGCAAGGCGCCACAGAATTTATTCAGTACTTGTTTTAATTTTCTAGTGAAGCTGACAAGAAATCCCCCGACGAGCTATGCTAGAGTTAATAAGCTTAATAAGCTAACAATTTTATTTACCTTTTCAGAAACTGGTTCTTATTGCAGCTGTTTTAATCTCTTTTCTCTTATTACACAAAATAAGCAGAGTGCTCTGTGATGGGGGTTGGATGCTAACACCAGTTTGTCAGGGACATTTGCTGGTAACCTACTTTACTTCAGTCCTCTCTTCTTGAGTATCACACAGTGCCAACTGCCTGATGAATCCATGGCTTAGTCCCACCAAGTAGAAGATGATGAAACCTGTGCAACTCACCCTTGCCTTCTTGAAAGAAAGCACTAAAGCAGCAAAGAAGAGAGGGAAATCTTAAAATCAAGATCTATTGGTGGGATGAGAAATTGCACACTTGGAGGATGGGATTTAGCTTTCCACTAACTCATTTTCCAAGATGTGCAGCAAGTGTAATCCCATCATAAAACATGAAAAAATATCTGACATCTGGAAAATGATGACCAATACAGTTCATATGGTCCAAAAATCAATCTGACAGGGATACTTTTCAGCCTTCGGCAGCACAGATTGAACTGGCAATCAAGAAACAAATGCCCTTTTCATGTTCAGTTTGCTTTGTGTAGCTCTATAATAATTTCTGAACAATTCCTGAAGTTCTTATCCAAATGCTTCTTTTAATACCAGAGTAAATACATACAGAAAACCATCCTCCATATTAAAAAATTGGTTTCCATGAAGCTTTTCAAGGTGTTAATGTCTAAGTGATTTGGCATCTTTTGCTCTGTGACAGTCTTTGATTTATACTTTCAGCCTCTTGTCACACAGAAATTGTGCTTGCAGGATTAGAGAAGCCATTGACAGAACTGCTTCCCTGCTCCTGAAATGAGATTGCAAAGGGGGTATCTAATCTGGCACACACACGCTTCTGCATTTGTCAGAGGCAGGCAGTGGGTGGCTTTTGCATCCACAGAAAGGACTGTTTGGTTAAGATTTTGAAGTGGTCTCATCGGTCTGCTTTACAGGATAAAGGTGGTTATTTCTCATCGCTCCACTGCCCAGGGGAAGCAGGGGGTGGGATCTACCAGGACCCTAAAATCTTAATGCCTCCTGAAAAAAAAATCAAAAATAAAAGTTGCAACCTTCATCCAGTGGCCCGATTTACACTGTCTGCTGTTCTTCAATGTCTTATGTAAGACTGGAAACAAACACACACAAGGACAAAGCATTAAAGGAAAGAAAATTAACTGTATGAGAACAATTGGAGAGGTATACATCACTTCTCCCCTGTTGCTGCTAGACACCAACTGCCTTTTAATTAAGAGTGCTGTTTGTATTACGAGGGGGAGACAGCACAGAATCTCAATTACTCCCCCAAACACAGATGCAAGTGCCAGTACAGATCTTCCAACAATCAGAGGGGACCTCAAACAAACTAGCCCAGAGCCTACCCACATCATCCTCAGCAACAACTTACACTACAAACTCAAAACAAGACTCTATTTATGACCTGTGTATCAGAGTACGTTAATATTGGGGTAATGTACTTCGTATTATGCACAGGAGGTACGTAATGTCATGGCACTCCAGGCCAGCTCTTCAGATTTTTCCCTACTGCCATGCTGGTGGTAACCCTAGAGATCTGAAAGCACAGGATTGTCTTACAGTACATGTAACACTTGAATTGAATCATGCTTACAGTCCATCACAGCCAACATATCCCTACTGTGTTGCTCTACGGAAAACTGGTTCCCTTTCCACTCCGTTCCCCTGTTTTCTCAGAAGCCTGTATTTTAAAAATCCTTTTGGTGCCTTTCTAGTGGAAAGCACTGAGCAAACACCATTGCAAACTATCACTTTATGGAGAATGGACCATTTTCGCCACAGTTTCACAGCTTTTAAATCAAAAATGAACAGAACAAAAGATTCCAGCAAATTTCATGTGATATTCAGAAGCCAGGAAGACTTTGAAAATTCTAGGTTCAAAAGGCTACAGAAAGTTGGTTTCTGATGTAGAATGGCAGCATGTGTGTTACAATACTGAACAATGGGGAGTCCAGCCCTAGGCATATGCTTCAGTACCAGCATGTTGCAAGAAATAAAGAATTAAGGAAATCAGAATAATGACTCTTGTGAACCGCGGCACTGCACCAGTGGATGGTGCTGCAGCATGGGGTTGCATGAGATTTAGCCTCTCTGAAAGCAATCCCAGTAATGGTACAGTCACCAGAGCAGCACCTGGTCAAAATCAGCTCGTGAAGACTTGGTAGCCCAGACAGGGCACAAGTCTGTCATGCTGTAAGCCAAGCAAGCACCACTGTTAGGAGGCTGCTTGAATAAAGCTGAACAGCCCTACAACCAATACTGACTGCTGGCAAAGACGCACCTTCATTTGAAATAAAAAAATAAATAGACAAGAGTGCACGGAATATTATAGCTCATGGGTACTTGTCAGGAGACACTTGTCACTCCTCTGTCCCCATCACAACTGCTTCCAGGTTGCTGCACCTCACGACATTGCTTTAGTCGGCTAACAAGCTGAAATAGCAGTATCACCCCATTCTTTATGTATCAGCGCTAGCAACACCTCTGCAAGGTCACCTGATGCATCTGCACAATTACTTTTTTTTAAGATAATGGAGAAGGGAAGTAGTTTTCCTGACTTAGGAATCAACAAAGGCTCTTTTAAAACTGTAGGTACTTGCTGAATATCCAAAACAAACCTATCCCTCCAGCTGTGTAGCTACCTGCATGTATCAATGACTCCCATTAACCACAGAGAGGGATAAAGTTACCTCTCCTTACCCTGTCTTCCTGGAATCTGCACTCAGCTGCAAAAAACAAAGGAAGCCTTAGACAGCACAAGACAACTATCTCCTGAATGCCAACTCCGGGGGATGGGGGCGGGGTGCTGGGGAAGGAACCCCAACAGAAGACCTGGTAGAAGTTAGTTCACTGACTTACTGTGGGCACATCTGAGATGCCCTTTCTGCAGCTCTAGCCCTCTCTTCCCAATCTGAACACAAACACCTGTGAAGAACTCCTGACTGGTTTAATGGGGATGTCAACCGTCAAACTCAGCAGTTCAAATTTGCAAAGAAGTGTCTTTACTGATGACAGAAGATAGGAACTGTTAGGGGATGTTGTCTCCAAGCTGCACAAAGGAACCAGAACGCTTCATACCTTTTACAGCAAATGTATCCTCAAAGCAGCCTTCCCAAAATCAGTACTGCTAAGGAGTTGTCTGTAAGATGATCTCCCCCTCTAAACTTGGGTAGCTCTGTCTGAGCTAAACAAACGTATGTCTGAAACATCAAGGGCTTCAGAAAATGTGGAATTTAATAGCTGTTGCACTGTGGCCGAAAGGAGGAATTCCCACAGCTGAACAGAGGACTGGCTGGCTAAGAAGCAAAACCCCCCACAGCCTCCAAACGGAGTATCACACAAGGTGAAAAGCCATTTGTAATGCTAAGGAACCCATGAAGACAGAATAACTTTTGCGAAAACATCAGCACAGTGTGTGCTCCAGAGGAGCAACATCAGCTAACACGTTCACAGCTCTCAAGAGTCAGACTGTTTCCAGCAAGCTCTCTTCTTTGTTCATCTAGTATTTTACTATTAGACATCTTATCCTGCAGCACTGCCATGACTGAGAATCTTCTGTTCTCACTCTTCGCAAACCCCTCTGATCCTGCTACCTAAAGTTCACAGAGAAAGCACTCAGTTAAGAGGAAGAGGAGCAGGAAACATAGACTGTTAGAATAGACCACAGTGAGACAGATCTCAGCACTCTGGGTTTAACAAAGCTCAGTCCTCAAGTAAAAACTGCACGAGTTTAAATTATTAGTGCAAACACGGGAGTCTTCTAATTCAAGAACTAATTATTTACACATAAAGGCACAACTCACACCCTTCATTGTTCCATGGCTTCCAACTATTCCAACTATTGCCTGACTTTTATAGAGAACTAACGCAGTTATTTTAAAAAAGAGCAGCAGAGTGTGTGGCGGTATGTGTTTTAGATGCTGGCACACATGTGCTTAAGGCAAATGTGTTGTTCCCCCTTTCCAAATTTAGGAGATGGGCAATACGAGTGAAGTCTGTGAAACCTCCAGTTACGAGTTGTCAGGATCTGCGGTTTTATAATTAGGAGAGCTTATTTCAGCCAAAGTGAGACAGATTTTAGAGTAGGCCTTATTTGGATGAGAATGCAACTTCAATGCTGTGGATGGCTTGATGCAAATAAAAATAAGAGATGCAGATACCCTGATGCCATAAATCAACACGCAGCATCTTTACACGCTGAGCAGTTGCTATAAATCTCAGGCCCAGAATAGGCACCAAAAGTTTTGAGTTATCACACCACTTCTATCTCAAAAAGGCAAACACATTTAAGGAAAGATTGTTGCTAAGGGATAACTGCTAACAACATCAGCGGGAGACCACAGTCCTCTCTTTGTCACAGAACAACATGAGAGCACTCTGGTACAAACCCAGAGTTGTAGTGGTTGGTGGAGATTTGCCATAATTTCCCTCCCAGGCTCACGGCAACGGCAGCACCTGGGAAAGCAGCCCCTGATCCACAGCCCTCCATCCAGTGTGTGCATAGACACTGAGAGTGCACGGGAATGACGACCAACAGCTGCCCAAGAGGGGAAGTTCAGTCTGTTAAACCTTGTTAGCTACGTGGGGCACGTGTATCCCGTTGTGCTGCTCTGCAGAGGAAAGAGGAAGGCAGACAGCCTAGGGGTAGTGACATGGTTATTACAAGAGCAGGGGAGTAGAGAGCAACGTGTGCTGAGAACAGGCAGAGGAGCTGTAAAGGAAAGTGATAATGTTTGGGCAAAGTGAAAGAGAGACTGTGACTGCCTTATCTCTGCCAAGCTGGCCCAGCAGAGAATAAAAGAGCTGTCTTCACTAACAAGAGCTCAGTGAGCAAGCCTAACCAGATGGGCTCGCAGCAGTACCTGTATTTCACATCAAACACTGTTGAGTCTTCATCCTCATCGTCTTCTTCATTCAGAGGAGCCATTTCTACCCGCTCGGCTGGAGTAGTGATTATGTCGTACTTCCTGGTTTTCTTAATCCTCTTGCCAGATCTGAAACACAGAGGTGGGAAGGGAAGGACCGTCTTTATACAGTATTCTTTGGAGAGGCTGAAGCTGTTCCCACCAACACTGCATCGCTGCCCTGTTTAATTCAGACCTCTCCAGGTAAGAGGGCCACAGAGCCAGCCTCTGTTCCCTCCCGCTGCCCTTCCAAGGCCACCGTTTGTGCCCATCAGTGTAGTGCACAGTTTCTCATCAACTGCAATCCAGATCAATGTCAGTCTTTCAGCCCCTGACAAACCAGAGATCCTCTGGCATCCAGGGAGGCATACAAGCACAGCAGCCCACTGCATCCTCCTGCTGCCACACTCAATAAGTGAGACACGGGCTTAACCAGCTGAAGCAGCCAATGGTTTAGTGAACACGTTTAGATGGGAAAGCCCAGGTTAAGCCCTGCTGAGACAAGGGAATGTTCTGGGCAGGATTAGGAGCAAAGGGGTGGTGATTCTGGGTACAAATAGCCTGCTCTCTTCCCTTGCAATCGGGTCAAGCTCAGGACTCCCAGACCAACAACCTTGAGCCTTGTCTGAGAAGCTTCATGCTCTATGCTGCATAGGTGCTATGAAAAATAATCAACTATCATTCAAAGCTAACTGTACCTACCACCTCTCCTCCTATAAATGCCAGCCTTACTTTCCTTTTGAAATGGATATACTCAAGCACCTGCAAGTTCCATGGTTTTGAGAGATCTATTTTCTAACACTTACTTTCAATTAACAAATATTTGGTGTGTGGCTTTTCAACTAATTCTCTGCCTCTAGCTTAAATTGTGTGAGTTCTTATTTCACCTACTCCTTTCATGCATATTAGGAGGGTCACACTGCTCATGCATTAATCCAGTTTTGTGATTATACATTAAAGAAGGTGCTGATGTGTACGGCTAGCCTTCGGGGAGAAAAGTGGATGTTTTTGGTTAACAAACCGCAGAATTTTCCCCTTCACCTTTTACAAAATAAAACCGGCAACTGCCAAGCATGAGAAAGGAGCTGGTGCAGGCACAAGCCAGCAGCCCTAATTTTTGGTAATCACAACTACCACTCCGAGCAGACAGCGCGTCATGAGTACACTTTCACCATGAAGGAGTCCTGCCCCAGCACGTCACGCAAGGTGTGCCAGATTCAACACTGCCATTTTTGCACCAATAACAGATGCCTTTCCAAGAGCTACGCAGCAGCAAGAACTGAGGTATGAGCATTACAGAGCGACTAGGACTCAAATCCTGTGTTTGCATCTCCACTGCAACGGTCCCTTCTAAGCTTAAAGTAAATGAAATGTAAATTGGTGAACAGCTGCGATGTGGAAGTCTCAGTGCCTCTGCCTAGCATTGCTTTTGGGCAGCAGTCCAAGGCCGAACGAACAGGTTCCAGCCCTTGGGATGGAGCTGTTTGCACTTCCTCCCGGTACTGAAGGCTAAGGTTGCATCAGAAGCAAGAAGTCATCTCCTGTAGTCTAATCTTTATAGCAATCTGTGCCGCTGTGTCATGTAGAGCACAGGGTGGTTTGTTCTATTACTGCTGTTGTTGAAACAAGCAATTTTATATCCAATACAGTAGGACTCTTAACCCAAACACTTGAAAATCACTTTGAAAACACTTCTCCATATTATTCTGCTTCTCAGCCAAGACCTAGCAGCAAAGTGATGCAGGGAGGTCTCGTCTTACAAGTAATGCATTGCTTTTACAAGAAACATTTACTCACACTGTGAAGTCTAAACATAGACCAAAACTAACCTGTGTCTACCTGTCAGAACAAACCAAGCACAGCCTTACCACTCTGCCTTACACGTACAGTCTACAGGGGGTTTCCATAGGTTCACCCATTTAAGACCCTACCTGCGTAACAGGCCCACTTTATTGAGAGACATTGTCCCTCATTCCCTCCATTAGAAAACATAACTTATTCTATGTAGTTCATCTTACCACAGTTAATATTGGAGTGTTTGAAGCAATTACTGCAGAATAGGTATTTTTAGAAATGGAAAACTAGAACCCTTTAGCCTCCAGCCATTAATTAGTCTATTTGGGCTACACTTTAAAGAGGACCTGGAGCAGAACTCTTTGCACAGTGATCTATTAGTCCTTCACAAAGCTCACTTAACCACAGTGCTCATTTAGAAAAGGGAGGAAGCTCATTTTGCTGCTGGTTTTTGGCTAAGCCACTACAATCAGTTGCTTGCCATTGGCAGGGCAAAAGGGTCTTTCCTCGCCTCTTCTTTCTCAACTAATTCTACATTATATTACCTAGCTAATTTGTCATTCATCCGTACTTTTCAGTGGTCTGTTTTCTCACACACTCATTTAAACAACTCCCCTAAACCTCATAAATACTAGCAGAATTACCGAAGCTAACTCTAAAGGAAAGCTTTGGGAGTGTCCCTACATGCATGCAAAACAAGCCTGCCTGTCAGGAAACCGTTGCACATTAAAACTCCCAAACCTCAGTAGGATCCCTGTAATCATCAGTGATCATCAGTGACGACAACACCAAAGGAAAAGCACTTTATCCAGCGGGTGGGACCAGGCAGTATCTTTTGTTTGCAGACAGACAGCAGAGTCAGCGGAGTAGCACAGAGCAGGAACAACAGCATACAAATGTTTCATGAACTTTGGAGACCTCCTGGATAGGATCAGGACACATTAGCCCTCATGGGCAAAGAGAGGATCTCCTTTCCAGCCACGTTCATTTTGTGCAGGCTTTTTTAAAGCAAACAAGAAGTGTGCTGGAAGCTGTGGTTAGCGACAAGCTGAAACACTCTCCAAGTGGTTTAGCCAGGGCAAAAGTGGAACTAGGTATTTCAGTGCAGAAAACTGTCTTCCACTTAAAAAAAAATCACGTTGCTTCTACTGTTTGACTTCAGCCACCCCCTGCGCTGTAATTCAAAGGGATGCTACAGGTCTTGCACAGAATCACCACGAGGAGGGGGAAAAAACCCAACAATTAACTGCAGCCAGGGATATTAACCTTTCACTTCAGACCCAGTGCTGCTCCCACCAGAACCAGCTCACCGGTGTTAACAGAAGGCAGGCATAGTGAGCACAGCGCTTGACTGAGTGAAAATGAAGTGCTGTTCGCACACTGGCACTGCCCTTGGGCTTGAATGACTGCGGCACTGTGCACCACACCAGGGTCTGGTCCATCAGGCATCAGATGTACTCCCTCCACCACGCCGCACAGTGCGGGGAGGGACAACATACAGAGATGGGCTGGAGCAGAGCATGGACTTTGTGTCTCTGTATTTTGACCGGGGGCTATTTTGATCAACCACCAGTCATATGCAGCACTTCATCCTCCTTTCTGAGGCATCATGTGGCAAAGTAAATGCTCAAGTCAACTCACTAGTTCATTGTATTATTTACGCTTCTAATCTATTTTAGTCAACAACCCTGATATTCAAAGATAATGCTTTTCTTGACCCAGAGAGAGAGGTCTATGCATTTCTTATCTAGCATTAACACTTCCTGCCAAGAAACGCAGAGGGAGGGGATCATCTCCTGGAAAAAAAAAGAAAAGCCAAAAAAACCCCTACTCCTTCTTAGCAGAGTGCTTATTGGAAGTCTGATTAAGCCAGCTACAATCTTCACCCTAGAACTGCAGCAATGTTATATCTGGAATGGAATTGGAACCAATTTATTTGCTGTTTAAAAAAATTATGGAAATAAAAACCTGTGGCAACTCCAGGCTTACTACCAACTGATGAATTAGATCAGTGATATTTCATTACTGTTGATCTGTCTGGGCATCTCTGCTCTCTGGATGGTGCTGCATACAACAAAGTTAAACCACGAAGCCAAGTCCTCATGTATTTTCTGGATATACATTTTGTTGTAGCAAACTGAAGGTGCTGTGTTCCCTAACAATCAAGTCCTTAAGACGGAATATATGCAGCCACAGAGAGCAGAAGCATCCCCTTGCTTAACTGCGCTGCTAACAGAAGGGATGGATCAGAGACTGCTACTGGGAATAACTTCAGGAACACCTAAATGGGATATTGTTGTGGTTCAATGAAGCAGTGATGTCTGTAAGTAATTAAAGTATAGCCACTCACGTCTGGTAGTCAGCACCAGTGCCAGCATGTACTTCCAAACATTACAGCACAATCACACCAGTATTGTCTGAGACATGCTCGAGAAGTATCCTTGTTTTATAGGGCAGAGCTATAGAAGCTTTAATGATCTACCCAAACTCTTCACGGTAGCGAATTCTACAAGAAGAAACAGCATTCATCCTCTGCTGCAACCATTCACATCAGAGCTGTAAAGAGCCCAAGACAGCATGAGACAGCAATCCCCTCTTCCTTCCTTCTGCCAACTTCTGCCACATTCATATCAAGAAAATCCTGTCCTCCCAAACACAGGACCTCTGAGACCCAGGACAAGTGTCCCATTTGTCATTCTCTGTGGCCCTAACTAACCTATATGCAGCTTAAACGAAGCTTTCAACGCAGGTCACAAATACATGTTTTGAGGTTAGTTTTGTTGGTTTTCTTTTTCTTCTCCATTTAGGGTCATTTTAATAGTGAGTTTTTCTTTCCTGTTCCTGGCAGAGGTCTTGTCTTTGCTGGAGTACTCTAACTGGTTATAATACAACTAATTTAAATCAGTCAAACTCTCTGGGGTTAAACCCTGGATGGCCCAGAGCAATTGCCCAGCTCATAGAACAAAGGGTCTCGTATCCTGTGATCATATGCTTGAACCTCTCTCCTCAATCTCGGTAATTTATACCAGTTTTGCAATTACTGGAAAACTAGGCTTAAAGTGGTATTTGAGGAAAAAATCAAAACTGAAGAACAAGCAACATTACAAAGCAATGAGTTACAAAATAAGCAGGTTGCTTCTCTCTAAAAAATCTAGATAAATAGCAGCCTTTTCCAGCCTGGGTTCTGTTCATTCAAGGGCAGGTCAAGACATGTAGCAAACACTTACAGCACACGGTTTTCTGCAACTAAAGCTTTGGGTTTCTGCTTGCCCATTTGAGCAGAAATAACTTACCCAGTTTCCCTAGAAGGCATATGGTCTACCAGCACAGACAGCCACATCTGAGAAATCACGTTTCTTGGGAATTGATCGCAACTGCATTGCAGTGAAATGAACTGAGCTGCACCAGGAGCGAGGAACAGGGCAGAGTATGGGGGGTAAAAAGGCAAAATCCGTAACACAGATCAAAGAGTGAATTTAGCCACATGAACTGTTCATAAGCTGTTGCAAGACACTGTGTTTCTTGGTAATGCAACCTACCCAACCATTTGAGAGTAATACGAAACTTGGCCTGTTGTGGAAATCATTTTGGTTTGGGAGCATGCAGTACACAGGGGTATAGGAATGAAAGAAAGCAAGCCCAGAACTGAGCCGAAAACACAGACAAAAAAAAGGAAGAAAAAAAAAACAACCAAACTATAGCAAATTAGGCCTTGCCACATGCAGACGAGTATCAGTCTTGGCTGACCCTCTAGTCCCTAGTAGCCACAGAGGGAAAGGAAATTCAAACCACTGGGTGACACCACATTCTGAATCACAGGACCATCGGATGAACCCAGAACATAACGTTCCCAAATGGAATGAAGAGAAATCTCTGAGCATTGTCTTAAAAACAGAGCTTGAAAGCTGGAGAAATACATCTATCCCAGCTCAACAAAAAAGTGAAAATAATATATACATTAAAATATATTAAAATTAGATGTATAAAAAAATAAATCCAATGCCTGTGACAAGAATAACTGGCCACTCACTAGTTCATTTCATCTCTGCAACCCATATCTAACAGGATAATTTACTTCCAGCAACCCAAAGCAATTTCACAGTGAAAGTTTAATCAAAGATTGGATTTCAGCAAAATCTCTTTAATAGGAATCCGTGACACTTCAGAAAGAAAAAAAATCACTATGTTTTTGACTAAGTATGAACAAAGCTCTTATTCTGATGGGAAAAAAGCTTTACATTTATTGAGGGCAAATCCCTTATCTCTTCTGCAACAGAATCTCCTCCCATCTATGTTGCCAGCTACAAGTGTGACACTGTACAAACATACCTGTTGCTATTCTTGTCTTATTTGCAACTGGGATAACTGTTTACAAACAATTGCTCTGTCAGATAAAGAAACATACTCAGAAGCCAAAAGTTTTGTTCTCCATTTTCCTTGTAGGTTCTATTAAAGATATACGAGATCTCAGACAGTACTGGGTTTTTTGACATATCTTTAATCCTGCATTAACTCTGATCAGTTGCATAATGACAACTTTGGCATGGGAGAATTAATCCATCATTCCCAAGGTGACATTAACCTGGACCTGGTTTTGCCAACTATGGTATAGGGAAAGGTCTTTGAAGGCTATCAGTTTGCTTTCTTTGGCTAGAAATGTTCAGCTTTACACCAGGTCTCCTTGACACAAGGTCTCACTTTATACCCACAAGAAACTGAGGTAGAGGAAACAAACTCTCCAAGTTCAGAGAGAACTAGGAGTAGAAACTTAAGCTTTTCATTCTGCATTTACAGACTGCTAATTCTAGCTCATATACCTACTACCAATTTTGCTGTGTTTGTCCATGACAACTTTATACAGCTGCAAAGCAGTTATATTGATTAAAAAAATTCTCTTCAATATTTTACTGGGTTCTCCCAAACCACCTCACTTTAATGAGCAAATTTGTTTACATTGTCTGTTGCCAGCTGCTGCAACACTTAAGAAGAATTTAGTTAAATGTCAATTTCTTTAGAAAATATCAGTTCATATCATTTTGGCCTTTAAGACCATACTTTATAATACTACCGTTGTGAACACTGCCCTTCCTACACAGAATTAATTCAGAAACAGGAGAAGCAGAGCATTCAGCTGCAGCCATCGTGTACATACAAAGGAGCTGCTTGAAGACAGAACAAGGAAGAATTTGCCAGCTCCACTTGTTCAACTACTTCTGTCACCTGGGACATGGTGCTCACCTCCTGCCTGCTGCCAAGAGCCTGCTGCGCCTACCTACAAGTCAGATGACTGTCAACTACTGAAAGCTTGCAATCTTCCTGGCAAAACTGGGCACAAACAGGCAACAATTTTTTACTTGTAGACTGCACGAGTCAGGGACAGCCTCTAATGCACCACAGGACTCTCGCCACAACCCTGAGAAAAATAATAATTAACACTAAGAGTGCCAAATGGAGCTTTAATATTTGCTTTTCTTCTGCTTCGGCAACAAGCCAAGAGGAAGACTGGCCTTCTAAAGGGACCGAGTTTAATTTGCTCGCGTTCCTTACAGCGGGAGACATTGTATGAGTTTCAAGGGCTGCCTGGATAACTCAAGCACGTGCCTGCACCAACCCACTCCAGCAGCATGGAGCGCAGTGAATGGACTGGCCCGCGCTGGTTATGCCATGCCAAACGGATGAGATATGAGCACCAAGCAGATGCAAGCTTCTTCCCAGCTTCTTGCTGCTCACCAGCACTTCTCCTGGCTCTGTGAGCAACTGGGAGTTTCTTTCCTTCTGTGCTGGGAGCAGGAACTTGCATCCATCGGCAATCTACCCAAATGGAACATCGGGGAGCTCGGTAACGCAACGCGGTTCCAGTCACGTCAGGGCCGTGGTCTAAATCAACATCTACTTTCCGCCAAGTTGGACCACCTCAAGCCTATCTGCACAAGCTTTGTTAGAAGGAAGAAGATTTTTTTCACCTAGCACGAGTTACTACCGCGGCGGCACCCGCGTTACCCCACGGGCGCGCAGGACGCACGGCCCAGGCCGATGGGACCCCTCCAGACCGAGCAGGCCCAGCCGGGGCCGCCGTCCTGTGGGGCTTCGTGT
>JAVJGI010000063.1:10003150-10025651 GCA_035590275.1 Ibycter americanus | reverse complement strand
CCGCGTTCAGCAGGGGCATGAGCTGCAGAATAATTTTCCGCTGCAAAATAATCGTGGCTGGGGAGAGGGACGTGTTGCCACTGAAGCAGAAGAGGGGGGACGAAGAAGGAGCTGGTTGCCTGCCTGTTAGACTCCGCGCTTCGGGGCTGGCGTGGCAGGGTATAATCTATAAGAACGTGTGACTAAACTGTGAAAAAGGTTACGGAGATGTATTCCTGCTGGCAATGTCCCGTTGGAAAGGGGGCAGTGAAATAATGCCTGGTTCATCCAGTTCCCTAGCCAATTGGGATGCTGTAGTAAATGCCACCCACTCAGTACTAAAAGCATCCTGTGTTTTTTGCAGGAAGTTCTTGGGGATTAGGAAATTTTGACGTGGACGATGTGCAGAAGGCCCCCCTAGACTGTCTGAATTGGTCATTGTTCCGGCTTTATTTCATTGCTTGCTTTTGTGCAGTTTCCCAGTTTCCAACATGGGGCCCCAGTTTATTTCTGTTCAGAGAGAAAAAAAAAAAAAAATCCAGCTGGGCAGGAGGTCAAATTGGTGATGCAGACTCTTTCCCAAACATTGGTGTGAGCCTGCTCACATGATTTATTATTTGTAAACACTGACCCTGATGTTGGCCCTGCCTGTTCTGAGATGTTTGCCAGCTGCTGCTCAGTCTTTATCAGATTTCACTTGGTCGCACCCTGCCACCCCTCTTGCAGTGCAGCGCTCCTCCATAAGATGAAGGAAAAGGTGTAGGAGGCTTCCAAAGCAAGAACCACCTCCAGCTGGTCACAGAGCTTAGGGTCCAAATCCACCTCATCCGTTAGCCTTTACGTGTCTGTGTGAAATCAAAGCTCCACGGTGCCATGCACCAGGCACGTACCTAGGCAAAAACACTCTTTACGCTCGAAAACTAATATTCGCAGTCGTTGTATGGGAATCCTGGGTGTGAATCTACCCGAGATTCTGCCTTAAGTGCTCAGCTGGTAGACAGGAGTGATGGGTAGACACTAGATGATGTCCCACACTGATCTTAATGTCCATTCCTTTGGTGGTCCTCAGGCAAGGAGAGGTGAATTCCAAAGACTCCTACTAAGCTTGCTCAAAGCAGAGTACCGCCAGCTTTGCCATGGAGTCACACAGGATGGGTGGGCAGCACAAAATCCTTCTGAAAATCATAGAGAATGGACATTGCTGGACCCACACCTGCGATCGTCTTTAATCTTATCTTGGCATTGCTGCTGTGATGCTGGACTGGCAAAGGGGCACGGCAGGTTTTGCAAGCCAAGTAATTTTGTTTCACATCCATTTTTTAATAGAGCTGGACTTACTCCTGAAATAAATATTCTGCAAATATTTGCAGCAGGATTTGCTGTATTGTGTGAGCATATCAGTGTAATTTCCTCTGAAATGCACAGCCTGAAACATCTGTTACTTGACTAGCATAAGCTGGGCAGCAGTAGATGCTGGATCTGGCACTTTTGTTTGACTTTTCTTGTTACTTTGGGCAGGGTGGTGGTGGTGGTGGTGGTGATGTTCCTGTAGCAGATATTTCAATCTACTAAGATTTAGGCTGAAAGCCAGCACAGGGAATTAACATTTATTCTCACTATAAAGTTTCTCTATTTGACAAGGTGCAATTGTACCAGTATGTATGGTGTCAAACATATTCCAAACAGTCTAGAAATGATAAAGCTCAAGATTCTTCAGGCTTGTTTCTGATCCCCCTGAGAAGTAGGCTTATGCTACTGGGATTTGTGGTGCTCAGGTGAGAAGCTGCACAGCAGGAGGAAGAAAAGGAAGGTGTTACCCTTGTGCAAAGTGCAATTAATTCCATTTGTACCCTTGCTCTGTCCCCTGCCTTCTAAGGATCTTATTTATGCCGCCTTCTGCCTGGGTCTGAACATAACTGGATTTAACCAGCCTCTCTATGATGTTGGTTAGCAATTTGGATGCCTTTTATTGCATTCCTTGCATTCAGTTAGGTTCTGATCAGCAGTGTGGGGGTAGAGGTGTGACTCTGTTTGGAAGTTGAACCTGCGGAGTTGGGGGTCCCATAATTCATACCTCTTTGTACCTCTGGCATGAACCCTGCATGTCTTTTCCGCTGGAAGATGTCAGAGAAATGCAGGCATGACCAAACGCAGAGTGTTTCAGGAGGCTGGTGCGGAGATTATTTGTCAGTGGTGCTTGGGGCCACATGTGAAGCTCTCTGGAAGAAAGAGGACTCTTCCTCTTGGCTTAGGTGACCCTTTCATCGAACTCTGCATTGCTTGTTTGTGGAGGAGTTGAGCATGTATCTGGAGGTGTCTGTGACCTTCTGCGAGGAGGTGGAGCAGAGCTGCTGGCTGGCACTCTGCAGCATTAGTCCTGTGGCTCACCAAGTGAACTGTAGAGAATGTCCCCTTCACGTGGACAACATGGGATGGATGGGTGGACGTGTAGCACCCGGCAGTTCTGATGTTCCTTTTGGCAAAGGATTGCCTCCTTCTATGGCTGCCCTTAAATGTTGCACTTGGAGCCTGAAGGACCTAGACTTAGTCTAGGGTGTCTGCATTCTGCAGTGCAATGGGACATTATATTCTACCACATTGTGCAGGATGCTGAGAAACTACTCAATTACAATTTAATTTGGTTTTGTTCTTTAATTAGGACAGATTGGGCTTTGTTCCCATCTGTTTAGTAGAAATCTCAAGTGACCGATTTTAGGAAAATAATATCTAAGCTCTGATCCATTTTTTTCTGAGATATGCAAGGTATTTAGTTCAGTCTTTTCCCCTCCATATATTAAAAAGGCTGAACCAGTGGAAAATGGCTGAACTTGCTTGAGAATGAGGCACAAAGCCCCAGGAGGTAGTATATCTCCTGAGGACTTCCCAGCATCTCAGCTAACTTTAGACAACATAAACTCATCCAGCTGTCCTTGCTGTCTTAACTTCCTTTGGAGCCAGAAGAGGGAAATTTTACCCCAGAAGAGAAAAGACTAAACCAGCCTCAAGAAACATGATACTGGAAAGGAATCCTGAAACTGTAAGGAAGAGGGGAAAGGGCCCTCATCTCGAGGGTGGCCATGGAGTAGGATCTTCGAGGTTTTCAGTCCTGCAACAAAGAGCAGCAATTCAAAGACTCAGCTCTCAGAATAACATTATACTTGCTCTTCATATCAACATTCAAACAAGTAAATAGGCTGTTGGAGCAGAGGAAGCGTGGAAGCTTTTTTACAGTCCCATTCCTAAAAATACCATTGAAGTGGGAAGCAAGACATCCAAAATCTCTGTCAAATGGCAGTATCCAAAAGAAATATTTGCAGATTGTTGCTATATTAATAATCTGTAAATATTGCTTCTGAATTTTAAATTGACTTTGCAATCCTAGCACCATATTCTCAAGATAGTGAGGAGTTTTTCAGTAAATGTATTTGAGGTGAAGTTTTGGAGAACATAATTTGTTTCATGTGGCTTCAGGTTTTTTTGTTTGGGGTTTTTTTGAATGGGTTTATTTTTTTTCCTCGTAGATGCTTTACTGATATTTCACATGTCATTTGCCTAATTTGGGAATCATTCCTGGTTCCTGGTCTGGAATGTAGGATTTCGCAACTGTGTTCTTCAATGACATCATGTGGTTTGTTCTGAACAGAGCAGTAATAAATAAAAGCAAGGGGAGTTTAGCAGCCCTTCTAGAATAAACATTTTATCTGAATAGTCATCTTTTGAGGATTTGGACTTATTTGTGGGGTCTAGATTTTACCTAGTAAGTCACATTTTCCCTGTATATAGGACAAAGAGTCCCACGTGGGTAATGAGGAAACTACGTCTTGGTTCCACCTTCCCCTTAGCAGTGGTTGATGTGAAAGCCTGCACTCCCAAGAGCTTTGGTAGAAGAACAGGGCTTTGAGAAGTTGAGAGGAAATTCACAGTCAGTGAGAAATGCAGAAAGTATTTGATTTCCTTTCTGATGAGAGCACGCTTTTCTTTCCTGATACAAACATAAACCTCGAGGAGAAGGCTTTGCTGATGGCAGGGGTGGGAGGTGGTGTCACTTTTCTCCCTGCTGAGCTGTTCTTCCAGTTTACACCTGTTCAGTATCATTATAAGTCTGAGCTGTCAGTAGCAATTGCACTTTCTGTAGAAGAGTCTGGTGCTGGCTAAATAAAACAAGCGAGAGTGTTTCTGTATGCGATTGCTTCTGGGAATGGCGGATTTCTGTATTTATGGATGCCTATTACAAGAGCATCCCCATTTGTTGGAGAAGGCTCTTCCTGCATTGCTTAGCAATGCATATGAAGCTCAGGCTGCCCTTTCCTTTGTGCTCTCTGAAGGCCTCCAGGCAGCACCCAGATGTATTTTTAGCTCTCAGAATAGGGGAGAATTTGAAAGAAATTGTGCAGAGAAGAAATAAGCAAAGGAGTTGAAGCTGGCTCAATCGCTGGGTTTAGGCAAGCTGGATTTGCAGGAATGAATATGTGTTTCTCTGTGAGAGATGAAATGTATACAAAATGAGGCAAAGTACCTTCCCAAGGGTTTTCTGCAGAAGTAATACACCTTCTGGACAAAGACCGGAGTTCCAGTAAGGAAGGAAATAAAAGTGTAATGTGTAAGGGATCAGTGCTACATGAGCACACCTCTGACGTCTCAAAACTAAAAATCCAGGCTACTAGAAAAGATATAAATTCAAGGAACGACCAGGTCTCTATCAGAGAGTCTTTGAGTTTGGATGTCAGACAAGAAAACACATGGTAATTGCAAGGATTAATCATTCTTCCAGTGACTATTGATAGATAACCTCAACCAGCAGTGCAGTAAAACTGCAATGCCTCATCTATCACGAGTGGTCTGAGGGCTGCTGTGAAGTCTTATTGCTAATTAAAGACCAGTGATCTAGAGCCAGCAATAGCTTCAGATATACTTGGACAAGTCTGACTCCTTTGCACATTCCTAGTTAGCACATTATATTAGCCTGTTATTCCTATAACCCTCTAAAGCATTTATGGCTTTTTACAGACACTTAAAAGCCAGTGTTATTGCTGCGGAAGGCTGGCAATTGAAGTCTATGATAAGCAGCAGATTTCTTTTAAACAAAGGTTGGTGCAATCATTAAGACGGGGTACAGAGATTATCTCTTAAACAGGTTCCTACAGTATCACTAATATACACAATGTCGCAGTGTAGCAGTTAATCTGAAAAAAACCAGGGAAAAGAAGGACACCAGTAAACCACAAATCTTTGTTTAGTTTGGATAACAATAATCAAAGAACACAAAAGCCGATTATGACTTTGCCTCCCACTGCTTCGCTGCCTATTCATGCGGTTCGCCCTGGCTGGCCCGCTGAAGTGCAACCTGAAGGAAGCTGACAAATAATTCAAGTAATGTATTTTTTTTTTTTTTAAGATAATTTGCAGATTGTGTCCTTAGACTGTTTTTCTTCATCTCAGCTGCATAAAATAAACTCATTGGGATGGTAGCTGCTAATCTTGCAGCCTCAGATGGCTTTGGGGTTTATTGATGATGTTAAAGTGACTGCCAAGTAACAGGACTCCATCCAGAATTACAAGTGACCTGGATGTGAAAAAAAATCCACCAAACCAGAATTGGATTTTAACCCCTACGTACGCTATCTCGCAGTCCAGCTGAACTGTTGTCACCCCCAGACAAGGCTCTTCTTACATTGTCATCGCAGGAGAGCTAGAGCAGGTCAAAGGGGAAATATGTGCACTGTAATAGTATTTCTCATCCATCAGTACCTGCTCACCTATGTCTTTAAAGCCCTGCACAGGTATAGGAAGCAGAGAATCCACCTGAGCCCTTGTAGGATACTGCACTAACACATCATGGTCATTGCCACTATGAAAGCAACTCTGACAAATGGAGCAACATGACAAACAGAGCGCAGACATCCCTTTGGAGTGTGTAGCTGCTCTCCAGAAACGCTGAAGCTCAGAGTTGCTGTGTGACTTACGTATCCATCCCATGGTGGAACAGCTCACCCTGACGGGCGCCTCTGGAGAGGTTATGCGCTCTCTCCATGCTGCACCATGCCTGTGGTTGGAGTGACCCCACTGATCCTGGGTGCTCTTTTGTAAAGCATGTACCACGTCAAAGTGCCACAGAAGAGCTCGTTATTGAGAGCAACACAGCTTGCCAAACATCTGCTTGCAGTTCACCGGAATCCTAACACCCGATGGAGCAGGGATGAGGCAAACTGCCTCCCAGCTCTGCTGAAACATTCCCCTTTAAGCAGCAGCAGACTTTAGTTCTGGTTTAACAGAGCAATGCCTGGAGCTGTCATCCCCTCACCGGCCTTTCCCCTGGAATGACAGTCATATTGATTTGCCTGGAATAACTCTCTGGGTGGAGCAGGTCCCCTGGAAGCTGTGAGATTAAGCCCTTGTGGCATTTTGTTACAGTAATTAGTGGATAGATGTGCAAGTGGCACCCACTCTGGGGAAGGCAGGAAAACATCTGTTAACATCTGCAGCCAGGCTTCCAGGCCCCCGGTGTGAACCAGACCTAAGACTGTTCCGTGGCAAGATGAATACTGGGAGGAAGACATCCCAAAAGGTGTAGTGACAGGGGGAAATCCATGAGCTCTTGCCATGGTTTGTTGCTTTCAAAAAGGGCTGGATGCTGTGGCTTATTAGTGGCACCTTTGTTTAGTTGTTTTTGCTGTGATTTCCATAGGATTTTTCTGGTTTTACTTTAGAAACATGAAGCCTTATCTTTGTTTGGCTGGAGGGTGTCTAAGGATGAGTGGAGAAATAGTAGGATTAGGACCTTGCTAGATCAAAAGATAAAAGATAAGCAATCAGGAAAGGAAGGATTATTTTTTAAATTGCTAGAAACTCCCTGTTGCTTGTTATCATCTATTTAATTCAAATATCGGAAGGACACCTGCAGTAAGAATCTAGATGTTCAGAAGATTCACATATCTCATCACTTTAAAAAAAATTCACACCTACTTCTCACTCTGTTTAAAAAGCAAAGCAGAAAGGGAAAATGTCTTGATAGTTCTCAAATAACAAACAAGTTCTTTCAACTAAATTCTTGAGCCTCTGTTACACAGGAAGAGTAGGTGTAAAATATATTTGTTTCCTTTACGGAGCACTTTAAATCAACCATATAAATGTCACTTCCCACTACACAAATTGTCACTTAAGCCAGCCTTTGTGAACTACAATTTCTACCCATCTCTTCGTTTTGCTGCCTGAAACACCATTTAAAATGTTTTCAGCATCACCCCAAATACAGCTGATGATTTTTGGAAGCAAGCACTAGATAAGGTTGGCTGTAAAGAATTTGCTTGGCACTAAACATCTGCTGTCAGTGCTGTTATCAGCCGTAAACCTTTCCTCACCTGTGGGATGCTAATAGGTTCATTGCAGTTGAGATGAAAGGTGCCTAGTCCGCAAGCCTGTCCTGTTTCTCCCCATTTTCTTTCCCTAGTCCAAACACCTGAAAGAATGTAGTGTTTATGAAGGTAGGAGTCCAACAGCACTGTTTGGAGCCAAACATAAGATACAATCATCCATAAGGAGGCTAATTCACCGTGGTCCTAGCTATGAGGATTTGCTAATCTATCCTCTGCTCCAACTCCTGTCCCCTGCCAAATCTGCTGTGCCTCTAAATCCTGAGCACCAAGACGCCTCTGAATCCTGAGCACCAAGTACAAGCCAGATGTACTTACTATCTTCCAGTGTACCATAAACCTCATCTCCAATCAAGCCCCTTAAAATTTCAGTCCTAAACTTTAGGCACAACCCTACCCAGTGAATCCTTGCTGGTAGGGTGAACCTTGTTAGAGCATTAAACCTCACACAGTCCAGGGAACAGCACACCCATTCTCTAGAAGAAAGGCTGATAGAAAAATCAACTCATTTGAATTCAGCTTGGAAGAATTTCCACTTTATGTCATGCTTCCTGCCAGCAGAATGCAAAGCCTTTTTATCAGACTAAACCTTCTCCAAATCCCTGGGCAGTGGGTAATAATGTCTGCTTCTATAGTGTACTTCAAAGTGTTTCTTCAAAGCCTTCGCTACCTGCACAAGACCATAATGACCTTTATTTCACAGAGAGATAAAGCCATGCTCGGGAGCAGAGTAGGCCAATGGAGTAAGGTGCAATGGCACAGTATGCTCTGCATGCGGTTGTGTGCGTAGCGCTTTGGCGGAGCAATGCGAGTGGTAAATTGGAAAGTGCTTCTAGGTCACAGAAAAATGGAATCATGCAGACAGTTGCTCCACAGGCTAGTGGGCATTAGCTAATGCCAGACAGGGTGAGGTGGACCTACATGCAGAGGTCATTCCTCTGCTCCCACCTAATACAAATAAATCCCTTAGCACTGGATGCTCTGAGGCCACTTAAAGCCACCTGGCATTGGGTTCTCTTGTCCCAGTTCCCTGCCTGCTCTGCTCTGTCCTACCATTCCTCCAGAATATCCTTTTCTAGCTGCTGATGTGGGCTCTCAAAAGCAGGGATCCCACAGCATGGCAGGGAAACCTGCACAGAAGAGCTGCTCTCGACTAAACTTGCCCAGTTCCCCTAGGGCTTGCAGATCAATGATCCATTTGCAGTTGAGAGTGTCCCTGGGAGTCCTCTGTCTGCTCCTGGTGCCCTTTTCCTCCGCCCGAGAGGTGCTGGGAGAGGGGTTAAGGGAACTGCAGGCTACCAGCACGCCACAACAGATTCTGAGTCCTAGCCCCTGTTTGGGATCTCTACAATCCCTCCTTAAATCCAGGCCCAAACAACTAAAACAAAGGAAAGACAGTAGACATTTTCACTTGTGAATTTTCATCCACCAGCAGAGGAGCGAGTGTAGATTTCAGAGAAATAAGAGAGAGTTAGTTACGCTTCCCTGAATAATCCACTCTTGTCAACAGAGGTTGCTAATAGAGGCTCTGCCCAGGCATTTGGATGGAAATTAATGCATTGAGGAGACAAAGCCTGGTGCAGTTTGCAGGCATGACGCTAGCTCAGTGAATGGAAATGATACATCGAGTTTTATTATAGAAGATTCTTGGTAGACATTTTTATTAAATGGCTTGTCTGCTGAAGGTGCTAAAGGATTCTCTGTCGTTTTCCTTCTGGCTTGCTGTATCATGTATCGCTAGGGCTTCAGATGGAGCATCTCCCCATACACTGCCCTTTTTGGGCTTTTCCCCCACGGCATGATCTTAATGAGCATCACCTTTAAAGCCTATAGGCATCAGGAGATACGAGACTTCCAGTCTGCCCAGCTCTGAGATTCATTGCACTGAGAGATTTTGAGTCAGAGTTTCTAGTCTATCCAGATTCCTTTGCATTATCTTTCTGGTTTCCCTGGTGTTTGTGATGCCTTTCAACTTCGTGTCACTTTTGTGAATGCCTGTCATCCTTTTGTTCAGTCCTTCTTTAGAGTCATCAATAAAAATGTCAAAAAAGACCAAAGACCTGATCTCTGTGATGCCCTAATAAACATAATTCTATAACACAATAACTCCCTGTTTAGTATTCCTTTTTGTTTGCAGCTGCTCAGCTGTGATTTGGTCCATGGACTATTGTATTCAGATCATCCAAAGAGCTAAATTTTATGATATGATATCAAATGCTTTACCAAATCCAAACATGCCCACAGATTTTTAAGATCAAAAAGAAGCATGAGAGCATCAAATCTACTCTTTTCAATCCTCAATTGAGCTTGCCAATGGGTATCACTAAAGCATCTTTTCCAGAATGTTTGGATTTGAAGACCCCATGAGATGGGAAATCAAATTCTTTGCTTCATTAATCATACGTATTCCTTTTTTTGTTTTAAAAAACTTACTGTTAATTTTAATCAGGCTTTGCTTTCTAGACATTGGGTTTGTGTCTTTTTTCTCTAGATTAAACGTTGTCTAGTGTCCAGCTGTTTCTTGCTACGCTTATTGATGTTTCATGCAGTGATCTTTTGGGTTTTTCTTCTTTTTTTTACTAACACTGCTCTTGATTCTGCAAACTCTTCTTTTCATACGTGTACCTGCCTGTAGAAGTCAGCCAGTCTCTGTGATGAGGAGGATCTGCTTTCATGGGGCAATTTGCAGGCTTTGAGCTAGAGTTTCTAATTCTCCCTGTAAACAGCTATCTGTCAGCTCTGGCAAGGCTCCCTTTCCTGCACATCTTGCTATCACTTGTGGGTTCCCTGATGTACTTTAATTTTCATGTCTCCATACATAACTCATTTTCGATCGTATAAAAACTTAGATAAGGTTCAAGATGATCTATGAACAATGGTCATGATTCCCTACACACTCAAACGTGGACAAATGCAGAGCAACTGCTTTGAAGTCAGCGATGGAAAACAGGTATAAATGTCAGGGGAGACAGACACAATCTCTTTTGATATCTCTGGAGCAGGTCATGCAGAAATAGCATCCCAAAAAATATCCATGACCAGCTGTTCATCCTGTGCCTCCAGCCATTCTCCATATACCTCAGATCCCATCTCCCAGCTGACAAGAAAACCAACTAATCAAAAAAATGGAATTACCTAATTTTCTTCCCCATTATCTGAGGCTTATAACAGAAATGTGAAATGACCTGCTGTATTTCAGTAGCAAAACTGAAGATGCTAGACTCTCAGGTCTCAATTCTCACTACATCATATTTCCATTTGCAAAGGTCAGGGTCAAGCCTGGTGGGGTTTTTTGTTCAGGAAAAGCTCCCTACAGATTAAATGGGACTCTTTCAGAATTAAAGAGGGAAGGGGGAAAAAAGGAAAGAAAGTGCCACAGGATTTATTTAATGGGAAAAACCTACTTCTCAGGTGGTATAATTGAGGGTAGTTCTGCTGACTTACACCAGCTGAAGACGGGGGGCATCCTGTGCTCCACTGCCTCACCCCAACAATCGTGGCCAGGATGATCTAGGCTTCACTCTGTCCTTTCATTTCAGCCAACGAGGGCTGTGTCATGCCTTTCTGCATGGGAAGGACAGTGACGCGCCTGCCATGATGTGGATTCGGGGATTCCCCAGAGCCATTGGTGGAGAGGAGGCAGGCAGCTCTCTCCTCACACTCATACCTGTGATGGAAAGTAATCCCACAGGCAGGGAATCAAGAGGAGGGAGAAATATTTAAACGTTTTCTTTACTTGCTCAACCTCTGAGTCCAAATATATGGGTGTGGCTTCAGCTTGAGAGCTGTATATCATAGAATCATGGAATCATAGAATGGTTTGGGTTGGAAGGGACCCTAAAGATCACCTCATTCCACCCCCCCCACCACAGGCAGGGACACCTCCCCTGGCCCAGGCTGCTCCCAGCCCCATCCAGCCTGGCCCTGAGCACTGCCAGGGACGGGGCACCCACAGCTGCTCTGGGCAGCCTGTGCCAGCGCCTCGCCACTCTCGTAGTGATATAAGTAAGTAAATAAGGACCTGTAAGCTGTCTTAAGCTTGTAAATCTCCCCGTTATCCTGAGAAATCAACTGACGTCATGGGTCAGACTCGCCAGAACATACTTCATTACTCTCATTACTCAAGGTTGAAAGCAAACTCCAGTGCAGCCTACAGAGCTCGGACTTTGCAGAGCAAACAGAAAGCAAGACAAGTCCACGGAGCTGGTGTCACCACCAAGGCAGGGAGCAGAGCTGAGGTGCTTCCTCTCCTGGGCAGTAGCATTAGAGGACCATGGCCGGCAGCTGGCTGTGATGCCATGCAGAGCTGGTGGTGTGTTCAGTTTCCTGGCATCAGGGTTGCCAAGGAAGCAAAATTCGCAGCATGTCCTCCATGGCCGTCTGCCTTGTCTCATAAAGCATCAAATACATCAAGGATATTTCTGCCCTGCGACATCATCTAGATGCTTGCCGGTGTGTTTGACTTGCATGGTAGTAAAATGCCACAAAGTGAAATGAATTATTCCAGAAGTGGAGAAGGTAAAAAGCTCTTTGCTGTGAGCTTAGTGCCACAGCAGTGGGAAATGAATTTGCTCTTGGTTTCACAGTGTCAGAAAGGCACACATTTTATTTCTGAGTACCAGACCTCTTCATCCCTGCTCATGTGCCTAAGTGTCAGCCCCAGGCTATGAATTCAGGCCAGGGTGTGCTTGCCAGGGCCCCGCAACAGCTTTTCATAACATGCTGCTCTCGTGGCTTCCCATGTCCTGCACCTCTTCGCAGGTGTGCAGGTGATGGAGGGCACGGGACCTGCCTGCAGTTTAGTGATGACTGAGGTAGAGACATTCTTTCTTCCCCAGCCATCTTTTTGCAGCAGAGGCTGCAGCAGGACTGTGGAAATGCAGGTTTGTCAGGGGACAGCGAAGCCAGAGGTATGAAAGGGAGCAGCTTCTGGGAAGTGAGGAAGAGGGAGAGTGAGTCAGGTAGGAGCACTGATCCATGTCCTGCCCTGTGAAGCTGCTGCAGAGCACATCAGGGGCTTTTTGGAGAGAGAGAGGCCAAGCCCTGGCTGGCAAAGTTACATCCAGACAGTTGCAGTGATGAATGGGATATGATTCATGTAGCAAACGTGGACCCATGATGGAAATCACTTTTGCTGGGGAATTGATGATGCTTGGCATAGGTCAGTTCATCTCTTCTGCTTCCCTGCCCCTCTGCCCTAGATCCTGCAGGACACAGAGACCACAGCTCACCTTCCACCAGCCCCAAGCATCGCTCAGGTTGTAGGAGTGACTCAAGGCATCTGCAGGGGTTGGCTCTACTGGAAGGATGGACAGTTGTCCAGATCCATTTGTAGGCAGCTGAGAGTTGTTCAGGAGCTGAAAAGAGCTTTGCAGTCCCCACTGCAAAGCTGCCCATGGCTGTAGTGACTTTATGCCAAGACTTACAGTGACTTCATGCTGCAGGCTATGCAGTCTGGGCTAGATGAGCAGATCATGAGAGAGCCAAGGGGTCTAGAAGAGGATGCTTCTCAGTTCAGACTGCAAGTAAGAGTGTAAGTTGCAATGGGGCAAATCCTTGGTGGGAAACAGCAGAAGGAATGAAAGCTGGAGGCTTTGTGCTCCTGTGTGAGAAGGTGTTTGGGAATCCAGGGATAAGAGGGTCCTTTTAAGCTCCTGTTTCATTTTGCATCAGGCTGTAGCAAAGAAACAATACGAGAACAGTGGTATGATCCAGGGCCAGGACTCCAGTTCTCAATGATTAAGAGGTTAAATCCAAGCAGTTTTGTAACTTTCTTTTCCCAAGTTCAGGACCATCTTGTGGAACCTTTCGGGATAACAGAAGGAAATTTTCCTCCTCATTGGAAGCATCATTGCCGTGTGATGCAGGCAGACTGGGAAGAACCACGAGCCGCATGTGCTTGGAAGAAGAATGCCAGCCTGCCTCAGAGATTGGTGTTGCTGCAGCTTTCTCTCCTGCTATATTTCAAGAGGGTTTTAGTAACTCTTGGGTCCTCTTAAAACAGATTGTTTGATTCTTGGCAGTATATTTTGAGCACCCAATTTGTTTCATGGCGCAGAAGCATTTGTGGACCATGATGTTTCTATGTCAACACATGCTTGAGGAGGTAATTTTTTCACCAGAAGTGGCAGGTGTTAGAATCCAGATCAGAGCTCTCTCCACATCATTATTTTTAGTAAAGGACTTTTTTAATAAGACATGTTGATATGTTTTTTCTGTGTGGGATTAAAAGCACTTCAGGCTCATGCACAGAATTCTGCTTTATAAATCTGTGGGAGTGCAGATTTTCTCCGCTCTTGTCCACTCTTGTTATATTGCCTTTGTGAAATGGGAATAATAAACCTTGTCTGCCTCCTGAAGGGGCAGAGAATTAACTCTTTGAAGTTTGTAAGACCATATAAATGCCTTGCTATTATTAAAGTTACTACTACTCGGGGCTTTTAAACAGCGGCCACATTTCACTTGAGAGGAGGTTGCCTTGAACTGGTAGGTGAAGCAAACACAGTATATCAGGGTGTTACACTGAAAAAAAGCTTTGGGATCTGTTAGGTTGAAAGGCACTATATAAATATGAGTTATTTGTAGAAATGGATTTTATAACCCTATCATTCTCCTCTGTTGTACCTCTTAATCTAAGGGTTTTGGTATCCTTTATGAACACTTAACAAGACTTACATTAAGCTTCAAGCCTCTTCAGTGCACATATTTTACGTTTACATTGAGTCAGTGCAATGGGGACAGATACATTGTTTTTGCCCAGCTTACACAGCAGGTCAGTGATGGACCTGACTGGCCTGCTTTGGTAATTAGTAATTCATAATGACCCGCTGCACAGAAAACAGCGAGAGAAATGCAATAGCTTTAGGAAGGTGTGGCCTCTCAATGCTGCCATGCTGTTTTGGAAGATTCACCGCCTCTTCCTCTCCTTGCAGCTTTTCTAGGAATAGCTGAAGACTGATGGTCTCTCTTGACAAATGTAGGCTCCTGCAAAGTAGTTTCAGATCACAAGCACAAGGGCCAGTCTCCAAGCCTGGCGTCTCTGTGTTTGATCTGCATACACCCGTTCCCATACCTTTCATAAATACTGGAACAAGAGAAATAAATGAAAGCCTTTGAGTGTCCCAGTTAATGCAGGTATGGAGACCCAATGGAGAACCTGCGACAATGACCTGGTATTTCAGACAATTCTGTATTCGGAGTGCCAGACTTGATTGCTAGAAGACATAGGAGTTAGGCATATAAGCATTTCTTGAAGGAAGATGCCTGAGGATTTCACTGTTCCTAGTCCCTACATTTCTATGCTGGGAACCTTTTGAATCTGCCTTGAATCTCTGTCAAAGGAGCAAAAACATTTTTTCTAACCTTTGATTTAGTATTTCTGCTTGAGGAAGAAAGAATCAAATTTTGACCCATGATACCCTAGAAGTGCAAAATGACACTGATGGACAGTAGCTGTTTCAGCCTGTGTCTGGTAACTCTAAGCCTTCAAAGCTGCAGAGCAACAACAGTGCAGTGCAGCTCTCTGGCCCGTCTCAGGCAAAGGCTCTTCTCATGTTGTTGTCAAGACAGTGTGTATAGGAAGGTAGCAGTGTATTAATGTGTAGGGGAGGAAAGCCAAGAAATTGGTTGCTTGATTTTTCTAGTGTCAAGCTTATACCAAGTTCTGTAAGCCAACAGAGGCCACAGGGATGCATGGACAAGCCCACAGCACTTCTCTGGGCACAGGTTTGCAGGGAGGTTCTCCCTCACTCAGTGACCTATCCCCCCTCTGTGGGAATCTTCCAGCTCCTAGTGCTGGAACAACATCTGTGTACACCGTCTGTCAGGGAGTGGAAAGCAGAGTCCTTCCAGTCATCTCTGCAATCTGCTTTCGGGCCTCCTAACCTTGTCTTTAGCTTTGTAATATTTAAAAAAAAGCAAACATTAGGTTTCCCCTGTGTTTGTTGATGAAGCCCATGTCCTTGGCTTACCAGATGGTAAATTTGTCCAGTCTTAGCTCCGGTATCTCAACAAGTACATGCAGGCCACAAATTGGTATGTGCAAAGGAGACTGTTATTGCAGGGAACGGACTCTAAAGCTCCTTGCTGGGAAGGTGCAAAGCAGGCAGTCACAAGAGCAGAGGCTGCCTGTGCAAGGTGAGCTGCCGATGGGGTTGCAGACCCTCTCCTGCTGCCTGTCCCTGCCTTGCCACTGCCAGCTCACGCTGACGTGCCACAGAAGGTGCCACCCTGCCCACCTCTTCTTTCTGCTGAATGGGAACAGCACAGGGCGCAGGATGCTGCTGACCCATGGGGTTGTGTTTGGATCCCTCAGCCTTGGCCTGAAGGGACCTTATCCATGGCCAAGGAGGGAGTTCAGTTAATGAGTCAGTGTAGTCATGGACAGCTTTTTGTTTTGCCTGTGAAGTCTCTGCTGGCTGCTAAGTTACACATCAGGCAGCTGCAGCCTCACTCTTGAATTGCAGCCGTAGCCACCGGTTCTTACATGATGCCCAGGTCTGGGACAGTGTTTTAGCACTGAATGGCTCTTGATCCTCCAGCTGCTTCCCAGGAGCCCAAGACATTCACTTCTCTCTCCTTCTGTTGTGCCTACTAAAACTTTTCCCACTGCGCTGGCTCACAACTGCTACATGCTGCATCTGCTGCCTGGAAAGGAGAAACTGCTTGAGGCAGGGAAAAGAGCTGGTTTGGGCTCCTGGAGTGATCCACCACCCTGCGCAAGCCCAGACAGCTTCAGGGCATGAATGGTCTGATGAGCCTCTTCTCTCGACTGAGAGAACTGCTGTTGCTTTCGAATTTATTATCTGTGTAGCAGAAGGCTGTACCAACACATCCTTTATCCTGCTGCAAGCAGCACTGGGCACATTTGCAGGGGTTGCAGGGGTACATGCGTGGACATGTGTGCTGTCCCCTGTGGGTCGGGGCCAGGAGCTGGGTGTCCAAGTCCCAGTGTGCTTCCATGCTGTCCAGGTCCCTTCACTGGTGCCTTTGCCAAGTGTCTGTTGATTTCAGGCACACTGAACGCAGCCCTTTAAATGCATTTGTTGCTTTGTGTCTTCAAAATACTCAACAAGCATTAGCTAATTAATCTTTCTAGTGTGGCCTGTAAAACAGGTAAATATTATTCTTGCTCTGGAGCCAGAGAAGTGGAAACCAGAAGATACAGCAGCTCCACCAAGCTAACCCACAAAATTGTGTTAAGGCCAGTAGTGAGGACTCCTGACTGTTGATGGCAGTCATCATCTGTGCTGCCACAGCACATGTATGTGTGGCAACCTTTCCTAGAGGAATTAACAGTACAGACCTCATTTGTCATCATGGTGCTATGCCGAGATGCAGCATGAATTCTGATTTCTAGCCCTGTAACCCACATGGGCTTCACCGAGTACAGGGTGGCCAGAAGGGACAAAGTGGAGCATGGTCCCAGTTCTCAGCATCACTGTGTATTAGATGCTCAGTTCTCTGTGCTCAGTTGCATTTACAGGTGCCATGTGAGTTATAAAATGAAATACTGTGAGACAGCCGCTTCTTTTACAGCCACTTCATTTACAGCTGCTGAATAAATTGGATTTTGAAGAGGCATCTGAAATTAGGATGTTTCTTTCCAGCAAACCACTGAAATTCCCAGACAGGTGAACTGTGGAGGCATGAGGGTACCCTAGATGTGAAAAATAAAGCAGTTTCCTATTGCTGTTCTCAGTTTGAGCTAAAATTTCCCTATAAAAAACACATAGCTGCCAGCACTGTGGGTGGAAATTATTTGCCTTACTTTTTTGAATAACGTAAGTCTTGATAAGAAAAAAGCACAGCCTAAGAGCTTGACACCATTTTGCCCAGTTTGATGATCAACAGTGCTTTTGTTCTTTCTGCTGCTCCTGTTGTTTTACATGGAGAAGACTTCAGTAAACAGAGAGCGAGGCTGCCCAGGCAGCAGCTGCAGCAAAGAGGATTAAACTCCAGGAGTGAGGAAGAGACGATACCTGGAGGTGACATGTTTTGCATTGAACATTTCATTAGCTCCCACAAAGCTGACTAGCTGGTGCCTGCTCATTAGCCACATAGATCCCAACCCAACTGCCCATGTAGCTCTGCAAGGGATCCCATCACTTTATCCCAACGGTGCCACATACAAAGCAGGAAAGCTCCGGATTTCAAACTAGCCCCTCAGTAGGGGATGTAATTAGGGAGTCTGGCCCATCAATATTTCACCACATCTCTGCTCCCTGAGAGAACAGGCTGTGGGATGTTTCTCTTAGCTCATGTGCTTCTTCAACTTATCTCCTTGACAACTCTTTAGTTTAAACAAAGATTATTTTGGAACCGGAGCTGTCAAAAAACCCAGCAGCTCCAGGAAGTTTTCTTGTTAAAATATGTTGGCTCATCAGCACCATCTTCTGTTCTGCCCTTTAAACAGCCTTAGATGTCACACCTTAAAAGTGTGCATGTGCCTTGGTTAGCTCGGGGCAAAAGAACAGTTTGAATAAGATTGAGTTAATATTTTCCATGCTGGGAGTCGAAGCCGTAGAACCGATGCGGCACAAGGGAGGGAAGTGTGAGTCCAGTTCTGCAGACCGAGGGGGAGGCAGGCAGCAGGGACCAGTAAACCCTTGCAACTATGGGCAAATTGCTCCCAGGCCAGTGGTTTCCCGGGCGAGGTACCTTCACCTCGGTGGTTGTACTCCTGCTGATAGGATTTTTCAAGGGCCATGACCCCCTCGTTACTGCGGTGGCTTTGAGGGAGCAGGAACTCGGTGCCTGCTCTGCACAATCCATCTTGCACGCTCGCTGAGCCCCACTTTCCCCGGATTTTTGCTGTTGGGTTTGCTAGGCTTTGAGATGAAGACATTCCTCCTTGCCAGAAAAATTGCTTGATGGTTGCTGTTTGGTGCTGCTGCATAAATACCAGGTCCCACGTGGCAAAGCCCAGGGAGATCCAGGGACAGGAGAAGAGGCAGGGAGAAAGGGCAGAGAGAGGAAGGACTCAGAGGAGCCAAGGCAGGCGTGGGGAATTCTCATACAACGGTGGAAAATCAGGAATTACAGGAGGAGCTGCTCCTTGTCCCACCTTCTCCACTGCACATTGGGATTCAGGCAGAGATTTGTGGCATGAAGGTTAAATTAGGAGGGCAGCTACAGCCATCTCTCATACCTTCCTCTGGCTGGCTGCTGTCTCCTCTCAGCATCCTGCAGACACCCTCTGGGCTGGCAGCTCGCCTCCTTTACCCCCAAACACAACCCTGTTTCTTCAGCCCACCATATAGGCAACTGCCCGTATGTATCACTATAGTGTGTGTGTAAGAAAGAGAGATAATATCTGTATTTACCTTTTACTTTAGAGTATTGTTGCAGGCCCTAAGTAATTAATATCTGAGCAGCTCAGATCCTTGCGTGGCAATCAACACACAAGAGAAAAGTGTTCTTATGAAAAATACAACAAAGCCCTTAAATTTAAACCACAGCAGCTTCCTTGTAAGAGACACTCTGTGGCAGGACTCTGCAACATAGCAATCAGTCTCGCTTTAATATACAGACCAGGGTAATGTAAGAAATACTTGGAGAGCAGCCACAGCTTTCACAGCAGCTGCTGCTACATTTTTGTCAGGATTAAGTTCATTTCAATTATAGAAAGGCTTGTGATCACCTGCTAGGAGGTTTTCAGCAGTTCAGGAGGCTGAGGGTGTGTATACAGCTATATTTAAATACCAAATGCGTAGCATACTCCGGCACCATCCCATTTGCAGAGCGCTCTGCAGACATCCCCTAAGTAAGTGTTTAAGTATAGATTCCTTCTTCCTTTATGGTGTGATTTGAGCAGATTTTTTTAAAGATCCACATAAATCCTGATTTAATTTGGAGACAATGTAAAGGAAGTGAGCAGACTGAATAAAATGGACATCATGCCGTGCAGCCTTTTGTTCCTGCTGCATTGCTCAGGCTGTGCCAGAAGAGGGCTAAACGTTGTACCTTTTGGTGCCTCTTCAAGCCTTCACTTCATACCATGAAGCCATGAAATGTTCTGTCCCAGTGTAAGTGCACAGATGGCAAGGCAAACCTCAAAAAGAAGAATTTTATTTTGCACAGTGGTCAATAGGCAATGCAGGCAGCAAAAAGGCTGAGAAGCCCGTGTGGAAACCTGGAGCCCCCCCATGCAACCTCAGAGGGAGAAGAAGAGGACCAGGAGCTGGGACAGAAAATGAATGTCCAAAAAGTGGTCTATGGCAGGAGGATGCACGGTTTCACACGGCCCTTCTGCCCGCCACTGACCCCGAAGGTCTCTTCCACAATGTAACTGGGCCCAAGCAGCCAGAGCCTTGCTGGCTGCAATGTGAAAGGGAAGAGGCTTACAAGGATTCTTCAAGGTTTCAAGTGAGTGTTTTGCACAGTACTTGCAGCCTGTGCCATGTCCCTCCCCGCTCCAACCCAGGTACGACCGCAAACACGGACCTCTGGGGCTCCTGAAGTGTAATCGTATTAAGACTTTGCCCTTCTGTGCCCTTACCTGTGGGAGGCTTGCAGAATTAGCAGCAGATGGTCCCACAAGAAATACCAGTATCCCTGTTTGACTGCAGAAGGCAGGCATGGAGAGGGGCAGCCATTCACCTCCTGCTTCACCTCCTGCTCCCCATCGAGTGGCCGTAAGCAATGCCAGCACTGACGCTCCCCCTTCCTACCATGCCTGCCTTGTCATCATCAGACCCCACAATCGCTGTGAGGGTGGCAAAAAAAGGACAGAAAACAAAGAGACCAGAGGACTTTGACAGCTCAGGCAGAAGGGAAACCTTTCAGGGAGGCAACAGCAAGGGCTTGGCAGCTGTGGGAAGTGACTTCTGGTGAGAAGGTCTGGCACCTCATCTTCTGATAGCAATGCTGGCAGGCAAGTCACATCTATCATTTGACCTGGGGAATGATGTGGTTTGATTGTCCTTTTAAAAATAAATTAGGAAATGGCTAATGCCAATTTTTAAGAAGTGTCAGAACAACAGAAGCTTCCTTGCACTTCCCAATGTGCTGCCAGAAGGTTGTTCTCAAAGGAATTAATTTTGTCTAATTAAGTATCTCCACAGAGCTCTCCAAGTACCAAACCAAAACATCAACACACAGCACTTCGCAGACTAATCGGAATCACAGTGGAGATCGGCATCGTGTGCTGAAGTGTTAACAGATGGAGTGGATGGCCACGGTGGAGGAGTGGGAAGGCAAACCTCCCTTTCCACCCCTGCCCCAAATGACATGCTTTATCTCCCGTCTCAGCTTACCCATCTGTTAAATGCACGGAAAATAATTCCCCTAGCATGGGTTTACCCAGAGGGCAGGCTAGCTATGGTCACAGAGCAGTGCAGCTGAGGCTTTGAAGGAGCTGAGAGCTTTGAGTTTTTGGGATGAGGTTCAGATGAGCAGGGGTAGAAGCCCTGGTGGAGTCTGGAGGGTTACATCTTGCTCTGCACTGCAGCAGGGGGGCTGTCATTGCTTGCAAACCCTGAGCATTCAGGCCTGCCAGAGGCTGACTCCCAAATCTCTCCGTTTTGTTGTACATTGCAGCAGAGACTGACCGGCAGGTTGAGCTGCATCCTGGAGGCAGAGGGCTGCCACCAAGTCCCGCCCTGGAGCATCCTCTTCTTGGATTGCTAATTCACATGGAAAATCAAGCATTTTTGCTTTCAGCCTGATTCGAGCCCTGTCCCTGACTCCATTTGAAGTCCCTAGGAAGTGGAAACCTTGTGTTACAGACAGCTCTGTTGCTGCCCCCAAGTTGTTCTCAACTCCTCCTCTTTATTGAAGAACAGTGTGTTTACATCCATGGCCATGTTTTGGCAAGCTGGAGAGATTTTTGACACTTGGAAAATACAGCTATTTAAAACACTTCATACCTCAACACTTTCCATTTTATAAAACCGGGACTATTCATTACAAATCAGGTTAAATGAAAAAAACATAGGAAATAGCAAAGTCTTCAAAAAAGCGTAAACAGCCACTTGAAACTGCTGGTGCAGCTTGGTACGTGGTATAACACAGCCATGCAGTGGAGGCTCAATTATTTCTCAAACCAGTCTGAAAAGCCCACTAGCTTTGCTACCTATTATGGGCATTTACCCTATTTAATAGGAGACATTTCTACATAGTGCAAACTCTGAATGAGATTCGACATGGTGGCTGCCCGATGATCCTGGAAAGTCCTCTCTGAGTCAGCTGCTGCAGTTCAAAATGCAAACGTGGTGCCTTAGCACAGCGCAGGATCATCTGCCTGCCAGACAGGAGCATCTCGCCCTCTTTAAAACTGTCAGATTACTGATCCCTTGCAGCAGACAATAAAATTATTCCAAGATATGCGGGTTTTTTGGCTTTTTTTAGTGAAGTGGCAGACACTCAGATGAATCATTTGTATGCTGATTTCTGTTGACAGACAATGTTGCTACAGTAGGAAAAACAAAAAATTACGTTTTGTTTTGTAAAGCCGTTGCAAATAATAAAGGAGATGAACATAAGTTACTAGTGCTGTGCATCTATATCTATTTTAAATTTTCCGTTGATAGCATCTCACACTGCCGTTGGCCTGATCCCAAGTGCTGGGTGATAGCAACAGGTCTCCCTGGGGTGCGTAGGGGCTAAAGATGATGCTGGGCAGGAGGGGGAGCTCTCTCTGTACCAGCTGCTGGTGTTTTCAGGCAGAAAAAACGTCAGGGGAAAAGCTGTGCTCACCATTGTGTCCCTTACTTTCTCATACGTTCGCAGGAATTCCACAGGCTGTTTAATTGCAGTGATTTGGGTTTAAATATATAGTAACGCTCTATAAATATTATAGTAAAACAAATTTCCATGCAAAGCATGCTTTCTCTTGGGCCAAGGCACACCCGCTTCAACGCAATGGCTTAGGGTTTTGGTGAAGTTTGGCACAGGAAGGTAACTTGTCCCACCCCTCAGAGGTCTGCAGGTGGGAACCTTTCCCTTATCATTCCAAGGAGTTTACAGAATGCCAACAGTCGTGCAAGGCACAGCCCCACTCGGTACCTGAATTTCCTATTTAAAAAAAGTTCAGATCAGGTAAAAGTATTGTTGCCCTTGCAAGCTAAATACATTCATTAAAAAAAGGGAAGGGAAAGGGAAAGGGAAAGGGAAAGGGAGAGGGAGAGGGAGAGGGAGAGGGAGAAGGAGAG
>JAVJGI010000063.1:9989529-10002804 GCA_035590275.1 Ibycter americanus | reverse complement strand
TAGTGGGCCCAGGGGCGGGGGCTGCTGGGTGCCGCTGCGGGGGGCTCCGGCCTCTGCCCGCCGGGGCCCCGGGAGGCCTCGGGGCGCTTTGCTGTATTGTCTCACCTACGCTCAGCTCCGGCGCGGCCTGGCCGTCTGAGTGTCTGGCGTCGTTTAATTCCCCTGGCCCTTCACACACAGAGCAAGTACCGCGCATCAGCGGCCCTTTCATTTGGCTTCCTGATTACTTTTCTTCTTTTTTTTTTTTCCCCCCCCTTTGCAATAGCAATGCCTAAACTCACAAGTGAGAATCGGTTTCCAGTGTACTGCTGTGGGCAGAGCCGTACAGGGCAAAGGTGTGTTTCCTGTTCGCACACTGTTGGTTTTGGCTGGATTTCAGGCCTGACCGCTCCCTGTATGTATGTAGGTGTATACTAGATGTTTATGCACTATTGTGGTTGGTGCCAGACAGCAAGCATTGCCAGACAAGCAGATGTTCTGTTTTCTCTTTTGCAAGGGTTTTCTCTTTGGCTCAGAGCTGGAGGGATTTAAGTTTGCTGGTACCAATTTGATTAAGAACACGGAACATTTTTCATCATTTCTTTTTTTGTTTCTTCTCTGTTGGGATATTAGCAAGCACTAGGAAATTATGCAATCAAAATGACTGCTTAACTCATAATTGCGACAACTCATAATTGCAACAGCCTTTGGAGTCAGCCTGTGCCTGACTGCTGAAGTAGTTTATTCACCGATAGAATATTTCTGTGTTTAAAGAAGAAAGCCTATGATACATACTCCTAAAGCCATGACTTGCACTTCAATCTTGTAAACGGAGGAAACCGTAGGGTTTGTTTTGTTTCTTAGCATAGGAGAGCCATTAACTCACCTCTCAGCTTTGCTCACAAAATCCCTGGCAGAATAATGGCGCAGGACACAGGGGACCTCAGCATTCCACACTGACAAGAGGACTAAGATGTGAATCTGCTGGTGCAAATCTCCCTCAGCCAGCAGCAGATAAGGGGTTTGGGGCTACAGCAGTCCCAGACCCACCTAGAAGAAGGAAATGGGGCCAGGGTACCACCTATTAACCAGTTCCTGGCAAACCCCTCTCAAGAGAGGTCAGTACAGCCCCTTCGGCCTCAGTTTCCAAAGCTGCAAGTGCAAGACCTGTATTTACACACCCAGGTGAGATGGCAAGGAGACACCACACATCTCATCATAGGCCAGGCTCCAAAGGTGTGTTGGGCAGCAGTGTGCCAAGTGACTGCCTTTCTCTTTAACTGTCGCTTTAACAGAAGCTGGAACAGCAGGGATGAAAATCAATGCAATTTTCCCAGCAGGTCAGTGGTCTCATTAGGTACATATTTAACAGGAGTAAATTCCAGGCCTGAGCCAAACCACAGCATTAGAGGTGAAGTCATAGTCCCCGCAAAACCCAGTGTCCTCTGAGTCCTGCTTTAATCTCTCATCTACCTTTGGTATTTACATTCATTTCTTCATTAAATGTTTTTTGTTTACCTAGGGTAATGTGTCATTCTTGCCAGTGGCACTCAAATTTTAGCCAGGTGCAGGTCATGGCAGAACTTTGCCAAACGACCTGCTGCACTGCACTTGATGACACAGGGAAAACCAGTTCCTCGGTGGAAGAGAAGCCCTGGTGCTGGTATTTGCCAGCAGAGCCATGCTAACAGCAGAGTGCAGGGATAACGCTGGGATGCCGATGTCTGACCCAGCCTGCTGAGGGACCTCCCCATCTTCTAATGCCCTTATGATGGAGGGCATCAGCCAAAATACTGGTTACCCCTTACAAGTGTTCTTGGCGGTGCTAGGTTGGTGTTATGCAAAGGAATATGCATCCTCTAGCATACTCCTCCAGATTTACACCATAAAGCAGACAACTGGGACATGATTCTCCGTGAGCAGGAAGTAAAGCCTCATTCCCTGCAAATTTCTGTCTGGTATTACTAGACTCCACTGCAAAAAAGATCCCCTCCCCATGTCTCCTGTCACACCCACACCAAGCAGAGAGTATATGATATGATGGTACACACACTAATTAGCAGGCTAAAATGCACATGCAGGCTGGCCGGGCAGCTGCCACCGCGCGGGCTGGCAGATGGCCGTGCTTGCAGTCTTCCTACCCCGAGCTCGAGTGTTTGGAGGTCGAGTGGGGGAAGGGGTTCTCAGGAGACACGTAGAAACTTTTCGGTTCGTCTACGCATCTTTCAAGTGTGGTTGGATTCAGTAACGGAGCTGAAAGCGTTGTAGGAGGCACTGCCAGATCGTGCAACACAGCGTTCCCATAGGAAAGCAGGATAGCAGGACTGGGGTGGGCAACACTAGCTGCTGTCTCACCTGACTCCACAAGACCTCTACCTTCTGCATCTGCTAAACATCCTCAGCAAGTCTGGAGGTGCAGATGTCGCCACACCAGAACAAGCTCCTGTTGGCTGGAGCCTGTAGCAGTTTCCAGACTTTACCTTTTCTGGGATAACACAGAAATACTTGCTGGAGTTAGGAAATATATAAATACTGAAACCAGAGTGGCGTAACTTCTTCGTGAAAGAGTTGGTAGGCTCCCTACTATAGTTCCTCTTCCCAAAGTTCCTCTATACCTACCCGCCCCTGTAGACAGTCATTTCCTCTGGCATTAAGGCAACGCAGAATCAGCTATAGGCTCTTTCTCTTCCCCTGCTGATTTCACAGTGCACTCGCTGTGTGCTGACTCAGGAGAGAGAAACCGGCCGAGCCAAGAGCCATGTCACTATGGGGCTGCTTCAGGGTCAACGTGCACCCACCCAAGTCCTTGGTGCTGCTGGCAGGAAGCATCTTACGCTCCTCTGTCCCAGTCCCCTGTTTCCACTCTCTGTGTGCTGGCCCTTGTGCTCAGGGAACTGATCCCAACTGTAAAGTAGAGAAAAAAGGAAAAATACGGAGTTTGAGTCTGGATTAATTCATCACTCTGGCTGACACCATGGCCACTCAATAGCCACAAGAGAAGGGGCCGCTCTTGCTTTGAGCAGCAGCTGATATAGAAGCCAGTTATTAAAAAACATCTTCCATAGGCACAAGCGCTGGTGCCGAGAGCAATCCTGCTTTCCTCCAGCCCTGGCCGCTGTTTCCCAACACCGCAGTGCCCTCGCCTCGTGCTGCCAGGTGGTTTCGGCCAGCTCTGAGCTGGCTGGAAGCTCCTGGTTAGTTGTCAGCTAAATTAGTTCCCTGACCCAGCACCCTGGGTGGCTGCGTGTGGCCAAGGGTAGTGAGAAGGACATCCGTCTCTCCCATTCAACACTACCACGGATTTGTGCCCAATTAAAATGACTATTAACTGTGGCCTTCGTTAGTAGGATTGACAACGACAACTTTTAATCAAGCGTTTGGCTTGCGGAAGAGGCAGAGGAGGGAAAGGATCACTTCTCCATTTACCACGGATATGTTTAAAAAACAAAAACCCTAAAGAAAATTCCCCGTGAGTAATTTGAGTGTGATACAGCTGGATTTCAAAATTCAGTATTTAGGCATGGAAGGGATGAAAATGTATTTTAAATCCCCGCTTTCTCTCCCCAGCCAGATGAATTTTAGCAGGGATGAGGTTAAGGTGGTGACTGTTTTCCATGCTGGCTCTTGAATGTTTCTGCCAGAACTGGATTTTTATGCCCCATTTATGATGGGGCTGGGACAGGGGAAAAGTGCTGTAATGGAAGTGCTGACACCACTTCATCGCACGGCAGCCCTGCTAACAATGCCCACGGAGCTGGAGGTGCCAACTTGGCAGCTTATACAGGGCCAAGCCTGACAGAAAGGCTCTTGGAAAATAACTTACTGCTCCAAAAATAAACAAAAAAGGAGTAACCTTCTTTGCGGCAAGATTGCTCTCTGCCTTACTGGAGTCCCATGTCCAGGGCTCCCCCAGCCAGCACTGCCACGGGATGGGGTTAATTGCTTGAGGTGTGGTGGGAATTGTTGGGTGTGATTTATTAACGCTCTTTATCTAATATAGGAGGTACCTGAAGGAAACTGGAAAAACTAGCTAAGCTGGAATAGCCCTGGCCTTGCTGAGGGTGGAGGTGAAGTAGGGTGCAAGACTAAAGGTGTCTTATTTACGTCACATCTTTCCGTCCCTGTGGGACTGCACAAGGAGAGCTGCTGGCCACCAAGTGTCCTCCCAGCCCCACACCCCAGCCCTCTGGGACTGTGCTAAGCTGGTGTGTCCCTGCTCTGGGCTTCCTCACCCGTTTTTCGTGACTGTGATCCCTTCTGCTTGTATGGAGTGGAAATCTGTTCCGAGGGAGGAGGAACAAAGGCTGGGTGTTTTAAGCCACCGTGCTGTGGTCTTCAGGGAGTTTCTGATTATGCTCTTGGAGGAGCTGCCTTTCTCTTTTCTCCCATTGAAATGCACGTTGTGCCACAAACCACAGGGCAAAGAGTCGGTGGAGCAAACCGACAGCAGGTGTGGGCAGCAACCGCTCTGCTCAGCGCAGGGCGCACAGCTCCAGGAGCAGTGGTACTACCAAAAAGAAGTTGTTATTTAACACCATGTGAAAACACTTCAGCTGGGGATGCCACCATTTATCTTGATTTTTCAAGAAACCAAGTCCAAAGCTGAGTTTTGGGCAGAGCTGAACTCAGTTGTTTGCGGTGGGGAGAACTGTGCAAAAATCAGGAAGTTCTGAGGCCTGCTGAAGCAGAAATGCTGGTTCAAACTGCAAAATCTAAGGGGAAATTTAAAGCAGCCTGGGGCTTTTAATAAGAAATTGTTCTTTTTACATAATGACAGTTTCTCATAGCAAAGCACCAATGTTTCAGGAGAGAGGTGACACCTAGCCATCAGGACCCAGAGTACTGGAAATGCAAGGGATGCTCAGGAGGTGGGAGAGCAATGGGGACATTACAAGAGCTGGGAAAATTAATTAAAAATGTGTATTTCAAGTGCACTTCTACAGTTTGGAAAAGCATAGAGGTTGCTTGAAAAGCAGGCTATGAACAGACGTTTTAAACTCAAAACATATTAAGGTGAAAAGCCCCAACACAGCTGTGCTCAGCAAGGCCCCTGGCATGACGTGGCACATCCCTCACTGCAGTGCACTGCCTCGCTTCAGAAAATGTATTCATTTAGTGGCAGGCAGTGGCAGTGTTTACTCATTCCCCTGCGACAACTGTGTGGAAACCCAGGTTGCATTAGTGAAGCTAGAAAGCTAACAAAGCTGAGGCACCTTTGCATTCACTCCCTTGTACATGTTTACTGAGCTTAAACCCTTTGGCTTTCTTTGTCTCAGACCACAGCCTTGGAAATGCAGTAGAAAATTCCAGCAATTCCCTCCAGCCGAGCAGAGGCTGCCACGTGGGCAGGTCCATGCACAACCACAGGTCCTCTCTACCATCAGATGCCTTTACATAACTCCAGACTCAGTCCGAGATTAGCTTTCTCCCGGAATGCGTATTTGCAGTTCTTCCAGGGAGGCTCTGTAGGAAGCCTTGTGTGCTATTGAAGGGTTTAATTTCATTTCTCTATACAGCTTGTAAAAGGCTTCTTGGAAACCAGATCTTTGCATTTTACTTGAGCTCACTTACCTGCCAAAAGCTGTTTCAAGTTACTCTTTCCAAGCCATATTGAATGAATCCTTAGGTAAGAAGGAGGTAGCAACAACAAGCACTGTATATCTTTGTTGAGAAGTCACCGCTTCTGATTATGTTCCCTCCTTATAAGCTTTAATATTGAGGACTACAAAATGAGGTCAACCTCTATTAAATGTAATGACTTTCCCTGTGGAGCTTGCAATGAAAGCAGCTTCACAACAAAGGTTTCTGTTTGGGGGGTGGTGGGGTGGTGGTGTATCTATTACAAACAAGTCCTCTAACTCAGTGCAGAGGCTTCATTTTCATTTGCTGGCTCCAATAAAATGAAAAGATTTGAGGTGAGACTTTAACCAGTGCTTATCTGAGAAAAACAGATAGAAGAAGAAGAGTTAAAACACAAAGATGAGGACGAACAAAAGCCGTATTGCTGCAGGAGCTAACCTAGAACAGGTCTGCCAAGCTACACCTTAAATTGCGGGCAGCTCCAGAGAGGGCAGAAAGCACAGCTGCATTCTTGAACCACACCAGGGCCATCATGAGCTCCAGCTGCATGCAGTGAGCTAAAGGCTTATAGCAAGAGGAGCAGGTTTGCCTTTCTCTTTTTGCTGCAGGATAGACACAGTTGGTTGCCCATAGGTGCCCTGAGGAACAGGCAATGTGGTCTGCTCCTTGAGGAGATGAAATGAAACTGGTAATGGATACGGGAGATAATTTTGAACTCTGCAAAGAGCACTGTTTGGGCAGCAGTGCTGTGACCCTCTTGCTGGGCAGCCCTTGTGGCTCTGTGCCTGTCAGGCAGATGTTGCCCTGCCCAACCGGTAAGTTTGCAAATTGCTGATTTTCACATGGCAGAAGTGTAGTAGCTTGAATGGGCTGTTTGGTGCTACTGTAGCTATTTGTATGGCACTTTAGCTCGGTATTTTAAGCTAGGTAAACATAATGCTGTCTTAAGAAAGAAGCTCTCCTTTGCACTAGAAACTGGAGGTAAACATGGGCATGATTTTTAAAAATTGCTGTTGCCCTGTTAATAGTCTAACAACTGGCAAAGTAAGTTTGTTCTTTCTTTAACGGCATTTTTTCTTCCTGCAGCCTTGCAGGCAGAAATTTGCCAGGCAGCTGTTAAAACATCATGCCTGCCAAGCGCAAGAGGATTATTTTGGCATTAGCTCTCAGCTAATATTAACTGCGCTGCATTAAGGTCGCCATGTTTGGGGCTGTGTCGAAAGCAGGTTTAGAAAGGCAGCTGCTGGCTCGTTCACCTCCTGCCTCTGGCTGCTCAGCTCCCCCCTGCAGCTTAGCTCTCTGTTTTACATTTTTTATCACCGCAGTCAGTTGAAATATCATGCAAATGATATCTGCCTTTATTAACGCCCCGGCGTGCTAGTGACGCACTGCAGCCTTTCTCGCAGGAAACAAAAAATTACCCTGGGGCAAGCTGGGAAGGGGGATGCAGACCAACCTTCTCCGCCAACGGAGATTCTCGCCCTTTAAGAAAAAGCCTGCAGTAATTTTCCATTACCCTGCACGGTCTTGTCTACGTGGCAAGAATTGTTTGTGGAGCTGGAGCATCACCGGTGAGGCGCAAGCCCCAATCTGGTTGCCGTTGCTTGGCTACGCGCTCGGCATGCCGGCAGCGCGCCAGGCTCCTGGGAAGCACCTTTGTTCCCGAGAAGGGATTTGAGTTGTGTTTTCATGCTGAAGGCAGGGGACAAATGCTGCCTTTCTCAAGCAACCCGGCAGAACCAGGGTTTCCAAATAGTACAAGGCAGCCAAAATACTCGGTGATAATAATATCCTCGGGGTCCATCTCCTGTGATGGTTTCTCTGCCTTTGCATGAGGAAATGTCTTGTTACAAGCCTGTGTTGGTTTTTGCTGTTGTGCTGATCACAACAGTCACTTAATCAAGGCAGCATGTTGAATTGGGGAGAAATAATGTCAGCAAAATCTCCCCCTGCTTTTGTTGTTTCCATCTAATAAACTAGACTGTTAGCTGCTGTTCTGCAACTTGATAAGCAAGCAGATCTTTATTTTTTTTTTAATGTAAGCTCTGGAGTCCCAATGGACATGTCTCTGCTCTGGTTTGTTGAGGATTGTCTGAAATGCCTGAAATATTTCAAATGCCACCAGCAAAATCTGCAGCAGTGTGGAGGATCGGGTTTGCATCCTTTCGCTGCTCGCTGGGGCTAGGCTTCAAATACAGCAGTAGCGTTAGTGCAACAGGCATTTTCATGATGTCTCGAGTGTGGCTTCAGCTCTGGGATAGCTTATTTTATTTGTGTGAGGCTTGATACTTCCATTAATAACACAGATTTGTGTTCTGTTAGCAGCCTGCATTGTCAAGGGCTCTCCCTACACCAGCAGCCAAACCCACGCCGCTAGCTGTTAAGCGAGAAAGTCGTCCCCGTTAGGTAATGCTGCCATTTGCTTTTTGCAGCAGCTCCAGACACCCTCAGGAGCTGACCCCCAGGAGGAATAAAATGAACATGTTGTTTTGGGGTGTCTGGCTGCTGCTGGAAACCTGAGAATTGAAAAACTTGGTATAGGGTGGAACACACAGAGTGTCAGCCTTAATTTTGCTTCCTGGAGTATGAAGCCAGAGGGGAATTTTACGCTCATAATCTAGCATCTTTCATCACACAGACGAATGAACCTTACCCAGCAGAGCCCTGGCACAGTTACAGAGGGGACCGCCTACCCAGCCCTGCTCCTTGCAGGGGCTCCAGATGAATTGTGGCTTTGAAGCATCCCTCCCTGGGCACTGGCATAGCCCTGCCTGCAGCCCTCCCTGTAGCCCTGTCACCCTGCAATGTTTGCCTCCTAACCACAACCTCTCTGAGGTTTATAGTTGAAAGATGTTGGCTTCCTGTAGTTTCTCTTTAAAATTAGCAATGTTCTCTGCTTTCTGTGCCCCTTTTCCTTTTGGTCTTGTTTCCTCACATCCAGCCTTCCTACCACCTCGTTCTCATCCCTGCTGCTGATGGCTCCGTTGCTGCCTCCCAGCAGCTCCAGTGATGCCCCTGCCATCTGGGGACCTGCACCGCGCTCCGCATGTCCCGGAAAGCCACGCAGGAAGGGTGGAGCTGGGCATGTTTAGCAGGTTGGCTACATGCTGTTTGTCACCTGGAATATGCTTGTCCTTCATCAATGAAGTCTGCCTTGTATATTGGGAATGACTGAGCAGATGTTTAGGATGGCAAGTCTCCATATCCCTAGGTCAAATTCTCCCGTAGGGATGACCTGATGGTTAGCAATGGCACCTTATCCACCTTACACACTGCTTGGCTCTCTGTTCAGTTAACTTTTTGAGTTGTCTTTTCTGTCCTTGGATTGTTTTGTTTGTGGTTGTTTTGGTTTTTTTTTTTTTAAAAAAAAGGTCAACTACTGCCTCTTAGCAATTTTATCAAAGTATCTAAGAAAAGATGAATTTGGCTCTTGAAAAGCAATTGTTAGTAATAGCCCTTTTGCTTTTCATTGTGTTTTCAGATGTGAAAAGCAGAACTTCTGAACTCTTAATTTTTTCAAGAAGGCAAGCTAATGCAGAGGCTTGCAAAGGAGGGTCCCTTTCCGAAACACGTTTGGCCCTGTGCTGTGTCTGCTACAATGTGCCACCACCATGGCTTGCTTTGGCATGGGATTTGCTCTACACAATAAAATGCGGAGGATCTGGTCTGCCAGGAGGAGGGTTTGCCTCCCTTGTTTGAGCAGTTCGGAATGTGGGTGAGTCACTGCCTTATTTGAGGAATGAAGCCTTCCATCCCAGTTTCTTATGCCTTTGTTTGCTTTTAGAACTGCAGTGTTGTTGAAGGTAACTCGCACTCCTGTGGCTTTTCTGTGGCTCAGTCCTAACATCTGGTTTCACATTTTGTATTTCTTTCTTGAAAGCACGTAGATGAGACTACATCTTTCTACATGCGCTCAGAAATCCATAGGATCCAGCAGACCTTATGAGATCAGAGGAGGCAGCACCGCTTCTGTCCCCAGCGAACAAGGCTCATTTTCAGTACAACCGGTGCAGCAGGGTGTAGTTCTTCTACAGCAATGTCGCTAATTAAAATAGTGGCAGTTTCCAAATACAAATTTAGAACAGTCTTTGAGAACAACGTGTTTCAGGAAGGCAAGAAAAGCAAAGAAGGAAAGAACGTGTAGGAAAGACACAAAAAACACAGCACAACCTTCTAACTTTTATAGCTTTCAATTATAAAAGTTTAAAAAAAAAAGCTTAGGGACCTGTGGCCATTTTGTGAATGAATGATCTGATTTCAGAGATTTTAAATACCTCAAATAATATTACTGCCTTTTGAAAATAAGGTCCTTAGTTTATGTGGATGCCTAAGTATGAGTTTAGGTTCTTTATGTTTTGCAGATTGAAAAAAGGAGATATTAAAAGACTCTTCATACATACATTGTGCCATTTTCCTCTACTGCAATTTGACATCTAAGGCGGATCTTTTTTCCCTTACATAATGGATAGCTTTCATTCTTGAGGGTTTTTTTTTCACTTCAATATAAGTCTGCCAGTTATTCCCAAAAGCTCAGTATTTATATTTATTCCACAGCAAGCATGTGACTCATGTGACTGCATAATTATATCAAAAAGAATTTGGGTTCCTTTTGTTGCAAAATTTTCTAGGGCTACAGATATGATCTGAATGCATGATAAACTCAGAATATTGAGATTACAGGAAAAACTATCTACAAAATACTGTGGATTAAGGTCATGCATGAGATATTTAATTCTCCCTCCTGTGAGGTTCAATTGCAAGATACAGTCTGCTCCCACTGACTTCTTAAAATAAGAAAGCTTGAAAATTTGACCAGATTCTGTCAAATGTGCTTCGCTGCTAGAGAAGATGGAGGTGTTGAAGAAATAGGGAACTGTGAGGAAAGGAAGAAGCAGGGACCAGGAGGGTCAAAATCCCTGCTGGCTCACAGCTTGAAAGCAAGTAAAGCCATCAAGATGACTCTGTTTCTGCCAGAATTTGATCCTATATAGAATTAACTGTATCAGAAGGACCAGCTCTTCCTCTTCTTTGTTGCTGTGACTGCAGCAGTGTTTCGAGGCTGTGGCTGCGACCCAGGCTCCGTTGTGCCGGGCCAAAGAATATGTGTCCTTGCAAGTAAAAGATGCGAGGTGAGGATAGAAGAGAAGGAGAGAGCAGAATGGAGGTTATGGGGGAAGTACCTTAGCCCTGTATAAGTTCAGTCACAGAGGGCTTTTTTCCCCCAGAGGTGGATATATGACCAGACGGTATGGCTCAGAGCCTTGACTTGATGGAAGGTGAAATTAGGATTGCTCTCTGTGGGCCAGCCAGCCCCTGAGGCACTGAAGACCACTGCTCACCTCTAAATCTGCCAGGAGCTGAATTATTTTTTTTTTTTTCATAGAAGTGGCCATTCTGCTTGAATTTGTTCTGAGATCACAGTTCTTTTTTTTTTTTTTCCAGAAGCTACTGAAAATAATCTGATGGAAATAACTTCCAGTAACTGATTCTGACATACAAATGGGGTGTATCATTACAGAGAACAAACCACCCTGGTTTTAACAGTTGAATATCGATCAGCTGCATGCACTACCTCTCGAAATAACCTGTAAATGTAACAATTTCACCCTCTTGCAGACGACATTAGTCACTTCTGTCCTTCACGATGCCTGTAACTAGGGCATTGCTGCTGCCTGACTGCATGTCCCAAGGGAGCCTGGTGGTGTTTGTGCAAACCTGATTGGGCTGAGAAAGGGGTGGAGAAATGCAGTTCTCTGCCCGGGATATATTTAGTGAATGCAGCTGTGGGAGGCAACAGGAACAAGAGAGCTCTTGTATTGCCAGAGCTCTGACAGCTCACATGCCTAAATAATCTGCTACTTTCTTAGCAGTGCATTTCCCCCCCGCCCCACCTCTACAGTGTTTTTAATTTGAATGGTAAGTTATACTTTCATGTAGTCAGAATTCTTCCTGGAGCTTAAAAGTGGGATGCATTATGGTGCCAGCCTTGCTGTAGTGCTGCAAGGGAAGCAGCACACAACTTCCACATGCACTGCACCTTCTTCATGGCAAGCAGGGAGATTTGACTCAGTTTCCATCCATTAGGGAGGCTAGAGGTGTGGGAATGTGCCTTTCATGTGCGCTGCAGTGCTTGCTCAGACTGGAAGCAGACCTGCAGCACTAGTATGGCCCCTCCCAAGCAAATAAACTCTGCTTCTTGCTGGGGCTGATGGACTGTGCTGTGCAAACTCTGCTGGTCTTCCTGGTATCCCTGGGAGTCTGATCCAATATTCACTGGTATGTCATGGAATAAAAAAAGAGCACAAAAATAGGTTTACCGACCTGCCAGGTCAAGTCGGAACATGTTACTGGGGCTCTGCATTAGGACTAATTTGTCTGTACTCTCTGGCCATGTTCAGGCTTGCTTCTGGAGAGAAAGAATTCCAAGGCTGGGAATTCCCCATGCATCTTCTTCCCTGGCTTGTTCTGCAGCACACAACTGCCATGAGCTCGTCTGCCTCAGGCATTAGAAGTTTACAACAAATTAAACGGCAGAGTATAAAAATAACTTTTTTTTTTTGTCCTGTTCTAATGCAGTTAAGGTGTTAGAAAAACAAGACTGGTGCAGGGAGGTCCAAAGTATGTGTTTGTGTCTGGGCACAGCCTGGGGTTGATGGAGACACATACATTTAGAGGGAGACACATACATTTAGAGGGAGACACAACTGTGCCATCACGTTCTTAGAGCTTGCCCCACCTTACGGTGTTTTTCCATCCTCAGCAGCGTTGCTGGGGGATGCTGCAGTGGCACAGCCTGCTCTCCTCTGCCAGGGCAGCACCCTGACCCTTCCCACCCTGCGATGGGCAGCATGGCTTTGACATTCATGTGGCCGGGACTTGTACCCACCCACAATCCATATTGGAAATGCAGCTCCTGTGGGTAGCTTTCATGGTTCCATCACAGGCTGGCACAGAGGCTGAAACACATCCAGCTTTTATTAAAATTGTGTGGTATATGGCTGTCTGTTCTGGATATAGCTGTCCCACCTTTGCATGCTGTGACCTAAAGGAGTTTCAGTGGTCAGTTTGTGCGTCAAAAATATTTAATACTAATGTAGAAAAATGCATCTGTGAACAAATCTGCATTGAGCTTGATGCCATGGGTACCCATGCAGTCTTTTCTATCCCTAATCTCACAGAGTCTGTCTGAGACTCGAGTTTTTTTCAGCAGTTAAACGGTTAACTTCAGGACTAATTGGCTCTCAGAGCTCCAGTCCTTTGCAACAGATTATTGGCATGCTGGTAAGAGCAGCTCCCTTCCTTCCCTTCCCCCATCATTATAAAAACATGTACTGTAGTGAGAAACCAAATACCACATGGCGCCCTACACGGAGCCCATCGGTGCTCCAGCTCAGTATTTAGCACAAAAAGTCCTTTTATATTTGGGAAGCGGAGGGAGAAAATTCTGGAAACGCAAGATCGCAGTGATACCGGCTGAATCAGCACATTTATTTGCACTGTACAGGGCGCTGGTGTCCAGAGCCCTGAGTCCCAGCCCAGCCTGCTGCACCCACTCACCCCACTCCAGCCTAGGGAAGAGTCCCGGGTGTTTTCCAAAAGCTGGAGGCAGATGGGAACGGCTGCTCTGTGCACAAGGAGAGCTATACGCTCCCCGTCGCATCTCTGTTTGTCAGGTTACAGCTTTGCGGAGGGCTCTCGGGAGTCCTGGAGGGACTC
>JAVJGI010000063.1:9919290-9978471 GCA_035590275.1 Ibycter americanus | reverse complement strand
AGGAAAAACAAAATGACCTTGGAGCCGGGAGGGGGAGGGGGCGCCTGCCTCTCCCAGCCCCCCCCGCCGCTCCCTGAGGGGAGCCTTGGGGACCCCCCGCTCGTCTCCGTGACCCGTTTTGGGTGCGGGGGGAGCCGCGCGGTTTGGGGAGGGAGCGGCGGGAGAAGGGGTGCCGCAGAGGGAGCCCGGCTCGGCGGCCGCCCCGGTGACACTCGTCGGCTCCCGGGCTGCAGAGCGCTCCCCCTCCCCCCTGCTCATGCAGCACCGAGGGGGCTCCGCACACCCCGGCCCCCGATGCAGCACGGAGGATGGGGGCAGCTGCAGACGGGTTCCCCAGTGCAGCAGTGAGCAGAGGGGGGGCTGCAGACCTGTTCCCCTCCAGCGCAGCATGGAAGGGGGGCATCTGCAAACCAGCTTATAACTCCAATGCAGCAGTAAAGGGGGGGGGGGGGGGGGGTGGGGGGAAGAGGTGAAGACTGTACTACATCATCAGTTAAATGTTTAGCCCCAAGCCCGTACCTGTTCAAAGAGCGTTTGGTGCCCATTGCTGCTCAGATGGGGATATGTTTTCGTAGTTTGTAAGAACAAAGACGCCATGTCCTTTTCTCTTAAAAATAAAACTTGGTGGTTTTTTTGTGGGGTGTTGGCTTTTAACTCTTTCTAAACCGGTAAGAAAAAACAGGCTGCGGATGAGACAGCTTAGTACTTTACTGAAACAATAGATAGAAATTTACTTCACTTGAAAAACAGCAGTTCAGGTGCAGAACTTTAAGGAGAACTCTTAAGAATTACGTGCAATATGATTTTGCAATTAAAACAGCAATACAAAAACTTAACAAGCTTAAAAAAACAAAGCTCGGTCATGCCAAGTCTGCAGTTTAAAGTTGGCAAAATACTACAGTTGTGATTTAGACGACACTACGGGAGGAAAGGGTAGTTACTTAAATATGAATTACACGACAAGGAAACGAATGGGCTTGTGTGTGGCATTAAAAGCTTTTAAAAATAATTAATTAGATGTCAGTTTTGTTTTTAGTGTTCAGTTTATGCATTTTTCAGGGAACTCGCAGTCGTTTCTGTTTATGTAGCATTTTTATCGTTGTTTCGATGGTTAGTAATTTAGAAGTTGTACAACACTATTGCAAGACTCTGAAAATGCAAGTTTAAATGGAATGCCTGATGTTTGTTTTGCGCTGGCTCGCATTCAGCAATTACCAATTTAAGGGTAAAGTTGTAATTCCAAATGTATAAAAAGTCACTGTAGTAGAGCAAGAGGTAAATATTAAGAACTTTAGTTTTAATTGGAGATTGTGTGTAGCCATATTCGTTGGATTTATCTGGTGTACACTTGTGCAGGATTATAAAACTCCGTGCAGGTTTTAAATACTGCCATTGAAGGTAAATCTACATTTTTCGGTACTTCCTCTGCAAATATGAATCTGTCATTACAACAATGAAAGCTGACATTTGTTGGAAATAAAAATACAAGTTTCAGCAACCATTGGACTTCTATCACCTCTGTGCAAAGTCTTCGGTATCTTTATGTTAGATTTGGATTATGGTGGTTTTATAACCTCAGCAACAGTTCTGCAGTGTAGAACAGGTACTGACACACACACTTTGCTGAAAAGAAAGTTCTAGCTTTAGGTGGGTGTCTGCTGTATTTTTATTTTTTAATATATTGGGTGATAACTTTTAAATAGCTTTGACTTTTTTTCTTTCAGCTACTGAAAATAAAAGAGCAGTTAAGTGTCTGAAAATTAATTGCTCTTCATTCTTATCGTATTTATTCAATGGTTCTGCGTTTTTGTATATATAAGATATAGGAATTTAATTTATATTTAGTATCTTTTAATGTAACATTAAAATGTTTTTTTTAATTACCCACGTATTTACAGAATGATTCCAGACCTCTGCTAGAGTATGAAATAATGGTGATAAATGTAACTGCTGCAAAATAGAACGTTAAGCCTTTTCACAAAAGGCAAGAAAAGTTGGCTAGAGGTAGTGCAAATATGGTGTTCCTTGTGTTAGAGAACATAGTTTGGGATCTGATTAAAGGTTAAAGAAGCTGAATACTTTAAAAGTGTATTCTGAAGGGCAAAAAAGGTATCTTTCTAGGGGAGATCAAGTAACTTAGGACTTAAAAGTCAGAGAAGCTGATGGCAGAAGCCATTTTAAAATTACTTTGCTATCACTAGAGATTTTATTAGATTTTGCATAGCCTATTTCTGAAGACTTTAATGTGGAAAAAAAGTACAAGGACTGTGAGGTATTGTGTGATAAATTACTCTTAAGAAGAAAAATATCTTAAGTTGACTAGACGTTTGATCTTTAAGTTATTCTAAAGGGAGAGAGAAGAGCAGATTGCAGTTATTCATGCAAAAATATAGATCGTACATGCTGTATGTCAGTCGCTCTTCATCTCCAGTGTTTTTTTCAGCCAAGTATGTGCAGCCACCCGTACTTTTATTTTTAGAGTTGAGTTGTAAAGATACAGTTACTGCTGTCATAAGTTTTTCCTAACTTAATAATTACCTAAAGATCAATAAATTTCAAACATCTGACTTGTTCTGCTTTTCTAAAGCAAAATGTTGAAAATTTCCATACTTTCTTTTGTTTTTTAGGTAGAATTCCATGAACAATATCTTATTTCCTGACTGGCTTCCAGAAGAATCATTCGTACCTTATTTTCTTAGGTAAGAGTGGTTATAACTTGTGGTAGTATGTTAATTTCCTTGTTATTTTTTTGATCTTGAGATTTGCCTTTTCATTATTGCGCAGATGGGAAGGAAAAAAAAATCTCATTTTTTAAATTGGAGAGGACACATTTTATAGATTATCTGGACTTTTTAAAAGCCTTTTTTTGCACATATGGGTAGACTGCCTTAAAATAATGTGATATTTATGCTGCTACTTCCATATAAATTTTATTTTACTAAGGCTATTTAGTAAGTGGACTATTTTTTTAATATATGTATGCACATACATGTGCATTGTAGTTGGTGGGAAGTAAAGTATTTTCATATAAACCCAGAAGTTCCGTTTGTCCCAGTGGAAACGTACATTGAACTTTAAAAATTGTTCAGTTTTTGTACTTAATGAGTTTGTAGCACTAATGCTTGGGGATACTGTAGAATTTGTGTATGACTGTAATAACCCTAGACTTCAGGTTTTCGTACAGAAGGAGATTTTTGGGGTCTGTTTCTCAGTTTTGGAGACCTGAATGCTAATGGCTGGCAAGGATAGAATATTATGGTTTTGTACTGTAGGTAAAATGTTTATTAATCATAAGACACCTTATGTATTTTCAAAAAGTTTCTATCAGTTGAGAACGTTAGAACTGTAGGTAAAATCTCTATATACCTTTGTTTTCAGTCAAACATGGTGTTTTTTTTTTTTTTTCTCTAAAGGCTATTATTGGATATTGTTCTTACTTCCAAAGATTCAGATGGCTGGTTGGGTAAAAGACCTTGAACAAAATTCTGTACTGTGCATACCAGGTATGTTATTCTGTGTTGTGTTTTCTTGTTTGTTTTGTTTTTAATTACCTTGGAGGATAATGTGGGGTTTTTTTTGCAGCAAAATAAACATTGAACATGTAAGCTACAATGTTTTACCTTGTTGAATTTTCTTTTTAAGTTTTAGTGCATTTGAAATCTGTTAGTGTGTACTAAGTACAATAATGCCTCCTTACACATCTTCTGAGATTTTTTTTTTTTTTGGTCACTCATAAATAAGACTTTTTTTTTTTAAGAATCTGACATTACCATGCCAACATGCTGTAAAGCAAAGCTGTGCTTATGAGGACTGACTGCCATCTCTGCTAAGGACATTTGGTCTAATCAAACTTCAGAAATGCTTTTCCTTCCATTCAAGGTATTGGTTCATTAGCAAGTGACACTCATAAGCTTTTCCTTTCCAATAAATTGTTTTTATACAATAAACATAGAAATTATTTTTTCAGTGTAAATTTTACTCTAAAAGCCTATACCTGCACCTAGCCGTTATGAAGTATCTTGCTGTCCTTCCTGCAGTATAAAGAAATCAGCTTTCTAATGTTTGATTGTTTTTATTACTTTTTTTTTTTTTACACTTCAAGGTTCTGCATTTAGAGACAGAGCAACATGTTATATTTGAGTCATGCTTTCACCACTGTGTAACTAAAAGTTGGGATCTTGTTTGCCTGTCTTAACTGGTTCCTTTTCACAGCTTACCATGCTAATGTACTTCAGTATATATTCAGGAGCTCAGAGTGTAGGTTGTCTTCATGAAGATGTGTATCAGGATTCTCAAAAATACTCCTGATAATTTGCGTTTTAAAATTACATAATTTATCACGATAATTTAAGAATGCAGATCTTGTGAACCCCTGCCTGAGTGCAGCTGTTCTTTGGCTTGGATGAACGCTTCAGCCTGTTCATATAAGGAAAGTCATATACCAGTTTTGCATAAGCTTTTTAAAAATGTCTCTTCAGGTTGTAATGAACCTTCATATGCAGTAAGTCACTACTAATATGCAAGGCAGACTTCAAGTAATATTTATAGGTAATAGACATGTACCAGTCACCGTGGATGTCCTGCAACAAAACACAGCTAATGAACAAGGCTATTAGGTGTGTTCTAGAACTTCTTTATGTAACTGTCTGCTGTGAAGTTTGAGAATTAGAAGTTTGTGTTAGAAATGATCTGGTACCTTGACAAGAACAGCAGAACATACTTGAAATCCCACATGAATTTTCAATTTAGAGGGTCAAAGTCACCAGATAGTGCATGGTCTATTACGATAAAGGCAAGACTAGCCTGATGCGCATAAAAGACTTGTAATGATGGGACTGATCTTATCTAACTCAAGACTTGTTTTCCTAATGTTAAATCCTTAAATGTCTAAAGCCGCAACTTCTAATTGATCTGCTTTTATAAAAAAAAGACAACCACCATGTATGGTGTTCAAGAGCAGAGTCATCTTGACTAACCTGGGCATTTTACGATGAGTACAAAATGGAGCACTTTGATCTTAATGGTCTTACTTATTTTCTATGTTGTCACGATGCTGTTTGTGCTGAACAGATATTATAATAAAAAGTTTTAAATGTCCCTTGTTACTTTGGTGAGCTCTTTGGAGCTGCCTTTTCTTCTAAGAACAGCATGTTTTCATCTAGTAAATGGCAGCTTGATCTTTAGGTTAGGTAGACCTCAGTAGGCTAGGTGCACACTGCTGGGGACTTGAGGAAAGTTTTAAGTTCATGACCACACTGCAGCATACTAATGAGGATTGATGAGGTCAGGAGAATGCTCTCTGGTCCAATCTTAGTAACTTTTTCATAAAGGAAGGTGTTCCTCTGTGGTGGTGCAAAGTCATGTTAAGTATTCTTGTAGAATTGATCTGTAGCATTGGTAGCTTATATGGAAAAACATTGCTGTGGTGATATAGATCACCTTTGCTGAAATACTTTCATTTATCCTGAGAAAGAATCTGGTATCAGGTTTATCGCTTTGGAGCATTTGACCTCACCTCTTGCTGTAAAAGGAGGTACGCTTTCCTGATTCTCTAGAGCTAGCAGTGCTAGTCTTCTGGTGAAGGAATCGTGGACCTGTAATGCACCGTGTGTTTTATGTGGTGTAGACCATACTGTACTTACAACATCTCATTCTATAATTTAAGACCAAATATAGGCCACAACTGTAAAACTACTTAGAAAGAAGTAAAACATGTTTATTTTTAAATAGGGAGTGGGTTTTTTAATCACACAGGGGCTACAACAGTTACTGCGAATAGTCTGATTAAAAGATTTTTAGTTTGACATTTATTAAATAAATTGAATGTTAGGAAATACAGGTGTTAATCTGAAGACTAAATTTTTTCAGCTGAAACTTGTGTTTACTAGCTCTATAGTTCGTGGCTCTTGGCATAAACCGTCAGCGTTTGTGATGTGTTCTATAGTTCAGGAATGAATGCATTTTAGATACTAAAATTCAAAAACTCAGCATGCAGTGGTCTATTTTATAATGGTGGAAAACAATCACTTGCATGATCATATGAATAAAATGTAGTATGTTGCTAAGATCTTAGTGCTGTTTTTACAAAACTCAATGGTTTATTCGCTTGCTTCGGAGTAGAGAAGTCTTACTACTACTAAGTGATACCACCCTGACAGATACTAGATTCCTTTTGCAAAATTCTGCTGAGGTCAGAAGAATGCACTCTGGTTGAGTCTTAGTAACTCTTTTCAGTAGAGGAGGCTGTTCCTCTGTGGTGGTACAAAGCCATATTAAGTATCCTCATTAAAGTTTCTGTGAAATTACCATAACTGGATGCAACTTCTAGAACTAAAGACAACAGGAATGAACTTGAGTGCAGTGATACATGTTTAGCTGTGCTGTAAGTTATTAAAAATGGCCAAGAGCTGTAAGTTGAAGATTTTGCGGTCATTAACTCTATGTAGCCTTCATATATTAAATCGTAGTTTCTAAGTGTTTTTTCTTTCTTTTTTTTTTTTAGTGAAATGGTACATATAGGACAGAAGGAGATTTAATGGGCATAAGTAAACCTCTTTACCTGGTTAATTTCTTAGGCTTTGCATGACTGATAGATGCCTCTTGGATGATTAAAGTCCAGCAACCATGTTGTGTTTCATCTACAAAGTGCCTGTCCGCCATTTTGAAGTATTTCAGTTTCGTGCTTCCATTTAATAGCAGCTGTTGGATCACATTTAAATGCATGTTTTAAAGCTCTAAATTTCCTGTTCGTTTGGATATTCTACATGTTTGTGCCACTTTACTACTACAACTTTTTGTAATTTCCCCTTCCTAAAGGGATTTTTTCCCATATTAATTGTTTCAAGTAAATTACATCAGCAAAGAAACTACAATTCTGTTCATCACAGCTTACTTTCTACACATCTGAATAGCTATCAATTTGAAGAGAAGTATTTAGAAGATTGTAGAAAATCATGCGCAGTATGCTATCACTGAATAGGTTCATTAATTTTTACATATTTGAGGCTATATTCCAAGATAAGTAGATTCTGAGAGATCACGAGAGAAGCAGTTTGCTTGTACATGTTAGGAAGATAACTTGTATGGCTCATGATAGTGGATGACGAAATTTACAGTAAAAAAGGGGCTTTCATGAGTTGTAGAGTTTTAGGTCTTTAATTCTATTGCCTCTGCTTAAGGTGATTTTGATTAAATGTTATTGATGTGGATTGCCAATAAGCTTTTTCATAGTCGCGTTTTCAAATTTGGGCCTTGCCCATATGCAGATAACTTTGAGATATAAAGAACTTATTCCATATCAGTGTGTTAAATAATTTCACAGCATCTAGCTGATAGCACTTCTCAGTAAAATGAGTATTTTAATTATTCTTATGTGAAGGGCAGATCAGTTAGTGTAAGCATACTTCCGTTTGCCCGATTTCTTTTTCAGAAATTTACAAAATGATTTTTGTTGTTGTCCCTTTGTTTCTCAAGGGATTTGTGTACAGGACTGGGTCTGACTTTCTTGGGTGGTTTGCACAGGTTCTTTGATAACAGGTTGCCTAGTGATACTTAAAATTCTTTATTAAAATGTCTTTTGTACTGTATGCTGTGATCTGCTGGGAATGTGCTTTTGAATATTATTTTGAGGGTAGGGGTTTTTGTAATACTCTAGGCTAGTGCTCTGGTCTTGTAGACCTTTAATGTTTTAAAATTATTTTAATTTTTTGTTTATTTCAAGTGTTTAATATACCATTTTCCCTACAGATGTGTTGATGAATTGATTTACTCACTGTAAGCAAAATAACTGCTCTTGATTGAAGCACTGGTAAGTTGTGTTATTCCTAATAACATTTTCTACTTAGCTTTTAAATAACCCAACAAACACACATGGCTATAATGTTTAACTTGCTGAAGTTTTTGGCTGAATACATCCTGAAGTTCCTTAAAGTGTGTCTGTGAGCACGTGTGTTTCTAGAAGGTTCACATAGAAGGACCACATGATGATTCTTGCTGGGCTCTTTAGGAAATGAAGCTATACTTGGATAGTGCTCTCAACCTGTCTCACTGGAGAACAGCTTTCATATCTAATTACAGGTCTTTGGTTTTCTGTGATTTGACTCCATATTTCATTTAGAACTATTAAATCATAGATTTGCTTGTTCAGAAGGGTTTGATACACAAACGTCTGTCTCTACAGAGAAGTACTACACACAATTTGGATAACAAATGGTATGGAAGGTATCATAGCAGGAAGAACTTGTCTTACAAGCATCTCGTGTTGTCCTTTTATGCTTCTGTCAGGATCTGTGAGAGTCTTTGAGCAGATAGGAACTGTTCTATGATTGTTCTGTTTCTGTTTTTCATTTTTAAAGCTTCAGCTTTGCAGAAAATGGTATGTAATGCTGATAACAGGTTCCTGTATTAAACTGCTAGCTGATAGACTTCATTTTAGGAATCATTCCTCATAGCGTCAAAATGCAAAATTGGCAGGGTTGAGTAGAAAAATTAATTCAGTTCTGTGCTGGATGAATATGGGGATAGGATTTTCTCAATTTTCCTTATCTAAAATTTGGTCCTGATGACCTTTTGCTGTCTCTGGCATGTTCTGTGACTCTTGGGAGTTGTCTCTGGAAAGATCCAAGTCTTTTTGTCTTCCTGTCTGCTTAAAATTCAGACTTCTTTATTTGACATTTTTAATTGGGGCATCCATTGCATTTTGTGTACATGAATTAACTTTTTTTTATTTAGTGGGAAGCTCTATTCCTGTAGAACTACGCTTGGAATAGATGCTTTTCTTTAAAAGAGACAGTTTCTTGGAGACAGTTCTTTCAGTATGACATGCTACCTGATTGAGTAATGCCTGCCTCAAGACTGCAGACAGCTTGAGAAAATGTCGTTCCAGGATGCAAATATCATCGTTTCAGTGGATAGATGATAGTGATTTTTAACTGTCTAATGGCTATGTACGTTGGCAGAGACTTTCAGCAACCATGCTTACCATGTACAAACTGCTGTCTATGCTGCCTTGGGTGCTAGAAAAGCAGCTACTCCCTGTTGGTACTCTAAAGTCCCATGCTTTCTGTGGTTTCTGTTCTACTCACGTGATGTGGAGACCAACGTAGAGCTCTTTTGAAAGGAAAAAGAAGTAGTGGGGGTAAGGCGCAAGCCCTGCTAGGCCCACATTATCATGGCCTTTTTCTGCTTTTAGGTACATCTCATTTTGAATCAATTTTATCACTAAGTCTTCAGTTCTGAAGCAAAACAGTAGAATTCACAAACTTTGAGGAATTCAGTTTTTACTGTGTGTACATGTGCTCAGTTTTGATCATCGTTGATCAGTGTTTCATCTCTTCTGTGTTCTGTGAGTTTTATTACTTTTTTCAGAAGTCTTAGGCTATTTTTCGCACTACAGGTGTGTAGAACAGCACATTTCTTGCTATGTTAGAAGTAAACATTACTCCTTCCAGCTGTTCCTCAAAACTCTCCCTGTGCTGTCCACTGATGCCTTTTTTCCCCTGTCACCTGCTATAGTCTGTAAACGTGATTTGTGTTCCATTTTTATATTAATCTGCGTCTGTTTCCTACATCTTTCTATGTACTTTTCTTCTGTTTTCTCTCATTGGATTGTAAATTAGTTGTTGTCAGATCTGGTTTCTTGAGCAAGAGTGTGACTTTTCAGTTAGCAAGTAGTTCTTCCACTTTTCTGTTTTCTAATCCTTACCTAAAGTAAGGGGTGAAAGTGAAAATCTTAATTGGCTTAAAGAAACAGTTGTCTTCAAAAGAAGCTGCTTCAAAATATGTTTGTAAAAACATCCGAATGTGTGGATCTTGAAAGATCTAGTGTTACTGTCTCTGGTTTTGAAGCCCTGATTTTAATTATTATTTTTTTTTTTAATAGAAAGTGGGAAATATTTGAAAATGGGAGCCTTATTGAAGTTGGCACACTTTATTATTTAAAAATAACATCCACAAAAGAGTGCATCTGCTGAATTAAGTCACATCCTACCTGAAAATTAATCTCTCAGTCTGAGAAACCTGGCAAACAGCCTTTCTTAGCTAAAAATACCTGGTCTTACATGAGTTGTGCTTTTACTCCTGTGCTTAGTGAACATCTGATAGTGGTAAAAGCAGGCTTAGGACTGTCCAGAGTACTTAGTTACTTTTAAAGATGTCTTTTGATGGACTTAAAGATGGACTTTTGATGTCAGTAAAGGACATGTCTGCTTTTTCCTCTGGTGTGAGAGTTACCAGAGATGTGTCTGAGAATAAAAATTGGCTTTAATGAACTTTGAAGTGTAGAACTTCAGGTTTGGTTTGCTCAGAACTTCCATTCTGTCCATTCAGCTCCCTCTGTTGGAGTGATTTCCCTTTACTAGCAGTATGCTACCTCAGTTTTTAAGTTTAAGCTTCAGAGCGTGAGAGATTCACTCTGGAAAACTTTGTTAATGTAGAGGTGTTCTAGGCACTTGCACTGATGCATGGGTGTTTTACATGTTGTTATAGGCCTTCAATCTCACACTTAAGGAACACAAGGTTTCAATAGACATGAAATAGCTGAAGCCATGATTTTGCCCATAAGGGATGTCTTTTATTGCTGTGGTCACTTAATAGGTAGAGAAACAAATAATTACAAAAAAACTGAAGAGAAAAATTTTGTAAACTCAAGATGTTTCAAAACTGCTGCCTTAAACCTTTAGGCATGGTTGTGAATGGTTTCTGTCTGTTGATATGGAGTGTCAATATGTTACCAGTGATTTGAAGGAAACTTTGAAAGTATTACATGACTACGCAGGTCCCTTATTTATTATGAACAAAATACTGTGTGTGGAAACAAATACAGTAAATAATAGGTAATAGAAGTTTGAAAAATGGGATGATGCCTTATTGATGCTACAAAAGGAGTGAAAGGTTCATGTAATCTAGCAAAAAAATAGGGTTCTTCAACGGCTACCTGAAGTGTGGGATCATTGCATATGTCTTGGTGGAGGAGTATATTTTTGCAACATTATTGAAACTTCTTAGTAAAATGTGCCTTAATTCATAAGTAAGCAACTGGCGTGAAATCTTCTAAAGCAAATGTAGATTTCACATGAAAAAGTGTACAGATTGCTGTTAATATTTTGGCCGTTACTGTAGCATCTTTTTGATGTATGAATAAGTTAGAACAAGGGCTGTTGTAGCATGTTCTTAATTATAATATATCATCAGTTCCGTTTACTGCTAATTATTTTACAAGGTCAAGAGAAGAGTTTAATATGAACGTGGCAGGATTACTTGCAGAGTTTTGGTACAACCAAATGTAGGTGAACCTAGTAGGGAAACTTGCCTTTAAATTGCTGTTGGCGGATCTCATTAGTGTCTAATGCAGAAGGCTAACCCAACTGAAAAGGGCCTTTCAAGGTTGACTAATATGTAACTAAATTACGTTTTTGAGAGGTGGGGAAAGCTGATGCCAGTAATTAAATTTCCTTATGTTAAGCTTCTTACAATAAGTATAAAAATAATTTTAACAGTCTTATTTATGGGGTTTCCACTGTGCTCATGTTAGTACTTTGAATACTTGATTGTGACAATAAATGACCACTTTGTGGTGGCTTATTTTTCATGTTTTGGTACCTAGGTCAAGGCATTAGCATTAAAAAATACTCAAAAGTTTTAATTTGTCTTGAGATGCCTAACTGGATTTGAAATTAGGCTAATGTAACAATCAGAACTAAAAAAACCCCAAAACAATAAAGCAACCCCCCAAACTGTTCATTCAGTTTACTATGGGGAAGAAGAAATATCTTTCAAAATATTTTGTTCTGTCTTAACTGAGAGTGAATTGGATGCTTGAAACAAAGAACTTCTGCAGACTTTAATGTTCAGTTTCTGGTTCTGAAACTGTGATGATCCTGGGGTTGAATACTATTACAACTATGCACGTTGCACAGTACAAAGCAAAGTGAATTACCAGATCCTGTGTTGCACTTCTGTGCACTGTTTCCATTGTATTTAAAACATGGAAGTCTATAGAGTAATATAAAACAGGACATATGGACAGTTGTGAAAGTCAGACTGAGGCTTGTTGTACTGGTTCCATTGCTGTTTGTTTTGCTGTAACTGGTTATTTTGAAATGAGAATGGGGGAAACTGGAATCATGAGGCAGAGACCACTAGATGGCTCCACTGATTTTTGCTGTACTGTGGGTAATTTCTGCATCACTTGTAAGAATCTGCTCAGGATTACCAGGGAAACAACGTAGTGGTGAAGTTGGCTTTCAGACTAAAATGAGGTTAAAGCTATACACATTCAAAAGAATAAATAGGCGCTGGAGTGCAGATACTCAAAATCATGAAGACATATTAAAAACCCTTTTTGCATGTTGGTCTCTTCTACAATTAGTATTGGTTTTACAATGATGTTCTTAACACTTAGTAACTTCCTGTACTTGATTTTTTGCATGCTAGGAAGAGTAGTAGAGGGGTTTTTTTAAGTACATGAGCTTATTTTCTTGGACAAAAATGTAAAGATGGGGACATTTGGTTTGTATTTATCCATGTGGAAGTCATTTGATCATTTTGGTTTGTCACTCACCTGTGGGCTTGGTTGCTGTTACATGAAAAGTAAAGTTGGAATACAGAGCAGGAGTAGTATGGTGGCCTTGCTAAAGGCAACTAGTGTTACATGTTACCGTTTTCATCTGACTTTTGACATGTCCTTTCCCATCAGTAACTAAACCAGTCATTCTGTTTGTTTATAATTGTGTGTTTGCTGTTGCATTGTATGTCTTTCATGAGCTGGGAAACTGGGTTAAGATGGTGGAATGTCTTGTGTCCAGTCACCATCTTCATATAGGAAACCAGTTTTCATGCCTGTTACCTTGGTTTTGATGGATCTGTGTCTTTGAAGAAAGGAGCATGGACAGTAGTCAAAAAATTTGGCTTATTATAATGAACATGGTTTTCCATTAAGCAGTGTCAACTTTAGTAGGTGGGTCAGTCCAATAAAGGTGGTTGCCAGAGCAAATATCTCAGATCTCTCACTATTGATTTCTCTAGTGTTTTAACACTATGGAGAAATTTCAAAAGGAATTTATGGAGCCTGAAAGGGTTCTTGAATTTCTAATAATTCCTCCCCTACTTCTTCATAGTTTTGGTTAAAATTTATATTTTTTGACTCTTGAACTGATGACTTGACATTTCCTGTGGTAAAAGTAGATGTTCTGGAACGTGTGATATAGAATGCAACATCAGTTGTATGTTTAAACTATCTTCAAGGTGCAGTAGTTGAATGTCTTAGTTTAAAGATATGATCTGTATTCCAACAGCATTTTTCTTTTAATTTTCCATAAAGAATCCAATCAGATGAAGAGTGTCAAAAGGAGTCTACGAATGGGACACCAAGATGGCAGTTCCACTGTTGATTGAGAGGTTGAGGAAATGGACTAATGCATGAGTGCTGTGATATGTCTGTCCAAGAAAAGGATGTTAAAACATGGACTCTCGTGTTATTAAACCAGAGAAGATCTGGGTTGTGATCATCCTATCAAAATGGACTTTGCACTTGAATTGATCAGGGGAGTGTATCAATGGCTATCCAATGATGGATCTGTTTGAGGACTGGGTGGCAAAATTCTACTTTGGGGTTGTATGTGCATAAGAGGCAAATTCATCTGGTAAGATATCTGTTGCTACCCCTTTGGAGAAAATGTAATGTTTTTTCAAGTGACTTAATAAAAGGTTTTGGTTTCTTTCACACTTTGTGTTTGTCCTTTCTGGCTGATTTTTTTTTCAATTGTGTTGATATTGAAGTGGGTTATGTTTTTTGGTTGCTGTTTAAGTGAGAAATACTTTAGCTGCTAAGCACTAAAAGGCAAGGTAAAATTTTGTGCTATACTTGATTTAAAATGTGGTTTTCATTTGCAAATTATGTTCACTTTGCCATGACTTCCAATGAATTTTTATTCGCTGGTTTGTTCATTCAGGTGCTTAATGTTAGGGGTTTTTCAGTACTTGACTGTTGTCAGGGTACTTCTGCTGAACTTTCTGAAGTTATTTTAAGATGGAATTGATACTAATTGAAGGCTGGGCAAATACGACAATAAAGGAGTGCTTGAATATTTTGTGTAACTTTTTTAGGTATGCTTGTTTGGATGGATATGGGTACAGAAACTTTTCAACAGATTACCTGGACAGATACTTCCTAAACAGTGTATTCGGTCTTAAAATTGTTCCGTACAAGTGTCCAGTCAGCTTCACTGCTATTTAATGTAGACTTAGATGTGTGATACTGTACCATGTATTTGATGAGAAAAAATTGAGTTGTTATTGGTACTGCTACAGATGACATGTTAACCTTTACAAATGAATTTTAAAATGCTTATAATGTTCAAAAATCAATTTCCTTCCATTTCTTGTGGATCAGGTAGTTAAACTGTAGCCATCTTCCTATGTATGTTTCACCTGAAATTTGTGGCTGTCTTTGTTTTATGCTGGAGGGCCAAGATGACAAAGGTGGTGCTGATCTAACTTAGGTGTTTTCTCCTAAAAACAAACAAAACCCCATTGTGTGTATGTAACCATGTGGCTTGCTCAGTCTTTGTAAATATCCATTTTTACCGTGATGAATTGTTCATACCTGTTTAATCCAGCCATTGTGATGATACACGCTTGCTCAGGTTTGGTTTTGCCATGTGTTATATGGTGGAGTTGGATACTGGGACCAACCTGAAGGGATCCCCATTCAGATGAGTGGATTTCCTTAGCGTTACCCCAGATTGCTTGGAATGGTCTTGCATTGTGTTTTTCAGTTCTTACAGTTTAGGTGCAAGGGGTCATCTGTAAATAATCAGGAAACTGACATTCTTTAAAATGGGCTGTGGCAAGGGAGTGTTCCTACTCAAATCCATTGATGTGGGAAGATGATAGGTTGTTGGAGGATGTGAATGGCAAGTGTGTGGAGGAATTTGAAGGGGACTATCTTGGACCTACTGGTGGAAGCTAGTGTTGTCAGGCTGTTGGGATGCTGTACCATGGGTGTTCCATATAAACCCGAACTGGCCTGGTACCCCTTTCCCCCCCAGCGGTCCCCTGATTTCACTGTCTTGTTGTGATGTTTATGAATATGCAAGATGTGCTTGCACTTTAAGGAGTCTGTTGCTTGTGGGAAGACAACTGGTAGTCAGAATACAAGAGGCTAGGGGATCCTTGGATCTCCTCCATTTCCTCTGTGATACATCGTCTCCATACTAGGATATTGTATTTGAGATACTGCTTGATTTTCAGTTCTACAGCTCAGCTATCGTACGGCTTTAAAATTAATTTGTTGTGTTAAAATCTGTTAATGCACATTAATGGGTTAAGAAAGTGAAGTAGTAATAACCCTTCTAATAGTGTCAGACCTATTTTACAGTAGTGCCTTCGCATAACTGATGAAAATTGTGTGGCTGTTGGATTTTTGTTGTTGGGGAACACCAGCAGGGAGGCGCTGTTGAGCTGGAGGGGGTTATCAGCGATGCAGGGCTTGCTTAGGAGTGGGTGATGCTTTTGTCCCAAGCTTTAAGCGCAAGTGTTGGGTGACGAATGGAAGAGCTATTGTCTGGGGATACTGCCACTGAATTGAAAAAAAGCTACCCCTTGGGTGGGGTGACCCCCAAGGTGGGTTTCTGCTGGCTGCATGGCTGTCAGCTCCACTTCCATTCTTTCAAAATGGCTTGTAACAGCACCACTTCCTGTCCAGGGAGGAAGTAATTTTAGCCCAGGCACTGAAATATTTAGCAAATCTTTAAAACAAAAGGCACAAATTCCATTTCTTTCTGGTTTCAAAAGGGTGCCTGAGCCACATGGGGTTAAGGTGCCCCTTCAGCTGGGGTAGTTGGAAGAAGCCAGGGCTGTGGGGGTAAGCAGGCACCCTTTAGGTGGAGGCTATCTCTTTTTTTGGTAGAAATGAAGGGGTGGGTCTATGGTACATCACCTGAGTTGTGGGGTAAATGTAGAGAGTGTCAATCAAAGGCAGAGCTCAGAGCTGGGAAGGAGCTCTAGATGGCGGCTGTGCCTTAGAGAGAGCGCGCTCAGCTCCGTGCCTTCCCCAACACTTTACGCAACTTTCCCTAACTTTCGGGCAGCCTCAGGGGGCCCCCACAGCCCCTTGCCTCTCCTAGGCACTAATCGGGGGCCGAGCGGACCTTTTTCGGGCAGAAAAGCAGCTTTTGAGGGCTCCCTTTTCGTGCCTTGCTGGAAAGAAGAAGCCGTGGAGAGAGCCCAGGTCGTTGTTTTTCCAGCTTAGAAGCCATGGCGTACCTCCATTTTTGTGCGCTCTCCTAATGAGCTTTTTCCCCCGGACATTTTTGTACTAATTACCGCTTCTTTTGCTTTATCAGCAGCATATTTTTGGGATTAGAATATATATATTTTTTTCATTCTCTGAAATTCATATTTTATCATTATAACTCTAAATATTTTGGATCTAATGTTTTTCCACTACCCGAAACTAATATCGACTTGGTCCTGGTGGCGGTGCATGGATCAGGTAGGTGAGCAATTAATAATAATAATTTTTAGATTTCTGCCGTTTTGAATACTTTGATTTTCGACCGATTTGAGCTGTATTGGGATGACGCAATAAGATACAGAGATTATTTGCATCCAGTGTTACTTTGGGAAAGTTTGCAGGATGCTCCTCTACTGTGTTTATGCTCGGATTTTTCTTCTAAAAACGATTATTTGTTTTAAATCTCCGTTTTGCCGTGTTGATCAGTGTTGTGTATTGTTATAACAATATCATTGCAGCGTCAGGACTTTGTTCCTGATAATGAAAGCCAGTGAAACGAGCTGGGACCTTACCTTTCTTTCAACTTTTGACAGTAAATACCTGGGCACAGGACTTCAAAGCAAACAGACACCCCTGACCCCCTCTTAATATTTAAGAATAAAAAGATGATGAGAAATAAGGACAAAAGCCAAGGAGAGGAGGGTTCAGTCCACAGCAATGCATCGAGGTATGACCTATCAACTTTCTTTTTTTTTTTTTTTTTGTAAAACCTGTGAATACACTGTTTACTTTGACAGCCTTGGATTACTGTCAGTGCTTAATACAAAACATTTTACTGATTTTGCTTCCTTTTTAAGGAATGACCTTGAGATTGTTAGCATGCCACACCCTAATTTTTTTTGGTAGCAATTTCTGAAAGTTGTGTTGTGACTTAAGGGCCCATGTCAGAGTCAAAAGGTACTGTACCTTTATTCAGGGGAGCCCTTTCCTCTGTATTACGTTTTTCCAGCTTTTGAATTTCAGTTTTTAGGTTTTTTGTGCTGTGAAAAATGACCTTGTCGGTTTAGCCATTGCTGCATTGCACCATTTTACATACAAGGCAAATTTTTCTTTGAAGAATCTCAGAAGTCTAAACTTTAACTGAGGGCCATACAGAAGCCTGGTGTAGTAGTAAATTATAGTAAATAGACACAAGAAAAAGTTACATGAATGAAAAAAAGCTCATTTTAAAATATAAACTGAAAAATGCCTGTTTGTCTGATACCCCTTACTTCAAATTTTATTTGAGCTTGTAGAACTTTGATACTGTTTAGGTATTTTAGAATATTTTTATACAATTTAACCAGACTTTCTCCTGCTGGTGATAGCATTTTGTATCATAAAATATACACTGGGACTGTTAACAAGAGGCTCCAAATGCTTTGCTTGTTTGTTTAATGTATTTTTGCTCAGAGTGTTTTTATTTACTTTTGTTGAGTAATGAGATTCTTTACAGGTTTTTATAAACTTAATCTCGATGTGGGAAAAATACAAAATACTGGAAATGTTTGTTTGTTGGGAATGCAGAAGTACAATTACTGGATTGCTCATTTTGTATTTAAAGGGTCGGCTTTTTCAAAAATTGGAAATTAAACTATTATGCATTTTTGTTTTCTAGTTTGTAAATACAATTGAGTTTTGCATTTTGTTAATTTTAATTGAATTGTGGCCTGTTTATTTTTCTCTGGTGTTGTCTTCAGTAATTTTTAACCAACATTAATAAAAAAGAATTCTGAACTGTCTGTTGTATCACATGTGCTCTATGTGATGTTTGCAGGTGTTTGAGTAGTATTCTTGATGTCCACTATTTAACCTTCCTTAAACACACAAACTTTAAATACTGTGGGAATATATATATATTTTATCAAATTACTGTACCCTTCTAGCATAAACGTGGATGGTATTTTGCGTGTATTAAAATCGCAGTCAAATTTTAAATCCTAAAATGGATATGGGTAAGTTTGTTTAATTTGAAATTATTATTAACTAAATTAGCCTCAGGGACTGTTGAAGCATTACATATAGCACCTATACAGAGCTTTTATAATGCAGGTTTAAAAACACATCAGTCTTTCAAACAGTGTTACCTTTACTGTAAATACGGCACACAAAATATTGCTTAAAAAGTCAGGTTTTTTTAAGAAATTGCTTATGAGTTGTCTTACTTAAATCTTTATGCTTTTTTGAAGTGCACATTATCAGCAAGAGCAATAATAGGTATAATTTGTTCAGGAAATCTAAATTAAGGTATTTTACTGGTGTTAGAAATATTATGCTAAACAGCAGATGAAATTGGAGACATCTACCAGTAGTTCCAGAGAAAGAAGACCTTTTGGGTTTTTTGTCCTTAGCAGTATTAACACATGCATGGTGTGTCTCGTGTGCTTTTGGTGTTTTGGTTGAAAGATTATCATAATTGATCAATTTACATGTAGCACCTGTTGTGTGAGATCACCCTTCTCCCCCTTTACAATTTTTTCTCAAAATAAACCTGCTGTGGGTAACATCCACTCACCTGAAGTGTGGCAACAACTGAGCACAGGATATTTGTAAGTGAGCCCTGTCGAGCTTATTTCTGAGCTGTGAGTCAGCTGAATGTCATAAAATGGGCTTTACTTCCTGAGGTTGACTTGAAGTTGTAGGGGAAATGATTTCTAGGAAGTAAAGCCACCACTTTGCTTTACTGTAGCCCAGAAATGCATTGATGTCTGCACTTCACGTGTTGCTGGCCAGCTTTCTCCCCAGTTGTGAGACCAGCTCAGCATCCGTGGAAGTATGTGAAGTCCTGTTAAGATAATCCCTGTTTGGAGGCCTGGATGATGGTGATGGGTGGAAAAGGTAGATATGGCTGGTGCCGTTCACCTGGGCAGGAGAAGTGAAAATGCAGGACTAGAGAAAGGTGTTAAAACAGAAGAAAATAAAATTCCTGTATACCACCTTAGTGTCCTAACTGGGGAATACGTTTGCAATTGACTCCTACCTCTCCAGTTCTAAGGAAATGCAAAGGCATGTGCTGAACAAACAAAAATACCTGAGAATTGTCCCAAAATAGATGATTATTCCTGGGGAGGGAAGGTGTTAACTCTTTGAAGTTTGTAAGCTGAGGGCTGTACCTGGTGCCTTTCTAGACAAACAGCAACACCTGTCCTTTGTATATTGACAATAAGTCTTTCCAAATTTGAAGCTGATTGATTTCGTGCAACTTTCTCCACCTAGGAAAAAAGTTGGTATGCTGCGGTTACTAATAACCACCACCTGTGTACCTGGGACTTGCATTAAATAATTGAACAAAATCCTGGTGTGTTTTCTAGCATCTTCTGTGCTGTATTTCTGAAAGGCAGGTGGTGTGAGAGGGTACATCCGTGGTGCAACCCTAATGTGAACTTCAGAGATGAGAGGTAGGCTGGGGTCCCCCTGAAGTCCAGGAGTGAGTTTTGTAGGGGATAGTAAGTAACATGCTGTGGATACGTTGTTCTTCCAGTTTCCCCTGGCCTGCATCTGTTGCAGTTGCTCTTGCACCCCTTAAATACACTGGTGTGGGAACAGTTTCTGCTACAGAAGCAGCAGGGCTGAAGAAACCCTTGTGTCTGTATCCAGCTTTTGGCTTTTCTAGCACTAAAACATCATTTTGGGGGGGAGGGAAAAAATAAAGTTTGCAGTGGGTTAGATCTCAGCCCGTTTTCTGTTCAGGTAGCTGGAAGGCTGAGGTCTGAAATGGCGTTTTTTTTGCTCAGCAGCCACCTTACAGAGGCAGAGTGCTCTGCAGCGTGTGCTGCAGCCTTTGCAGAGCAGAACACCCTCGTTTTACGTGGCAGCCATTTTATGAAGATGTAGTTACATGCGAAAGAGGATTTGGAGGGAGGGGAGGAGGGAAATGAAGATGTTAAACAAAAATTGCCCTCCCTGACTGCCGATGAAAGCGGAGGGCATCCCTTTCTTGTTTCGGTAGCGCTTGGGGAGCCCCGATTCCCTGTGAAAGGAGAGGGGAAGGCTGCACCGCCTGGCATTTTGGTGCGGGTCCAGTTCAGTCACAAAATGGCTGTTCCTTTGTGCCGCATAGCTGACAGACATACTGCATTGCACTGTGTGTACTCTAAAAACAGCAGGAAGTTGCTGGTGGGGAGTTCAAAGGCCATCTTGTGCTCGCTGGGGACGGCGATTGGCTGCGCTCGCTTGGTAACAGGCGGCCGGTGGTGGCGGCTGGTGCGGAGGCAGAGCCCTGCCTGCGCGTGATGGCTGCGCACGCCGCACGGCCTCTCCCACGCCTGCCCCAGCACACTGGGCTGGACTGGGCTGCACTGGGCTGGACTGGGCTGCACTGGGAGTGTGGCCGTGGAGCGCGCGGCTGCTGCTGGCTTCCCTCGCTTCCTCTCATCTGGCAGGCGCGCTGGCTTTTATTTTATTATTTTTTTTTAATAGTGCAGGCTATTTTGAGAAGCAAGCGACTTGAAAAGGAACAGGGTTATTTTTGGTGTGGCGCTTTTTTTTTTTTTTTAAACTTCCAAAGGAATTGCGGAGTATCATAGTATTCCTGAAACATCTGGCTTTTTTTTATAGCGTTACGGCTTTCAGCATCCTTAAATCACTAAAACTCACTCTTGCTTTCAACGTGCGTTTTGCAACTGATTTTCTTTGAGCTGAGTGGAAATGTTAAACACATTTATTAAAATGCCACTAACTGGGTTTCAACTTTTTGTCCAGGCTGACAGGTTACTTTTTAGCTGTTGCAGCCATCCTGTATGTACTGAGTCTTTCAGTTTCATTTGCACTGCTGGCTTCTCTAACAAGGATTTTTTTGTTTCCTCCTTTTTAAGCTTTAACCCCTTCTGAAACTGGAGGCTTTTTTGAAAAGGGAAAATGCTTGATCAGTGCAGAGCATGAAAGGAATAATGTGCAAGGAATTCAGATGAATAATGATGTAATGTGTGCAGCACAAAGGAGATTGTTCTTGGTTTACTTTGTTACTTCTGTTTTGCATTACCCTCTCGAAGGAAATGTCTCATCTAATTACGAATACACAATTCTGAGACTTTCAACTTCTCTGTTTCCTGTTTTGTGATTGCTGCCAGGAACGGATACGATATATACAGTGCTGTAAAAAAGGCTCACTAAGTGCAAGAAGCTACACTTAGCTGAAATGTAATATCGTCTGGATTTTTCTTTTTAGACATCTTAAGCTAATTAATCAAATTTTACATATTCTCCAAATGCATGACTTTTGCTGAATAAAAATGGAAAAATAGGAATAAAGAGCTCACCTGGGTAATCCTGTAACCCTGCAAAAATGCTTCTGTGGCACACAGCGTGTGCTGCTGCCGGGGCATTGCTATCCTTGCGTGCACGTGTGTGCACACATGTTCCCACACCACTCCTGCCTAAATTTATTTGTGCCTTCAGCCAAGAGAGGTTGACGTGGCTGAGATTGTAGATTAGAGCCTGTTCCGCTTTCTGTTGGGTTGATGTTTCACCTGCTGTACTTTGAGGGCAACAGTTGCCCTTATCTGCACCTTCCCCCATTTCCTACATGAGCTGAAGCTGAACTCTCCCATGGCTCAGGGAGAAAAATGTGTTGCAGTGCCACAGGGTCATACCCTGACTGCTTGTAGGGGATGGCACTTCTGAGAACACAGGATCTCACCTGTGCGTCTTGGGAGCAGGGTGGCTGCCCGCATTTGGGCTGCAATAACCACACTTCATTTGCATTAAAACAAACATTTCCACTGTTAACTTTGTGTTAGTTTTGAGCAGCCTCTGAGAGAGGACCAGGAAGGTGGTGGTGTTAAATTGTGATCTCTCCAACTCAGTATAGGCAGAAACCAGGTCCCATATTTGTTTTCGTGTTTCACTCTTGGTCTCAGAAAGCTGTTCTATGATTAGCAGGTTACTGAGTTGCTAAACCTGTCTCTGAGGAATTTTTATACTTGCAGGCCTCTATGCAAGGCTTATCACTGCTAGTTTTAAGGAGCAGATGAGGGTACCAGTGGCAGATACAGTGAGATTAGCCACATGGTTGGGGACCTGGGACTGTGAGCAGGAGTGTAGGGACTGAACTGAAGCTTCTGATGCCATGGCCTTGCTTCTTTTGAACTCGAGACAGCTAAAGTAAACCTACTTCGGGTGGGTTTGACAGCTTATGCTGAAATTGCATCTCCTGATACATAACCTGGAGGTGTATATATCCACTGTACCTTGTTTCATGTTGCAGACAACAGTTCCAGCAAGAATTGCAATGTTAAATTAGGTTGCTAAATTCTGAAGATGGAGAAGTGCTTCTAAGTCTCCCATTGCCCCTAGCTGAAATCCAGCTCAGGAAGCTGGTGGTAATGGAGGAAGATCCTGTTCTGCATTATCCCCCCTCCCCAAGGAAAATAAATACAAACAGCAGCACTGGGGGGGAGGGGATGGCCTGGATTACCATAATTATACACAAGCAGCCTTCTAGCAAAGGATGTACTGTTCTACTGACATGGTGTCTTACATAAATTTTTCTGATGTGTTTTCATTAAAAGATGAGTGCTGAAGTGCCATTTGAAGATGCTTTTTCAACAGGTGGTGGTGGCGTGCTTGTAAAGTCTGCCTTTATATCCTGTAAAGCGTCCTTGAAATGAAAGCAAGAAAGCCTAGATGAAAAATTCACACCTAGCGACTTGCAATGAAGTTTTTATAAGTCTGTCATGCTGTTAATGCCTTCTTTTCTTGGAGCAGGGAGTGTCTTTTGGATATAATAAACAGCAAGACGTTGATGAGTCTTTCCAAATGTGCAGTAGCTCTTACTACGTCACCGCCTGTGGAGCAGTGCTGCTAAGTTATAATTTTCAATATAGAGCTTGCTTTATATTTACCTGTGGGCTGAGATTATCTGTGCTGTAGTATATATGTTTTCCTGGCCTTGACTTCTAAGGTTAAAAAAATAAAAAGTTTGAAACGGTGATCTCAGATTCCCTTCTGGTATTGTGCTGGTAACGCTTGCGTGGCGTTTCGTCTTGGCAGGGCTTCTGTGGGGTATGTTTGCCAAGCACCGGGTGCTTCACAGACGGGATGCTGAACACTTGATTGCTCATGAACCTTTACCCTGGCTGTGAACAAGTGTGTTGCAATGTCAAGAATCCACTGACTCCAGAACACTTCACTCCTTAGGAAAAAGTTGTGTTGTACCTATTTATGTTTCTTGCAAGTTTTATTGCTAGGTATAGATGACTTAATAGAATTGCTAATATATTAATTACAGGAATCATTTGCATCTCTTTCATGGGGAGGAACCTCTGCTCTTAACTACAGAGTTGTGACCAGTTGAGAGCTTTGAATGCCTTGTGCTGTCTGTAAAACGGAGGCTTAACAATGGGCCCTAAATCTCTTGCTTAAAAACAGGTTTTAACAACAGTCACTTGGAATAAAACCCTCAAGCCAGGTCAGGCTCCCCTCTTCTGAACTGCAGGTCATCTGGAACCAGAAACGAATTTGTGCACCTTCTTGTTCTTGTTTTATATATATATATATATGTCCATATTACTGCATTTTTTAATCTGTTAAGACCTAAAGGAAGTTTGCAAATGTTAAGGCAGAAAAAACAACCGCCTTTTCTGTACAAATTTAAACCAAAATTGTGTGTGTGAACCCTAGCCCTTCCCCCACTACATCTAACGTCTCCTCTACAAAAAGTCGGATGCTGCCTGTGGCCAGAGTTCTCTTTGTGCTGCCATCGAGCTTTAGTCGGGCTGTCCCCTGCTGTGACAAAGCAGAAGCTGTGGCTGGAATGGCAGAGGGGCACAGCGAGTTACCTGCTGCCCACTGTCTTGGCCTTACGGGAAGGTGTGTGCCCCTGGGCTCCTTTCACTGTGAACTTCGGCGGTGGGTGCTGCCAGGAGGCAGCCTGGGTCCTCCCGCGGGTGGTGGATGTGGAGTGCTGAAACGCTTGGCTGCTTCCTGGGGAGGGAGAGACAAGCCCTTTTCAAAACTCTGGGAACTGCAATTGTCCTTCCCTTTCTGTGCAGGGAAGGGGAAGGATGCTGCCTTTGGAGATTCTCAGTGGCGCTCCTTAATCAAGCAGACAGGTTTTGACTCCTTTTGTCCCTGTGCTGGGTTTTTTTTCTTTTCTTTTTTTTCTTTTCCCACTAAACATCCCAAGCATTTTCAGCCTCTGGCTCATACATCAGAGAGTGAGCGAGCCAGCTCTCCCAGTCATGAATGAACTGCTCGTTTTGCTTGCTTATGCAAGCATAACGTGGTGTCTTTGTAGTGGAGGGAAAAAACCACCCCACTTTTGGAAAATACTTGTCATTCATGATAGCCCGATGTGCTTTACAGGGAGCTGCAGCAGAGCAGCAAAGGATATATATAGCTGGCTCTGTGCTCAGGATTGCCTTGCCTTGGCAGGTGGGAGTCCTGTGCTGGGGCAAGGATCAGTGGCCAGAATAGGCTGGAAATCCCACAGCCCAATTCAAATGGTTATTTGGATAGAATACCTGCTGAGTGCGTAATCCCTCAGCTGTTACGGTAGCACCATGGCCCTATTGTGCCTCTTGATGTGTAAATTAAATTAACACCCAACCTCTGCAAGCAGGGATTGTAGTCAGGTGTGGAAGAAATGTGTGTTCTCCGTGGTAGTTCTTCTCACTTGCCTATTTAAGAAAAAAAGTTGCAGGTCACAGATGGGGTTGGGGAAATATTATTCTGTTTTTTTGAAGGACACGTTGGTTATCTGGAAAGGGGCAAACCTGTAACCTTGGGAGTGTTTGTTGTGCCCCTTGAAAAGCCTGCCCAGAGTTGGCCAAATTATATTGTGAGTATTCAAATTTGTTTGTGTTTAGTATCTTCTAGTTTAAGTTCCTGCTTTGAGACAGATCACCGTTAGAAATATGTACCATGCGTGGATACAGATAGTAGAGTAGCAGGAATATTTTTCTTCCCTCCCTTCCTCCGTTTCCACTTCTGCCTGCAGGAAATAAGTTGTGAAAAGCTCTTTGACTAACCCTTCCCAATGCTTATCACTTAGAGAATCTTTGCCTTGGGAGACAGGCAAGCACCAATCACTCTTTTTAATAGACTTTCAGAATAAAGTAAAGGGAATTCAGAAAGCTAGAAATTAATTTATCTTCAGTATCACAATCTGAGTGTCATTCACTTAGCTCTCCTACGAACTCTGTGTACTGTGTATATGGCCTTGGCTACACTTAGAGCACTTGGTTGTGTTTTTTTCCCAAGGCAAGACATAGATCCCATGAACTGTTCTCGGTCCTCTGTGGTCTACATATTATCCCCTCTTTATCAAATGTGATCCCCTCTTCAGATGATCTATAGCCAGAATCAGTCTTGTGTTTCCTTCCCTTGCTTGTTTAGCCTAGAGTTGAAATTTAATGCGGTTTGATGCTTTTTTTACAACTACCATGCAACTTGGGTGCATGCATCAGCATTAACTGGTGGTGCTCATTTGCAATATATGTAGAAATTTCATATATGTTTATATATAATAGGGAGCATCACATTTATAGATCAGATGTTCAAAGGAAATGTTTAACAGCAACACGGTATCCAGCTGAGATGGTGCGTTAGCGTCTTCTGTGGTTTGCCACCATCCCTTTGTGTGTACAACAGTTTGTGTGTAGTTTGCTTGAGGAAGACACATCTGGTTAAATAGTTTTAAATTGGGTGGCCTGCACTGGCTTTGCTGATGTGTTGCTTTGGAGTAAATCTTGAGCCAGTACCACTGGTGGACAGGTGACGCTGGCAGCCCTTGCTGAAGAGCTGCAGGGGCTGAGAAGCCTCTTTTACTGGTAGAACTGGATCTGACAGATAGGCATGGTCCGGAGAAGACATCCTGTTCACTTGAGAGTCGCAGCTTGGCTGCCTGCTGCTATGCTGTGGGTCGGTGGTGCCATGTGGCAGCAGGTCTAGTGGGCTGACCTGAGGGTTCTGTCACATGACCTCCCCCCACCTGTTGCCATGGCATTGGAATGTTTGGGTTGCAGGTGGCCAGTTGGCTTGGCACTGCCAGAGAGGGACGTTGAGCACCCAGAGGTGGCCAAACTGAGCAGCTGGCTTGCAGTTGGCTTGCTGCTGCCCCAAAATTGGGGTCTTGCTTGCACCTTTTCTCCTCTGCAACTCATCTGTACTGACAGACATGATACACTTCCACTGTTCTTGGTTCCTGTAAAGGCTTGGTGGCGATTTTGCTTGCTAAGCCAGCAGAAGCCTGTTTTGCTGTTTCTCTGGGTTAGTCTTCTGACATGTTAGCAAGTTCAAGCAGCTCATGAAGGAATGCATCAGCCCAGCCTGTGCTGGCCTAAGCACAAGGTGAGTACTGGGAAGATGGGCTGTAGGGCGAGGATGGGTGGGAGAGGAGAGGGGCTGTCTCGCAGCTGCCTGCCTTTGGCCTTAGGGTGGCAGCGAGCCAAGATGTGTATGGACGTCTGGGTCTGGGTGTCAGTTATCCACAGGACACGTGAAGCTGTGTCCAACAACACATACGGGTTAAGCTTATGTTTGCCAGAGGGGAACAATAAGCTTGGTTTCTGGTATTATCCAGTCCCTGATATTATCCAGCCTTGGGAGTTTGTGCCAAGGACCTTCTCAAGCCTGCATGGGTTGGTTTCAATGGTGCTGAGTCCCTGCTGAGCTTGTGAAGCCCAACAGAACATTGTTGTTTAGATTCAAACTTGTTTAGATTCGAAGTGTTCACAACAATTACAACTAGGAGGAGTTTGGCTTGTGGGAGGGTCTTGGGTCATTAATCCTCCTTTATCCCCCGGGCTGAATTCAAGTCCAGCCCATCAAAAGCCAAATTTTAAAAGTCTGGGGCAGAATGGTCCCAGTTAGAGCCGTTTCCTTGTCAGCTCTTGGTTGCAGCAATGTGTATTGGGTCATTTTTTCAGCTTGTCTTCCACCTTCTGGAAACATACCTACTGTTTGTACATATTGAGAGCTTATAAAATGTTTTGTTGCTTTTAGCAAAGATGGTCCCCTATAAAATGAAGTCATATGTGAAATATTAAAGTCTAAGGCTGGAGGCTTCAGGCACACTGTAATTACCTTGTAAACTTAGATGTCTGATTGTAAAGGGTCTTATCACTGCCGTTCAGCTGCTTGCTTCTTGGAAGGAACACATTCTTCTTGGTAAGGGATGATTTGGTTTTGTTCCCCCTCAAGTCAGAAGCAGGCTCTTAATTAAAACAGAATTACAGCCTGAAGTATTTCTTAGAAACCAGTTAGACGTATTTGGCTGAGTCTTGGCAGATCTCAATTTTTATAGGAGTTTCTCACTTCAAGGGAGTTACCGATGGTGCAGCTGTAGCTTTCTTGATGTTCACAGGTGTTTCTCTGCTGAATTTGGGGGAGTGTGGACTGGTTGAATTGTGATTTTTGTGACAATTAATTATAGGTTATCTCCACTTACAGTTTAGTTGAAAGTGGGTCTTGTTTGGTTGCTAACTTAGGGGCATTAAAGCAGGGCATATTCCAAAAACAGCTTCTGAAAAGAGGACTTAAATCTCCAGTTATGTACCATGTAAGGCCTGACTTGACACATAACATTGCTAGTCCTTTATACTCTGTTGGCAGGTAGATATGCTGCGTGATCGTCGTTGTGATAGTTAGAAAGGATTATTTTATGGAATTAGCCTTTTCAGTTCTCTTATTTTATTGTATCAAGGTAGAAACAAAGACAAGCACACACCCTTTTGCCTTGATAACAGGCTGTTCATTAAAAAAGAATTACTTGCAACAGCCTTCAAAAGGACATACCTCTTCTCATCTACATTTTTTTCCTTAGCAGGGCAAGCACATGCATACCTGTGCGTGCAGACGTGTATGTCATCTGTCTCTGTCAGTGGAGAAGCTGTCCTCTTTTCAGATGACACAGTTCACATCTTGAAAAAAAGAATTGCAGTGTTCAGATAATGTTGTGGATAAAGCACATGAATTATGGCTATAGATGTGCAGAAAGGCTGTGTCCCTGTGTCCTTGAAATAAAGCTTAGGGCCATGAGAAACAAAGAGCTCCGGAGTGGGAGGAGGTCAGTAATTACTGTTCTGCCTTTAAACAAATACTGCCAAAGCTGTCTGCCCTCAGTCTAGCCTGGGTGGTTAGAATTTCTTCCAGCTATTGCTAATAAATTTGATTGAAGAAAAGTGTCTTCCTCTTTCATGTGTCCCCGTGGAACATGGGATGCCAACATGACTCAAACAGAGCCTGATGTTGCCACTTTGTGTTGTGACAGTAGAGGTTTGGATGCCTTCAGATCTCATTCTTCCATGGAGGTCGAGTCTCCATCCCCACAGGAGGCTCTGTGTGACGGAGTCCTGCCGGGCCCTGCCCGTGGAAACCAGCTGTCCCCAGAGCTGCTGGAGCATCATTTCCTTGAGTGGTATGGCAATGCTTCCTAATAAAATTCCCTTGGTTTTCTTGAAAAAAACACGCACCCTGGAACTCTGAAAATTCTCCAGTGGAGAAGTGTCATCAGTTGCTCTGAGTAGCCTCGGTTGCAAAGCGATGTGTTTGAGCGGGCCGTTGAGAGCAGATGTCAGCAGGTCTGCAAACGTGCTTGAGAAGCTGTGGAGAGCTGCAGGGTGGCGGGCGAGCGGGGCGAGAGGCGGCAGACGAAGCTGGCAGTGCGACGCAGCGGGAGAGCACAGCGGTGGAGGGCTGCGCGGGAGAAGAGGGGACTGGATGCTGCAGAAAACATCGAGGAAAGGCCAGGTGGCGGCAGGCTGTAGCGAGATGGCTGTGCATGGGGCTGTGCCTTTGGTTATCGCAGACAGGAGTGGGACGGGCAGGAGCGACCAGGCAGCCTGGAAGAGCGGTAGTTCAGCTTGATTTTCCAACCGTGCTAGGACGAAATGATGCGATACCCCCGTCTCCTTTGAAGCCAAGCTGGGACAATGAAACCAGCAACCACCAGTGACGGCTCACCCTCCGCTCCTTGCTGGAAAGGCTCGGTTTCTGTTACTTCAGCCTTAGAAACTCTTGCTCGCCGCTGTTTCTTTTTGCCCTGCACAGGCTGTACTCTTGCATTTCAGGAGTTTGCGAAGAGGCCCAGAGCAGCAGCCACCACTGCAATGAAATCGCAAGATGGTGGAAGAGGGAGGGTTGTAAAATGGCGGCTGGGAGCCTGGCTGCGTGCCCTGCGCCGGAGGGATTTCTGGAGCAGGTTCCCGCAGCGCTCGGCTGCTGCCCTCTGCCCGCTCCCTGCGAGACGGCAGGCGGGAGCCACGGCAGCTCTGCTGGAGCACGGGCTGCTGGCGGGGGCCAGCCCCTTCGATTTCATAGATATTTTAAGAATTCTTGTCCGAGAGCGGAAGACTTACTTCCGTGGTGTAAATCAGCCCTATTTGCATGGGGATGTACCTGTGAATAGGAGCTGAATATGTTATCCCGTCTCTGTAGCATGTGTTGATCTCTGTAGAATTGTATGTAATTGTACATGTGCTTTTGCTTTTTTGTGTATTACTTCTTTCTTGAACTGTGAAATCTGAGCCTTTGATGCATCTTGTTACTTTTGTAGTTTTGTACAAAAGGAGAAAAATAAAAAATCTGGTTTCCCTCTGCAAAGTTTTCCTGATTCTTCTTTCTTGATGTTATATTTGCAGTATGCCCTTAAATATTATGAAAGCATCTAGCTGCACATGAAGAGCTGACTTGGAAAGAGATGCTCCTTGTTCAGAAAGTTTGTGCTGTTGTTATTGCCGCACTGCATTTTGGTTTGTGAAGAGTGGGGTTTGTAATGCTACCTTACTAGCATGTATGGTATATGCTGTGATGAGTTTTCAGTTTTCTTTAATTGGATTTTAAATGAAAAATAGATGTTGGAGTGATTGGACAAAGGTATTTGAGTATGTTGGCCACCTAAAATAGTTTGGCCTCTCATTGTTTTATTGAGGTGCCTGGATTTAAGTGAGTATTCTGTATATAACCCTATTTAATGTAGGGGGCGGGGGGGGGGAACATAAATTCACCTATTTGATGTTCTGCTTTCCCTTTATTGGCTACTTGAGAGATGCAGCCTGCACAGCGTTGGTGTAACCCTTTGAAGAGGACCTGCCTCAGCCATATAGATATGCCTGTATAAGCTCCTTACTGCTGCTCTGTTGCTGAATTTATTATTTTTGCAAGAAACGTGATATTTTCTATAATAGATAGTATTATGCATATGGTATTTGATGCTGGCCTCTTTCAGAAATTGAATGTCGGATTTTTGAATAGTTGGCCATAGCAGGATGTAGTGGAGTGCCATGCTGGAACAACTGCTTATCTTTAATACAGCAGGATGGTCTCTGCATGCTCCAGCACCCAACGTACCTTACTCTTGCTCGCTCTGAATGAGCCAGATCCTCCCAGTAGGACCTGTGCTGCTGGTATTGCTAGTGCTTCTCTTCATGGTACCACCACTCTTTTTGTTCTGGTTGATGAGCAGGACGTACTGGACAGTGATTTTTTGAGGCTGCGCTCTCGCCCATGTGTTCAGTGCCTGTCCTGAGAAGGAATTGCTTCTGGTTTGGTATGCCGGTTTGGGACCGCACAGGTCACACTTGCGTTTAGGCTGTTCCAAGGCTATTGTTGTAGCTTGGACATGGCTCAGGTTTGCTCACTGCATATTTCAAAGCTGTGACAGTACAGTTAAAATGTAATCTCTTCTTTCTCTACCATCAGTCACTCGGCATCCGAAGAAGCCTCTGGCTCTGACTCTGCAAGCCAGTCTGAAAGTGAGCAGGGCAGCGAGCAGGGCAGCGAGTCAAACAGCAGCTCGGAGTCCTCTGAAAGTCAGTCTGAATCAGAAAGTGAATCAACGGGTTCAAAATCTCAGCAGACCCCTCCTGAAACCAAAGAAAAACCAGCCTCTAAGAAGGAAAGGATAGCAGATGTTAAAAAGGTATTGCCCTTGCTGCTCTGCATAGCTGTGTTACCCCTGTACCTACCACGAAAGAGCAGACAGCAGGACCTTAACAAAGCTGTCTTCAACATCCCTGCCACTTTGCACATGGACCCAACAGCCTCCGACCTCTGGTGTCCCCAGGACACTTGTTGGTTATTTGGTCCCTGTGCTTGTGCCCTGCTGCTGTCATTCTTGTGTGCAGGAGCTTGTTGTGATGGGACAGCCCTTTGGGCACCAGAGAGTGATAGGGCTGACTGGTGCGAATGAGGGGCAGGCATCTGTCATCAATACATGACCCTGTCATCTCATCCTCTCCCTCCCATCTTTCCTCTCCTCTCTCCTCTCCTGCAGAAATAGTAAAGCTTCCCCATGTGATATGCAATCAGGGGAATGCTTTATTTGGGCCACTTTGGTTTTTTTCCATCACTGTTTTCTTCCTTGAAAAAGTAAAGAAAAAAAAAAAAAGAGGAGGAGGAAGAAAGCTATGTAACTTCTTTTATTTATTATGTCCAGAACAGTGGTTCTTTGTTGTGTTTTTTTTTCCTCTGCAGCTTCTTAGCTGCCCCCTAGCAATACCCCCTCAAATTGCCAGGTTTGCCCTCCACCTGTTGCTGCCCAGGAGAAAGAGAGATTGCATGTGTTTAATGCATGTGGTGTCCCGCTGGTTGGCAAGCACCTCCCCCATACCAAAGCTGTGCCTTCAGTACCTGCTTTACCCGAGGGATGGAGGCACCTGAGTAACACAGTGTAGTATGAGGTGAGAAAGAGGAGCCCAAATACCCATTTGGAGACAGGAACTTGGTGAACTGAGTTTACTTGGAGGGAAGAAAATCAGGTTAGGTCAGGTTTGGGGTTTTTTTTTTTGTGTGCATTCATTTGTGGTGTGTAGCTCCTGTTCTTCTGAGCTGTGGTTTGCACTTTGCACAGCTTGCTCGTGAGAGAGAGTTTTATGGAGAAAGTTGCTATGTAGGTAAAGACTGAGAAGGAAGGGCAGTGCTTTCAGCCTGCGCTCCCCACATACCTGCAAGGGAGAAGGGAAGGATTGTGTTACCAGCTTCTCCCTCTCACAGATCTCTAGGCTGTCGGCTCAGCTCGTGGCTAAATCTCCTCCTGTGTTCAGACTGGCAAGGAAAGATGTGTTTATAAGGCAGTTGTGGTAACACAATATTCAAATTCTTGTTTTATTGTCGATAAGTGGGGACTGAAGGAAGTTTTCTCTTCCTCTGTGGGGTTCCAAGAGCATGTCCCTTACAATAAACATTAAAATCATCCTGTGAGGGAGTACATCCATACACAAGGTGATAATTAGCATGGATGAAACGTGAAAAGGTCAGGGCACCCTCTAATAAGAAAGCCTCTCCCTTGCTTAATTTCTCTGTTAATGGGTGTTTTCCTTAGCTAGGTCTAACCTAGGCATGTTGATACCTGTTCTCCTTGAATAAGCAATGCAATTAATTATTATATTATTGTTTATTTTGTATTTCTGTCTAGATACACCCGTGCAGGTGAGGTTAATTTGCGTTAGGTGCTATTCAGATTTGTCATGGGAGTCGATCCCTCATCCAAAAACTGTGCCAGTTAAAAGATGAAAAGACAAGTTCTTCAGATGGTTTGGGGAGTATTTTGATGTTTTCTGTCATGTGAATTTATCTCTCTTTACTTGCATGCCCAACAGATAAACACCTTCGCAGTCTGTCTGTTGCAGTGTTATCCTATTCCTCCTTTAACAGTAGCAGAAAAATTGCTGGGCTGTAGCCTTCTATTCATCATGCTTTCAACCCCAAGTTACTGCTGCACCTGGCAGTGTATTTTGAGTTCTTTTTCCTGCTAGTGGCTTGCAGAGACATTTCAGGACTGGAGGCAGACAGAAGCAGAAGGAGAATGAATAGGTTTAGAAAACTTAAGAGGATCAGGTCTGCTGAGGGAGAGAGGGATTGTTGGTGTGGGTGTTTGAGAGGCACGTTGGTGGTTTCTGTCTGCCCTGTAAATCATCTGGTGTCCTGTGTCACCAGCACAGCTCTGCATTCATATCCCTCAGGGCATCAGTTCCTGTCTCCCCCTTCTCCTCCTGTCCATCCGGCAAGAAGAGTTGCCTGCTGTTTTGCACAGTGTATTAAACTGTTGAGGGCCTGGTTACAACAAATAGAGCACAACCATTCCCAGTAGTCGGCTCTGCACATCCACATGTCCTGCGCCGCCAAACTGCATTCGCATCAGTGCATTCAGGAGAAGAACCGGCAGCACCCACCGCCTTGCCTTGCCAAAGGACAGGCTGCCCTGGTCCGTTTGCCATCCAGGCTGGGCCACAGAATTCACTTTCGAAGTTGGTGTTGGTGCTGGCAATTTCTCATCACTGGGCTCATCAGGCAGCTGGTGGGGTTTTCCCTATGGAAGGGAATCGTGGTGGAAGCTGTTAGCGACAGTAAATGGTCCTTTTGGGTTGATATGTCCATTCATTCCACATGCAAGGTGTTGCCTCCTTACCTTCAGCACCATTGCTTGCAGAGCGCTGGCTATCTCAACACTGTCCTTCAGCCTAAGTGAGCTGGAGGGTAATTTGTACCCTGGTGGAAAGATGGACCACTGTAAAGATAATGCTCAGATAAACATGCTGCTTTAGAGTGTCACCAAATACCCCAGAATAACCATAATCTTTTTCAGCCAGTTTTTTAAAGTGTCCATCTACTGGTTGCTAGTTTCCTACTGGTTTTATGTTGATTTTTTTAAAAAACGTTCACCATGAAACTTTTCGAAAATGTCAGAAATAATTGGGGTGAAGCAGGCCTTCTGATGGTCTGTTTATTTTGCAGATGTGGGAAGAATATCCTGATGTTTATGGGGTTAGGAGGTCAAACCGAAGCAGACAAGAACCGTCACGATTTAATATAAAAGATGAGGTAAGGAAAGAAAAAAAGAATGAGGGATTACTGCACATATAAAAACAACCAAACCCAAAGAGCAAAGGGAGGTCTCGTCTGCATTGCTTTGTAAACACCAAGTCCTGGCTTGGTGCATGGATGGAGCTCACAGTTAAGGTCCCAGTCCTGCAGTTGGATCCGCTTGACCTGAGACCTGTGGAGTCAGCGGGACACTGTGTGGGCTGAGATCTGCATGCACTGATCTGATTGCTGGAATGGGGCGTAATGCGAGTCATGCTCTGCTGTAGAAATGTCTTGGAGAGAAATGAGTCTGTAAAAAAACCCCAAAACAAAAACAACCAAAAAACCAAAACCAAAACCCAAAACCACAACATAGATCCAACCAGGAATAAAGGAAACTTCTCAGAAACACCTCATAACAACAAAACAGTCATTATTGCCCGTCCTGGAATGGATCATGCTGATAAATGCATTTGTGTGTGTTCAGCTTTGTGAACTATCACTTTTCTTTGGTTGAATATTGGGAAGTCTTTTATGCTTCAGTTGGAGGTGACAGTGGTCAGAGCCTGGCAGACAAACCTTCTCATTGTTCCTTTTCCTGTTTTCTTTCTGAAGATGTAGGAATTAGCTACCACCTTGACTTGCATCCAGCAGGCTTTCTGCATACAGCTGTTCATCTGTAGGTCTTCAGGAAGGTTGAGTAGCTATAGCAGAGGGGAAAGAAAAAAAGAGAGGTTTAGACTGAAAGTAAAGCGTGGAGCCTAAAGCTAGGTACAGAACCGTATGGTTGGGAATCCAAAGATAAGTAGCCAGCTTTTCAGCCGAGCAGGAGCCCAGTGGTGCTCTCTGACCATAGGGCTACTTGTGCTTCGCCACTGAAATGTGCATTTTGATGCTCGAGGGGTCTGAGTCGTGTGGCAAATGCAGGTCTCCAGCTCCTTGCTCTGGTGCATTATTGTTGAGCCTTGTGGCACCTGCAGTACCACCACCTGCCCCCCCAGACTCCTGTGCTGGATGTCCCGCATAGCAGCAGGTTAGGAAGGGGCTTGGGGCACATCATTGACTTAGCTTTTGTTTTCCTTTTCAAGTTCGGCAAAGCCCAAGCTTGCTGGCCGCCTCTCTGTGCGATGCCCCGGCATGCACTGTGCTGGCGATGTCACACCCACCACCGACCTCCGCTGCAGACCCGAGTGCCCTGTTAGGGGCTCAGGTAAGTCCCATCTTTTTTTGTTTTACAATATTACGTGGTTTTGCAAATGTTGTTTTCTTTTTCGATATCTTTATTTCCTACTACTTAAGGTACGATAAAGTTTTTTTTAAAAAAATAAATCTGAGATGTAAAAACTTTGCTATACCACAAAATATTGTAAAAAACAAAAAAAAGTCCTCCTAATGACCCCAACGACCCCATCGCCTTCGTGAAATGGAAAGCCAAATTCAACAAAATTGGACCACCCCCTTCCCCTCTCTCTCCCCAAAGCAACAGTGACTGGTCCCCATAGGGCAACTCCCATCTGCAGCAGAGTCCGATGGAGGGTGTGACGTGTCAGGAGCACAGTGCTGAGGCCTCGTGAAGAGCAGGAGGAGATGGAAAGTCTTGCTTTTGGAAGACCTAAACGCCGAGAGGGAGGAAGTAGCGTAGCTCGAGCCTGCATGGTGCTGAGCCCTCCTTGCTGCTGCTGGAGCTGGCAGAAACCAAGGCGCTTGACACCTCTTAAGTTTGCTTTTTACCTTTACAGGGTTAATCCTGTCTCCAGTGACCTGCTCTTGTTCCTTGCTGCTTGGGGACTTCCAGCACAGTGTCTAGGAGCTTTTAATTGACTTCTTCCCTAACACTTCTCTGCAGTATTAGTAAACAGCATTGCTTAGGCAGCGTGGCAGTCTCAGAGCACAGAATGAGAATCAGCCATCACACCTGCCCGCGTGCTGCCCCGTGACTCACCCTGGTCGGGGGAGATGGCGCGTAGGTGGAGGTGGTTCAGTTCTTTGGGGCACTGTGCAATCACTAGTCTGTCCTCGGAGACCAGCAGTTTGGGTAGGGTTATTTCTGTGTTGGAAATGATTGCCTTCTGGGAACTGCCCGTAAGGCCACCACATGTTGTGTAGTTCTCTGAGCTGCAGTGGGAGAGGGTGAAAACCTGCGATCGATGCGGAGGCGTGGGCTGAAAGATCAGGAAGCGAAAGTGGAGTTTTGCATGGGGGCACAGAGCGGCTCAGAGGGCTAGAGCTGTCTCCAGGAATAAGGGCACATGGGAGTTTTTTAGTAAAACCAGTACTTGCCCATGCATTTTCTCTGCAGTTAATGAATCTGCTTCAAGTTTCAGCAAGGGGATGTGAGACGTGCAGGGCCAGGTGCCTTTCAGAGTATTCTGGGGCAGTCAAGAAATAAATGTGCCTGAAACAGGCACAGTCTTTTTGCTATAAAAAGGGTGGTTTCAGATTGGAGTTAGCAATCAATGGTGCAGTGCATCTTTTCTGTGAGAGAGAGGCCACAAGTCATGCACCAGAGGTGTTCCCAAAATATAGTTGGTTTTATTATTGAAAAAAAAATCTGCTCATTTGCATTTTGATCAGTGCTTCACCTCACATACTTGCTGAAAGTTCAAACACTGCCAGTATCACAGGGAAAGAGAAGTTCAGCAGGCATAAGAAAACTAACCTGGCGAGCTGAGATTCTCCAGCTTTTCTGGAGCACTAGAGCTTGACCTCTGTTAAGCCTGCAATGAGCAAATCCTGACTTTGACTTTACTTTGAAATATTTCTTGCCTCTGTTTAAGCAAGTCTCCATCTCTCCTAGTAGGCAGCATGGGCTCGAGAGGCTCAGCTGGACCATGCCAATGGCCTTGAGTCTCCATTTCTCCTGCCCTGGGTTAGCGGCAGGGACGCTCATGGAGAGCCTGTGGGACCAGAACATTTAGGCTGCTGCTGCATTGCTCTGCTTGGTATTGTGTTTTCTGCAGTGTTACTCCATGGCAGAATATAGCATAATTAGTGTAGTAAAAGTGTGCACACTTTATGCGCTGGGAGAAAGAATAAATTAGATGGGAGGAGTCAGTGAGGCATGGACAGGGAAGGCTGGTCCCTTCAGCTGGAGGTGTAGAAAGCACATTTTAAGAGTCCAGTTGCTAGTCCAGTTGGAAGTAGTGGTGCAGGAGTAAGAAGGGCACATTTGTGGTGTTTGGTAGGGAAAGGGGGATCTGGGAAGGCAAATCACCTTCCCCCTTGGATGCAGCACCCCAGAGGGACAGCCTGAGCCCAGCTGAGTTTTGCCAGTGCTGGTAGGCAGGCTCTGGGAGCGAGCAGTGTGCCCCCCGGCATCTCTCACTGGGCTGAAGAAAAGCCCTGGTGGGGACTGGAGACTGATTGTGTCAGTTTGAGCTTGTGTCATTCAGGGCTGTGATGTTATTAAAATTCAAGTTGCATGTGATTTCCCAACCAGTCTGCTTCCTGGTGATGGGGGGTGGCACGCTGGAGCGCGGACGGGACCTCAGGCGCGTGCTCTGGACCTGGCATGCTCCTAGCAATCTGGTTATCATCTGTGCTTCCTTAACTGAGGAATTTGCCAGCAGCCAGAGCCTGTGGGTTGATGTTGATAACAGGGTGTTACAAGCACAAGCTCTGTTTGTGCTGCAGAATCCAGGGCCAAGGTGCAGATCTTACACTTGGGCTGATTTGAGCAAGTCAGCGTAGAGTTTTGCAGCTGGGTCCTCAAATGTGGATTTAAGCAGAATTAAGAGCTTGCTAAAATGTGCTTATGCTTTCTTTTTTTTTTTTTTAAAAAAAACCCTGTTATTATTTCTGTATAAGATGATAGAAAGCAGCTTTCAGCCAGGGGCTGGAGCCTGGCACCCCGGGGTCAGGAGGAGTTGGTGAGAAGGAGACACGGGTCGGTGGTAGGCGAGGGGATGGCGAGGAGAGGCTGAGTCACCTGTGGCTGTGCGGGGCTGCAGGCACGGCGCTTCCCAGCACTCGGGACAGTGAGGATGTGGGAGCACAAGGCAGGCAGATGACTCAGGCTGGGGACTGGCTGTGTCAGAGGAGATAGAGCTGCGCTTGACACGGATCCAAAAAAGACAGTGGTGCCTTTGAAGAATGTAACTGAAGGCATCTGAATTGCAGTCGCAAGTTAGATTTTTCAAGGCAGGAAGAGATGAAGAAAAGACAGGTCATTAAGAGGTTAGCATCAGCTTTGTAGAGACAGTGATAGAGCAGGGGGAGGGTAGAGGCATGAGGAAAATGGACAGTAGAAACTTGGAAAATGGGATTTTGGCAAAAAAGGGGAGTTAGTTTCAGAGAGCCAAAGGTTGTATTTGGTTTTCTCCAAATCTGATCTTCTCTGACGCAGAGCAGAAATAAAATCCACCTTTCTATTTGTGGTTTGCCAAAAGACAGCAAAAAATAAACGTGCATTGAGGGACAGCTCTCAAAAAACATGCCAAAATTGGAATGGCAAAGCAGCACGCTTCAGAAAGCAGGTAAGACATTAAAAGAGAGGAAAAAAAACCAACCCGAGGGCTTTTAAACTTTGCTTGTCAAAACTGAAATCTGTGGAATGCTTGGCTTGTGTTCCAAAGGGTAGGTAGGGCTCTCTGTGGTGTTTGCCAGTCACTTGCTTCCTGTATGCTTGGTAAATGAGACAGGGATTTCATGCAGGGCCTTGAAACAGGTGGATGAACACGTGTTCGTAGTAAGATATGATTCAAAAGGTGCTATTGTGCCACATGTAAATCTGACACCAAACCACAGTGAAATTCAGCAAAGCTCTTGGTCTAGTGTGGCATCCAGTATTTCAGTATATTTTAATGGAAACACTGATGCAAGTGAGAGGGAAATTTCTGTTGGTGGAAGGGAAGCTGGAAAGTGGAAATAAAGGATCTAGAAAGCATTCAGGGGGTTGACCGTGGCTTTCCACAGCCTTGACTTTTGCATGTTGCAGCTCACACAATTTCAAAAAATTACTGTGTGAACAGCTCTTGGTTGTAAGTTTTGCTAGCTGTATCCTGGAGGGTGGTAGGGGTACCAGGAGATGCAGACTGAGGTACCTGTGGTGATGAACAGACGTTACCTAGAGCTAAAGCTGAATACTGCTGCAAAAAGCAGCATGAAGCAGATTTCCAATATGCGTGCAGAGCCAAGGTGTCTTGGAGGCTGCTTCTATCATTTTAATACTCCTTTAGAAATTTCATATTGGTTTCTTCAGTTTTCTTCCTGCTGGTTTGTATTTTCTAGAGGAAGTGTATAAGGCAACGTCATCTTTTGGTAGAGGGGTGTCATTTGTGTGGTAATCTGTTTTTATGGTTGACTGGTTTTTACAAAATGGGGTTGTGTACAACCAGCCTAAAGGTTGGTGGTTTTTTGGTTTTTTTTTTTTAGTTATCTTGGTCTGTAGGACATAATGACGCCCACATTTAAAATAGTACAGCAGGGAGTTAGAATATCTCTGGATATATTTAGCCAGAGAGACTTCACTGGTGGAGACTGGAGGTTTAGGAGGAAGGAAAGCAGCAGGACATGGCCCTGATCCAGTCAGGTCCTCAGTGACTTTTGCTGTGGGAGGAAAAAAAACCAACAGGAAAGCAGAGAATCTCTTGTGATGAAAATGTTGTCTTTTTATGAGAATTTCCTTCCTTATAGGAAGTTTCTCTAATGAAGGCAGAGAAGATAATGCATTTGTTTGGCTGTGAAAGTTCAGCCACAGAATCACAGAAACCAAGCCTGAACAACCCCAAATGTTGCAGGTTCCTGCTGAAATGGCAGGTATGGGTACTCATGAAAGTACATTCAGCCACTGCACTTTCAGTTAAAAGCCTTGTAAAACAGCTAAGCCTTAGCACTGTGGCAAGCCCTGAAAGTGCTGTCCAGAAAGCACAAAGTCACACTGCTGCCTGATTTTCGAGCATCAGGCAGGAGAGATGCTCACCTTGCAATGTAGGTTGCAACAGCGCCTGGGCAGTGCAAGGTTTGGTGGGTTCAATTCACCCCATGGTTTTGTAATCCATGGGGTATTGCACTGTCTGCTGCGGCGGCATCTGCCAGGTGTTGGAGGTTGATGCTGAGGGGTAGGTGGGTCGCAGCCTTTCACATCCCAAGCTCAGGGACTCCAGCACAGATGCCGTAGTAGACTTCTCCAGCCTTTCTGCAGAGAGTTACCTTCTTCATGCTGAGAGTGCAGCAGCACTAACCGGAACGGTGCCGGGGAGCTGGCTGCTCTCTTGCAGCCCCGTCACACCAAAGCATCCTTCCAGCACTGCAGTGAAAGAGCAGGCGGGCTGTGTCCGAGCTCAGACCACGTGCATGCGTTTGTTTCAGTTGTATCCTTGAGGAGACAGTCCAGAGCGAAGCCTACAAACTGATTTTCTTTCTTTTCAATTAAAGGCAAGTAGCGAATCTGAAAATGAGAGCCCAAAAAGAAGAGGCCAGAAGCAAATGAAAAAAACGTAAGTTTCTAGGGAAAGAGTTTTGAATGGTGATACTTTGTTTTGTTGCCTTTTTTTTTTGTTTTTTTCCGGAATAGTAGTATTGGATTGTTTGATAGGCATTGTCAACATGGTGAGCTTGTTAAAATAAGTTCTTTAATATTTCCAGTAATAATACTTTGGATGACTGAAACTGAAGTATGAATATGGATCTACAGATGGGTAGAATTTCCCAGCTTTTCTTTCATTTATATTTTCCCACTTGCCTGTGATGGAATCTGAACAAGTCAAGTTCACTTTCTGTTGTCAGTCTTTCACTTTTCCATCAGGTTACTTATTCTCCTTCAAATATACTTAAAATAGTTTAACCCCTTCTCCTCCCACGTTTTTGATTAACAGAGAGTAAAGTGCCGAATTATTATCCTCTTTTATCTTTTATAACCCTCTGCTAAAACGAAAGAACTTCCAAAAAGGATATTTTGGATGTCTGATCACGATAACTGAGTTCACTTACAGTCATATTTTACTGCTCTTTTCCATCTGAGTACCTTTTTGTTTTTCCAAACACTAAAGTGAACTGAAGAGACTGCAAATTGCCTGTTGGAGAAAACTTACACAGCCACATGGTCCTGCTCCCTTTCTCCTGTTTCTTGTCTTTTAATTTTTCATTTAGTTGTACACATCAGTGCAGGAGGGAAGGTAATAAAGCACAGGAAGGACTGTTGTAGTATGGACCTCTCCTGGGCAAGGGGAGTAATCCCTGTGGACTCTCCATGTCCCCTTGGAGAGAGGAGGGGTTCCTTCAAAGGGCATTTCAGAGCTGTAGCTTTGCTCTGCCCTGCTCACGGAGAACATGCTTCCTTCCAATGATGGTATGGTGTGATTTGCCTTCACGCTTGGAAACTTTAATTGCCCAAATTTGAATGGCAGGAGACCTATTGCTCCGTTTTCCAGGCTACAAGGAGATCATATAACTGTGCACATTGTGGCTTGTACTCCATCAGTGAAAGTGAGCACTTCTCTTAAGATTTTTCCAGCTCATTTCAGAAACAGAAAAGAAAATTAAATCAAACCACTTGCCCACCCAGTTGTAAGAAGTACAACTCTGCCACAAGTACTGTTGTAGTATGTGTTAAGACCACTCTTACTCAGGATACACTGCCCAATACCTGAACTAAAACCTAGGTGACTGAGGCTTCTTCCTAAAAGCAGAGAATCACTCCATAAAATCACCCATGCATTGCACTGGACAACCGAGAGTGCAGTTTTGAACTTTGCCTCATAACTATGGCCTGCTAGCATTAACCTAGATGGCTTGGGTGTCTGTTTAGCCAAGTATTTGTGCTGAAATATGATTGCCCTTCATGTCCTACATTTCTGACTCTAGAAGTAAATGGAAAAGAGAGGTTTCTGGTGAAGAAGAGGATGAAGATGGAGGGGAGCAAGGCACCAGTGGAGAGAGTGAGCCTGAACCGAAGAAAGTTAAAGCAAGAAGACCTGCCCAAAGGAGGTAAGGAGTGGTTGGTTCAGTCTTGTCTCTCTTTCTGCATATGTCTTTTCTGCCTGTGCTTGGCAGAGAAGTAATCTGTAGTTGTCACTAAATAATGTGGTTTTATTTCCTGCAATATTGCCCTTGTTTACAACCTAGTAAACCTGGGACCTAGTTACAGTCTTTACCTATTTCATGCTCCAGTGAGTGATGCATTGGTTTCCGTGGTAGTTACAGCAGACTAAATCTCTAGGAGTCTAATATTTGAGATTCATGCTTTCTTAAAGATTTACTAAAATGGATCTTCATGTAAAACACACTGCATTATGGCTTTATTAATTTTTATTTTAGAACAGTGGCCAAAGCCAGTGTTAAAAAGCCTCACAAACCCCTGCGTGGGAAGAAGAGAAAGAGACCAGATTCATCTGAAGATGATGATGATGACGAAGATGATGAGACCCCCAAGAGACAAACTCGACGAAGAGCAGCCAAAAATGTCAGGTATCAAGTGTGGGGTGCTTGATGATGTGAGCTGGCTGGCTGGGAAAGGGGGGGTCACCAGAGGGCCCTGACTGCCCGTGTGACCCTACAGAGACCCTGCTCTGCCCTGCAGATAGCTGTTGGCCGAGATGTGGTTCTTTTCACAGGTTCATGCTGCAAACATATGACTTCTCTTTACCTTGTTTTGCCACATGTAAAGGAGGGAATATTTACCAGTCCCTCTTAGAGAAATGTGAGGAGGTTTGCATAATGTTTCTAATGCACTCTCAGGTGAGATTAAGAATGGCAAATAATAGATTAAAATGAGTGAAAGAGAGCATCTGTGCTCGACTGGACCAGTTGTCTGGGAGTGGCTGACAGGTAATGCCTTGGGACAGAGTATTGAGACATGGTGGAGGTAAACCATTATCCGTTCCCCAATGTACCTTCTCACCTTTTGGCAGTCCTAATAAGGGACTTGCAAAGAGCCACTTGAATTTTTTTTGGTAGTTAAACACTCACCAAAGATGAGAAGTTTAGCTCCTAGGGCAGTGTAGGCACCCATGCAGCCTTTTGATGCTCTGCAACCTCCATTGTTAAACATAAAACAATCTTTCACTGGATAGAGGAGAGTTTCTCTGTTGATGGCCTTGCTTCTGCTGCAGGAGTTGTTCCATCTCCCTATGAAGCATCTGGTGTTGGCCATCATCAGAAAAACTATATGGACAAGAAAGAGTGTTAGTCTGATAAAGTGTAGCTGTCTGAGTGTCTTGGGGGAAAAAACACTGAACAGCTAAGTTAAGAAATGCATGTGTGAATATGCACTCAACCACGGGATAAATGCTGGAGAAGTTTTGCCCCAGTCCGTGCCATTCTCTGTGTTTCTGGACTGGAAAGAGTCAAGGGCTTTTTATCAGTTTGTTTTTGATCTTGTTCAGTTACAAAGAAGATGATGATTTTGAGACGGATTCTGATGACCTGATAGAGATGACTGGGGAAGGAGCTGATGAACAGCAAGACAACAGTGAAACTATTGAGAAAGTCTTAGACATCAGGCTTGGAAAAAAAGGAGGTGTGTAGTTCTGGAAAAAGCCTTTATTTCTAATGTCAATCGTGCAATCACGGTTTCTCTTGAGCTGGTGCAGTACTTTTGCAACTTCAAAGTGAGACCAAGGGTTTTTTCAGCACTCTTTACCCTTTCCTCTAGGCCTCTTATTTATGTCTTCTAGCAGCTTTTGTAAAATCTAGTATTGAAAAATCTAAAATGTCAAGTTTATGTGCTTGGCAGCTTTCATTTAGTGTGCATACATTTTAAGTATGCAGTCATTGTTCTGCAATTCTTGCTTTTCTCTTCTTTGAAACATAGCATAGATCTTCTAGTAGAGTCAGTTTTCATAGCTCCATTGACAAAGTCATAATGAAAATAAAGCCGATGTTTTGTTCTCATAGCCTTACAAAAGTGTTTTTGTAAAACTGAATGGTTGTGAACATTTTCAGGAGACCTTTGAATTATACTTAAAGAAAAGGCATTTATAACAGAGAGATTTAAAAAGATTCTGTTGTATGGAAAACTTTTGTGTGCCTGTCTTACTGGGTTGCAGAATCTGTAGGATATTCTTTGTGCTGTCACAAAAGATGTATTAGAAAAATAACTTTCTGCTCTAATGCAGTTCATGTCCAATACATGATAACAAAGGTACCGACTGCAGCCTGATTTCTTTCGCAGCCACTGGTGCTTCCACTACAGTGTATGCAACTGAAGCCAATGGCAACCCGAGCGCTGACTTTGATCCTGAAAAGGATGAGGGAGAAGTTCAGTACCTGATCAAATGGAAAGGCTGGTCATACATTCATAGCACGTGGGAGAGTGAAGAGTCCCTGCAGCAGCAGAAAGTGAAGGGCCTGAAAAAGCTAGAAAACTTCAAGAAAAAGGAGGAGGAGATCAAACAATGGTATACTTTTACTTCAACCAGTGATTTGGCCTTGGGCAAATCTTTTTTAGCAGAGGTTTGCAGAGTCATGACTGAAAACATTTGATTTCTTCTTGAAAAGCATGTTTCATCCAAAGCAGCTGTTTTCAGGGCACAACACTCACATCTCTCTGCCTGCTGATGAACATCCCCCCTCATAGAGGTGATGTCTGTGCCATGGTCTTGGGGGAGGAAGAGGCATAAAAATCCACAATATTGCCACAACCCAGGCTTAAGAGTTGGGGTAGCTGACAAAAAATAAATGGTGCTCACATTCACCTGGCCCTGGAGGTGACATGGGAGCTTACAGCTTTATTGACTCTTGCTAATTATGGGCTTGTCTGTATGCAAGTTTTTGCATCAGTTTATGTCAAACCTCCCGAGGAATTATAAGGGGAGCTACGGTGTGTTTCCAAAGTGATGAAGCTGGAGTAGCAGCTTCAGTCTCTGATTCTGGTTTTGAGACTGATTCTTGCAGCAGTATAAGGCATCATTTAACAGGGAGACAGTGTGAACATCTGTGACATTTGCTTCTCAGTAGTGATTTATAATTATAGGAAGCTTTAAGAAACATATAAGCACTAGTCTGCTTCAGTGACTTGTCTGAATGACAGAACCGTGTAGGAAAGCAGAATTTCTATATGTGGCCTCAGAAGCATTATAGTGTCTTTTTGTTCTGGATTGTTTTTGCATCTAGGCTGGGCAAGGTATCACCTGAAGATGTAGAATATTTCAACTGCCAACAAGAGCTAGCTTCAGAGCTGAACAAACAATATCAAATAGTGGAGAGAGTAATTGGTAAGTGAACCCAACACTTTTGTAAAGGGGTGAAGTAAGAGTGGGAACTTTTAATATCTAGTGACAGCAGAATGACTGTACGGCGCTCTCTTCTTCCCTGTCCTCCAGTATCTCCAGAGAAAGAAACCTGGTGTTAACTGTATTTCGGTGTGTGAAATCCAGGGATTTGAACATGAGAAATCCAGGTTTACGAATCAGTCACTTTCCTTGCCTCAAGTGTGGGATGATACACTAGTTTCCAAGAGGATGTTGAGGTTGCTGCTGCTGAAGTTCTTCGACTTCAGCCCTTTGGATGCAAGGTGTTTTCATCCAGAGCAGCAGTACAGGCCTGGGTTTTATGAGGACCACTTTCTGTGACGTGGTTGAGGATGTGGTTAGGCTGCTAGGCTGCACAGGGGTGAGATTTTCATGATCACTTACTGAAAATTAAAACAGAACTTCCTGAGCACTTCAGTAATGTCACAGTCATGTCAGTCAGAGGTGCTGGCATCCAGTTTCTTTGGGATTGGCTTGGAGAGCTATTTAACCTATTTCCAATACAATTCCTATAAAAACAGATGGGGTGTGTAGCAGTGGCAGCCTGCCTGCCCTGCTCCCTCTGCTGTCTGCCAGCACTCCAAACCCTCCCTTCCCTTCTGTCTCCACACACAGCTGTGAAGACCAGCAAGTCCGCAACGGGACATTCAGATTTCCCAGGTAAAGGAGCGTTTTTTGGTCCCTCTAAACTTTTCCTACTGGTCGAGACCTGTCTTGTGGTTGTATGGGTGGTTCGGACTGCCCCTGTGAACCACGCTTGTGGTGCAGCCACAGAACCACAGTTGCTGAGGTTTGGGCTTCTTTGCATATTTTGCAGCAAACAGTCGCAAAACAACCTCAAATGACCCTGAATACCTGTGTAAGTGGATGGGGCTGCCCTATGCCGAGTGCAGCTGGGAAGACGAGGCTCTGATAAGCAAGAAATTTCAGCACTGCATTGACAGCTTCAACAACCGTAACAACTCCAAAACAATTCCCACCCGGGACTGCAAGGTTTGCTTACTTCTCTCCTGTTGCTGGGTTTCTCCAGGCTGGATGATGATGCGAGCAGTGGGGATGTGAAATTTTGTCAGGATAAATGTCAGAGATCATTTTCCCATCCTCCCACCAGTGGTCGAATGGTTGTTTGCCTTTCTTGTATTGTACTTCAGGCAGAGATGTGAACCCCTTTTAGTTTCATTTACTCCTTGCACAGTGAGAATGTTATGTCCCCCTGAAGAGTGGGAGTCTTCCTTAATCCTTGCAAAGTGCTGCCTCCTCAGAAGGACCTGCAGCAGAAATGCAAAGCTTTAGTATCAGTTGGATCAAATAACATCATACCTGGGAAAAGATACAGTGGAGGAGAGGGATGGAAATAATGGGTGAAAAACCAAAAGAGGACAAAAAAAGAAAGCAGAGTTTGTTCCATCTAGTGTACATTATGTACAGCTTACTGCACTGCTGGGGAGGCTCATGGCCCTGGTCTTCAGAACCAGAGGACAGCAGGCAGAACATAACACTGTGGAGCTGTTATCTGAAATGCAGACAATAAGCACTGGCTAGGAAAACATGGATGGACTTTAACCGATAAACAGATATGCGTTCTTTGCTGAATCAATAGATTTCATTGTTGAATTTTCATACCTTAATTTGTCTTTTTCTTCAGTGGACTTATGGCAGCATCTTTTTCAGGTATTGAAGCAGAGACCAAGGTTTGTTGCCTTGAAAAAACAGCCTTCTTACATTGGTGGTGAAAACCTGGAGCTGCGAGATTACCAGCTGGAGGGCCTCAACTGGCTCGCTCACTCGTGGTGCAAGTACGTACAGATGCTATGTGATCTTCGTTTTGTGTCTCCTGGTTTTTGTCCCAGTAGGATCTGGCCCTCTTGTTTTCACCTGAGGTCTTTACCCGGCCTCATTTTTCAGCTTGAAGGATTTTGAATGTTATCACACCCAGCTGCATTGCAGACACCGCAAGCAGGAACTGTCTGAAGCATGAACTTGAGAAACCTTGTGTGAAAACAAAAAGCATTTGCCCTGGCTGGGCCTGTTCACATGCTGGACCTCACTGTGGTGTCAGCCTACTACATATCAGCCCTCATTTTCCATTGCCTTAACTGAAAAAAAGGTTTCTGGCTCAGCATGCTTACACACCCGTTGAAGTCTCTGAGAAATGTCCATCCAAAATTAGGCCACTAACTCCCCTCTCCCTTTGCTTTTGTTTTTGTAAGTTATTGTGCCATGTGCAGTCTGGATGTCCCTGGGATCCACTTGGAAGTCTTCAGATAAATGTTTTTGTACTGCCCCCTTTCTGTCCTTGTCGTGGATTGCTATTCATGCTGGTGCACAGTGAATTAGTAGTGGTGGAAACACGCACTCACACAGCATTTCTGTTCTTTCTCAGGAACAACAGCGTGATCCTGGCTGATGAAATGGGACTGGGCAAGACGATTCAGACAATATCATTCCTGTCGTACCTCTTCCATCAGCACCAGCTGTATGGGCCGTTCCTGGTGGTGGTGCCCTTGTCCACTCTCACCTCGTGGCAGAGGGAGTTTGAAGTGTGGGCACCTGAGATAAATGTGGTGGTTTACATTGGAGACCTCATGAGCAGGAACATGGTGTGTAATCAGAAAGCAAAGGGTGTGGGGCTGGGTAGAAATGCTTCGTGCAAAGCAGCAGCTTCTGTGTAATGTGTGACACGTTCTGCTGGAGAGGCTGATAGGTAGTACTGGCAGTACTGCAGGGAGCTGGAGCTGGTGTAGCTAAGCATATGGGTATAATTCACTGCTGCAAGAACTTTTCTACTTTTCTACCTTATTTTCCCTCTTAGAGTGAGCACAGGAGTAATGGCTTCTCGCAGAGAGTCTGGAAACCACTCCTGTGCTGGGCTGAAACATGCTGCAGTAAGAAGTATAGCAGTATAAAAGTGCTTGCTTCCTATGTTCTTAGTTATTCACATGACGAAGCACACAAATGTTGTGGGTCTTGTGGTGTTGTTAGTGAGATGATGCATTCATTTGGGAGGTGAGGGTAATGTCTCAACAGCAAGTTGTTTGACCTTATTTTGTTACCTGTGCAAGGGCAGTTGAACCACGCGTGCTTTAAAACAAGCTGCTCCTTGGGCACCCTGACTCATCAAATGGCACCTTGAACAACAGGGTTTTGGACTTGGAGTTGCCGGCTATAGCTACACTAAAATAATGATTGTCAACTCTTTTCTTTCGATAACAAAGTTAACGTTTGTCTGCTCTCACCTCTCACAGATACGTGAATATGAGTGGATCCACTCTCAGTCTAAAAGGTTGAAATTCAATGCACTTATCACAACGTATGAGATCCTCCTGAAAGATAAGGTGAGTAATGGTCCAAGGACATTTTTTAGACTTTCTTTCACCTGCAAAGGGGGAAGCCAGGCCCCAGCTAGTGGGCTTCACCTCTTTCCTCTGTGGTGTTGGAGAACATACAGCTACTATTTGCTTTTGCTTGCCAGTAATGCAAAGGGAATGTAGGACACCTGTTATAGTGTCTTCACTCTTGTACTGCATAGTTATGTTGTTATTTTTGCTTGTAAAACACCAGGCACCAGGCAGGGCAGTAGCTGAGTTTTACCTGGTTTAATTTAGGCTAGTTAAGAGGACAAAACACTACACTGAACTGCTGACCACAGTGTAAGCAATACCTGGATTTTTACACTTAGGAGAAATCTGTCTGCTTAGGAAATGCTCATTAGCCCTGTCAGTGCATCACTGAGTCCTAGAAGAAAACAAAAAGCTTAATACTAATATAAAAAAAATAAAATAAAATCAGAACTCAGGTTACCTTAACTTTATAGGCTTGTTCATCTGCTCTCCTGCTGCTGCTCAGGTGGGGTTAGTGCTACAGCAGGGCCCCAGGGGCATGGAGAAAGGGAGGAGTAGGGTCTGGGGGAGGACTCTGCTTTCTGGGTAAAACAAAGGTGGATTAAAATAGGTGTACTTGCTGAAAGACTATTCAGATATGGCAGGAGCTCTATACAGCATGGCTAATTTTCACCTTTCCAGGGAGGCAAAACTAGTGTAGGCATCTTGGTCACCAGATTTTGTTAACAAGAAACTCTTGTGAGCCCAACTCCTTTGGTGGTGGGTCCAGCAGTGAGGCTGGGGCAGGACATCCTGGAAAGCACAACACTGCACTGCTTCCTGGCCATGGAGAGAGGGGCATGTGCAAGGTGGTGGGGCTTGTCTGACCCAGCGTCTCGTTGGGGGCTGGTTTTTTTTCTTCTTTCCTTCCAGGCTGTTTTGGGAAGTATTAACTGGGCCTTTCTAGGCGTGGATGAAGCCCATCGGTTGAAAAATGATGACTCTTTGCTGTATAAAACGTTGATTGATTTCAAGTCCAACCACAGGCTGCTGATCACTGGTACCCCACTTCAAAATTCACTCAAAGAGCTCTGGTCCCTGCTGCATTTCATCATGCCAGAGAAGTAAGTCTCCTCTTGGTCCTTCAGAAAATACCTCCATGTCCATTCTTGTTTGTTAAATAGACTCGAGGGAGTGCAGAATAGCAGAGATCCCTGAATTAAATCCTTGAATTAAACTCAGTGGAGTTTAGAGCAACAAAAGGGGAACAGACATGGTGGGGAAAATCAGAGGTTAAATGACTAACACAAGGAGTATTTCTGACAGCAGACTGAATGGGGAAACCTAATACATGCCTTTCAAATCTGTCTGCTGTCATAGAGCCATCTCTAAAAAGCTAAACTTGTTTTAAGCAATCATCTCAACCATTTCTGAGGTTTCATTGCGGTTCAGCCACCCTCGCCAACCATTTTACGACAGTCTCTGGAAGTATTGCTCAAGGATGGTGCTGTCTAGCTGACTGTGTGTCTGCATTGTGACAAATGTTTTGTTTTCTTTAAAACAAAATGGGCTATATGCATTGCTAAGACTTAGACAAGCATGCCCCAAAGCTCGCTAAAATTATGTTTGACTGCAAAAAGAGCTGTGTCCCAGCTGTTGGATCACAGAAAGTGTGAAGGAAAGGTTTGAGGTCTCCCTAGTGGAGAAGAGGACCAGATCTCCACATTTCAAAGGAGCTGTTGGAGGAAGCGGCAATCCAAAAGAGCTTTCAGAGCAGTGTAAAACAGTACTGCTGCCAAAACCTTGCCGAGCGGAGGGCACTGCAGAAAGTTCAGAAACTGCTGCCGGGTGAACATCAGCAGGAGACAGCAGAGCAGAATACTGGAAAGTTTTGGATTTTGGGTCCTGGGAGTCAGTGTGGAGCTCAAAGACAAGATGTTAGGAAGGCACCTAAGGCCAGAGAGCTTCTAGCTTTGCCACCAATCTGTTTAGTTAGCCAGAGCAGAGTGAACCTTTTATCCTCCACTGTATCTCCATTAAACTGGTGATCTCCTGTCTTGTTGTGCATCAGGAGCATATCCAATAGCCGCTGTTTGGTGTGATAAGACAAGGTATTCAGACCCTTCTCTGCTCCTTGTTTCTGTTGCTAGGTTTGAGTTCTGGGAGGATTTTGAAGAGGATCACGGGAAAGGTAGAGAGAATGGCTACCAGAGCCTTCACAAAGTCCTGGAGCCATTTCTCCTACGCAGAGTGAAGAAGGATGTGGAGAAATCTTTGCCAGCCAAAGTGGAGCAGATCCTCCGGGTGGAAATGTCTGCTTTGCAGAAACAGTATTACAAGTGAGTGATTTATTATTCTTCTTCCTGGGAGTGCCAGTAGAAGTGGGCATATCTTTCTGTGTGCCTTGGGAATGCGTTTCAGTATACTGTGTCCTTCAGAATGCAATGTGGCAGCCATCACCTGTAGTAGCAGGAGCTTCCCAGTAGGTATCTGAGGTAGGGTAGTTGGTAACTTTCCTTCTAAAAAAGCATCTACAGACCACTGGAGGTGCTTTTGTAGAGTGATACAATTCAGCTGGCCAGCTTTGCAGGACAGAGGCTATGTCTTTCCTGGGGGAGTAAAGCTCCCCACAAAGTTGTGGTGCTGTTTAATATTAAACTGTAATAATATCAATAGGAAAGTAAGATCAGGGTTTCTAGTGAGGAAACAGCAGTATCCTGACAGTGATGAGAGATGGAGGGAGGGAAGTAGACTGATGCCTGAACAAGATGTCCCTGAAGGTTTTGTCCCTCCAAGACTCCAGCATGCCCACTCTGCACTGTGAAATGATGTGGACTTTTCATTTTCCTGCCTGCAGGTGGATTTTGACACGAAACTACAAAGCTCTTTCAAAGGGAACGAGAGGGAGCACATCTGGTTTCCTGAACATTGTGATGGAGTTGAAAAAGTGCTGCAACCATTGCTACCTTATCAAACCTCCTGAGGAAAATGAAAGAGAGAATGGCCTTGAGACCCTGCAGGTGGGCAGTGTCTTTGGTTACCACCTTTTTTCCTTAACTTTCCTCTGTCTTCTGTCTTCCCACCAAGAATAAGGTCTGGTGAAGCTTCAGCTTCTGTGGCTTTTTCATTAGAAATAGTTCTTGCAGCTAAGCCACTTGAACCTAGAACCCTCTGCTTCCACTGTAGGCAGTGTTTTCTGGCCATCTAGAGTGGGAGTTGTATGCAATATAAGATCTGTCTTGCATGATTCATTTTGTGTGTGGCCTCTGCTGTGTAAATCCAGATGATCTGATCAGAGATGTATGGGAGAAGCATGACCCCAAAAGACCCAGATCTCTGCATGTGTCTGTGTAATGTACGTAAGGGTGAGATTGGAAAGCATCAGCTGGAATTACGGTTACTTCTTCAGTCTCTGATCAGGAGCAGTGGAAAGCTAATTCTCTTGGACAAGCTGCTGACCAGGCTGCGGGAGAGAGGCAACAGAGTGCTGATCTTCTCCCAGATGGTGAGGATGCTGGACATCCTGGCAGAGTACCTAACTATCAAACACTACCCTTTTCAGGTGAGAAACATCAGCGTGGAAAACTGGGGTTCACTTGAAAACTTGAGAAAATACCAAGGGCAATAGGAGTCACAGTTTCCCAGAGATTGGTTGCTGGGATTACAGGTTGCACTGACTGAAATACACTGGAGGGAACTGGGAAGTCCTTTCATTTCAGTGAAAGTTCAGTTTCTCTGCAAAATGCTGCCTCTGACAGGCCCCTGCTTTGGGCTGTGTCCTGTGATAAACCCCGAGGAGAGGATAGCAAGCACAGAGACCCTGGCTGGGAGCCTGTAACGGGAGCTGCAGCGTCACTCTCTGTGTGACTGTTGCCTGAGCATACCCTGCTCCTACCCTTCCAACACAGTGGGCTAAGGCAGTGCAGTTATTTTTAATTGGTGGTTATTTTTAATGATTAAATGCTGCAGGCAGGAAAGGGGGCTGTAGGGCTCCCAGAACATGGGTGCAGCAGTTCCTCAGGGCTCCTTTACCTTCTTTCTTTTATCATTATTGTTGATTTTTCCAGCGCTTGGACGGCTCGATCAAAGGGGAGATCCGAAAGCAGGCTCTGGACCACTTCAACGCTGACGGCTCTGAGGTACCACAGTTGGGGCTATCCTGCCTCAGGAGGGTTCGGGTGGGCTGCCCGAGCAGCGGGTGTTTATGGCTCAGTCACAGGTTGTGACTGCCAAGAGGGGATTAGTTCAGTTCATTTCTTTTTACAGGACCCCAGACACTTTTAAAGACATAGATATAGCAGCTTTTGCAGCTAGCCATATTGCTTATTTTAAATCTCCTACATCCAAAGAACAGGGCTGCAAGTCACGTCTCCAGAAAGTCCTGAAGAGGCTGGGAAGAGCCAGAATTTAACAATTCTCTCCCCATGGTCTGGAGAATGAGGTGGTTGCTAAATGATTCCTCCAGTCTGAAGCTGGTTTTGGATACGAAATGGCAGAAGCAAAAGGGAGATCTTAACTGTCGGCAGGCAATGGAGTCTGGTGTTGGATGTGAAAGTCTCCAGTGTAATAGGAGAGGGCATCTCAAACCTCTCGTCCGGGCTTGCTGACTCACAGTGACTGGTACAAGGCACTTGTTTTGTGCCACAGTCAGCCCAGCCATGAGAAATACCTTTCCTCATTCCAGAAGCCTGGACTGGAGCGGGATTCTGGGCTGACACAGGGGATAGATATAGTTAGGTGCTTCATAGTTGTGGGAAAATTAACAAAGAAAAGTGAGGAGGAGACAGCTGTGTGGGTGGGAAAGGAGCAAAAATGCCCGTAGAAGCTGCCCTTTCCCCTCTCCTCTCTCCTGGGGCATTCATGGGGGCTCAGGCATCTGAGCTGTAACCTGGCACCCCGCGCCCTGCCCAAACAGCCTGTTTAGTTGCTGATCTCACCCCCAGCAGGCTTCAGGCAACAAAAAGCACGTGTTTGCCTGCTGCCTTTGTAGGAGTCTGGTGGGCAGCATAGTCTGACCTTCAGAAGGGACTCCAAGGTGCCCTTGCTTTGAGGTGTTTGCATTGCTCTTCCATAATGATGGATGCCAGGCCCGTCTTGGAATAGCACACCTTTCACCCCTGCCAGCACTGCCTCCCTCACCTTGTGCCAGTGGTGCTCATCCTGCATGAGCGGGGTGTGTGGGAAGGAAATCCTTTTTCTGTTTTCTTAAGAAGTGACAGAGCCCTCCCTCCATTGCCTTGCATAGCTTTGAAGTCACCATTGCTATTTTACAGCCACAGTGGCTGGCTAACTCATGGATGCCTTATTTTTCCCCCCTCCAGGACTTCTGTTTCTTGTTGTCAACACGAGCTGGAGGGCTGGGAATTAATTTGGCCTCTGCTGATACTGTTGTTATCTTTGACTCGGACTGGAACCCCCAAAATGATCTTCAGGCTCAGGCTCGGGCTCACCGAATTGGACAAAAGAAGCAGGTCAGAAGAGTTACCTGGGTTGTTTTCGTGGTGGCCTCAGCGTGTGCTTCTAAATGGGCTCCCATCTCACCACAGCTTCTGAAAGCATGGTCTTTTTGCCTCCAGTCGTGATTCCAGAGTGTGCTGCCAACCCAAGGGAAGCTCATTTAAAAGCCATGAGACGAAAAATGAACCCAAATTTGCCAGATGCCAGGTCTTTCTGTTGGCTTTGGGTTCTGGGAAAGTTCAAAACCAAGAACCCAACCCAACTTCTGAGCCTAGTGCACTCTGTTCTTTCTTGTCCTGAAAAACTTAGAAAGTAAACATCCAGTTTTACTAGGGTCTTATTAGAGAAGTGAGAAGTTTTATGATAGTTTGGTTTTAGAGTGATTGTTTCAGCAGATTTTTACTCTGTGCGTAGACACACTACAGAATCTGTGATTTTAAATGGTTCCCCTGAGATTTAAAAAGAATGTGCTTGTTTTTCTTCTAAAACACCACATCTATACTTGAAGAGTTGTCAGCAGACCAGTCTCCCGCGAAACAACTGAGGGATGCCTTGCTGTGTCAACAGAGCATGTTCAGGTCCAGAAATAGCTCTGTTCTTTTTTTTGCCCTTCAGGTAAATATTTACCGCCTGGTCACAAAGGGTACAGTAGAGGAGGAAATCATTGAGAGGGCCAAGAAGAAAATGGTGCTGGATCACTTGGTGATCCAACGTATGGACACCACTGGCCGGACTGTTCTAGACAACAACTCTGGACGATCAAAGTAAGTGATTGTGACAGGAGGCAGAGATGTCTGGTAAAGCATGTGGCATAACCAGCTTCACCTGCTGGTATTTCCCAATATTTATTTGATAGGGTACAGGGAAGAAGGCTAATAAATAAATGGCCATTGCCACTGATTCGGCTTATGCAACCATTAATTTGGACACACAGAATAAAGGTGATCAGAAATAAAAACTAGTTTTAATAAATTACTTTCTTTTCCTTCTGTCTTCCTGCCAGAGATCATCCTGGTCTGAGGGAACCTGGTGGTGGTTGTGGAACAGCTGCCATTGGCAGCGACCTCAGACTCTCCCCGTTTCCCCCCAGTAGATGGAGGTGGTTCCCTTTACAGTAGCTGCCTCTGTTAGAGCAGGAAAGAGATGAACACAAAAGCTTTTTAGAGTGCTTCATAGAAAACTTACTCCTTGCTTTAATTAGGAAAAACTTTGGTATGGTTTTGTGCTGTAGCAGTGCTGACTTAACAGCTCAAACCACATTTTCTTTCTCATTTGTTCTTGCAGCTCAAATCCTTTCAACAAAGAGGAGCTGACAGCTATTCTGAAGTTTGGAGCTGAAGATCTCTTCAAGGAGCTTGAAGGGGAAGAGTCAGAGCCTCAGGTAGTTTGAAATTGAAATCGCATAGCTGTTGGTAGTCCTTTGCAGGTCTGCATGGGGGTCATGTGTGTCTGCTCCCTCTTTGTACTTGCCCTGTGCATGAGAGCAGGTTGGTGAATAGGGCACATCTCAGTCTGGAGAAGCTGAAGAAAGAGAGCTCTTGGGCTGGGGGATCAGGGGGTGGAGGAGAGCCTTGTTGTCAGAGCTTAAATAGTGATGGTTGCCGAGAGAATCTCTTGGCTCCCAAGGATTCATTAGCTAGTTATAGCACAGCCTGTTGAAAACTTCTCTCCCTGCCTCCTCTGAGCACTGCTTCAGCATCCTTTTTTGGTTGTTCTCACAGAGGCGCAGGAGTCAGCACAGTGAAGTTAAATAGGTTGCTCTCCCCTGCCTCAGTGCAGCATTACTTGACAGTTTAGTATTGAGTGCTTTGACCAGTTCTCTTAATGGCCTGAGCAGCAGAGCTTTCCCCAAGGGAAACAGTCCACAGTTAATATATCTCACTGTCTGGAAATTTTCCCTGCTGCTCAGCCTTGATGTTCCTTTTCTTCTGTCCTATCACCCTTATTTATACTCTTTTGTACCACTTGAGATAGTTCATCCCTGCCCCTGGTGATGACACCCTCCAGATATTTGTACTTTATTTAGCTCGTATCAGCACAGTGTGTGTTTTGCTATTGCACTCCACAAGTCTGTCCTTAAAGCCTCTTATTTCCCTGCTGTGCTCGGCACCCTCCGCTTCATCACTCTTTCTGACTGGTAGGAGATGGACATTGATGAGATTTTACGTCTGGCTGAAACACGAGAGAATGAAGTGTCCACCAGTGCCACTGACGAGCTCCTCTCTCAGTTCAAGGTATGGACCCCTGACTCTGTGGATGGGTGCAGGAATGTGGCTCCCCACATCTTGCCACGGTGGTGAAGTTCGTGGCAGACAGGACAGATCAGGCCTAGTGAGAGGTGACTTGTACAAAGCTGCTTGCTGAGGGATTGTCTGGGTTTGGTAGTTGGGGAAATATGTAGGTATTAATTTCATTTCACGTAGGTGGTTTTGAAGGCTGTGAATAAAATGCAGAATTTACCAAATTTGGAAACAAAACCAATAACTTACAGAGGCTCAGCAGTACTTCTTAAACTGCACGTACTTCCTCAAAGGCTGTTAGCCCAAAGATGTGGCAAGAAACCAGGAATGTAATGACATAGGGATCAATTATAAAGTAGTTATAGAAATGTTGGCAGAATTCCTATGGGGAAGGAGTTGAGGCTTAGCAGGCAGCTCTGGGGTATGCCTGCCAGGGGAGGGAATTTTTAAAAAGTGTTCCTTTGCTTATAAAAGGTGGCCAACTTTGCAACCATGGAGGAGGAAGAGACCGAGTTGGATGAGCGGTCCCAGAAGGACTGGGATGATATCATTCCAGAGGAGCAGAGGAAAAAGGTGGAGGAGGAAGAAAGGCAGAAAGAATTGGAGGAAATCTACATGCTGCCTCGAATCCGGAGCTCAACTAAAAAGGTACAGCCCATCTCAAGGAGCTGAGAGGCAGAAGGAAAGAGCTGGCAAAGGCAGCACTCAGGGGAAGCCTTCTTGCCACCTGAGTGCTGCTTTCCCTCCTCCGAAGTTGATTAGGAGTAAAGCACAGAGGTAGCACACTGACCTCCTGTTGGCATAATGCATTGGGCCCTGGCTTGTCATGCAGTGTGAGGGCCCATATTGGATTTGGTACGAATCATCTCGTCTTAGCAGAGAAAATAAAGAGAACCCGTAGTGAGCACAGGGCAAATTATCCAACTGTAAAATTCAGATTTTAGTGCAGTTTATGCCATTTTCTGGCTGTTTCTTTTCCTTGGGCTCTCTAGCTGCCTGGAATGCTCTTGCCTAAATGTGGCTTTTGCAGGCAGAAGAGATGGTGTCTTCCCAAATTATTCTTTCGGGTGATGGGATCTACCCCAATCCAACAGAAAGCAGACTGTGCAAGGAAACTCTTCTGGGATATGGGCCTTTAAGGGCTTATGAACTGTTCTCTGGGATGAGCTGGGGGAAAACATTAAAGTTAAAACGAGAGAGAAGGATGATTCATATCAGATGATTCCAGATTCATTTCTCAGGTGTCCTGATTTTCAAAACAGTCTGAGGGACTGTGGCAAACCCATGGTAATCAATATGTTTTAATGTATCTTATACCTTAGTAAATCAAAATGCAATCGTGAAACTTCTGGGAAGAAGGCTGTAAAGGGAAGGATGGCCACCAGACCCTTAGCTAGCTGGAAACTGCAAGGCAGCCTCTCTGGGTTGGTTACGTGGGCTCCTGCATCTTCAGGAAGAGATGCTGAGGTGTTTTACAGTCTGAACATTAAATAGTGGCAGCACATGGGAGGGGCAGAAAAGGTTGGCAGATTAGCAGCTTTAACTGTACTGCTGTTTTTCTGGTACATACAGGCTCAGACGAATGACAGTGAATCAGATGCAGAAACTAAGAGAAGGCTTCAGAGGTCGTCTGCATCAGAAAGCGAGACGGACGATACCGATGATGAGAAGAGACCAAAGCGCAGGGGGCGTCCTCGGAGTGTTAGAAAAGATACTGTGGAAGGATTTACTGATGCTGAAATCAGGAGGTCAGTGCTGAGCCCAAGAGACAGTTCAGAAAACAAATACAGAAATCCCATGCAGGTGGAGAAAACCTCAGATTAATCCAGGAATTGTTCTCCTGTAAGCACGTCAGTGGTTTAGGTAGAGCTGGTTTATTGGACCAGCTTCTGCACCTTTGTGTAATTCAGTTTGCTCCCAGCTGGTGACCTTAACATTCGGGTCTGTGCAAAATGGACTGGATTGTCTTTAGTAGGCTAACTTCAGTGAAGCTGCTAACTTCCTGAAATTAGTCCTTTTTGTAAGTGCCCTTCCTGGGCCTCGTGGATTGAGCTAATTCTATATTACACGTGAGGTCTTAGGTGTCATGAGATACTGAGCTGGAGAAGCCAAGGACTCTGGCCTTCCTGACATTTTTCTGGCAGTAGTCCTGCTGATTTAAGCTTTAAGTGAAAGACAAGCTCTGGCAAAATGACCCCATGAGAAGCACTGGTCCTGTTGATCCCAGTGGTTGTGTATCCTCTTCTGCACTGTCAGTCCCTGAAGTGAGCTGCAGGTTGAATTCCAGAGCATTATTTTCTTCTCGTATCTTCTGACTCTTGAGCTTTTCCAAAGATCTTTGCTTATGGCTCTGCCCAGATATCCAGCCAAAGATGGAAAAGAGAGGGTTGTGAATTTCCCTTGACTCTCTCTCCATCTGTGGGTTGATGTGTTTTTAAACAGGAGGTGGTCAGACTTTTTGGATTGTGGCAGCTACCCCATATCCAGCCTGAAACCATAGAGAAGGAAGGAGGTGTTGTAATGTGAAATATATCAGCCATTTAGGTTATTGTGATGTAGCAGAAAGAGGCTGAAAGAGCACAAGATGAAAAAAAGAAGGGGAAAAACTAACTCATTTTAAAAATAATGTGTAGTTGAAGCTGTTGGGTCTGCTCCCAGCACAAGGCACTGTTCAGTTGCGGCAACGGTGTCTGCCTCTTGCCCTGAAGTTGTTAGCTATGGCAGTGATTTTCACAATAAAAATAAAGACGTAAAAATATATAGCAGTCTTTGTCTGCAAACCTCTGTGATGGATTGCACCACATTTGGCTCTTCTGTGATGGGTTATTACACTTGTAGCCTGAGCGTTAAAATTACTAATGGCATTGATTTAATGCATCTTTTCTCCTTGGAAAAATGAAGTTAATAATTACCAACATAGTGTGAGCCAATGCTTTTTAAAATTTTTTTTACACTACAGT
>JAVJGI010000063.1:9904121-9919250 GCA_035590275.1 Ibycter americanus | reverse complement strand
TCAGCATTCACAATAATGTTTTGTTCTTCTCCAGCCAAGGTCACAAAACTCTTTTTGGGGGCTAATGGATTAGGCTTCCCAGTGCTGAGTGATGCTTAGCTGATCAGTCTGGAATGCAAGGTTGATAACGTGGCAGGCTGTAATTAATACATTCAAGCATATTCGTGATATTGGATCCACTTTTTATGGCAGTTGGTTTAGTTTCTGTTTTCTCTTTGGTTTTGTTTTTTTTTTGCTTAGGTTTATCAAGGCTTACAAGAAGTTTGGACTGCCTCTTGAACGGTGAGTCCCAGCCTGGGCTTATGCCAGAGGGGAGTTACTGGGGGGACATTGTATTCCTGAGCACAGGCATACACATGTTGCTCTGGGTGTTTGATACAACCTCCACGGACAGCACAAAGTCTTGCTGTCGTGTGATCGGTAACCCAAGCACTGCTATACAGTCCCTCGGTTGATGGCACTGATGAATGTTGGCCAAAAAACAGCTAGAGCAGTAGTGGCGCTGGGCTGTACACAGCATCATCCTGCTGGCAGAGTCTACCCCTTGGGGCATTTCCAGTCTGCCTAGAAAGGAGAGGGAGCAGCTGTCCAAACAGCAAATGCTACCCAAAACGCTTGCCAAGCTTCTTTGTGCGTGTTAGTTTCAATGCTGAATTCAGAGCATCTTTCTCTTGCGGCCATATCCCTCTTGAAGGGAAGAGAGGCACGCATCATCCTCGAGCGGGGGTCTGCAGAGCCCTGCACGAGTGCTGTGACCCAGCATCAAGGAGGAAGGGAGATGGGCATGTCTGTTGGGTCTGGAAAGCTGTAGCCCTTGCTGAGGTCTGAGAGCTGAGGCAGCAATCCCTGCATATGTTGTATGAGAAATGACTGTGTTTTTTCAGCTGGTTATACTCTTCTGTTGTGAAACACAAGGTTTATGTGTGGACCTTGATGTTACTAACTTCAGCCAGGCAAAAGGGACACCAGATGGCAGCTTTTGACCATCAAATGGAGTTAATGTGGAGCTGGGAAATTGTGAAGAAACACTGGACAGTCACAGAGGGTACCTGTTGTGCCCAAGATAGTTCTCACCTTTGCTTTAATACTAAAAGACCCAAAGGATTGGATCAGTTATACTACATCTGCACTGTACTGCAGCTGTTAGACCTAAAAAAAGATGAAAACTGTGTTGTTTCTTGCATAAACTTGACTCGTGCAGGTTTCATACATTCATACATATATAGCATTGACTACTAAACGCTATGAAACAATTGCTCGGGAAGTGACTGGGAGGAGATACGCTGTATCAAATACAAACTTTTTTCCCCTTTCCTAGGCTGGAGTGTATTGCCCGGGATGCTGAGTTGGTGGATAAGTCTGTGGCTGATCTGAAACGGTTAGGAGAACTCATCCACAATAGCTGTGTGTCAGCAATGCAAGAATATGAGGAGCAGCTGAAAGAAAATCCAGGTGAAGGTAAGCAAGAGAGTTGCGTGCTGCTGTTATGTTTTTGGGGGTGTTCCATGGAGTTGGTGAGAAAACCATTCCCTTGCTGGATGGGGAGGCATGCCACATTGCAATTTAAAAGCAAAGAACAAGCACACGCTTAAACCATCCCATCTCTGCCAGGCAGCTCTCAGAGAGAAACCCCTGAGTTTTCTGAGACCGGAAGGTGCCATTTGGGTCTGTTGGCTTCTGCTGAACATGAGTTTTTGTGGGGAGAGGCTGAAGTAATCAGCTTATTTAATGCTGGGCCACAAGGCAAAGCAGATCATATTTTAACTGCTCCTGAGACTGGGAATCAAAGTGGTGCTGTGTACTCTATGGTAAAGCTGCATCCACTGTTAGCACTTCCCTGGGCTGGCATTGTCAGCCGCTCTATGTATGGCTGTTCTGTGCTGTTGGTTTGGAGAGACACACGGTCTGGGCTGGATCTCCTGCTGGGTTCCTGCCTGTTGCAGCTGAACAAAACTACTGAAGCAACAGCTCCAGCATGCTTAGACGTATTTTTAAGAAAATGATACTGGGAGGTGTTTGGATTGCAGATCTTAAGTAAGTTAGTGAAAGAAAACTTACATTTTAGGCCTGCCTTAGCAGACAGCCTTATGTTTAAATAGGAGGTTGTGGGCAAGGTCTTGATCTCTGTGTGCCTAGGCATTTTTACAGAGGCACTTCTTTCTGTCAGAGTTCTCTTAGTTGCTGTGTTTTATTGTTGAGCAGGGAAAGGACCTGGAAAAAGAAGAGGTCCTACTATCAAGATTTCTGGTGTCCAAGTCAATGTGAAATCCATCATCCAGCATGAAGAGGAGTTTGAAATGCTGCATAAATCCATTCCCACAGACCCAGAGGAAAGGAAGAAGTGAGTCTGGCTAAGCAGGCAATGTAGGAAGAGTTTCAGGGAATTTGGATTTTGTAGTGGAAAGAGAATAGCCTAGATATGTGGCTTTGCTTTATCCCCCAGAGCATTAAAAGTAGCTTATGTTTGAAATGCCTTCAGGTACCGCCTGACGTGCCGTGTCAAAGCTGCCCATTTTGATGTAGACTGGGGAGTGGAGGAGGATTCTCGCTTGTTAGTGGGAATTTATGAGCATGGCTATGGAAACTGGGAGCTAATTAAAACAGATCCAGAACTGAAGTTATCTGATAAGGTAGGTCACTTTGCTTGTGGCTTGCATTTTGGGTCCATTGCAGTGTCCATAGAGAACGTTTGATTTACTTCAGAAACAGATGTTTATGTTTGTAACCACTCCAAAAATAATAATAAATAATAATGAGGAAAACAGTGACCTCCATGGAATGTTGCAGGCTTGATGGAAAGCAGAGTTGTGTTATTTGATTGGCAGTAAATTTTCTCTGAACAGTACCATATGAACCACACTGAAATGATGCAGGAAGAAAACTGTAATGCTGACATGTGTGGTTACATGCACAGTATAGAGGGTGCATTGCATAATTGTGACTTAATATTTCCTTGAGCATCTCACAAGAAGCTGAGTCTGAATTTCTGTGTGGAAATAATTTTTCACAGATTTGACACTGCTTATGTCAAGACCGGTCTGTGTTAGCTTTGAGGGTATAGTTACATGACTGGCTATGGCAGCAAAGCCAGCTGGAAAGGCTCCATCTAGTTCCTCTGTTCCTCAGTCATTCCCATAAGAACTGTTTATGGGGTCCATGTTGAAATGATCCAGGTTAAAAATAAGCCTCCATCCGTTGTGTCAGCACAATGGAAGGAGAGCGAACTGCAGCACAGTGCTGAGGAACATCAAGAATCTCTACACAAGCTTTGCTGCCAATGTGCTACATTCCCATGACATCCCTGCTAGTGTTTTTAGCAAAGAGCAGGCTGTGGCTGAGGGCCCTCCCACGTGAAGTGCAGAGAGGCATTTTACAATGGAAACAATTGCCTGAGTCATGCCAGCCAATTTCCAATGAGGTATGAAGGTAACCTTGTGGGCAAGCTGAGATACTTCCTCCACAAAGTGGCACCTTGCAGCCTTGTTTTCCGCTAAAAATTCTGCATCTGTATCATTGCTGTAGCAATGTCTTGGGTTACCAGAGGGGACCAGCCTGCTGTGACAAGGCTGTCACGAACAAATCTGATGTGTCAAGGAGAGGAGACTCAGTTTTGCAACTCAAGGTCCCAAATATAGTTTGCAAAGTTTTGGGATTCCCCACCCCCCCCACCCCCCCCACTTACAAGAAAAATTGTAGCAAATATAGATCTGCCATGGGGTCCTTTCACTTATGCAAAAGGCAAGGGGAGGGATGCTTGCTTGCTAGGAGCTTTGCTCTTGGCTGGGCAGGGAGAGTCTGTGTGGGAACTGGAAGAAATGCTTGAATCTTCTTGTTCTGCCAGAAGGTGCAGCATCTGCAGCCCTTTGCTGGGCCTGGAAGGACTGCTGCTAGTGTGTATCTCTCTTGTCAAGGTTTGATAAGTGCATGTGGATGGTTGTTTTTTTTCTTCTTTATCAAAGATCCTGCCTGTTGAGACAGATAAGAAACCTCAGGGAAAACAGCTCCAGACCAGAGTTGATTATCTACTGAAACTGCTGAAGAAAGATCTGGACAAGAAAGAAAACATGAAAGATGGGGAAGAGGTGAGATGTGGCTGCTTGGTTCTGGGGGTTTCAGGATGAGTGGCTGGCTGATGGTGCGAGACAGGCTGTGTTCTCAGGTCATTGAACATCATCTATGTGAAAGAATATGGACTTGTCTGTTGTCTGTTTGCATTGTGGTACTGAAATGATAATTAGTAAGGGGCAGGTAATTAAGACACTTACCGAAGGACTTGGGCTCATCAGGCTTCCTGCTGCCCTGCGAAGATGTTCAGGACATAGGGTATGTCTCCGCGTAGCAGCTCTTTGCTTGCCCTGACTTGTTCTGCATTTTTGCCACCAGGGCAAGCTAAAGAAGAGGAAACCGCGAGTAAAGAAAGAGAACAAGGCTCCCAAAGTCAAAGATGAGCATGGGAATGAACTCTCCTCTCCTCGGCACTCAGACAACCAGTCAGAAGAAGGTGAAGTCAAGGTGAGTCAACTTGGTGGATAATGGCTTTTCCAGGTTTCTTTGAGCTATGTTGTTACTGCAGAAACTCGCCTTGAGAAGCATGCCTAGCAAACGCCCTGTGGAGTCGGGGGGCACTACAGGGTGTGTTTCCCAAGAGATTGGCAAACTTGCAAAACCGTATCTACAGCTGTCAGGGTGAAAGAAGGACCTTTCCCACCCACTCTTTTAGGTTAGTGCTCTCAGTGTTTTGGGGGATCCTAGAATGGCCACGCACATCCACATATTGACTTGGAGGAAAGGTTTTGTCAGGACAAAGTCTGTTGCCCTTACAAAGGGGAGAAAGAAGAATTGTTTCCCTCTTCTTTTCAGTACGTCAGCCAGTGGTGAAGCTGGAGTTTACCAAGGTCATGCTGTTGCTTAGAAAACCTTCTGTCTTTGAGTGGTTTGGCTTGTAGTCTAAGGCTTTTTGTTTGTCTGCTGATCAGTATCTACCTTAGGGGCTAAGCATTCTCCAGCGCAACTGGCATGGGAAAGCAGTGCTTATCTCCAGTTTGCCAGCTAGTTACAGATTGGGGCTCATCTATTTTTTTATGCCCTTTGTCAGGGCTTGCGTGGATTGAAGCTGGTTAAGCAGGGCTTGCTGTCTGGTTAAAGAGGTGTGAGGGCAATTTTGGATGGACCTCAAAAAATGCCTGCGTTTCAAGGATGTAAGCTTTATGAAAGAAAGTATATGTGAGGTGAGGGACTCCAACTTTGTGCTGCGACTGATTTTCTAGGAGGATGGCTTGGAAAAGAGCCCAGTGAAAAAGAAACAGAAGAAGAAAGAGAACAAAGAGAACAAGGAAAAACAGACAACCACTAAGAAAGAAAAGGAAAGTGATAAAGAGAAAAAGAAGACAAAAGACAAGAAAGAAAAGGTATGTGGTACTCTCAGGAGCAGTTTAAAGAGATAGGAAGGCCACTGAGCAGAAGGGCAAGCTATGATTCATTAAATGCCCTGTGTGAAGAGACATCCGTGAAACCCTGTGGGGTGAGGTATTAGCCCTTTTTCAGCCCTCCTGAATTCTGAACTGTGAAGAATTGCAATGAAAAGTAGAAAAGGCAATATATCCTAAAGCTTGGTGGAATGTGAGCAAAAAGGAAGAGATTTTGTCAGACTGTCTTTTAAGTACCGCTGTGCTTGTGACAGTGATATGGCCAAATAGCTGATGTTAAGGAAGAAAAGGGGAAGAGCCTGGAGCACTCAGATCAAAGTTCAGTTCAGCTGTGATTTATCACAGGGTTGGCAGCTCCTTGTCTGTGTTCCCCTTTAATTTAAACTCACCCCAAATAACCCAACTGTCCACACCATCAAGAGAGTAAGTTCTCCTTGTTGCTGTTCAGGACTCCCCAGAATGAGTATTTCAACATCAGTGGTATGTTGTGGACTAAAACATCCCTTGAATTGTGGTACAACTGCCCTGAGGCTGGGTTCAAATTGGAAGAGGGGTTAAGGCTTCTATAATAATGGCCTGAAGTACCTGTCCAAGGAACAGGTATGTGCTGCATTCCCACTGTGTTTTGACACTCAGGTCATAAGTGCAAACCAAGAAGTTTTGTTGCATATGTAGGGGAAAGTTTGCTTTCCAGTGATTTTTGGTATGATGTTGACTCTAAAGGGCTTTGACTTCAGATAAGTCATATAAATCAAAATTTACACTAATAGGCCATGATCTGAGATTGCTTTCTGGAGGGTCTGAGGACTACTGACATCACATGAAGTTGCAGATCCTCACAGACATGAGACTACTCTGAGCTCTGTCCTTTGCAAGGGTTATATATTCTTTAGCTTAACCTCTTTTCCAAGTCTTCAATGTTGGTTTTCTCTCCATGAGTATGAGTTTCATATTCATGTCCAAAATGTTAGCTCTGACTTCTCTCTGCTCCCTCTGGGTTGACGTAAAGCTAAATAGAGGCATTGCAGCTGAACAGTTTGAGATCTTGGGAGGAAAGTTGTAGGAGCAGTGCCCAGGATTTAACAACTGCCAGTAACAATAGTGCAGAGGTTGTTAGTTGGATCACTTGGGATCCTGCAGTCTGGCTCATCATATGATGTGTGTAATTTGTCCTTGTAAAGCCTAAAGGTGGTGAAGCTAAATCTGGAAGTAAAGGGAAGAGATCGCAAGGTCCTGTCCACATTACCGCAGGGAGTGAACCGATCCCCATTGGAGAAGATGAGGATGATGATCTGGACCAAGAAACATTCAGCATAGTAAGTATTTTTCCTCGGGAGATGGGAAAGTAGTTGTAGGGAGCTCAGCAAGGCAGCCAGGGTTTGCTCATATGTTGTCCAAGGATGTGGTTTAGGTGTCAGGGTGTGAACCCCCTCCTAGTGCCCCACAGTGATTTCCTCTGCCTGATCTGAGAGCGTGGCAGAACAACCCTGTGCGAGAGTTGTCCACCAGCCTCCTCTGCGCCAACCAGCTGGCTGCTGCAAGTGGCACTTCAACTGGAAGAAACTTCAGACCTCTTCCAGCTCCCAGTTCTCACGAGGCAATTGCACTGTTAAAGGATTCAGATTAACTCCCTTCAAAATTCTGCTTTGCATGAGTGCACGTGTTCATCCCTTCCCTCTGCCAGGGATGCCAGCCAGGGCAGAAGGTGGCAGCATGTCAACAGAACATGCAGAAGGGCTCTCCACCACTCATTTGGCAGCCCTGGGTTACAGAAGACCCTGCAGCCTTATGTGGCAGTGTCTCTCTCCTGTAGAAGCCAGGGAGCCATTGCAGCTCTTCCAGGCGGGGAAATACAGCAGAGTTGTGAGGGTGACCCTGTATGGCTGTAGGAGGTACAGAGTTGTCTGAGCTGTAGGCACTTCCCTGATTGTGTAAATGCTCTTGCAGCAAACATGCCTGCAAGGTTTGTTGTAAAAGAAGTGGTCATGGCAGACTCTCCTTGGCCTGACTTGTACAGGGAAATGCTGAAATACCACTTTTTAAAAACAGTTCTGTAAATGCAAATCTGTGTATTTCCTGCAGGTCCTGTGTTATTTTTGTCTGTTTTTTTCTTTAACTTTCCCTCTGTGATGCATGAAAGATCCAGTCAGGCAGTAGAAACCTGTCTGATCTGCTGTCTGTGTGCAGCGTTGATGCGCACAGCCGATAAAGATGGTGCTTTCATCTCACGTCTTCCAGTTTTGGTAAAAGTGATAGATTAAAGCAACCACAGATGGGGATGGACAGGGAGGCTATTGAGTGAGCGCGCATCAGCTGGGGCTGTTAGTTCAGCATGTCGATGCTCTGTTACGCTTCCCTGCCTGCCGTGGGATCAGTGCAAAACTGTGTGTGGTTATGGTTTGCAAAGCAAATTGTTCCCCTCTGAAAGGTAGGCGCAGTAGAAGTGGGGAGTCTCTCGGCTTTTCCTGATTATTTTCTGCAGCATGTCTAACAAATTGCTATTTTCATAGCTGATTTCTCCTTGCCTAATGGTCAGATAAAGTTAATATCTCATGCTAATGAATTTCTTCCAGCTCTGTCTGATTAACAAGGGAACAGTGTAGAGCCTTGTGCCAAATGAATCACTTTTGCTCTCTATTGCTTTTTCAAGTGCAAGGAAAGGATGAGACCAGTCAAAAAAGCACTGAAGCAACTCGATAAGCCTGATAAGGGACTGACAGTTCAAGAACAGCTGGAGCACACACGCAACTGCCTCCTAAAAATTGGAGACCGCATCTCTGAGTGCCTTAAAGCCTACACTGACCAGGATCATATCAAGCTATGGAGAAGGTGGGAGATCATTTTGTTTACTTTGGCTGGTCTCTGATGTTTAAAAACGGTAGTCAGAGGCTGCTGGGTTTATGTGAATGAGCGTGCCATGTGGCTCTCATTTGATGTGTGAAATCTTGCGTTCTCTAGCCCGCTCAGTCCATGACCAGTCTTAGGTGAGGCTTTTGTCTGCAATTTGTGCTGGTTTCATTTAAATTGATTTCAGAGCTAGTTTAGACAAATGAGTGCAAACCTCTTTATTTTACTTCGAAGAACTTGCCTCCCGCTCTTCTGATCATCCCGTCCTGAGCTGGGTTGAGACTGTTTTCCGGAGAGGGTGAAACTGATTTAGTGTTGGTTTGAAAGCAGTTGACAGTTAAACTGCTGGTGTAGCAATTAACAGAAAATGTTCATGTCCTTCTAGGAACCTATGGATATTTGTGTCAAAATTCACAGAATTTGATGCCAGAAAACTGCACAAACTCTACAAGATGGCTCATAAGAAAAGATCACAGGAAGAGGAGGTGAGATCTGAAGTACCTTCCCTCCAGTTGCTGTCCTAAAAGTTGTCGCACTTGGAAGTGTCAATACTTTCTGCCTCTTATCATGGGCTTGCTTTATTGTTGTTGACAGTCTGTGATTTTTCTTAACAGTCTGGTTGCATTTGCCTACTCTTTCATGTGGCATTTCTCCCTTCACCTAACAACACTGGTCATTTTGTCCTGGCTGTTCTGAGCAGGAAAAAGCATTGCTTGGTGTGGCACATTGTGTTGAGTTGACCTTTAGAGAGAAGAGCCTGGGAGTGCTGCCCTGTAGAGATAGGATGTAGAAGCAGAGCTGCATGGGGCAAAACTGTGGTGGTCTTCTACCACATCTGTACCATTGCCATTCACACCATGCTTGGGCACGGTTGGTTCACCAGGTCCTCAGGGGTGGGTGGCCCACGGTGTGGGGAGTCTGCGGAAGAATCCAGAGCCTGACAGACAAGGCCGTTGGTCACACAGTCTGAATCTTTTGGTGGAAAAGCAGTTGAGCTGTAGCCCTCTCTTCACCTTGCAGGAGCAGAAGAAGAAGGAGGACATGTCCAGCATGAAGAAGCCATTCCGCCCAGAGCCTTCAGGCTCCAGCCGCGATTCTGTGATGTCCCAGTCTCACGTGCCTCACAATCCTCATTCCCAGAAAATCCACCTGCCCCCTTCCCATGCCCAGCAGCAGATGCACGGGCACCCACGTGACAACTATGGCCATCCAAACAAGAGACATTTCAGCAATACAGGTGAGCACTGGCAAGCCAGGAGAAACCATCTCTTCTAACCTAGTGACTGCTTGATCTTGGACTGTTTGATCCTTCTGGCACTTGCGTCTGGTCAGGTTTAAAGGTGGTGGTATGGAACATACATTAATTATTGCTGGACTAGAAAACATGATATAGTGATGTAAGAGTATAAGAACAGGACAGAGTAAGATTTGCTAGAATAATGATAAACAAATTCAAAGAATAACATTGGGCCCATGTAGTTTAAGGAGGAGAAGATTAAAGGGGCACAACAACAGTTACACTTTCTTTGAGAATTCAGCAAAGTAATGGGCTTAAACTAAAGTATGAAAGACACGTACTGGTGCTTTCCTCATTGCAGACCGAGGAGAATGGCAGAGGGATCGAAAGTTCAACTATGGTGGCAACAGCAACCAGATGTGGGGTGGGGAGCGGCATCACCAGTATGAGCAGCACTGGTACAAGGACCACCACTATGGGGATCGGCGATCTCGTGGAGAACCGCACCGGAGCTCTGGGAACTACAGACCAAATAACCTCTCCCGCAAGAGGCCATACGAACAGTACAACAGTGACCGAGACCACAGAGGCCACCGAGATTATTACGACAGGTAGTTCCCTTTCATCTCAGAAAGGCTGGGAGGAGTCTGCAGCGATGCACCTGGCCATGGTGGCCAGGCTTTCCTTGGGGAACTGATCTCCATCCATTTGTTTTCTCTCTGCAGGCACCACCATGATTCCAAGCGTCGACGATCTGATGAGTTCAGGCCTCAGAACTACCACCAGCAGGATTTCCGACGGATGTCAGATCACAGGCCACCCATGGGATACCATGGCCAGGGACCTTCGGACCACTACCGGTCCTTCCACACAGACAAATCGGGAGATTACAAACAGCCTCTCCCTCCACCTCACCCTGCAGTATCGGACCCTCGCTCACCCCCCTCTCAGAAATCCCCCCACGATTCCAAGTCACCTCTCGATCACAGGTCACCTCTGGATAGGTCATTAGAACAGAAAAACAATCCAGATTATAACTGGAACATTCGGAAGACATAAGATGACTGAGAGGGGGGAAAGCGCACGTCTAAAATACTTGGTTTGATGCAACAGCAACCAGAAACTTTGAACATGCTGCTATCATCTTGCTGGGTCAAGGAGGATTTTGGGGGATTACATGGAGGAAGATTTTCACTAGTTCTCTGTTCTGATTTGGATTCCCATTTCCTTTCCGCTCTTCTACCATTGAACGTTGGAACCAGCCTTGCTGCCTCATTCTTTGTTTTGTTTGTGTTTTCGCCAGTCCAGTGGACCCAAGGGAATTTTGCCCAGCCAGTGTTTCCCCAAACTGAGAAGTTGGATCAGTGCTGCTTAGGATTGTGTGGAAGGCTGTGTGCCTGCTCTGACTTGATGTTATGTGACAGATGCTGCTTTGAGATTGGGGATAAACTGGTTGGGATGGGCTTGTGTGTAACCAGCATAGACAATGGGAGGATGTATTCAAGCAGGGACAGGGGAGTCCTTCAGCAGCCAAGTGTGGTTGAAAGAGGGACTCTCGATGTCCCTGCAGAGTCCCTCCAAAGGAGTTGGAGCTATGCTGGTGACAATCCATTGCTTTCCTGGCCATATTATCATTTCCATGTCTTCATCCATTTCAAGAAACTGGCTCTGCTTTGATTGCTTTTGTGTCCCCTGCAGCAGAAGAGGTGTGGGGGCTCTTCCATCTCCAGGGCTAAAACTGGCAAATCTTGACTCCGTGGGCTTTGGAATATGTGAACCCCCCCCCCCCCCACTTCCTTAGCAAAGGACCTTCACTTCTAACCAGTAGGAAAGAAACTGGGGTGAGAACAGTATTTCCCAGTTGACAGGGCTCAGGAATTAGTAACAAAACTCCTCTTCTCTTCTGACGTGGGCAGCTCAGATGGTCCAGGAACTAACAGTTGCTGGCTGGGAGCTGCAAGGTCAGAAGATGTCTCTGGACATCTGGGGATCCTGAAGCTCCTAACCTCCCTCCCACTGAAGCGCTCTAGTCTTTGGGAAAGTTGTTTCTTTCTGCGCTTCATGAAACAGTGATCACAAACCTTTACTGCAGCCAAAGGATAAGGAATGGTAGAGCAGAGTTAAATAGTAATCCATTGGACTGATCACTGTTCAGTGAATGGTCGTCTTACTGCCACCATTCCAGCTATCAGCAGTAACTCTGAATTGCTAAAGGTACCTACACCGAAAGACCTTCTGTCTGTCTAAATTGGAAATATGCCTGGGGCCTTAGCACCTAAGTGAGCAGGGAGAGAATGAGGAATTCAGGATTGGGTCCCTAAAAATCCTTGGAGCAAATGTCTCAAGAGTCCAGCATGGCAAAGGGAAAAGAGGAGTCTGCAGCCCAGCTCAGTGGACTTCAGAGCAAACACTCCTCCAAGTATTTGAGCCACAGTGTATGATGCAGAACGGTGTCCAGCCTGGTGACCGGTGTGGTGAGAGGGGTTGCACACAGATTGCTGGCCAGAAGTAGCTTGGGTGGTTATTTTTCAGGTCCTAGCTCTTTGTTCATAGAGTCGCATCCCTGGAGACCACAAAACTCTCCCAACAGCTGGGCTGCCCAGAGCATGGTGTCTGGGGATGCGTCACCTCCTAAAGCTCAGTATTAAAGACCAGGCTGTTCCAGACTCCTCTTTTTGGTCGGGAATAGAAGCTGGGCCTCCTGTTAAGATGCCAGTATCTGACCCTAATAAGCTGTGATGTCCTTTCCCCGAAAGACTGAGGGGAGATGGGTGTTCAGGGCTGGCTTCCTGACTCCAGCCAGTGCCTTGGAAGGTGCACACAAAGCAACACTAATACCCCCATGTGCCCCCTCCATACAGTGCATCCCCTGAATCTGCTGCTGTCACTCCTTTCTGAGCCTACTGCTGTAACAGGACACACGGGAAGTGTTTTGTTCCCCTTTTGTTTTTATTTTGCAAGATTTCCACCAAACACAGGTCAGTTTTGCTTCATTAGGGGTGCTGTACTGCCCCGAGAAAGTGTTATGCTTGTGTTTATCTGTGCAAGAGGAGGTGAAGGCAAGTCTTCCACAGTCCCCCTTGGAGCTGCCGGGTGATGGGAGCTGTTGAGACAGCATGTTTCTGCAGTGTTTCTCACTAAGCTGTGATTGCAGGCACGCTTGCTGTGGTATTCAACAAAGAGGTCCTTTCTTTTCAGCGGTATTAGCTTTTAATGTGAAAATGGAAGAAACCTCAGAGGGGCAAAGAGAATTGCTCTTTTTGTTCACCAAGCGGTGCTATCGTGATGGAAAGTTTGTGCCATACACCTGTAGCAAAAGGCAATACTGGCCAGACCAGTGTTACGGTTGGTGCAGGAAAACTTTGAACCCCAGCAAGAGGCATTTTCTGTGTCCAGATGTGGGAGTTTCTGCTCATCCTGGGTGCCAGGTATGAGGTTGGTTTGGGTTTCCTTCTTGTGCAAACAGCAGAAGCTCTACCCACATCCACTGAAGAGCTGTCCCTGCTGTCACGTTAACCTGACACTGAAGGCACGTGGTTTTGTTCACTCGTGATGGGTGGGTCTTCTCTGAGTTTGCTTTTAATGAAGCTGGAGAATTAGATTTGAGAGAAAGTCGTCCCTGAGCACACACACACATACATTTTATGTCCCCTCAACATAAGCACCATAACCAATAACCAGACACAGTCACTTGGGTGTGAGTGGGATCAGAGGGGACAGGTCCACAGCCATGAACTTCACTGCAGGGTTTGTGTCAACATTTGGTACAGCTCTTCCTTCCAAAACAGCTGTGAGATTCCATCTGGCCTCTTTGCAGGAAAAAGTAGCAACTTGCTGGGGTTTTATTTAATTAAAAAAAAAAAAAAAAAAGTTTTTCAGCCTAACTCCTTTGGAAATGGTGTAAAGTTGTGATTTCACACGATAGGAGTCCTGCAAACTGGAACCTGCTGCTGGGACAGGCGATGTGGTGCCCAACCGAAATGGATACTTAACAGCGCTCTGAAGTCCTTACGTGAACAGTTAATGATCCACACAAAAATACTATTCTGCTTTCACCCATTTCCTCTGGACCTCTGCCTCCCCTCTGGGGAGAGAAGGACTCTTACTGTAAAAATGTGGACTTTTAAACCTGTTGACTAAAACCAGTAATTAATATTAATTTATATTTGTGAAAAAAAAAATGCCACTGTCCTAGTGATTTCTGATGTAAATATGTTGTTTATATAGTATGTATTAAATTTTCCTACATTGTAAAACTGCTGTACTTTTGATTCTTGTATATTAAAAAGTGTTACTGAGATTTTCAGAACCGTGCCAGCGTGGTGTGTCTGGGGAGGTCCTGCAGCCCCTCAGTGCAGCAGCAGGTCTGGTGGCAGCTCAAGGTGAGCACAGAAACCCGGGGCTTTTCGGGGGTCGCAGGGCCCTTTCCTGCCAGCCGTGGGCACGCTGCGGTGGATATTTTTATTGTGCAGGAATAAGCATGTTCTTTTCGGCTGTTTTACATAGTTTCACAGTCTGCGGTGACAGAGTCTTGGGAACCCCTTCGGATGGGAATTTCCACCCGATCAGAAGTGGTGCATTTTCTCACCCATTTCCACCAGGATTTCACTGGGATGGTACTGATGTTGGTGTGTTTTTCCAGTCTCCATCTCTTCTGGATCTCTGGAGGTGCGTAAACTTCTTTTTGACCCTTTCTGGGGAGAATTCCCCTTTCTCTAGGAGAAGTGCTGCTCCTGCTGCATCAGTGGAGTTCTCTGCTCTGTCCTCAGCCCCTCCTGAGCAGGACATGCCTCTCCCCGGGTGGGATGCGATGGCATCCTGCAGGCTGCTTGCGTTTGGGCTTTACCCTCCACCCATGCACACTGAGGCCCTCACGGCAAGACACAGTGCAGGGATTGAAGCCGTTCCTCCCGAGTTATAAAAGCTCATTGTAAAAAGTGCTTTTCACACCTGTACCCGCTGGGTCCGGCCCTTCCCAGCCTCTGTGCTGCTGCTGAGCCAAGTTTCAGCCAAGAGTGAAATTTCACAGCTGAGTTATATGCCCCTGAAAAATGGATTTCCTAATGGAAAGAGTGAGTGGCTGTTGGTGGGGGGGCTGCGGCAGGGAGAGGGGGCTCGGTGGGAGGGAGGCGCGGGGGCTGTGGGGAGCTGGTGCAGGTGTCCCTGCCCAGGGGACAGCACCCTGCCCGAGGCAGGTGGAGGTGGTCTGCTTAATTCAGTGCTGGCTCATCTCTTGCCCAGGGGTGCCGCAGGAAAGCTGGAGAAGCGGGGGCCTGAGGAGCCGGAGCAGTGGGCGGGTAAGGATACGGGCACCCCGGTGCCAGGGCCATGGGCTCCCCGGCACAGCTGAGCCCCGCATCCCCCTGCCAGCCCCCAGCCACAGCACCACGCTGCAAACACTTACATCCTGAGGGCCTCGAGGTCAAAGCCGGTGGGGACATGACCCCTTGGCGTGATGCAGCTTCCCACATCTGCTTGTGGTCCAGTCGGTCCCATGGGAGCGTCTCCTCTGTGAAGACACGGTCTGTGCGGCGCTGTGGCCATCCCCGGGTGCGGGGCAGGGCCGGGGCCTGGGCTGGGCCGGGGTCGCTGCCGCTGGCCCACGGTGGCCGGCAGAGC
>JAVJGI010000063.1:9884515-9904021 GCA_035590275.1 Ibycter americanus | reverse complement strand
CCCGGCCTCGCAGCCGCCCCAAGGCCTCGCAGCCCCCAGCTTTTCCTTCAGGCCGCACCAGAGCGGACCCTCTAGAGGGCAGCCGGTTCCCAGCAAAACGCCATTTTTTGGGGAACGCTATCCTGTGGTGGTGGCTATTCCCGGGCACAGTGGTGGGACATGAAGCTGGGAGCAGCCGAGGCTGGGGCCTGAGGCCTGGGGACGGGCAGGCGCTGCCGAAAGGGCCTTGAAGGCCTGTCCGAGACAGCCGGCTGTGGCACTGTGGCAGCCACTGCCACAGAGCTGTGCTTCAGAGAGGGCTAGGGCAGGGCGGCACCTTGGAGCACCCAGGGGCTGCCTGCAGAGGCTGGGGCTACACGCTCACCGGCCATGGCCTGGAGAGCCGTTTGAACCTCTCCGAGATGCCGCAGGGACATTGCTGCCACTGCTGCCCCGGTGTCCCCGTATGGCCTGTGCCCTCCCCACCGCCCTCCTGGGGAAACCTCAGTGCCACACGAGGATGGGGCACCGTGGTCACCCGGGGGTCACCATATCCTTCCGTCGGCACTTTCTCCCACCAGCAGATGCAGGTGTCTCTTGCTACCTGAGGCTGGTGAGCGGGGCACCACTGGTGACCTCCGGGCAGGGCAGCAAGCCAGGGGACCCCCGGCCCCCCGGGCAGTTTTTATGACTTTGCAGGTTCGGCTAAAGCCGAGCTCTCGTAAGCTGCTGCGAGCAGTGGCACAAGGAGGGGGTTTGGCTCTTCCCAAAAGCTGCTGGTTCTTCAGGGCCCTGAGGGAGGGGGAGGCTGGGTCTCTGATCTCTGGTGCTGGGTGTCTTTGCATGGATTTTCCCAAATAACATGTTTTCTGTTGGTGCTGGTGGCCCTCCTGGCCTCAGCATCTCCCTGCACCCAGCGCCTGGGGCAAGGAGTCCTTCATCTTTTCAAAAAAAAGAAAATTAATTTAAAAAATTGCAGTTTTGGTTTTCCTCATTAGAGGGCAGTAACAGACCCAACTGGGGCCAAGAGTGATGCCCAGGAAAGAGGAGATCATCAAAAGGGGAAATTATTGGGGTGCACATCCCTGCTGCTGGGGTGAGCAGGGAAAGGGTGACGGTACCCACTTGGACTCCATCGCCGCACATCTCCTTTCCTTAGCTCTAGTAGTTTATTATGTGTATCTTCTCGGCCCACCCCCTTTCTGTTTTTCTCATGTGGCTATAGATAGAGCTCCAGAGTGAAATTTTCCGAATTCAGGACAGAAATAAGCTCTCAAAGGGTCTTTGGGTTACAGGCGGAAGACAGCTGCTTTAGAGCGAATGCAGAAATGGGGCAGCATTCGCATCCTGCATGGTGAACAGCACCATCCAACACACTGGGAACAAAATGAGACCCACTCATTTATTGTCAAAAAACCTCAAACTTTACTTGCGTTTCTCTCAATAAATAATTTACAGTATATACACGCGGTGACACTCCCGTGGGTCTCAACGCAGGGAGGAGGTGGGGAGGGCCTTCCTGTAATGCCCCCCCGCCTTTGCCTACGTTTGTTTGGGTTTTTTTTTTCCAAGTATCGGGTCTTTCTTGGCCACACTTCACCTTTAACCAGAACTGGGTCAAACACAACCAAAATAAAGTGCTTCACTGTTTGCTTCTAAAATAGGGATACCCCAACCACTGTACAACAGCTGGCCACCACTGGAGTGCTCACCTGGACAGTGGGACTGCGCCACACCATAATCAGACTTTCCTTGGCTGGAAATTACCCTTAAACCACAGTGCATCGTGCCGTAGGGTGACTGCTTTATAGGAAAGGGAGGTCTTAAGGGAAGCTTTGATGTGTTGGCACACTGTGGCTTGGCCAGCTAAGACTGCTTTCAAGAAGCACTCTCTTCAGAGGGATGCTTTGCACAGCTGCTGTTATCTATGGGGTAGCACAGCAAGAAATAAATGTTTCCTCTTATCTAGTGACAAATTTTGGCTTTTAAAACTTGTGGTTTGAATTTCTAGGGAAGACAAAAACTTGGTTCATTGTTGAACAAAGGAAACAAAAAGTCCAAATGAGCCTGGCTGAGCAATTAGTGCATTGGGAAACTAAACTGTCCTGTGCCGTGATCCAGTGGTTGCTCTCCTCAGCGCCTCCGAACTGTGATATCCTTATTTCAAAAACTCCCTAAACAGAATACCTGGGGCACCAGCAAACAAAGCAAGGAGCAAAGTAGTAAACACATATTTTTGTTTCTTTTCTTTCCTTAAACATTTAAAAACCAATTACATCTCTTCATCTGTACAGTCACACGAGATCAATGCCAGGGCTCTATATATTAAAGAGACAATATAAATTACATCCATTGACACAATTTTGCATTTCTCTGCTGCTTTACAAATGGAGCTCTAGAGCTGTTAGGACACAATGAATAGTCACGTTGAGTATTTACACCAGGCTGCCCCTTGGCACCATTTCAGACTGCCAAACGTAGCCTGTTCCCACCTCTTTTGGTGCTAGCTTGTCTCATCATGCTCAGAGACCTCCTTTGATAGCAGGAGGTGCCCCCAACAGTAACACATGTTTTGGGGCTTGCTTCTGGGAACTTCCCCCTGAGGAAAGGAGGGGAAACTCATCAGGAGGTCTCCAAGATGCAAACCAAAGGTGGTCTTGCTGTTTGTTCAGTGAGTGATGAGGTGAACCACAGAGGATCATGGAGAGGAGGAGATGGGTAGCACTACGTGGTAGGGGAAGGAGATTATTGATGGTTTCAAGGCAGGGAACAGACATTTAGAGGCATTTGGGGGGGTGGGGTGGGGGTGCTCTGCTGCATCCCATCTCCTGGATGGATTTCTAACATTGCCCCATTTCTGATTCAAGCCCAGAAGGGCTTAAGGTGCAACTGGTCTGCAATGGGGCTGCAAGTTGCGTCCCCAGGATGAGGAGCGGAGCAGAGACCTAGCAGCAAACAAACAGAGCACGACACTCCTGCTCCATCCCAGGGCCTGGCCGAGCCGCAGGCAGGCGAGTGGGTGCAGGGCTGGAGGGAGGTGCGGATCGGGTCTCCCACTGAGCAGCCTCCCTGCTGCCAGCTTTAGGGGACCGGAGAGCAAATGGTGTGAGTAACTCATCCAACGCTGGGCAGAAGTTGCAGAAACCACTCGAGTACTGGCCAGGTTCCTCCCATTGCCATCAAGAGTCCTCAGTGGGTCCAGGCAGAGACAAGGGAGCCAGGAATAAAACTACTGCGTGAATCAGCCGAATGAACTGGCTAAAACAGGAGATGCCCTTTGAACCACAGCAAATGCAAGCTGAGGCTTGAGGAATGTGTCCTCCTTCCACCCAGAAGACACCTGGCACCAGTGGCCAGGCAAGCATGGGACCATTCCCAACCATTTCAGCTCCTTGTACCACTTTCTGCAACATGGGGCTGTGGGCAGAGCAGGACATGCCTGAAAAGCAGAGAACAGCCCCGGTGAGCAGAGTGCCCACCCTGCTGTGCTGGCCAGGTTTGGCCCCGTCTCGCTGGTCTGTGCCCTCCTCATGGGCTCTACTCTCTGAAGACAAAGCCACGTTCATGCACGCCAAGGTCACAGTCACCACGTGCGTTTTTGGGACCTGGGAGAGCACTACAGGGAGGTGGGGGCTCCTCAGCACCCACACTACTGGGAGGAGGAGGAGGAAGAGGAGGAGAGGGGGAGGTGAGGAAGGTCCAGACAAGGTACAGTCCAGCAAAAACTCCTGACTGGTCCCATCGGCAGCATGTTCCTCCCAGGCAAGAGCTGGGAAGGTGGAGGACCAGGTGCCAAAGAGAGGGGCTGAGGTTTGAGGACAACCCATGCGGCCCTGATACCCAGCCTCCCATTGTCCAGCATGATCACCTCATCCCTGGTTCCTCCTGCTCCCCTTTCCCCGCTCTCCATGGCATGAAGGAGCAAACCTCTATAACAAGTACAGCCAACACTGACTCAAACACAGCAGTGCTACCCAGAGGGCGGGGGGGGTCCCCGAGGGAGCCGTGTTGCCCGGGGCGAGGTCCCGTGTCCTTTCATAGAGGTGCAGCTTGTCTTTGTTGGAGTGAAGCATCTTCACATCCTCAAAGGCATAGTAAGCAGCCAGCATGAAGTTGACGTCCCCCGTGGTGAGGAGGTCGAAGACGCAGGACTGAAAGTAGAGGTCCTCCACGGGCAGCTTTTCCCTGCACTTGGCCGTGGCCGTTTCATATGTGAAGGCCTCAGGGGGGGCTGGCAGGCTGGGCCCCTTCCTGCGAGCACGACCCTCTGTGGTCTGAGCTGAGCGGATGGTCTGGAAGTCAATCTGTTGGTTGAGCGGACAACCACGGAGGCACAGGTAGAGGCCCTGACTGTCCCGGTCCTCCACGGCATTGACCACCTCCTCCGGCATGCGCACGGCAAAGGTGAGGTACCGGCCCACCTGCCTCACCACGATGGTGGTGCCAATGTACTTGGCCTGGATCTCGATGTGTTGGCCAGACACTTTCTCAGTGATCTTCAGACTGTTGGCTCCATGCTTGTCCCCACCATTCTTGGAGCCGTCAGCAAAGGCAGCGGGGAGCTCGTCCATCTCTGCCTGGTACACTTTTTGGTCCACACACTCCTGGAAGCTCTTGAAGATGATGGTGAGCTGTGGGGGAGGAAAGAAAGGAACAGGGTTACCATGATCAATGACCATCTGAGAGCACATGGCCACCAATGGGAGCATGGGAGGTGGAGGAGCTGTCTGCTCAGCCCGGCTGGGCATGTGGCTTTCAGCTCATAGGCCAGTGCTTCATCCTAAGAAGTTGCCTCAACTTTCAGGCACCCAGCCATGGCCATCCTGCTCCAGCACAGGGATGAGGACACCGTGTATGGAGACAAGACCCAGAGGCTGGACTGAATGTACCACCTGGATCTGCACTGTTATCTTGAGGCCCAACACAGGAGCTCCCTTGTAGCTAGAGCTGGGTGGAGTATCACTACTCACAGGCCTGTGGCAGCATGCCCATGCATGCAGCACTGTCTTGCCTCCAGGGCCTGGCAGATGGCAGAGGGGGACAAGCCCTGACTCTCTTAAAGGTGGTGGAGCTTCTCCTGTGGCTCCCATGGCATTTACATCCCAAGGGCTGGACCTCTTCCTTTCCCTGCTCACTTGCAGACCAACAAAGTCTTCTCCTCTGGACCCCAGAACACGTCATGCTCTGTCTCAACCATGCAGACACACACGTGTTCAACATGTTCGAGAGGGCAGGCCCTTCTAGGGGTGATAAGGGTGTAGACTGAGCCCACCACACCTCCCCACCCTTGTCTGAGCTCAAACACAGATCCCTTGCTGGAGGAAGGACCTCACAGTGCTTGCTCTTCCCTTGCTGACCTGGCTTTGAAGGGATGGCTGATGAGGAGGAGGAAGAGTAAAGTTTGCATGGAAGGAAATGCAACTTGCTCTTCTTCCCATGCAAACTACGCTTCCTTTTCACTTCTTGCAGACTTGTTCTTCCTTCTGCATTTCTGTCCATGAGGGAGGAGTGGCAGGGGGAGCCTCCTGCCACATGGCACCCATGGAGGGGCAGACTGAGACCTGGCCAGTGGGGCAGGACTGGAGCAGAGACAGTTCCAGCAGCCTCAGGGCAGGTATGCCCAGGGGCTGAGTATGAAGGGAAAAACAGGTTCCCCAAGGACTGGGCTGGGCACGCTGGTGGCTCCCAGCACCTCTGCTCCCAGTGCTGCTGGTGAGGAGCCCAGAGCTGTCCAAAGCCCTGGCAATGTCCCTCTCTCCCACCCACTCCTCTGCTGAGTGCCCAGATGCTCCCAACCCCGCAGCAGCCCTTCTATCCCCTCCTCAGCCCTGTCATGAGGCACCACCATGTCCTGGGTTTCAACTGCACTACCCTTTGCATGGACCTCCTGCTACCTCCTCTGGGTCCAGCCCTGCCTCTGGCTGGAAGAAGAAGGGTAGACCAGAGAACATGGGGTTTTGTGCAAAAACACAGAAGAGCCCTATGGACCGAGAGGCTCCCATCCTTTCCAACAGCACATGGTCCCCTAGCAATGACCCAGTAATGCTTTTCACAGCTCATGCTGCAGATCTCATGACTAATCCCTCCTCACCACAAGCCTGTGAGGCAGATAACGGGTGAAAAGGCTCAGTTAAAATGGTGACCCTGGGATCCAACCTAGAAGTTGCAGTTCCCTGGGGTCCTTAAGGACCGGTTTCCTCAAGCCAGACTTCCTTGCAAGTTTCAGCAGGTTTTGATGTCTTTTGATAGGTAAGAAGTTGCAAGCATCAATAAGTATCTTTAAGGAGGTTTATTAGGGACAGGCCAAAACCAAAATGCCAGCTCCAGCTCAAGCTAAAAAGGTCATCCAGAGCTGAGAAGCAGTCCCTGCCCTACATGTGCTTCTCTCCTCTCCCCACATGCAAGGAGAAGCAGAACTCCCCAGACACGGCAGGACAGGACATCTTCCAAAAGCAAGAGGATGCCTCCTGCTGAGCCTCCCTTTTTTTGGCATAAAAAGTGGCCTGTTAACTTTAGAGCTTGTACACCATGGAGCAACATTAATAGTTCATCAGCTCCAGGTTCCTCCTGAAGCTGAGGCCATGCCACACAAGTCCTGCACATTTTCACAGCAGCACATTTTCACTTGGGTTGTCTCAGTGTTTGCCTTGTACCTTCAGGATGTTTATTTAGGCTGTCAAAGCACATCCAGAACAGACTGTGCCCCACAAAATGCCTTGACTTGGCTGCAAACCACAGAGACAATAACGAGCCTGGGCAGAGGGGAATGCAGTGTGAGGAGCTCAGCTCCCTCCAGGGTTTTCCCTGCAAGCTGGAGACACCCTGGAGGGCAGTCCTGGGTTTGCTTGGACCTTGGGCGTCCTCCAAAAGATGCCACCATCGTTCCTGGTCTGGCTGTTCACAGCAACCTGGAGTCCCCCAGGTGGAGCCCTCTTAATTTGCAATCCCCCGCTTTGGCCATGATGGCCCTCTGAGCTGCAGCATCTCAGCCCGCTAACCATGATGGGGCTGGATGTGCTCAGGGAGAAACCACAGACCATTTAAGTGAAGGTGGGGACAAAGGAAGGATGGGTGTCTGCTATTTAGGGCCAAACGTTCAAATTCAGAGGAGCCCCCACCCGGTCTTACCCTCCCCAAGGAGATGTGCGATTGGTAGAAGAGAGAGATGGTGGAAAGAAAGGCTGTTCAGAAGCACCTCTACCCTTGCCCACCTCTGCCCACAGGGACATGCCCAAGGCTCACCTTGCTGGTGGCGGTGGCCGTAGAGCCAGGCAGCACCGGCGTGTTGGTGACCTGAACGTTCAGGTAGTTATTGTCTATGAGCGGCCAAGCCCCTTGCACCTTGCAGGTTTGGAAAGTGTCTGTGAAAGTCCTGAGGTGGGGGTCCCCGAAGAGCCCGCAGTGGGTATAGTTGGGGGCGGCCGAGTGTTTGTGAAAGCTCTTCTCGTAGTGGCAGATTTCAGGACTATCGGAGCGCTCCTGGCTATCCCCGGGGGGCAATGTCCGGAGGCGGGGCTGGGATGTGGGGCCATCCTTGGAGCAGTTGTGTTGCCCCATGAGATCGTCTATGCCATGCACGGCGGAGTGGTAGGCCAGGTCACCCCTGCAGGTGCGGGCGGTGCGGCGGGTGCAGTGCGCGTAGGCGCGCAGCGCCGTGCAGAATTCAGGCACCTCCTCCGTGCCCAGGTGGTGGGAGCCCGACGTGGCCGCCCAGAACTCAGAGTTGCACTTGAGGATCTTGCATGGAGATGTCACTGCGGGAGGGGGAGGAAAAAAAAGGTGGTCAATGCTTGCATGCCTGCGTGTGGGACATCCAACCCTACCCCCGGCAAGAGGCTGGTGTCCTCCTCCCACAGACCAGACTCATGACATTGGCTCGACCTCGTGACAAGGCCTCACTCACCAGTCGTGACCCTCTCACATGACCCAACTCTCATGCATCAAAGCCAAAGAAACCAACAGGATCTGCCCCAATTTCGGCCAAGAAAGGAAAGAGCATCCCCCTTTTAGATTAATGCTCCTGGGGGAAAACCAAGATGTGGAAGAATGGGACATATTCATTAGCAGCGATAAGGGAGCATCATTAATGTGGGGGGAGATGCAATGAGGTTTTTAATGCCTTTTTAGGGTTTGACATTCAAAGCTCTCTGCTGCATAAATTACTGTGCACTGTGTCCGGACCGAGCTCTACCAGCGCAAAAATCTACCTACCTTCCTTTTCCTCCTTCATGGGCATGGGGAAACCCAGCCTCAGCGTGGCCGCTGTGCCCCAGCCACATGTCAACATGCGGAGGCTAGAGCAGGATCTGTGCTGTGACCACCCCTGCAGCAGAGCCAGTGGCCACCTCACCATCCTCATGGCTGCAGCGGCGCTGGGAGCAGCGCTTGCCAGTATCCCTGTGCCCCCGGAAAGAACCAGGAGCCAAAAAACCTCTTTCTTGACTGCTGAGCAGCTCTAGCCCATTCCCCACCACGGCCCACTGAGAGAGAACAAGAGGTGGAGGAGAAAAACCAGCGCGGCAGGGTGCAGGGATGCCAGCTGAGCCCCCGCCTCCCCTTTGCACCCGCCCGCGTTGCCCACGCGGAGGCGAAGCCAAATGCAGCAGGACTTCTGCGGGGCTCAGCCGGAGCCCTGGTGCTTGCTGGCAAGGCAGAGCAAGGCAAAGAAAATTCAAATTCTGTTTTTCCCCCCCCAACCTCTGCCCCCTGGGGCAGCATGGCCTCCCTGGAGCGGCCTTGAAAGCAGCTGTATAAAAAGCACGTGGCCATCGCTGAACACCGCACAGACACTGCTCTGCCCCTGCCAATTTGGAGTCTTGTTGGGCCAAGCCAGGCTCACACCACTTAAAATTCATGGTGTTTTCCTTCCTCTCCTCTTAATCGACCCCCTCGGAGCGCTTGGAGACAGGATGGGCTTAGGCACAAAAGGCAGCAGAAAGAGAAGAAAAGCCCCACAATTTCCAGATGCTTTCATGGTGCCTCTTGCCGGCATACACGTATATTCCTGTCTCGGGGTTTGCTTAGAAGGAGGCTGGCAAGGCATCTGTGCCAAAACCATTTCAGATTTGTTTAAAAAGAAAGTTACAAAACCCAGTATTGTTTCAGGGAAAACAGTATGTTTTAGTTTTAAACATCGCAGTGCTGGAAACCTAAACAAAGTTGGTGCTGGAAAATCAGAAAGGGAGACCAAGGCCATAAAACACTAAGCAGTCCAGCTTTAAGAAACAAGCCTGTCTCCTCTCCCTTTCCAAGAAGAGTGAAGTGCAAATAGGAAATGGTGACAGGTTCCTCACAGTTTTAAAACTCATGTTTAATAAACTCAAATGCTAGCAACAGCACCAAGAACCCAGGAGCTGTTTTGTCTTGGCAGCATCTCATTTAAACCTGCGAGAAGCTCTGTGGAAAGCCTTTAACTCGTCATTGACCAGAGGTGACTTGGTCACGGGCTTTTGACCTGGGACATGGGCTCATGTTTCTGCTAAGTCTTCTGCATTGTATGGCTCAAATTTAGAAATATTTATTATTTCATATCGCTATCTTTTCTGCCTCAAGAGTGTGGTTTTCCACCAAAGACATTTTGCTTATCAGTGGGCTTCCCATCACAGCCAGCTGACTTGCAATGGAGTATATTGCTTGGGGTTTCTCCCAGATGAGAAATGGGATGCAAACAATGTTGTTACCAGCATGCAAAAAAGCCCCCAGCTCCCCAGTGCTGCCCACCTTGGCTCTGGAGGTTATACATTCAAACATGGCTGTTGCAATATGCTATAGCTAGCACAGTGCCTAAACTCAGCGGGAGAAGTAAGGGATGGTATTTAATGCAGGCAACTGCACACAGTAGCACAGTCAGAGTGACAGGAGCAAGCAAGTTTGCTGGCACAGGGAGTGCAAGCAGGAGTGTTTCAGGGCAAGATGCTTGTGGTGTGGGTGTGCGTTTATCAGGGTGGAAAATAAGGAAAATGCATCTCACTGCCTCTGATGAGATACTGTGAGCATAGCTTTGCAGATGCCCCCGGACCCTCCCAGTGGAAGGCAGTAGTCAAAAAAGCATGCAGGAGCGTGACCAGTCCCACTATTGCCAGTTATCCCAAACAGTTGTGGCATGAGGCAATTAAAATCATTGCTTTCCTAGTAGTTATGCTAATGTACAGCTTGAGGATACCTTGAGGTTGCATGCGGCCAAACGCACTGTCACTGCAGTCAGACTTGCCAGCACAGCCCCAGGAGGAGCTGGAAGACATGTCCCTGGCCGTGCAGGACCCACACCCCCCACTTCACCTGACAGCTCGCTGAGGCACCAGGATGCAGGGTGCAAAGCATCCCACCCAGCGTGCAGTTTGCAGAGCCCAGGCTGCAGCACGCTCTGGCTGCTCCAGCCCTTCAGCTGCTGCGTACAGGGGATTTTTTTTTTAATAGGAATGAAGCCATAGCCTGTTGTTCTTTAAGGACATGCTTCATTCCCTTGAATCAGGAGATTGGGGCATGAGCTGTGGCAGCCTTACAGACAGAGCAGCCCCCCGACATTCAGCGCTGAACACATCCCCATGCCGAGCATCCCCATGCCGAGCATCCCCCGCTGCCCAGGGTCACGCATGACTTTATAAGGTACTGAGTTAAAAAAAATCCAACAAAACCGAGGGCAGGGAAGCCCATCTCCTTCCTCCCTGGGCCTGAAGGGGGAGCGTTCTTCTTTAAGATGTTATCGCTCCGGTTTTGGCACCCGTTCCCTTTTTGCTGTTTCGCTCAGGGCCCCATATAAGGCCAGATTTCCAAAGCCAGGTGCCGGCAGCAGAGGCAGCGTGCGAGCAGGGCCGCACGCCCTCCCTGGCTGCTCACGCCTGGGCTTTCCCACAGACATTTCTCCAACCACACCGGTGGCCACCGAGTTTGGCAACCCCCTCGTGTTGCTGGGGAGGGACCGTGGCCGATAAAGGCTGTGGAGGAGAGCAAACGCGACCCTCTCCCCCCTCCCGACGAGCACGCCTTGCCTCGTCCCTTCTGGCAGCAGCTTTGGCACAGCGGTGCAGGCTCATTTGTACCCAGGCCAAGAAACGATGTTTATTCAATTTCGCATAATCTATTTTCCATCGACTCACAATGGATCTGCTTTTCAACCACAGATGACTTAGCACGGAAACAAATCCCTCTCAAGCAGGAACCCAGCAAGGCTCTCCTGGGATCTGAGAGACACCCCTGTGTCTGGGTGATGCCACCACCCTTGTCCATCGCAAAGGGGTCCTTCATCCCAGGGACGGGTGACTTCAACCCCTGGTAGCTCAGCCACCTCCCAGCCTCCCCATCGTCTTCTCCTTTCAAGGGCTTGGTGCCACTTAAACCAAGGACAAAATTTCCTTCAGTATCTTGAAACCAATGGTTTCAGAAAGTTTAACGCCAGAAGTAATCATTAAATCATCGGGACTAAGACAGCCCCCCTGTGCGTAGCCCCGTGCCCCATGTCTGTTCAGGTATACCTCCCATGAGGACTTCTGTGGTCTGCGTGGGCTGAAAAACCACCCCTTTCCTCAGCAGGCTGTTTCAGTTTATCACCTTTACAAAACGCGGGTCTTGGTCCTAAGTGGATTTTATCTGACTTCATTGTAAGGACATAAAAAGAACCAGCAATTTTCTCCAAAGCAGTAAAAGGTCTGCTAGTAACCAGTATGCTTCCCACAAAGATATTTACACACTGCAATCAAGTCACTTGTCAATCTTCTAGATAAGCTAAACGGTTTGCACTTTTAAGTTCTCACTGGAAGGTGTTTGCCCAGCTCTACCATCAGACCTCCCTCCGGCAGGCTTGTTTCCTGCAAAACCTACCACCCTGCCGGGCGACACCGATGCTGGACACACGCTCACCGCTCTCCCAAGGTCACCCCTTTCGCCGGGGCGTTGCACTGCAGCAGGCACCAAGATGTGCTCTTTGGCCAAGACCTTTTCCAGAGCAGCCGGTTTGCAAAGCACCGGTCCTCCATCCAGCAAGCATCCCGTGGTCCACCAAACGCATGCTCAGGGGCCTGGGGTATCACGCGATCCCGGCCTCACCGCTCTGCCCTTGTCATTGGTACATTATATTACATGCTGTTAAAATTAAGTGCTCAAACATATTATATGCACACATCTAACTTTAACAGCATTTTAATTATCAGTGCCCCCCTATCTTCCCTTCAGCTGGTATCAGGTTACCTGGATTTCATTTACCCAAATCATGCTCTTTCAAGAAAACCAGCACAAAATCAACAATTCATCTGTTCTCCTGTAATTTCTGTAGCAAAGAGAATTACTGGAAATTAATTTCAGTAAGCAAAAGCCAATTCTTTTAAGACTCTTGGGTGCATGTTAACCAGACCTGTTAATTTTAAAGTGCTCACTGCTAAGAGATGTTGTTTAATATCCTCTTGGTTACTAACGGGCTGGAAAGTATTTCATCACCCACATGTGATGCAAATACATCATCCCGCGTCTTTCCAAATACATGGATTGAAGTGTAGATGTGCAAGCCTCACACATGCAGTAAAAGGCTTTTTCGGAGAACACAGTAGAATGTAATTACCTTTGGCCTCAGATCTGAGCACCTAGACTTAGGCTCCTGAACACATATTTATTTAAGTAATCTAAATAAACATATTTATGCTGACACCTCAATAGGAAAGGCACAATTCTTGGAGGTGCTAAATACCAACAACATCTACCAGATTCAAGGACATGTGGGCTGCTCAGCTCCTGGGTGGACAACAGTCACCACCAGCACCAAAATGACCCCAAAAGAGTTAAAAAAAAAATTTTAAAAATCACATTGCTCCTCAAAAGCCTGGCTGATGGGATCCCTTCCAGCAAGGTTTCAGAACTCCAAAACAAAACCAGAGGGGATGAACAACATCAGCCCTTTGCATCCAGCCTCTCGCGCTGTCCCTGTCCCAGCAGGGAAGTCTACGTGAGCCACCCCACATGCCGGCCATCTCGATGCCCGTGTGGGCTGCGAGACTAGATATAAAGAAGGAATTTTTTTACAGCGAGGGTGGTGAGGCACTGGAACAGGTTGCCCAGAGAGCTGGTAGATGCCCCATCCCTGGAAACGTTCAAGGTCAGGTTGGACTTTGAGCAACCTGATCTAGCTGGAGACATCCCTGCTCATTGCAGGGGGGGTGGGCTAGATGGCCTTTAGAGGTCCCTTCCAACCCAGACTGTCCTATGATTCTATGACACGCATCAGCCGGCGCCCTACCACACCAGGGAGAGCACCAAGCCCGTCGGAGCGGTCCACATCCCTGACGGATGGGGTGCCATGGGCTGGGGCAGCTCTCCCGCAGCCCCCCCGGGCACCGCAGGGCCAGAGGGACCCAAGGGCCACCTGACCCAAGCTGCGGGAAGGGATTTGTGCGCGATGGCAGCGCGGGGCTCTTCCAGCGACCTCCTTTGAACTGTTAATCAAGCACAATCTTGCAGAATAATAGCCTGGTTATTATTGCCTTGTTTGCATAACAAAGAGGCCCAATAAAACTGATTTGGCTGTGCTCAGAGGGGGTGTGAAAGATCAGCCCTGAGAAAAGAGCTGCAGGAATGCAGCAAACTGCTCCAAAGCCTCAACCCAGGAAGAAAGACAATGCAATTTGCCATCAAGAAAAGCCCAATAGACCAATAAATTACCCATGTGCAAAGGGATTAGATCAGGTTTCAGTTGCACTGAAGTGGGGGGAGGACCCGGAGGAGGGAACTGAAGGAGAAAAATAAACCTGACTCTTAAAGAGCTGGAGCTCATATTTTGCAAGGGCGCCCATGGGGAGGGTGGCTCGGAGGGGCCACCTTCCACGCTGGGGTTTGCGCTCCCTTCCACCGGCAAAAGCAGCAGATGCGTTACATCCAGGCAAAGGACGCACTGACAGAGTGACCCGGGATGTACCTGCGAGCACACCTCCAGCCACGCAGCATCCTTTAACCCAGTCCTTGTCTTGCTGGGGAAAGGCTTTCTCCAGATCCTTTTAAGTCAAAAGAGGGACACAGAAGGAGTTTTCTCGTTTCAACCTGTGTCAGTCACTAAAGCATCTGCAGGACCATCCGCAGCCAACCCCCTTTTGTCCTCAGTGCCGAGTTCACGGCCCCCCATCTCTCCTCTCCAGGCGTCGCGGAGAAACAGGGCAAGCACAGGCAGGAAAAAAGCAGAGTCAGTGTCTTCACCCGCTATGGCACAAACCGTTGGATGCTGCTGAAGGAGCCCTTGACTGTTCCTGTCACTTAGTCAGCTCTTTTGACTCAGAGTCAGCTTACCACTGACCCAGCATGCTCAGCGGGGTGAATGCATCTCTCCCAACCCCCTCCCCTCCTTCCCCCACCAGCATTGCTCCTCCAGGCTCGCCTCGACATCCCCATGCAGGGCGAAGGGCAAGCAGACACCACTGGAGAGGGCATCAATCATGGAGCTCGTAGCTGGGGCCACGAGTGGCTGGTGATGCTGCTCTGAGAATTACCAGCAACCCTTGGGAAGTTCAGGAGGCGTGGTGGGCTGAAAGGAGGAACCAGCCTTCACAGCCGAAGCAGCCAGAGTTACACACAGATTTTGCTCTTAAAACTTCATCCCAGGATTCAGGCTTCAGCGTTGCCTTTGCCACAACTGTTGAGCTTTCACCTGCTCAGAGGAAGAACGGTTCAGAGGATGCAGGTTTTGCTCCACCACAAGCTGGTGGATGGAGGACGAGAAGAGAGGGAAGTGATCTCTGATTCTCCATCTGCAGAAGGGCGCTAATGAAGCTGGCTGCCTGCCATGGCGTGCCGTGGGCTGGGAAGCGGCGGTGGAGCTGCACACCTGACTTTCCCAGCTGGGGAGGGCCTAGCCGCTTTCACCAACAGTTCTCAAGAGCTGGCAAATGTCCTTGAGGGGAGTGGTCCATTTTACAGATGAGGATGTTGAGGAAGTGAAGGGTTTCACCCAAGTCAAGCCCAGCGGGAAAAGAGGTGGATTCACTCTCTTCCCCTGCATGAAGCATCACCCACTGCTCCCTCCCCCAGCCAACACCACCCATGTCCCCATCTCTCTGAAGCAGTGGTACCCAGACAAGGCCACCTCTGCCAGCCACCCCCATCGCTGAGTGCTTTGGGTTTGCAGCAGACATCACTCTCCCCACGCCTAAGCTGTTTTCCCAGGGTGCCTTTGAAGGCACGGCTGCCACCCACCAGCGCCCCGGGGCCCCCCAGGTGTGGCAGTGGGTCCCTCACCCTCCTCCCCCTCACCCGGGCCGCGGCAGGGCTGGCAGGGAAACGCTTTCTGCTCACAGGTGTGGATTCCCTCTAGGAATAATCATCCCCACCGTGCTCTTGTGAAATTTCAACCCTTCAAACGCAGAGGTAAATGAGACACGAAACGAGTAGATGGAGAGAAGCCCGGAGCACATAAATCTGGATGAGGCAAATTTATACAATTAAATGCCTGCCAAAAAATTGCGGCATCTCAATCGGAGGCGTTGGTTTGCGCACAGGGCGTGGGGTGGCAGCTGCCCGGCTGGCAGGCAGCAGCCTCATGAGCCCACTGAAAACCCAAGTGGGCACCTGACTGATGCTGGAGCTGCACCCAGGGACACAGGAGATCTAGTGGATCCCCTCTTGCAGGCTAGCTCCACCTGGCACCAGACTTACTCCCCATCACTCATGCCCCATGGAAGCCACAATATCAGTTCCTCCTTCACAGCCACAGACCTTCAGAGGTTTATTTATTTTTAAATGTATCTGATTGTTGGCCCCCCTGGGCTCAGGTTTTAATTTTAAGAGAAAAAGTAACTTTCCAGCTGGAGTCTATCTCTCCAGCCTCGCTGCTCCCCACCTTCCCATCCCCAGCACAGTGATGCTCTCACATCGCTGTGGGCTGGCAAAGCCCAGAGCCAAGATCTGTCCCTAATATGTCCTGCCACATGTCCTTGTCATCTCAGAAAGGGCCGGCTGGAGTGTGTCACACGGCAAGAAAAAAAGGTAGCTTGTCTGAAAACCAAAATGCCATAGATCATTACTAGAGCTTTGGGGACCAAAGTCAACAGCTGTCCAGGAAGGAGAGGAAACCAAGGGAGGAGAAAATACTTTGGGCTCAAGTGAAGCTTGCTCTCTGCCTGACCCATAAAAACCATGTATATGCGGGGATAGCTCTGCTTGCTGGGAATTACATGGCCAGACTCCCTTGGATGCTCATGCAGTGGAAAGCGAGACTCAACACCCTTCTGGTGCTCCACCCTGAAGGACTTACTGTTCTCGCATCTGCAGGGGTGCCAGCCTCCGGCTGCCCCGCACACCACGCTGAGCTGTTAGACAGAGCAGCTCAGTCTGTGCCTACGAGGGCTGCGTGTGTGTAGGAGCCAGCTTGTTCTCTGCAGTAAGAGCCCGATGACTTCATCAAGGGGATGGCATCTGGTTTTGCCGTTGGCCATAATTCAATTCTCCCCCTTGCTGCAGGAATTTCAGCTGGTGAAGCAGTGATTTACTCAGCCGGACTGCACTTGAGTGCAAAGCAATCTTGAGGCTACAATCGAACGCCCTGTTATTTTGAGAGCTCAGGGACAAGGGAATAACTATCTTCTTTTCATCCCAGTAGTTGCCAAGTGCAGGGTACAAAGCTTTTTAAAGGCATTTAGGGGCTCTCCTCTTACAAGTGCGCTCTGGGTGCCGTGCACAGCCAGGCAGGGCTCCGCCTGCACAGCTCACTCCTGATCTGCAGCATCAAGACAGCACTTGCCAAGACAGCCAGAAAAAGGCCAGGGCATCCCCTCACCTGCCCCACCAGAGCCGCATCTCCAAGCATCCCTCATCCTCCCCAAAAACCCTCACCCATCACCTCAGCACACATCACTCCTGGCTTGCAGCAGCCTGAGTTCACCCCAACCCCCTTCAAACCTCCTGGGACCCCAGTGCTCTTTTGCTCCTGGGTTCCCACACTCCCCCTTATTCCCGTTTCAGTGTCTGCTCCAATGCGAAAAGCAAATCAAACCCAATCAAACCCATCCAGACGGACCAAACCCCCTCATCTTTGACCTTTTTTGCTGTCCCACTAGCACTTATCCCTTGGGAGCTGTAGAGCTCGGCTGTGGGGTCCCCTGAGGGTCTGATGGGCTGAGGAGGGGCTCGCTTGGGCCATACACAACCCTGCCAGAGCCTACGGTTGTTTTATGGGATGTGCCCACCAGGAAGCCAGAAGAGAGACCGCAAAACTTATTGTCACTGGGGCCAGATCCAGCACTGCAGCCTGGCTCTCTGGGGACAGCAGGTTGGTGCAGGGCGAGCAGAGCCCCCAGGTTAGGAAGTTTTTATGGCTGCCCAGCCCTCTGAGCGCTTTCATGTGCACATCCAACTCGACACAGCTGTTCAGGCCACAAAGAAGGAAACCTCAGCTGCTGCCATGATAAATCCAAAGTCATTCTTAACATTCCCCCAGTTCCCAGTAACCAAGGGCTGGGAATTTCAGGATTTTCTGTGGAAAAAAGCAACATATCCACCCCATCTGCATTAAACACAAGGCACCATCTTCCAGCCCCACAACGAGCCTTGCTGGCAATTGCAGAGAACTCCCTGTTTGAAGTACGAGACCAGCTCTGAGCGAGCAACAAAACAAGGAAGCCAAAATATTTCCAGGTTTACGTTTGAAACCCTCCCTTCTTCTCTGCCCTGAGAACATCCCGCAAGGCACGCTTCTCCTCTGCCACCACCTTCCCCAGCCCCCAGCCCTGCTCCCCATTTGCAGCGTTGGGGGGGTGTTGTTTTAACAGCCTCTAAGCCCCCCTGCTCAATTTCGGCTTAATGCTGTGATCACGTCCCTCCCTGCCGCCGAGACAAAAGCCATTTATCAACCAATCCAATACACCTCCAGTAGGAACAGATCCTTATCTGGAATCAACCACATTGCCTGGATAGACCAAGGGCAGAAAATCCCAATATTTTTTTTTGGAGGCAGGAGTGTATTACAACCGAAACGGCAAAGCTGAAGACAAACAGGGAAAGCCAAAGCAAACCAGCGTATGAGGGGGAGAGCAAAGGCTGACATCTGGGGCAAGACATGTAGGGCCAGATTTTGAAAGTACAAAGGGTACAAAAGGATTTGCAAGAAAACTCAGCACAGCCCTTAAAACGAGGCACGGGCTGGGGTCTGCCAACCCCCCCGGGAAATCAGGGTCTCAGCTGGGAGGGGAGAGTGCCCATGAACGCCCGACACTGGGACTGGGCACTGAGCAGGACTTCTGCCAGGGAAACTGTCAGCAGTGGCCTGCTCTGCCCAAACCTCCTTCTCCAGCTGCCCCACACTCCGCGGCCACCCTGACCCACGCAGAGATGACCCACGCCGGTGCCCCCAGCCAAGGGTGCTCGAAGGTGGGGGCTGCCCAGGAGGCAGCAGGGTGAAGCCATCGGTGTGAGAGCAGCACAAGCGGGAATCCAGCCTGGGGTGTGTGTGTAGGGGGGTTAAGCAAATAAATAAATAGGGCAGGACTCAGCGAGGCACTGATCTGACACGCCAAGTGCCCACTTGGGCAGCCTCCAGCAGTCCCGCTCACCCAGGGCTCTCAGGAGGGGGTGCGAAGCTTCCTCAGGGCTGGGAACCTGCTGGGAACCCACAAATTCCCAGGAAGCACAGGGGAAAAGGGGCAAAGGATATGCCAGGGAATAAATCCCCTCCTTTTCCTATCTTCCCACCCCAAAAAGCTTTCAACGAAAGCCCCCGGCGTGCTCCCAGCCCTGCGCATGGGGAGCAGCGTCTCCGCCTGCGCCCCGCTCCCGCGGGCTCCGGATCGCCTCGTTCTGCCAGTTCTTTGCACCTTATTTGACTGCTGAAGGGAGAATCAAACAAAGCAGCCAGCCAGATCTCCTATCAAGTTCTTTCTTGCACCGTAAATCTCACAGCCTCAACGCTTTGCAACTCAACCGCTCCGAAAAGGGCGTTAAGCAACACATATGGGAGCAGTTCCAGAGTTTCCAGAAAAAAAAACAAACCAAGGGGTTCAGCTTCCAGCCTGCTGGGAAGTCCCCTGGGAGAAGTGGGGTCCGCAGGGACACCTCAGTGCTAAGGGCAGCGCTGAAAAGGCTCGCTCTCCTGCAGTAAGGCTGAGGGCAAAGGGGGGGGGGAAGGGCGTAAAGCAGTTATTTATTTATTTACTACATGTGTCTGCAAGACTGCTTCACCTACGGTTATGCAAAAGAAAAGCTGAGGCGATTTAAAAATTAATAAATTATAAAAAAAAAAGACGGAAAGGTTTACTAAACTAGAAAGATAAACGGGAAGATTTAAGCGTTAGAGCTTTTCTTTCTCACTCCTGCTTTCTCTCCTTTCCCCCCTCTACCCCTTGCAAATGAAAAAAAAAAAAAAGGGGAGGTAAAGAAACTGGAGAGTTTTGGAAGGAACAAATCCGCCTCTGTGGACTGGGTTTCCCCTCCCCCAACAAAAACAAGCACTCAGGGCTTGAAGGAATTTGCAGGCAGAGATCTGCCAAAAACATTGTGAAAAACTATGGGGGATTCATTGGAAACAGATGGCGTTTTCAGCTGTAATTCTGAAATTCTCTCCTTTTC
>JAVJGI010000063.1:9854699-9875750 GCA_035590275.1 Ibycter americanus | reverse complement strand
GGGCCTGGGGGAGGGGGTCCCCCAGCTGCAGACCCTCCGCCACCGCCCCCCGCACCCCCAGTGCCTGGGCAGGCGGTCGGGGCGGGGGGAGGCGGAGGGGGCTTGCGGGGGACAGCGCTCCCGGAGGGGTGCGGGTGCTCCACCTGCAGCGGGAGGGTATGGAGGGGAAGGGGGTTGGGGGGGGCACCCCCTCTCCTGCGACTGGGGCATGTGTAGGTGCCGGCAGCATCTTTGCGCTGATGGGGGATTGTGGCAAGGACTGGGGCTGGGAGCGGGAAGAGGACCCTCTGCAAGGCTGTGTTCATGCGATGGGGAAGGGATGGAGACCCCAGGCTGCCCTAACAGCCCCTTGGTGTAGCCCCCCTGCCCCAGCTGCCCCAGCACCCAGCACCGCCTGGGGTTGGGCAGTGTGGCAGCCCCCCACTGCAGCATCCACCACCACAGGGTGAGCCTGGGGCCAGCGCACATCTCCCACAGAGGCCGGGGGGGGGCTGATTTTGGCACGAGTGGGTACCAGGGTGCCTGCTTCTTTTCTGCCGGTGTGATGAGAAAGCTCTGGGTGCAAGGCTGTGCCAGCCAGAGTGTCAGACACAATTAATTACTGCAGCTCCAGAGTCACAAACGTGCTAAACATGCTGTCGCTGTAGTGCGTGGATAATAGCAGCCCTTTGCAAAGCGTTTCTTTCGCCCCTTTGTTCCCCCCCCCCCCCCCCCAGTGCAAGAGACAATTGCAGAGAGCACACAGCAGCTCTCCGCTGCTTGATTAAGTCAGCAGTGAAGAGGAAATGTGCCTGTACAGCTCAGGCTTAAGAAGGGATTTGAGTGTGTGTTAGGTACAAATTAGAAAATGGATGTGATTTAATCACAACAAACGTAAACAGCCCTGCTAGGGAAACCTTGCCATCAAAGAGGTCTTTTTCTTAAATGTGGATACACCAGGTTTATAGTCCTGACAAAGGAACAACATGTTTGGGGATGAATTGTTAAAGCAGGAGCAGAGCAAAGACTGGGAAAAACCTGACGTATACCAGATAAGTTATCAGCTATAGAAGAAACGGCTTCCTTCCGTAATTATTATTTGCAAATCAGTTCACAGTTCTGGATACTGTGGTGTCTGGATACTATAGCACAGACAGAGCTGCTTCTGTCAGGCCTGGGATGCTGCACAGACAGGAAACCAGGCACAAACCCTGCCTGAGAGAAGGTAAACTGCTTGTTGGGAGAAGCCCCAGTGAAAGCAGCAGACAAAGAGGAAGGGGGGAGAAGTGATCGCAAGCCCAGGCCTTCCTGCAGGTGTGCACAGTGGGTCGGGCTCCAGTCCCAGGCTGTAAAATACTGTACGCTGGAGCGTTACTAATCTGAGCACTTGGGGACTGTGCCACCACTGTTTGGGGGGGGATGGATTGCCACCGCAAGCACATCAGCTGTGGTAGTGCTGGGGAAGTGCTTCCCTGGGAAGACAAAGCACAAGACAGAAGAAATGCTAATGCACAGGGCGCTGGAAGTGCCTTGGTAACAGCGACAGAGCATCGCGGTGGCAGCAAGTTGGTGCTGAGCCTGGTTCCTGTTGGGAATCGGAAGCACTGGAGCAGGGAGGCTCCCAGCAAAGCACAGCCGCACTCGTGGGAACTCTCAGAAGTCTCTGCCGGCCACTTCCCCCAGCTCTTATCAGTGTGCTGTTAATCTTTGGCATGCCAACAGGAGTTGGCACCTTCAGTTCCAGGTGCAAGGTGCGTGTCTTGGACCTTGCCATTTCCTCCATAAACACCCAGCAAGGTGTAGAGCGTAGGTGTAGGTGTAACGGCACTCCTCCGTGGGCACCCTTCTGCATGAGCTTCACCTCTGGGGTGAGCGCAACGCCCTGCTAACAGGGCAGTAATGTAGATACAGCAGATAGATAACTGCAGATCATGGGAGAAGAGAAGGACTCAATGGAGAATGGACTACCGGCCTTTTAGATAGGCTCCAAGAGCAGTGGTGTGAATTTGCTCCCTGTGTGTAAAGTACAGCCAGGTGAAAATTCAATCTAAGAGTATTCAGATTTCCCTTTTGTTTCTTTGTCCCAGGAATCTCCAATTTAGTGCCTGTGACCAGTTTCACCTACTTGTACTGAAGATGAATTTGACCCTTTCCCTGCACAGGGACCTGCTTGGCCACAAAACAAACATAGCAAACAGTGCCAGTACACTTTGTCCTTCCAGAAACGATTAAGACAGCACAACGGAGTAGGCAGTTAAAGGAGGAGCTTGGCCATGGGAGAAGAGGGACGGTAGTGCAAGATCCCTCATGAGCAGGCAGGTGGCTGTCCTGAGGAGCAGGAGGGTTCAGGTGACCTGGGTAATGTTGATGGGTTGGGGCATGTGGCAGAGATCACTCCACAGCTCACTGAAACTGATGGAAGCCATTTTCAAGGTTTGTGGGCATCACCAGGTTGAGATGCAGGCAATGAAGAGTACGAGACACACAAGCTTTTCACGTGCCATTTTCACCCATGCACAAGAGTTGCCTAAACCTATTATTTTGAAGGCATTTTCCATGCTGCAGCTATCTTCCTTGACCTCTAAAAGATCTGGCTGATCCTGATCTCAAGATGAAAGATTGCCACCTCACAGGCCGTGAACACCCATCCGTGAGATTAGGCTCTGAATTATTAATACAATCAATGACTACCTCTTTTCATCCTAGAAGAGGCACAAAGGAAAGCTACAGGGGCCTTGAAAGGGAGGGAGAGAGTACTCTTGAGCAAGGGGGGAGAAGTCACCAGTGGAAACTGGTTTTCTTTGGGTGGAAATGCCTCCTGTGTCTGTTTTATTTTGGAGGTGGGAACAATGGCACTATTCAGGAGGTGATGACCCAGCTGCACTTGTAGGGCTGATGGTGACGCTGAGAAACCCCCCATGAGGACCGTGTGCCTGAGGAAGGACACCTTTCCTTCCAGCTCCTTTCCTGTATTCAGTGCATCATGGGCTAAACCATAATGGGCTCACCAGGAGCCTAAGCTGCGGAACCCAGAGCTAAATCACGTAGAACCATCAAGGAGAGGAAGGGCTGTGTTCATCCTTCCAGTGCCGCAGAGCTACCGACACTGATGCTATGTTACCCACGCAAGGAGGTGAGACCTGACCCCCAGGCAGGTGATGGAGCCTGTGTTTTGTGGGGTGCGTTTAGCTCTGTATGGGGTTTCTTCGCCATGGGAAGGACATGGATGTCTCCAGACTGGAGCCTGGCAGTGAACCAGCACAGAATGGACGACAGGGCTGCATGATTGCTGCCTGGAGTGTGGTAGCCTTCCCTTTCCCCTCTGCCCTGTGAACACTTGGTTATGGAGGTGCTGTCAGCTTGTGCTGTTGGGTCTTTGTTCTGATCTTTACACTTTTCCTTGGCTTGGGCCTGACCTACCTGTTTGGGACATCTCAGTGAAACTGGTTCTTTTCTTTTCCTTTCCCTGTTGCATTGGGAAGAAGGTACTATGGCCCCATCCTGATCAAGGACCAGGGAAAAGGCACAGCTCCCCAGTTCTGAGCCCCACATAGAAAATGAAGCCAACTGGAAACCAAAAATAAAATACTATCTTCACTCCATTTTTCAAGAGGTTAAAAAAAAAAAAAGCTATTGTGCTAAGAGAACTATTCTTTCTGGGTAGATAATGCAAAGCATTGCTTCAGAGCTGGCCAAAATGTCTGAGAAACATTTTTTCCTCATTTTCATTAAAGTTCGTATCAACGTTGCAAATGAGATAAGAAAAGAAGTGTACAGTTACAATTATCTAGCGCTTTGTGATCACAAACAGATTCTGTAATCCCTACTCAGGGGGTTTTAGAGCTGAATTTAGCTTATTTCAGAGCATAAAGTTGAGCTCAGCCAAGACTGTTCTCCTGCTCTGTATGATCCTCATCTGTGCTCTGGTCACACAAGAGACCCGTGGCAAGCCAGGCTGCGCAGCCAAGCAAAATCTCACAGATGCATCAGCCGCCCTGGCTGGGGACCAAGCCTCCTTTTTTCCTATGCAGCCATTTATTAATATTCTTCTATCTATTACTTTTAAATTGACGCCTGCTTTAAGCATCAAAACCTGATATTGGTTCAACAGCAGCCTGAGCAGTAAATGCACAGCATGGCTATTGAGAAACACCAGAAGTCCTTTCTGCTGCCGAGTATTGCCAGAGAAAATATTTAAGCTTTGGTTCAACAGAGAATTTATAATTCTGCCATGCCAGGAGTTCACTGCTGCTGAAAAGCTGCATGTGGGCACATTGCTTGTCTGCCAGGGTCCCTGCTGAAAAATGTGAAGATCCGGCAAAGATACTGTGGAAAAGTGTGTCGAGCTTCACATCTCTGGGAACGAGCCCATCAGTGGCTGCAGCCAAGGAGTCCTCCCCACCGTGAGTGAGCATTTATGGGCTCTGACCTGGTCAGTCATGTCCTTTCCTGAGCGGGGCCATGGCCCATGGGCAAAGGCAGGATCCTGAGCAGATGGAAATATTCCTCCTTCCTTGCCTGTGCTTCTAAACCTCAAGGTCTTTTCAGCAGGCATGGGAGTCCTCCGTTGGGTCCAGTGCAGCCATCCTGTGTTTAAATTTAGGCACGCATTGAAATACCTGGCTGAGTGGGGGCCTTAGCATAACGTTTATAGCAGAGCAACTCCTGTCACTTATGTCACTCAATGGAGTGATGAAATCGACAGCAAACATTAAACTCAGTGCCAGGCTTCGCACAGATAAAGCTATAGAGACAGAGAGATGGACAGGAGTCAAGTGCATCTGGGCTTCTGGGGAGCAACCCCAGCTGCTCATGGCTTCTGCTGCCATCCCTCGACTTTACGTCACAAGATGGACAGAGCAGAGGATATAAGCTCAGTGGCAAGAGGATGCCCCCTCAGCAAAAATAGTCCCTCACTGTGGTACAGAGCTCTGCCTCCATTTCCAGGCTGCTGATAGACTAGAGAAACATTTTTATATCATTATATCTCCTACAGCAATCTGCAAAGAGTAGCTTAGGGAGGCATTTAATTTTTATGTGAATTTAGGTTGCAGTTTGCAAAAGTGCTTAGTTCCTAAAATGCTGATTAGGTTTACTGCAGAGACTGGTGCATCAGAGGCAAGTCTGGCTAGAAGGTCCATAAAATGTCACCTGCTGAGCAGTTTGGAGAGCATAAGCCTTCCTGGATAATTCAGTCCCATTAGGTGTCTCATGCAGGACACCAGCCTGTACAGTCTTCAGTTCAGAAGGCTACACCCGAAGAGAGAGCGTCAGGGGAAAATGAAACTAAATTAGAAAGTTCAATTAAGGATTTTGGTGTTGTTCTGGAGAGATGGTGTTAACTTCAGTCTCAATCACTTCTAGAGTTGATGACTTAAATCTAGAAACTAAGAGTAATGAAGGCTGGAGCTCCAAAAAGCAAAGGAGCTGTGTGGAGGAGTTTAATGCCAGCACATGAAGATCCTGAAGAAGCATTGAACAATTAATACCATCGGGTGAAGGCATCTAAGACCCTTCTCCCCAAAGCAGTTTTTTTCAGGCTGGGTGCTGCCCACCCCAGCAGAGAGGTTTGCCTAGCACCCCCACCCCCAGCAGCTCAGCGTTGAACCCCACCGTGCACGGCAGCGATGTCCCCCTCCCCAGGACCAGCCACCCTCCCCTCGCCGTTGCTGGTGGCTGGCTATCGCTCGCTGCTCCGCTCCAGCGCCTCCTCACCCGGGGAATACAAATTGGACAGCACTGAAGCATATGGAGGGGAAGAATGCTCAGCTGTGAATTTCAGAGATGGGTATTATACAAACCCAGCCACCAGCACATCACCTTTTCAAAGGCTTCAAATCCGCTACAAATTGCTTCTGAATGACAATGGGAATTTCTCACCCTTCACAAAGCCCCCTATATTAGCATCTTTATTGGAATAAACTAGCTAATTTCTCCAGTTGGAGGGCTGGTCTGGAGAATCCCTGATTCCAATTAGATGGATATTCATCAGAACCCTGACGCTTGCGGGGTGGCGGGAGGGCTGCTGCCGGGTCCAGCGAGTGGCTCGCCACCTGCCCAAGTCCCGATCAGAGACAAAGAGAAGGGGAGCACACGGTCCCCAGGGCCAGCAGCAAAGCAGGACACCACAGGGACCAAGGGGTCCTTTTAATCCTCAATTTGTTCTTCGTGGCATTTGGTAATTCCCAGGCACAGGGTGGGGAGGCTGAACCTGTACTTGCAGGAATAATGATAAATCTGTGCCCTTCACTATCCTTCAGGTCCCTGTATGACAAATATACCTACAGCTAAGCCAGGCTGACTGACTGCAGCTGGACTGAAACACTTAACGGAGTAGAAGTAGTCTGTCTGTCTATCCATCCTGAACAACTGTACAACAGCTTGTCATTAGGTTTAGCATTCATCTTGTAAAATGGTTAATGGAATTTCTCCAGACCAAGGGCTGATGCCTCACAGTTGGCAGTGTTGCAAAAATGAAATTACTTCTTTGTTGCTAACAATAGGTTCCATAAAGAAAAGGGAAAAAAGAAGAGAAATGCCAAACTCCATAAATATAAATATCCCAAATCTAAAACTAGATGACCTTGCAGGTAAGCAGAGCTCATTTCTCACTACGAATTGAAAATGTGAAGACTTGGGAGGGCTTTTCCTAAATGCATGCTTCCTGGAGCAGGTTTTATTTAGGTATTCTAAGTACAGCACTGGCCTGGCTCATAGCTGGGATGGCTCAGGACTGTCCCCAGGACTGTTCCCACAAATAACCCTGAGCTATAGCCCAGGTACCAGCCATGCTGTAGCAAATGCAGTGTTATCAGAGGGAGCAAGGAGAATGGGTGGCGTGCCTTTTTGCCTGTAGCAGGTATCATTCATCTCTGATCTCTTTGGCCAGAAGTGGCTCAGATCAGTTGGATTCAGCAGCTCTGACTGTCAGCAGGACAATATCTCTCCTTTGTTTTTATGTTAAACTCTTGGATTTAACCCATGGGGCACGGTTGCCCAGGAGCACTGAGTCTCCATGGTGTCATTTGTCGGGGGGCAGGTCCTTTGAATTTTATTCTCCTACAAGGTCAGACTGGGAGGAGGAATTCTGAAAATGTCTCATCTCTGTGCTGAATAAACACCGCCTGAAGGCAGAGTGGGGCTAGTTTTGACACCGTCTGTCTAACCGTCAGAACAGCACAAGCCCCCCAAGGTGTGCAACATCGGAGGCAAAGCTGGCGACTTCAGAGTCGTTATAAAAGTTCTGTCCCTCCCAGTGTGCTGCGTACCAGGCAAAGCAGCAAGCCCATGTCAGGTTGCCATCTCCATGCTTCCCCCATGGGTAAATATTGGCTCAGTCTCCCCCCGTGGTGTTGCCGGTGAGCAGCTTGCTGCCCTTCGTCAGGGCACCAGTGTGACAAGCCTGCTCCTTTATCTCCCTCCCACCTCCTCCGAGGGTGAATGGAAACAGGAGATGGGCTGCTGAAATACCAGTAAACAAGGCTCAGCTGCTGGGCTGAGGGGGATTGGGGAGGGGGTCAAAGGACAAAAATGAGAACAAGTCTGTACACAGCCCCAGCGGCTGCTGCTGCCACCTGCCCCGGCCCCAGGATGGAAATTGCTGCTTGACTCTCCCTTCCTCCCATTGAAGATGTCACCCTTCATCTAGACTGTGTCTAGTTGTATTTCTTTTTATTTGTTAGAGGGTTTCTTCTCCCCTAGACAAGTGGCTCATGAAGTTCTCATGGATGCAAGTTGTCTCGTTCTGGGTTTTTTCTGAGGTGGAAGCACAGGGGTTCCTGCTGAGGAGGAGATTTGACCCAGCACATGCAGAGCAGTGTGCATTTGCTGCCCACCACCCAAACCACCAGTCACCTTCCTGCCCCATGCAACGTTACACAAGCAGATCACGGAGTCTGAACCACGGTGCTGTGTGCTTGGTGATCACGAATGAGCCTTGCTGTGGACTTACTTACGCTGGGCAAATTATATTTGAGAATTGCTTCACCAACCACTGATAGGCAGCTACTGCTGGGGTGGGATGTGGGAGCCTTGATAAGGCTATAGGCTTTCCAACTCCTTGCCAGTGCTCCTATCCCAAGTATCAACCATCTTTCAGCAGTGCTCTGGTGATGGGATTAACGTGCATTAGGAGCTTTTGTTCTCATCTCTCCCTGGGAGGATCAAATGCAGTGAAATATCTTATTTTGCTGGATGCTTTTTGAAAAATGTGTGGTATGTATTAATGCTGGAAAGGCAAGGTCAAAGGAACAGGACCAGAGGACACAGGGCTGGAAAAACCCTTTTAGGACATAGAATTTGGTCCATGTTATCGTAGTCCTATTTGCACTGTTTTAAAAGTAGTGTAGTTGTTTACCCTCAGCACATGTGCTGCAAGGCTGTTCCTGGATCACAACTGTTTTCTATGCAGAAACGTGGAAGAAGAACTGCGGGTCTTGTGTCACATGTCCTTCAACAAAAGACCACGCCCTGTGCCAGCTCAGTGTGAGCTCTGTCTCCTGCACCCACAGGCATTATCCTTCCTGGGAAGGTTTCCACTCTGCCCAAGGAACACAAGTTGTTGCTGATATTTACGCCAGAGTTTTACGTTGGTAGTTTAGGCTGGAGAAACTTGGAGTTTGAGCAGTGTTTCAGCAGAAGTCAGCACTGAATAGAGACTAACTTCAGTTTGTAGGAGACAACTATGGGATGGTTTAGGAAGGATGTGGAGAGTATCATATCCAGCTGAAAGAAGCATTAGTGCGGGCAAGGTTAAGCACGAAAAGCTATTTAGCTAGCATACATGCATGAAATACGTTGCTACTGGCATCAGATACAGCTGTTAACTAAGACCTTTGATGGACAAAATGTCCCATGTGACATCCCTACCAACTGCCTCCTGCACACTTGGATTCCCCATCGATCTGTGACCCATTTCTCTTATGGGGCTGATGCCCCCAGCCTGACCCACTTGAGCTCAGAGTCATCTCAGCCTGCAGCTGTTCCTCATGTGGAGGCAGAAGGTCAACTGCTTGGGGATAACTTATGCTATGGTACTTCTACTTTGGTATGTATAGTACCAGAGCTTTGGAGAAGTCCCCTTGTAATGGTACCTCACATATTGCTTGTCTTATCTTTTCCATCCTGAAGTTCATTCTCCCTCCCAGATTGCAGTAGTGCTCAGGTGGATTGGTGTCCAAGGAGGGCACCTTCCTCTGAGCAGATGTGACACTTAGCAGCAACTGGAAGTGACCACCGAGTGGATCTGCATCACGCACCTGCTGTATGGCTTGAAGTGAGTCCCACAGTGAATGGTGCAAAAGGGAGGGTTATAAACCCCTCCAGGAAACAGATTTACCAAGACAGGGGTTGTTTTACAAACGATGGAGTGAAATTAGTGGTAGCAGTGGCAGAAACATTGTTTTTGTGGTGAAGAAAATATTGTGTGGACAATGCCACCACGGCTTGACCAGCTTCCTGGAAGACTCTTCTCAGCAGGTTGTTTCACTTTGGCTGTTGGCACCATCTCCCAGATGTATTCTGTCCCCTAGGGATTTTAGCTGAGCTGGTGAGTTTTCAAAAACCAAACCTCCAAACCCAAGGTTGTTGCTGAATCAGAGGTAGATTTGCCAGAAATGCCTGGACTCAAACCTGACTGTGAGCTCTCCCCAAAGTGTCCTGGACCAGAGCTGATGTCCGATCCAAGTCAGCAGCCATGGATGGAATGGATGAGGTGCCATGGTGGTGTTGGCTGATGTCTTGGCTGCCAGGCTGGGGTGGGAAGACACAGGTTATGTTTTGAGAGATGAGACTTCTTTCCCCATGGCATGAGTTGGCTCCAGCTGCCTCATGCTGAAACTTTTCAAGGTCTGATTGCACGCTGGATACTCGACAGGCACCCCTGGGCATGGATGCTGGGCAGACCCTTCTCCAGCACTTCTTATAACAGTGATGCACTTCATATGTCTTTTATGCTTTTCATGCCCACACTGCCCCAGCTACACTGTGAGATTAAAATTAACTGGGGTGGACAGTTCTTGAGGGGACATGACTTGGATCTGGGGCACCCCAGCAAACTGCACAGGGCTTTAGGAGATGAAATAAAGGAGCTGGTGTTATTGTGAGGAGTACAGTCCCCCCAGAAAACCATGAAGGCAGATGGGGCGATGAAGGGGAACTATTCACATCAGCATTTGTCAAGACGTTGTGATTAGCAGCCGTGAGGCTGCTCATGGGAGATTTCCATTTACAAAGTTAATAATGCACTGGCAGGAGGGAGCAGGGAACCAAGGGCTGGATTTTTCAACTCTTAATTATCAAGGTCACATTGCATTTATGTTGTACTTTCCTGCTGTTGTGTTTTAATTTCATTACAGTTGTGTTCGTTAGGATATAACTGGTATGAGCACGGATGAGCATGGAGAGAATTCCCCCCGCAGAACATGCTTTTTTTCTGAACAGGCAGTTCAAGCATTGCTTGTTCATAGCAGCATATTTCTGGAAGACAAGCAGCTTTCTTCCCTTTAAAAGGACTTGGGGAAAAAGGACCATCATTTCCAGGCAGACATTTTTTCTGAGGAGGATATTTTTGTGCCTGGCTAAGGAGAGACACTAAAAGGTCAAAGAAAATTAAAATCACATGCTCAGAACATTTCAGGGCAGGTGTTATTCCTAAGCCAGAATTTAGTCTTTGGAGGGTGTATCCCAGGATTTATGCTCTTCCTAACGTTTCACCTGTTGCAGTAGTACTGGAGGGTGAATGATTTCATAACCCTAGCAGCCTGGTTTCTCTGGACCCAACTCAACAACATTGCTTTAAACACATTTCAATTTTTGCAGCTAGAATGAAGCCTCAGACAAGTGCTCAAGTCTGGCTGCTCATCACTGCATTTCACTTGGCATGTAGGCTACGGATGAGGAATGCACAGAATTTCCTTTTCCACCCTGTCAGATCCTCTGTCTTGAGCCTGGCCCAGCCCCAAGAGCACAACGGATGCAGCTGGAGAAGGGCAGGTCCAATCTTGCTGCTAAGCTCCAGTGACACTTAACCTCCTCTGCTGTGTGATCAGCTAGCAGCTGGAGGTGGATGCTAATAAGTGGCCAAGCATCAGCTGCTGCCTGTTGAAATGGGTCATTTGTGAAGGAAGAGGAGTTTATTTCCCAGGCTAGAGAAGGCAATGGAGTCTAGGGTTCTTGCAGGAGAAGGACAAGGTGGCCTTGAGTCTGAATGAAGGTGGTTTCCTGATTTTCCATCTTGATTTTTGCATTGGTGTTGGTTTACTTGAGCAGGTAATGGGACTGTTGGCTTTCCCACTGCCTGCTAAAGGTTGCTGCCAGTGATCTTGTCCCAGTGTGAAGACTGACTTCAACTAATAGTAATTTCTTAGTGTCAGCAGTAGGTGGGAATCAATAGGGAGCTTTGAGTTACCGAATAATGAGACCAGTTAATCCCTTGTGTGGCTCCAGGAAAGGCATCAGGGAGGAACGTTAGCCCTTTGGGGCAAGCTGGCTTTGCAGTGACACCTATGCTCTGTGAGACAGCGAGGCTTTCCCACAGGTCTGTTAGCTTGGCCTCGATTGCAATGGGAGCTGTAAACATAAGATAAAACTCTGTCTTATCCCTAAAACTTATTTTTCTTGGTCTGAAATGAGACACTAACTGGCTTCTTTCCTAAAGCAGCTGTACAGCAAAGATGGGATTGAATAAACCTCTTTCCCTTGAGCTTAGGAACAACTCAAGATGGGTAGAAAACTGCAATTGCATCACTGATACAGAAATAGCTGTAATTTGCACCATGTACAAGATACCAGAGTCTGATTACTAACAGTGATGGCTGTACTGGTCAAAATTACCTTTATTGCATCAGGAAAACAAGTTTTATCCCAAGGATGCTGCTAAGAAATGGAAGAAGAGGTTTTGGGTTGGTTGGTTTGTTCTTTTTCTTTTGGTGGAATCATCCCAGCAAGCAGTGTATAAATTGCTGGAAGAAAGTCAGACTTCAAAAGGCAGTAGAAAATGTTCCTTTTTCCTCCCCAGACTATAGATTTCCTTTATTCAAAGAACAGTGCCTTGAAAACTGCCTGTAATGAAATTTGCTGTTTAATTAGCCTTAATTTTATTTATGTATTTCATTTTGCTGGGATGGTTAAAGACTACTCAGGTTGAAGGAATTTTCTTTTTTTATTTTTTCTTCTCCTGTATATTTCCTTGTCTTACAATTTTTAGGATTGTCAAGTGTTCTCTCCTGATTTTGCTAGGAGGTGTTCCTTGGCTGTGTAGAGGCAGGTTTGCCTAATAATATTTATTAACTTAATCAAAATATTAACAAAGACCTCTTTTAAACAAAGTGCTGGCTAGGCACTGGAATGAAATAACTGTTAACAAAACCAACGAGTTTAAACTAGAAAGGAACTTTTTTCAATCATTCTGCTTTGTGCTCCTAATAGTGTCATTATTTTGCTATTCAGTAACCATATAGAGCTGAATTCTCACTTGAGTTTTTCACATCAAAAATCAAAGAGAAATCATAAGTAATTTCTGCAGAGAAATTTGTCAAGCTTCTCTCTCCAGCAAAAAGGAATGTAATCTTAATTCTCCTACATATCGCTGTCTCTGGCCTCTTGGCCAATTATGTTGGGTTGGATTTAGTTTAACCCAAAGCAATCATCAGGTCATGGCAACTCTGGAAACAATTTTTTTTTTTCTAAACTGAACTATTTTGTTCTTGTTTCTACCCCCACCCAGTTGCAATAAAGCAAAAGGCTTCAGTTGTCTTTTCTCCAGAGAGATCAGCAGCAGCATGCAGAACAAGTGCTGTGCTAATGAAATCCTGTGTTGGTTTATCTAAGCAGAGATTTCAGATAAACTCTGTTTTTTCAGTGACCCCCCAGCACAGAAGTGCCCTGGGGATGGCTCAGGCTATGGGACAGTCCTGAAAAGGTCGAGTCTGGGGGCTGAACCCGAGCGGGGGTATCCCAGTGCTGCTGGTTTCCCCAGCTCCCTGTGCTTTGTTGGCTGTGATGGAGATGGAGCAGAGGGAGAACTATAACTCTGATTCTGTATCACCAGGAATAGCTTTGTAACATGAACGGCCACCACAGCGATGCCTTGTCACCCCTCTCCCTGTGCTGGGGGTGTTGAGCAGGTGATGGGGGGGAGGAAGGGGGCTGCCATCCTGCTGCTTGGCAGAGTGTCCCAGGATCCCGAACCGCTCACACAGGTTGTGCATGCCGTACTGCCTCACCTGCAGCAGGCAGGTAAGAGCGCGGTCCCACCTTACCAGTGCACAGGGTGGAAAATTCCCTCCCAGAGCCTGAAGCATATTACAATGGTGCAGCACGTACAAAATGGACAGCATTTGAAGTGTTTCCTTATAGGATAATCAGAGGAAGTCATTGTATTAAATATCCATTTGTGTCATTAGCCTTTTATTTGGTGCTTTGTCCAGACATCCTGTTTGCTTCCCCTTTGAAGTAATGAATAGATTTCCTGTGTGCCGGGTCCGATCCAAAGCTCCCGTGTAAAAGCAAGGCACCAAATGAGATCAGTCGTGTACTTGGTGGGGAAGGACATCTCCAGACTCACCTTGTGTGAGGAGTTTGGGATAAATCTAGAGCGGTGTTTATTGATTGCCCTTAAAACCACACTCCTTGGGCTATCCTGCCCAGAGGTTATAGCTACCTGCTCCCTGTGGTACAGCAGAGAAGTTTCTGGCATTTGAGACATCACACTGTTGTGGTGGGACATCACAGCAATACCACTGTGTTGTCCTGACTGGTTCAGAGATCTGGTCCAGCTCCCAGGGTGCACAGGGCAATTGCTGAACCATAAGTCTGTATATTAGGAGGTATCAGGTGCAAAGAATTGGGACCTCTCCGCCTTTAAACCTGGGAAGCAGCAAAACTGCTCTGCATCCCACCCCCTCTTCCTCCTTCCAGCTCTCGCTGAGGAAGCTCCCACTGCCTTCCATGCAGGAAGGGTCAGTGTCCAGCTACCTGTTTGCAGTAATTGCTTCACACCTGCTACCTTAGTCATTCTCAGGGGTTGTACCTGGGGTCTGCACAGCTGCAGCAAAACCCCCTGTTTCTAAGTCTGTATCTGGGGAAAGAGATGGAGGCGTTGTATATGGGGCCTGGAGGTGGAGGCTTGACATACACTAATGAATAGATTATAGCCACATCCAAGGTACGCATGGAGGAATACACACCATGAGGAATGCTGTGCCAGCATGTGAGATTCTGCCCCAAGAAACAGCTGGAGTTGCTGTATGACCCCTCTGAATGCCTCTTCACCCCTGACTGAGGTAGGGAGAGCAAGAGGGAGGATAACCAACTGTTTGTGTCTATCGAACAAGTCCTAGACTCTTTTGCTGCCAGGTTGGGAAGGGTTAATCAAGGAAGCACAGCCCCTAAGGACTGGGACTGTTGTTCTATGCAGATTGGTTTGTTCTTGTTTCTTCTATTGATCGCAATCACTCAGAGCTGTGCCTGTAACAAACAGCCTTAAATCATTGCAATCATAATAAGCACACCTTGGTAAATAATGCATGAGATATCCGTAAGCCTATATTCATTAGAAGGAAGGTGCATATAGAGTGTGGTAATCATCTGGGTTTGAGTAGGGGCTTGGCTGGTTGGATTGAGATGTAGTAGCTGCTAGGGATCAGCCCTGAACTGAGCTGGGCTTCAGGAAGGCTCCCCAGCCCCTCAAGATGTTGGAAATATAAACAGGATCCTTTTCACATTCATGAATTTTGCACAAGATGTTTAAAATGCCTCCAAGGTTCACAGCATAATACAGGCTGGACGGAAGTGGGCTTGTGGCAAGTCTCCAAATAGCATAATAGCAAAGCATCACAATTAATAGTATTTAATATATCTTAATGACAACAAAACATACAGTGGGTAACAAGTTTTGCTCTGAAAGCCTCATAGCCAAGTTAATGGTCTGGATATTAGAAGCCTTTGTTTTAAAATGCAAATTAAAAATGCTTAGTTTTCCATTTGTCTTGAGGAGCAGAGTGGTGTTAAAGCACGGAGCTTCTTTAAGGCAACTTTGCTTGGGCTGGGGGTTGGTGTCGCCCTTGGCCAGAGCTCACAGCAGAGCAGGCTCAGGTACTGTAGCCTTCACTAGAAGGTTCCCAGGGCAAATTGCAGGGAAAATTAGTTGGGCAGTAATTTCCACCTCCCTTTCATCCTAGGGAGATGATGTTGTTGTCGTTAAATGACAATGATAAGGACAGTTTGGCCTTTGTATGTTTAGAAGAGATGGAGGGGGAGGCAGAAACGTTCCTGGCTATATCAGACAGCTGTGGATGGTGATGGGTCATTTCACTCCATTACGGTTTCTGGCAAGTGAGTATTAAAGGGGGTGTGAGGGCATCATTTCTCAGCGATGACTTCATTTGGTTGTCTAAACAAACAGCTGTTCCTCACCAGGTGCAAAGGGCCTTGTATTTGTTTTTTTCCTCCATGGAGGGAAAAGAAATACCTAATGTGAAAACAGCACCAGTGGATTGTATCTGCTTGACAGCTGTGGTGGTCTCTGCCTCCTGCAGAACAGCAGTGACGTGAGCCATGGTGGGGAGAGCTCACTCGTCCATGCTTAGTCCTGATGGGGTGCCTTCATGACAGATGAGTGGGTTCAAAAGCCCCCTGCCTCCCTGCCCCAAACTGACAGACCTTCTGTTCACACTGGTTGGCTCTAGGTTGTCTGTATCCAACATGTGGGTCTGCTGAGTAGCACCCACAGTGGGCTGAGTCAGTACGGTCTGAGCTTGCACAGAGCATGAAGGTCTTGTAGGAGCAGTTGCTAAGCTCCTGGAGGTATGTGCTGGATGGAAGGCTAAGCCTCTGGTGTGCTGGACCTGCCTGAGATTGACTGGCTCCTCCTAAAACACAAGTGTGGGAACTGGTCTTGTTGGTTGGTGGTTGAGTCTGGTCTTGAGAATGTGGGAAGAGTCAAACCTGGCTGGTAACTCAATTACGCAGCCCACCTCTAGCTGTCTTCCTGCACCCCATCCTTCACTGGTGCAGCTGCCTGAATCTGACTGCTTACCCTCGCCATGCATCGAACCTCAGTGATCCCACTTTTCTTCAGTCAGGAAGCCCAACATTTGGAAGTGCCAGGAGGTCTACTGTCTCTGGAAGGAGATGTCCTCTTTGAGAGTGCCAGGAGATCAGCTGGTTTGGAAGAACATCTCAGCTTTGCTTCTTTCTGAATCAAACCAGAGCATTTTAAAAATGCGAAGAATTTTAAATTACTTCAGATCCCTAAGTAGGCTATATCTCAGATAAATTTAAAAAAACCAGCACTCCTGTTGGCAGCCACATCTTAAACTTTCATTAATCTGTTCTACTTTCATCTCTAAAGTTGTAATTTTGTCCCGGATACTCTTCCAGAAAATCACAGCTGATGGTTACAGTTAAATATAAGCAAGAATAGTAAAACTTTTTTTTCTCTAAAATTGCATTTCTAAGTGTCAAGCTCAGTCTTATCTCCAGGAACAGTCTGAAGAGCTTGAGATGATTTTTGGGTCCTGGGTTTTTTCCAAAATCAATTCTTTTTGCTCCTTTCTAGTGTAATTGAAGAAATAAATCCCCCAGTAGCTCAGCTCCACGTAAAGCAGAGCCCCCCAAAGAAAAGTGATGATCCTAGCTGTTTTATAGTTAAACTATATTTTTTTTTTCCTGTAGTTTTAGCTGCATCATCTGTCACAGAGAGAAGCAGAATGACAAGGAGAGAAAGGGTCAGTAAATACTCAGCTGGGCCAGTTAGACTGGAGAAGAAAGATCAGCAAACCCGAGGGAAAGCAAATAAATGGGGGAAGGTTACCCAGCCTGCCTTCACCCTCGCACCGCGCTGCCTTGGACGGTGCCTCTGCAGTGCTCCTGAAAGACGTGGCAATTTGTAGCCATGAACTACGAGTCTGGCCAAGGTCCCTTGGAAGTGGGACTCAAGTACGGGCATCCTGTGCAGGGGCATGGGGTGCTGGGGCTGAGCATGGTGTGTCTGCTCTGGGAGGCAGCTTCGCCCTGCAGATGGTGGTTAGAGCCCATCAGACTGGCTTTCTTTGGTAACCTGAGCCAGGATTTGAGCAGAGGCCTCCAAAGGTGAAAGGCTAATACGCTCGCCTCCCTCCCTGCCACCGAGCCCCCTCCGCTTTGTTAAGGCAATGCGCTAACTTTGGGAAATCGCTCCTGCAACCCATAAATGATGAATGAAATGAGAAAGCCCTTCTCGGCGGGCAGGGATAATGTGCTGGCTGCTGGGCTGTTTGCTCTGTGATATTCAGCAAACAGGCTGCAAAGAAAGCTCAGCAAGATCCTGGACAAAAGGGGAGGACAATCAACTGGAAAACTCGCTGGGTTCAATTATGGTCTGGAATTTAATCCCGGTAGGTTTGGTAGGGCTTCCCCCCACCCCACAACCATTCACCCCCCAGGCAAAATCCATCTCGCAAGTAGGTTTCTCTGAGGTCTCAGGATAGCATGCAGAGGTATTAGGCTCAGAAAGGATTTCGTATTCACAGAAAGCCTTGTAGATACCACAGAAGCTTGTACAGATTACTTCTGGGTGAGGCCATAATGCTGGAAGTGAAAGGGGCTGGGATGTTCTTGTGGCTGGGAAATCCAGGCTGCAAAGAAGAGAGGGGTGGTTAAAGCCCATAAATAGTTCTCAACTAATGAAATTGCTGGGTGGGGAAAAGGGGAAAATAGCTCCTTTTTAAAACAGATGAGGCAAACATGCCTCCCAACATATTTTCTGCTCATAAAACCCAGTCTGGGTTTCTAGGTAACTAGTGGAGATACCCCAGGGAGAAGTTTCTAAGGGTTTCCCACAGTTGCTAGGTTTGAATAACCAAATGGAAGTGCTGCATATCAACCTTATCTTGCACAGTGTGGCTTATCCCATCTCACCTCTCCTGAGGCTCGCTGGTGTAGGAAGCAAACCTGAAAGCCTGGGGGTCCTTCACATCTGGACACCCACTGTTAGGATCCAACTTTCACCAAGTGCAAGACTAAGAGGGACCATTACTATATGATCTAGCCTGACCTCCTGGCTAGGTCTGCTTAAATTCCAGTTTTGTTCTCTATATCTGAGTGTTGTCCTGTGCTCCTGGGGCTGCCCATCCTGTGGCAGAGCCATCCATCTCCCTTGGATGGCTTGCTCACCTGATGGATGAGGATTCAGAGTCTGATGGGCATTCATAAGGTACTGATCCTGTTCTGGATCTTATAGTCTATTTATTTTAATTCTAACAATTTTTATTTTATTTCTAAGCAGCCGTTACTTTCTGGAGCTCAAATTCTCTGCTGGTCTCGGGCTCCCCTTCAGTTCTGCCTTTAGTCCTGCTGTGCTTTGTAATAAGGTAATGAGTCAAATTAGTCATCAAAGACACTGACGTTCAAATGTTGGGGTGGATATTTCTTCCTTGCTGGCCATGCCCTCAGGACCAGGCTGTGCCTGCAAACAGTGGGGGGATAAGCAAGGAAAAGGGCTCCTCCTTCCTTCCATTGTGAGGGGTAGAACTGGGAGTGACCGCAGTCCTATTAAAATTATTTTTAATATTTCTTCCTGACTCTTTAAGATAGTTAGTTTTACCCTGATTAGTATTGCACTGGAAACAAGCATTCAGATCCCAGCTAAGCCTTGATGTGAGCAGGCTTACATGGGGCTCTTTCTGTACTTTTACTGGGATTCAGACCAGTTAATCCAGTTTGTGAATGATGATCTGGTAACAATGCTGCGGTCCAAAACAGTATAGAGTTCTTGCCAGTCATAAACTGAATCTCGAGTCCAGGGAAGCCTTGAATGGCAAAGCTGGGAATCCAGGTGGGTTAAATGCATTAGTGCTTTTTAATGCACAAGTACAACTTAAATCTAGGTAATAAGCTTTGTGTTAGTCACTGCTGTTAAAAAGCAGCTATAGAGAAAGTAAACAGCCAGTTGATCATCCCTGCAATATAAGTGGGCCTCAGGATGGAGAAGATGCAGATACGTTTCCTGCTTGCAGCCGGTGCTGTGGTGAGCTGATGCTGAAGGGACAAACGGCACAGAGACCATTTACTGCTGTGATTGAATTTAATATTACTCATATGCCCGTGCAAACTGGTGGCCATACACATGAAGGTGCAGGAAAGTGCCTGTAGCCTTCCTCTCACGCGGAGGAAGGCGAGCTGCTGTGTGTGGAAAGGATAAGTTCAGAGGAAGGAAACAGCACGTGCCCGCTTCCAGAGGGTCAGGCTGGCACAGGCAGGATGGCTGAATACAGCTGTGATGAAATCTGGTGATAAGTGCATTGAAAGGGGGTGTCTTTCTGCAGATGCTGAGGTCAGGTGTGCCTGTCTTCAAAGGCTGAGAGAACTCTCAGCATCTCAGGATTAATTAACACGGGCTGCCCATCTCTGCAAACACAAGCTGCTCTTGTGTTTGCAGAGCAGAAGGAGCTGTAAATGGAACAACAAACAGTGGCAAAGCCGACAAGTGAAGAGAAGAGATTGTCTTGATCAATTGAAGTCTGGAAAAGATTGTCTGGCAAACTGGTTTCACACCAGTCTTGTCAGGCCTGGGAGTGGCCAGTCCCTGCTGCTGGCAGAGATACTGGGCAATCCTCCGCGTTGCTCTTGCCTTTGCAGTGTGCCATTTGCTGGAGCTGTTCTCCTGGGTCTTGCTCCCAGTGTCCTAATGGCCAGTTTCTGCTTCCCGACATGCCTGTCCTTGTTCCTATTTCCAGCCAACCCACCCTACCGTGCTGGGCTGGCCTTCACTGTTCAGAGTCCCAGGAGTGGACAGGGTGGTCCGGTGTGATGGAGCCTTTCTCTGACCCCATTCTTGCTTTGGTACACCTGCCCTGTCTCTAGGTTCTTGACTGTTGGCATGCCTGAGCACATTTAGCATAATCACAGATTTCTGTTGCCTAATATCTGCTCCTAAAACAGTTCTAGTTGGGCTCTAACCACTTAGGCTACCTGCATCATTTTCTAGCTTAAATGAGAGTTTGAAGCCCATGGGAGCTGTAATGTCTGTTCAGGTATTTAGCAGAGGTTGACTTCTGTTGCAGGGAGAGCACTATATGTTCTGTACATCCTGCCCACCCTGAAGCTATTGTTTTATCTTCATATCTATTTTATTCCTCGCACTAGACTCTGGGAGGACAGATATAAATTAAAAGCAAATTATGCAACCTGATACCATCAGTCAACAGACACCTATCTCTGCCCATATATCCCGAATAAATGAAACCACCATCACATCTGACTATGGACTATGGAGAAGCTGAGGGGGAGGTTTGAAGGTCAAAATACTCAGACACTGTATCCATCATGCATTTGGGCAGATTTCGAATAATGCTGCATCAAACAACTGTCTTTCCCTTTGCAGTCGTGTTTGGAATCGCTGGCAGTTTCAGGTGACAGCTATTGGATCAAAAAGCAGAAGGTGATGGCATGAAATTGCCTTCGGAGAAAGATGGATGATGTGCGTTTCTGTTCCCTGTACCTGATGCAGTCTGAGATCTGCCTCCCGTTACAGAGAGTATTCTCTCCTGTAGCTGCTGCTGCAGGTGCACGGATCTCTGGTGCTGGCAGCCAGCCGAGGAGCTCTGGATGATGGGGTGCAGGACATCCATTCCTCCCTTATTGCAGGAAGGGGATGCATGACGCCACTTTTCTTTGCATTGACACCAGGTACGTAACCCTCCTGCTCCACAGGACCTCAGCTCCACCTGTGCTGGAAATCAGAGTTGGCTGCATCTCCTTTCCAACCACCTTTTGATCAGCGAGAGATCTGGTGTCTTTGGATCCATCCAACACCACGCACACCAGCCAGCCATCCCCTCCTCCCAGCTGCAGTTCACCATCGCCTGTGTAAACGCAGCTCCCCGTTAAGTCCATGTTTGCAAAGCTTTAAAAGGCTCCAGAGGCTGAAACCCAACTGCTGAGGGCTGTGCTGCAGCCAGCTGGGTGCTGTTTATTGCCCCAAAAGCTCTCTCTAATTGCAGGAGCTAGCGAGGCTATGCCGACCGAAGGGCTCGGCTGCAGGCTCCTGTTTCATTGGAGGCAGCTGAGCACAGCAGTTGCTCTCTCCCACTT
>JAVJGI010000063.1:9793045-9854599 GCA_035590275.1 Ibycter americanus | reverse complement strand
ATGCCGACCGAAGGGCTCGGCTGCAGGCTCCTGTTTCATTGGAGGCAGCTGAGCACAGCAGTTGCTCTCTCCCACTTTCTTCCACATGAGGATTTTACATGTTGGGATGAGATGCAGGTCTGGCCACTCTGTGAGTCCTCAAAGCTTGTGCGAGAGCCTGTATCCCCCTTCTCTCTGCCTGCCTCTTCCTTGCGAGTGGTGTCGGGCTAAGCCCACCCTGACACGAAGGATGCTTCAGCTGGTGTCCATAAAAGAAATTCCTCATTTTGTGCTTCTGTCCCATTCTCTATAGAGCTGAAAAGTTAAATTTTCCTCTGAAACCCCACTCTTCCTCTGGAGAAAGGTGAGACCAGGCCTGTTCTGAAGCTGAATGCTCTCTCACGGTGGAAGATGAAGCATAAAATTAGGCAACTGGGGCAGCTAATGGAAGATGAGAGTGAGCTCAGGGGTTCAGCTTGAGGGTCCCATGGAGCAGAGACCTCAGAACAGGTGTCTTTGGGGCTGGGGACAGCCTCCTGCGTGGTCTGCCCTCCATCGGTACCTGCTAAGCTTCTCCATTCCCAGTGCAGTTGGTTATGCACCAAGAAGCTGTCTTTGTAGCATGTCACCATTTCTGGAGACAGCATTCCTTTCCTTAGGTTTGCTTCTATGCCCGTGCAGTAGGAGCAGGAGGGTATTCCTTTTGCTTGGTTGAGAAAAGCATCCAAGCTACTGTCTCCTTCATATGGCTGAAGAGTGCTGATGGATGCAAAGGTTGAGAAATGCCCAGATTTTCTTTAAATGCCCAAACTCTCTGCTCTCAGTGACATCCAGGTAGCCCTGCAGTAACTGTCTGTGCAACACTGAGGCACCCCCTGTTCAGAGGACAAACAAACCTGTTGCCTTTCAGGTTGGCTGGATAACTTCTCCAGTGACAAGCTCAGCCCACAAATAAGGCTTGAAAGAAATAACTGCATTTCCCAAGAGCGCCCAGCTTTTGAAATGCCATTTCCCCTGGTATTAGGAGTTTTTCTGGCTGGTTTCAGCTTCCAGATCAGTATCTTTAACCGTATCGTGAGGACTTCTTTGGGGAAAAGGCATGTGTATAACGAATTGTCATAGATGCATGAATGAAGTGTTGAAAATCAGCTGAGGGGCAGAGCATATGAGGGAGGGTGTGTCTCTGGGTGTGATAAAAAGAAATTTTATCTCCAAATTGCTCATTAAAAAGTTCATTTGAATGTCCTGATTCAGATCCTGTTTATTCCAGCTGTCAGGAGGAGCTCACCCGAAGCAAAGCCCGTGCCCGGCGATACGGCAGTACCAGCGAGTGGGGTTGGAGCAAGAGCAATACGAGAGCAGAGTCAAGCCTCACATGTTGGATTCCTTATTGTGTTGGAGCACACAGCAGTTTTAACTCGACCTCAAGAAAAGCCCTATTTGAGGGAATTTCTCTGTTAATATTGTATATAACCCCCAGCTGTTGATTCTTTGGTCTACCTGGCCTTGACCATCAGCTAGTCAGTCCTGGGTCTGCTGCTCTCGAGCTCCAGTAACGCTGCTTCGGCAGATTTTTGAGGCAATTCACGAGTAGTCATTCAAACGCTGTTCAAACCGCTCATCTAATAAGCTAGTAGCAAAGCAGCTTCCAGAGCTGCTCTCTATTCCAGCAACTCCCTTTGCCAGCTAGAAATTACACTATTTTCCAATTTCATTATTACCTCTGTTTTTTATTATAGCATCATTAGAGTGAGAAAACTGGAAAGAAAGTGGGGATTGTATAATGCAGGAAATAGTGAATTAATACCTCTACCATATGATGGAACGGTGCAGAGCTGTGACTGTGTCAGGAAAATATAGAGCAAATAAAGATCATGCTGGCTGGATAAGGACGAGGCTTCTCCACTTGCTCTGAGGAGTATTAGCTTGCAAAAAGAATTATTTCTCAGAAATGCAAGATCTGCATTTTCTTCTTGCATGCACGTGTGTTTGCTTGTGAATAAAGCCATCACAGGGATATGGAAAAAACACCCCAAACCTCCTTTTAGGATACATAGGTGGGCTTTTGCCAATGTGCTAAAGAAAGCTGATTTATTGCCTGAGAAATCGTGTCAGGGCATTTTAAGGAAGGGGCTACGTACGATGATAACAAAGAATTGTCTATTCCTTACCATGTGGCTCTCCAGTACTAAATCCTGAGAAGTGTTTATTAGCTCTTGAGCATTTATAACTACCGGCTTCAGTGGGCCAGGGTCTGAATAGGAAAAGTGCAGCTCATGACAGCCAGGAATGTGGAGGGGTTTGCCTTTTTTATTCTGAAAGCATAGGCAGCACTAAATAGTGAAAAACACCCTGCTTTTTTCTCTCTCTCTTTCCCCTTGCCACTTTTCAAATGAGATCTATATTTTCAGGCTTCCTGACCTTACACTGACACACACAAATCAGACAAATAACCCGCTATTTACTGTGCGCCCTGAAATTTCTGATGGAGCATGGAAATTCAGCTGTTATAATACATGGAAATGGCATTGCCTGCAGTTTCTGTGGATGCTTGGATAAAAGCCTTTCTAAAACGTATCCCTTAAAAACCCATTTCGGTTGTAATAACACCAGAAAGTAATTAAATACTGGTTTGTATCATTTTTATTTTGACATTGTCTTTTAAGAAGTTAAATGATTAGTTAGGGTAAACAACTCCACAGCAGAAACTGTATGTATCCGTCGTGCAGTTGTCAGACCTCAACAAATGTGCTTTTAATAACAGCTTGTTATTTAGTTCACTGGGTTGCAAATAGATGCAGGTTTTAGAAACAACTTCTTATTTATATATCTTCTGATCATTCCGAACGCCTGACAGCACTGCAATAAAGATGCCTGTTAGCTGGGTAAGCGTCTTCAAAGGAGCTGCAGGCAAACCGATGATGAAGGGGAAAACACAAATATCGGTTGGAAAGCATCAATGGGCAAAGAAGGATGAATTTTAAAGTATAAAATCTGGATTATACATTTCTAGAGCCTCTTGAAGCTTTAAACTCTTTACAGCCTGTTGAGAGCAGAATGATCTCTGACTTCCTGCAAGGAGGCCAGCGCCGGGGTGGAGGGATGCAGCTGCTCCACCGGCCCGGAGCAGCTGGACAAGGCTGGAAGCGATGCGAGGAAGCGCTTTGCATCACCTGAAAATGCAAGGAGGAGGTGGAAGGAAGCCGGCTGAGGTGACCTAACCTGCAGTGAGTCCCTGGGATGGCAACGGCTCTTGGGCGTGTTCCTGCTGCCACTGCAGGGATCAGTGCGGCAGGCTGGGGCAACCCCCAGCAATGCTTTGAAGGTCCAAGAGTTATATAGGAAAATTATGGGATATGAAATAAAATACTAGGCGATCGATGAAAAACATACATTTATTGAGATGTAACAGTCAATTGCATGGCTGTTAAACAGCTATAACTATGTATTAAATAATCAGTTCAGCTGGTATTTATTTAATATAATCGCAGCCTATTAAACCTGAATTAAGGACAGAGTTAAGTGTCTCTGGGACACACAGCTGAAAATAGTGCCAGGAACATTTTATGTTGCCTGAAACCCTTTGTGGAAAACTCCCACAAACACAGGCTTTGCAAAACTGTCCTTTGCTTGACAGGGGAAACACAACATGAGATTTTAAATTTTGACCTAACTGTGGCAGAGTTATCTAGCAACTTTTCTCCAAACCGAGACTTAATGTAGAAGTATAATTTCTGTAGATCAAAAATACTTGACTGACTTTTTGGAGCTGTTCCTTTACAGATTTTTATATGGTTTATTTTGCTTTACTTACACATCTTTGCTCCCTTGATTGCCTGATACTTATGCAGTTATTCACACCAGCACAAAGCGAGTCCAAAGTAAATGTAAAATGCTGCTAAATCAACACGGAATTTGCTCTGACCTGGCTGGGCTTACAAATGGGAGATGTGAATAAGGAGCAACCTCACTCTGGAAATGCGAGGTCAGAGGACCCAAGGGGACATACAGTCCTTAATTCCCAACAACCTCTCATTTTCTTTCTACCAGCTTATGGAGGTTTGTGCCCTGGCGCACGGGCATGGGCACAAACGTGTGATTTACTCGTCCTGTGTTCAAGTGCTGCGCTGAAGGGTACTGATGCCAAACACCTTGGAGCTAGTGCACACAAATACCTGGGAAGAAACTCGTATCTGTTACCTGGTGAAATTGCTGCCGTTGATGTTCTGGGTTTGGGTCAAAGTATTTCTGGTTTTGCTTACTTTATGCCTCTTCTTTCTCCTTTTTAGTGTCAAATGAAACCAACCAAAGACTCTTGTCTTTCAAAATAAATATTCAGACTGAATGCCACATAAACTGCATATGGTGTGCATTATGGGGTCTTTTTCATGAGGGCTTGTAAAGAAAAACTGCCAAAGTCAGGGCAGACCCTCACTCATTAGCCCTCAATGCCAGGGCTGTCTGTGGTATTTTGTGTGTGGATTATTTGAGTTTCTTTCATGGGACTTTGTGTCTTTCCCTGGCTTCCTGAGCCTGCATGCCATTTCACCATTCCCGGGGTGTGGAAGTGCTGCAGAGAGCTGATGGCAATTTATTCTCCCCATCAGAGATGACTCCCCGGATAGTGGCAAATCCAAGTGGGGAGGAGGCGAGTGAACCTACGCGGGGTGTGATCCTGCCTCTCAAAGTCTCTCCTGTTTTGCAGCAGGGGTAGAAACCAGCTGGGATTGCGCTAACCGGACAGATCCCGGTTCCTGCGGAACCTGAATGTCTCTGTGTAATGAATGCCGCCGCCACAATCCCTGTTCCCCTCCCTCTGGCTAATTAGCCTGCGTTTAACACCCAGACAAAACCCTGCTGCACCTGCACTGCCTTGGGAAGCACAATGCTGGGGCAGCCAACAAAGCGGCATGGCAGGGACCCCAACGCGCTGAAAGCCCTGCCATCCCTCGCAAGCACGACTTTGAAAAAGGACGATAGAAAAGGGAGGGGGGGGAGAAAAAAAAAAAAAGAGGAGGAGGAGATTCATTTACTTGGACTTTTTCACTATTGGAGAGAATGGGTGAAAGCCCCACAAAAGCGGCTTAATAAAGAGGAGAGGGAGAACAAGGCGAGAGGGGAAGTGCAGGGCAGGCTGAAAGGAAGGAGGGCTTTCCAGGTTGTATTGTCCTCTTCGCCCTCCAGAGATCCTTAGTCAACGTCTCAAAAGCCGTCGATGACATCAAGTTGATTGGTTTTGCCACAGCCGTTAAAAGTAGCCGCTGGAGAATCAATGCAGCCATCTTCCGCACAGGACCCACTTGTTAGGAGGACAAAACGAGTCTCATTCATGGGCACTACAAAGGGGCAAGCTCTGCTTTGATGTGGTGATGGATGGCCCCTTCACCTGTTTCTTTCCTTGGGAGGAACTGTGCGGTGCATTTTCATCTGGCTCTCTGGCCAAGTTCTTCCTAGAAATAGCTGCAGTTCACCAATAGGTGAAACTATTCATTTTTGAAAAAAATACCAAAAAGTCTTTAATGAGAAGAGTATTAATAATTTTCTACCTACCGTCCAAGAAGGGTAGGCTTATTCCTCCCTGGCCCATACACATATGGAAGGAAACCTTGTGTAGAACCTGTGGTTTTTGACAGCTGGGTTGGATGACAATTTGGCTCACTTTTAGGACATGACTTTTAGAAGATGTTGCTGCTTTGCCTTAAATAGCAGTATGTCTCAGGTGTGCCACGCGGGGAGGTTCGGGCTCCCACGCTGATCGCTCGGCAGTTGATGTAGGCAACCTCAGTGAGAGCAAAGGGGGTGCATTGCTCACAGTCACCTGCAAGATGACCTGAATTGCTACGATTGTTTGTATGACAGATGAGCTGTGCTACAGGAGGGAAACCAGAGATGGGATGGTTAAATGACTTTCCTGAGACTGCTAAAGGAGTAAGTGTTGAGGATAGCTATAGATCTCAGGAGATTCTTACTTCCAGGCCAGTGTAGCCACATCTTCAGTCATCTTTTCTTGTTCTTACTTGTACAGGGTAGAAAAAGTGGAGCCCACAAAATCCAGTTGAGACCATAGGTCTGTTGTGCAAGGTGCTGTATTTCTCCTCGCCTGAGTTAGCATTCCCTGCTCCACAGTTCAGTGTAAAATTCCTGAGAAAGATCTTACTGGAGAGAATCTGTTCCCTGTGAATGAGCTCTCTGACTTAATGATTCACTTTTGTTTGTGCTTAGGAGGTCTGGGACACCCTGAGCACATCCACATCACCTTCACAACATCCCCAGGAATGCCAGGGCATCATGGACACAGGTGAGTTGTGTGTGACTGAGCAGTCACAGGGTGATGCCCATGTTGGTGGAATGTCTGACATCTGGAAGTGCAGGACACACGGTCAGTTAGGAGATTGCTCATAAAAGCAGTAGTAACAGTCATTACAGGCTTCAGGTATAATGTGGATGATCTCAAACATGAGCAGCGTACCTTCAAGCTTAAACAGGAGAGTGATTAGAAGGTTGGTCCCAACAAGAATCCCTAGGAGTCTGATACTTTGGACATAAATTAGTGTTATCAGTTCCAACACCATGAAAGTTGGAAGTAAATTACTTCAGACACTTCAGACAGACGGTGTCCAGGCACCAGGCAGAGCCAGAAAGCCCATCTCTCAGGGTAAAGCTGGTTCCTCCCTCTCCTGTGAGCTGGATTGCAGCAGGGAGTGGGTGGGACAATCGCTTGATGCTGATGTGAATTCCCTGAACTTCCTGGAAGAGCAGATGAGAGAAGGGGAAAAGAAAGTGATTTTTACTAGGGAACAGATGATTTTTCTGGAAGTATTGCTTCAGTTTCATCCAGAACACAAGCAGCAAAGAGAAAAACTGGTTCACTAACCGAGTCTCCTGCGGCGTCCTCCGACAGTGATGTAAATATGGCTGGAAAATGTGTGTACTGTTTATTACTTTGAAGTCAACTGTGCACCGGTTATTTTCAGAAGCATGGTAGAAGAAATGCTTTCTGGCTGGCTTTGAGTTGCTAAGTCATCTGACAAATTTCCCTTTCCCTCTCTCCCTGCTTTTATATACACATGGAAATGCAGACATGGATATTTTAATGTATATATTAAAACTAGACCAAACGTTGGTGTGCTGTTTGGAGAAGTGTGGCATAGAAATAAACCATTGAGGAGAGCAAGGAAGGCACATGTGCTGCTCCCTGGCAGCTTTGGTTTGCTCAGGGCTGCACAACCGAACAAGACACAGCTCCTGAGCAAACAGGCGGGCAGGTGGATGCAGATCAAACCCTATGGGTGAAAAGACCGTGCACTGTTTTCCTGTGGGTTTGACAGGGGATGTAAAGTGTGTTTAGGGAGTAGCTGGAGGGGGTTCAGCACGGCACCGACAGCTTCAAGCACGGACAGGGCTGGTGGCAAGGAGAGGGCAGAGAAGGGCTGGTTTCCCCATTCCCCAGGGCTGCTATGGAAGTGGTGGAGGGGAGGGCATAAAGGACAACTGGGCCAGCTCCCTGCCTCAGCCAACTGTGTGGAAGTGTCCCAGGATGTCAGCTCCAAACAGCCAGCCAAAGTGAATCAAGACTTTAAAGAAAGCACAAGGTTAAAGAAGATTATCAGGCTCTTTTGTTTCCTGCGTGTCATATTGCTATTCTTTTCTTTCCGACCCTTATGAGTAGATAAAACAAAAAAAGCCCTTGAAAAGGTGACTTAGGTCTACCCAGGTCCATGAAAAGTGGAGGTGCTGTTCTCACAAACCATGAGATATCGGACCTTGCCACATAGCAGAAGGCACCAGGGACTGATCCCTCACCTGATGCCACCAAGAGCAAGCTAGCTCTGCCTGGGGGCACCCCACTCTTTCCACATCTCTGCCTTTCCCTCAGAAGGCTGGCACTGTCCTGTCTGTGACATGGGGGCAAGGTTAATTGCATAGCTGAAATGCTAGGAGAACGGTTTGTGCAAAGCTCCCTGAGAACATGGCCTGCTCATTACTCTCATTATCATTATCCGTGCCTTCCCAGACACACGATGGATGGACAACCACATGGCCTCGAGAGGGTTTTGTGCGCAGACCTGTGCACTGATGGAGAGGGGAGCTGTAATGGGGAGGAGAGCAGTGCCTGGGGTTGTCTTAATTGAGTGTTAATGGGTCCCAACTGGGAGACAGGCTCAGCTGGGTGCCAGTTACCCTAATTGATAAGAATCTTTGATTGGATCCTTGGAGGAAGCTAGTTCCTCACTGAACTTACTAAAGGGGGGCTGGAAAAGGAAAGAGGTGTTGCTGAAAAAGGAGAAGGTTTTGGAGATATATATATTTTTTTGTTTGTTTGTTTTGGTCATTATGATTTGGAAATCTGCTATGAAGCAATTGGAAGGACTGAAAAACAAAACCTAGAGAGCTGTGCGTGGTGGGGAACGAGATTGTGGTGCAGGAAACAAAAACACTTAGAAGGATGTTTCCCAGGGCAGGTAGGAGAAGGAAACTTTGGCAGGGCTTCCTGATGGGTGTCTATTTGTTCAACTACTTGTAAGGAAAATCTAGAGCTGCGTCTTTCTGTTTCTGCTGTGGCGCTTCCCTGGCAAGTGAGGCTGGGAGGGGAGTACAGAGAAGCTACAAGCTGTGGGGAAGGTGTTATGGCTCTGGCTCCCCCCGGCTTGGTTGCAGCTGCAAGATGCAGAGCTGTAGAGCTTGCAGGCGCTGGTGTATGCTGGAAGGTAGGGTCCCCAGAGGCCTGCAGGAAGGTATGGCTCATCTATATGTTAGGATGAGAATGCCTATTTGAGCTTGGGATTGCTCTGTGCTTGCTGCTGTATGAAGTATTGGGCTCTGTGTCAGTGTTGCGTGGAGAAATAGGGTCAGGGGAGAGCGGCTTTTTTTTCTGTATGTCTCTGAGCATGCTGGCAATACTGATGTGAATGACAGGTTTTGCCTGATGGTTTCCTTCCTCCTGGGACCTGGTTATTACAGCTGTTGCTCACCGTTGGAATAGATGGGCCCAAAGGAAATGGGAACTTCTGGTTGTCTTTGAGTCAGAGTTAACCCTTTGCAAATAAGAAGGAAACAGAAGCACGGAGAGGTTGTGCACTAAATGCAATCCAGCAAGTCTAAATCAGCTCCATTCTGCCAGATAAATCAAGACTGTAACCACATAAGCACACCTGGTGGTGGAGAGTCTTTGCTGTTTATTTTGCTTTTGTTTTGCTGAGAACACCAGAATTTTTATCTTTGCTTGCCAAATTGATCCATGGCCCTGACTCTCTGTTGAGAGATGGTACCTCTGGTGTCTCAGTCAGAGCCCTTTAAATCCTGTGCACAAAGGGTTTTCCCTCCCTGTAGGAGGAATGAGTGCAGCAGGCATTGTACAGCCTTGTGCAGTGCCAGGCACTGGTAATAACCTCATTAGAGGATCCCCTCTTCCTCTCTCTTTTTCTCCCCAGGACCATAAAGCACTTGCAGATGTGAAGGCAGCTTCCAAGCATGGCTCACCTGCTCTTTGCAGTGCTTGGTCTTGATGCAGCCCCAGGGAGCTCTTTAGAAAGCCCTGGTAAAAGTATCAAAGGGATGGCTGGATGTTTTTGTTAGGGTGGGTGTATCGCCTCTGACTGGGTTTTCTGGCCCAGGCTTTGTTGCATTGTTAAAGCTTTATTCTTCCATAAGCAGCTAAGGTACCTGGGCAGACCAAAGGTCTCGTTTGCCCAGCACCCTGCCTCTGAGGCTGTACTTTCGTACTCATTAGCGCTGGCTTTGTGCATTGGACCAGTCAGTGATGCATCTGCTCTGGGTCACCTGTTGGCATGTACAGACCTTGCACTGGTTTTACACTTGGATGCTGAGGGAGCGGGCACGTAGGAGATTGGATGCTATTTAATGCCACACAGGATGCAGCATAGGCACCTAATCTGTCAGAATTAATCTGCCAACATTTTTGGAGCTGGAAAAATTAGTTTTTTATTAGAATGGTACCCTACACAATTTTTTTCTCATGTCTTTGAGCTAAAACTGTGCAACAAATGTTGGACTTGATGCGTTTTTTGAATCACAGCCTTAGATGGTCAATATTAGATGTTTTCAGAAAGATGATCAGAAGAGGGAAAGTAAGGAGTGATTCTCCTCATACTGTTCTCTCAGATGATGTTAACCAAACAAGACTGGTCATAACTGTATGAATTCTATCTGCCTCTGCCAGTGAAAAAGGAAAAGTACAACAGACATCAAGGAGACCAGCACAGTCTCATCCCTGAGTGCGCACTGCTGACTTATCAGCTTTTAAATTGCTGACAAATGACAAGCTCCTGTAATGATCCAGTTCAGAGGGTACCTTCTTGGAGGAACACAGGGATGCTCCTGGCAGGGTCATTACTGGAAGTCGTTAATCACTGATTTGATATTCAAAGCTGATGGCAAAGTCAAAGCAGGTCAGCATGCTAATGGTCATCAGCGGTGGCAACGACCAATTTCCACAGAATTATTGTCAGTGCAAGCAGCAATAAGCAGCTCAGAAGAGGCAATCTTTTATTTTTAAATGGGAGCCAGTATGGGGTGGGCTGTAGGGGCAGAATGAGCTGCTGCCTGACAGGAGGCAGGTTTGCTTCTAATTGGGAGGCGAGCAGTCAGGAGTGATGCAGCTGTAACTCCAGGGGCAAGCAACATTTCCCAGCTGAGACCATCTGCCGTCATTTTCGACAGAGAAATTAAACAAGGTAATGCTTCTGGTTAGCATGAGGGAGCTGGCACGCGTCATGGGTGAGCATCGGCTGGGGGGTGAGTCTGTCTTGGTGACTGGAGAGCGGTCCCCTTCCACTGTCTGCTCCAGTGTGGGAGCTGGGCAGAGCTGCGTGTTGTCCAGTTTAAACGTGAAAAATAAATGCTGGGAGCTCTTGAAGTCACTGCTCAGCCCTTGTGTGGGAGCACACTGCCCAGGAAGAGTACAAAATGCCCTTTTGTATGCACTACAGCTGTTTTCTGGCAGCCCTAAAGATACCTCAGGAACGACCGACAGGGTCATGGTGTGTTTTCCTCTAGTCCCACGTGGCAGTATGGAGGTACCATATGGAGCACAATTGGTGTGAACTGTTGGTTTGCTAACATGGACAACTTACTGTGAGCTCCCTTGGTTGTGTCTGGTAGTTTTCTGCTCTGTTTAAGCAGATGAGTCAGTTTTCCATGAACGTGAGTTCAGAAGTATTTTGATATTTAGTTCTATTTTTTAAACACCTTGGCGAAGGGCTTTCCTTCAAATGTTTTCATTGACTTTTTTTAGAAGAGAAATGGGAGCACTGGTTCTCCCCGGGAATTTCATTCACCAGAAGCAGTGCTGCCTGGTTATGGCTCAAAGCAGTGAGGCGTTCTCCAGCCTGCACTTACTTCTGTGCTCGTCGGTGAGGAGCTGCTGTGCTCATGGCTGTGAAAAATTGGAACAAACAGACTTTCCCTGCCGTATAAATCTTCCCATCTAACTCCATCCTGTTATCTTAGACATTTTTCTTTGGGAAAGAAACATTCCAGCATCATGTTGGGGGTTACTTATTACTCTGAATTATTGACTCAGGGTATGTGAATCTAGAAATTTTGAAATTATATCTCTACATAGATAAAGGCATATGCGGTGTGAGAATAGTATCTCTGAAAACTGGGAGATCAGGAGAACAAGTGCTACTTGATCACACTGACCTTTGCCAAAGGCGGGTTTCCATCTGGGGATGAGGCAGGAGCTTCATCACCCTTTGCTTCTCTGCCTCTGTGCTCGAGTGGCGTTTAGCTGGTGCAAGTTTTACTGAAATGGACACACACGTACTAGGAATTGGACTTGAGACCAGCAATTAATTTCGCATAATACCTTTGTTGTCCCTGACTTGGACCAGATTTGAACTAGTGACCTGGAGATGAAAGTCACCATAGTCCCTTAATAGTCCCCCGAGGCGGCAGGCAGGCAGCCTTCTTGCTGGCTGTGCTAAAAAACCATGGCCAGGCTCCTTCCCTGCCTCCCTCGGATTTAACCCTCTCCCACCCCGCTTCCTTCTCCCCACCTCCTCCAGCGCTCCTTTGCCTGCTGGGCATGACCAGGATAAAAGGAAGAGCAATGAGAGCCATATGCGAAGCCTTTTAACCCCTCTGCGATGGCCTGCTGTGAGTCTGGCTGGGGTTGAGTTGTGCAAATTCTGGGGCCCTCTGGGCTGCTTGAGCCTCCCCAGAGCCATGCCCACATGGCTTTGAGGGGACTGCATCGAGTGGAAATGTATTTGCTGGAAAAGAAATGGGAGTGTTCAGGAGTAGAAGGCCTGTAGCTGGCATTCAGTTGTAGAGCACAAGGTTTTCCCTGGTTCCTTTCGTCCTTCATCTGATGCTTGTACAGTCTTTACCCTGTTCTAGTCCTGTGCATCTCCCGATGTGGTAGCAATGGCTGGTGGGATGAACTGGAAAGCAAATTCCCAGCATCTGTGGTGTTGCAAGTCTGGGTGCAAAGACGGGGAATTACACTTTCCCATAATACTATCTTCAATCCTCTTCCGAATGTAGACCAGGAAAACCCCTATGGCCTTGCATCTTTCAGACAAGATGCAAGACCGTCCATTTTCCTGTCCTCCGTGTTGCTGAGCCATAAACCTGGACTCCAGAAGCCAGTGTAATACTGATGTGCCCTCAGGTGGGGAGGTAAATTGGGTGTGGTTGGATTTCACTCTTTAGCCAAGAGGTTTATAGCTGAAGCTATCTTGCCTCCAGGACCTTCAGAAACAGTGCTTGAAATGTTTGGCTAATCCTCTTTTAGAAATACCTGACAGTGCTCCTGAACAGCTCCAGCTGAACAGGGCAGGCAGGGAGTGCCTGTTTGCATGTCTCTTACCTTGACTTGTCTTTGGCCTGTCTCCCTGCCTCCCCTTGGTGTCCCAGGGCCCCTTGCCTGACCCTGACTTTGCAGGGGAAAGGCAGGAGTGTGATGTCCTAGCTGACATCCAGGCTGGGGAAGGAGTGGATGGAGACTGTTCCCATCTGATGGCCAAGCAATGCGCACCTTTGTGACATACCAGTAGCTGTCATCCTGTCCCCACCAATGTCCAGGCCTCCTCTGGTATGAGAAGTAACCCCTCAGCACTGGTGAGTGGTCCAGCTTTCGCTTGTGGCAGAGTTGCCATATTTTGGGCTGCATCCTCACCGGAGAGAGCTGGATCTGCCAAGTGCCAAGTCTTGTAGCTGTGGTTGCACGGTGGGGAGGTGGGGTTCTCTGAGGTGTCTTTTATGAAGTCTGAAATCCATGTGAGAGGAAGGAAAAGTGAACTACATCCTAGGAAAATACCTCATTTTGGTGCTACGCAGGAAGCGTCTTGCTGTGGTCTGGTGAACACCAAGAAGTGACAGGCGTGCTTTGGCAGCAGAAGGCGGCAGTGAGGTTTCTGCTGCAGAAAACTCCCACCCTGGAATGCAAAGGATTTTATGGGCACTAATAAATTAAACCTCATGTGTTGACTCTAAAAATGCAGTGGTAATGAACCAGCCTGAATTTACAGATAAGGGGAGCGGAGCACAGAGTAATGTGCTCATTCCTCTGCGGCAGCAGCACCATTCAGCAGCATGGGTGGGATGACACCTACAAAGCCCATCTCTCCTGTGCAATGGCCTTTTCCTTCAGGCTCTTGCTTCTCGCCACAACATACCCAAATACTCTCTTCCAAAAATCCTCCCTCTGATTTTCATCTGGTGGTACATGGGGTACTTGTTAGCTGTCTTTGACAGGCTCCTCAGAAACCCAGGCTTATTGTCGTTAGCCTGGCATTCTCTATCCAGAGGAATGCCTCTCCACTGGAAAAAAAAATAAGTTCTGGAAATTAAAAAAATGCTGAAAACTCCATATGTCCCACTCCGTCTGTTCTCCAGAGCTGTGGCTGCTCAGCACCCCCCCTCCGAGGGCTGGCTGCCAGATTAGTGACATGAGTTCGTTAGGAGGGGGAACACGTTTCTGCAGGTCTCATGCTGGGGAGCTTGCGGGCGGGAGCTCTGCGAGGCCTTCCTCGTCTCCTCACCAGCCGACACAGAAACAGGAGAGGCACCCTTTCCCCAGCTAATATTATTATTTTTTTTTCCTTCAGCCCTCTCCCTCTTTCACAGATGTCTTAAGGACCTTAAAGTCTTGCATGTGGGCTCTTGGCCCTGATGAAGCAGAAGGTGCCTGCAGGCAGAATAACCCCCTCTTGGACAGCTGGATGAAGACATCACTCATCAAGCACCAGCCCTCTCCAGGTAACAAATCTCTTGCTCCTGCTTTGCAGGAATGCCTGCAGTCACACACGCCTGCGGCTGCCAGCCCTCCGAGCCCCCTCTGCCGTGCTCGCCGGGGCTGACCCGCTCCCATGGGATGGGCTTTGGCCCCATGGTGGGGCTCCAGTTCCAGCCAAGCACCCCCCAGCTGGCAGGGCGGTGAGGAAATCTCAGCGCAGGGCAGAAGGGATTCAGGTCCTGTAGGAAAGGAACGAGCTGCTGCCATGCTGGAAGGGATCGTTGGGATCTGGCACTGCCCTCCTTCCCAAGCCGCTCTGCAGGCTCCATGCAAACCCCTGCTCCTCCCTGCCTGCTCCAGCCCGGCTGCTCCACACAGCCCCCATCGCTACCTGCGCCTTCCAGTCTCCCCGCTATATAATAATGGTGTTAGTAATAACGAACACTTTAATCCTTTCCCCCCTCCCCGGGGGTCGCAAAGTGAAGTGGGAGAGCATGACAGAGGATTTACATGAATGTGAAGGACATTAGTTCAGGAGGTTGGTCCTGGTCAGTGAATTAGTGTCCCTTAGTGTCTTGCCACGGGGAGGTGATGAGATGACAACTCGGTCGTCCTGCTGTCACGCAGGAGAAAAATGAAAGGGCATTCAGCAGCAGGAGTGAGGGCTGGCAGTCCTGAGAGGGACCATGCCTTCCTCCCGTTGCGTGGCAGCAGGGGATGGGACCAGCTATGAAGGCTGTGGCTGGGTGGTTTAGAAACAGGTTTGGGGTTTAGGTCCATGCCTAGTGAAATTTGGCTAGTCTGCTGCACCCAGGGATCAGGCAAGAGGGTTGTATTCCCCTTGAGTAATAACATGAAGTGCAGTAACAAGGAGTATATTTTGTTTTAGACATTGTGTTGCAGTAGATTAGATGATTGACTTGCTAAGCTTTCTGGCTCTCCGTGGAGTTTTCACTTTGCATGGTGTCAAAATTTTTTTCAACTGTATCTGCCTTGTGTGCAGTGCTGTACATGGGGAATGGGGTCTTTGAAGCACTATTATGTTTTTCTTGCTAGAGAAACCTCTTCTTGGACCAACAGGAAATATTTCTGCAGTCCTCACCATGTGTCCCAAAGCATGAATTGCCTCTAGCACGTGGGGAGGGTGCTGAAAATAGCAGCATGCAGACCTTCCTTGAAAGGGAAAAAAAAAAAAATTAAAAAAATTTAAATGGACACATGGTAGGCACCAGGAGAGAGGCAGTGATGGAGCCCTTCCAGGGAAAATAACTCTCTGTTATGGGTCATGGAGTAAACACAGATGTCTTGAATTGTAAGTAGCCGGAGGAAGCAGAGCAGAGCCATCACGTGGTTTGCAGGAGAGGGCTTGCCTTGCGGGCAGGCCTGCCGGGCTGCTGGCCGCCGTGTGAGACAGCAAAGCCTGGCTTGGAAATTAGCTCTGGGGATGGCACGGCAGCCCTGCATGGGACTCACCAAGCGTCCTGGCCCCTTGGCTGCCTGGGAGCAGGTCCCAGCTTGGCTTTCATCCTGTCCTGCAGTCTGAGAGCTTTCTGCCTCCGCTTTTGCCTCCCTGCTCACTGCACAGAGAATAGTTTTGATTTTTGGCTTGAGCTTTTGGTAGAGGCAGGGAGACCTGGGAATGTGGCCTGAGAGGGGGAAAAGAGAGGAACTATCCTAACTATCCTTCCCAGACAAACCTGGGTCCTGCCACTGGGCTAACCTCTGCTGCAGGAAAAATTGTTTATATTTCAGTTACTTGGATATGAAAAATAAAAGGAAGGAAAAAACAACAATGACTTTAAAAAAAATAAGTGGTGACACTAGCTGATCTGCTTATTCACTTCTGGGTGAGCAGCCAGGGAGGAGCACCATGATGGGGTGTGTGAGTGCATGGCAGCAGCCCTCCCTCCTTGTGAGCTCCCAGCTCCAAAGGCTTGGCCAGCTGAAGACTGTCCAGTGCTTTTTGCTGGTTCTGCATTCATATCACTTGCATCCTTTGTAGTGACTGAAAAAGAAGGGAAAATAAAACCTGAAAAATAAAGGTGAGCGATGCTACAAAGGCATCACCCTTTTGTTAAGCATGTGCTTGGAGATCCCTTAGCAAGGCTTCCTTTTGAAGCTGAATTTGGTGATATTTCTGATGGAAGGGAAACAAGAGCTGCAGCTGGGAAAGTGCTGTGCAGTAAGACATGGAGCAGCTCAGCTCACTGCAGCGAAAAGGGACCTGGATTCTGACCTCACCCGGGCTGCAGGCAGTTGCAGGAGGAATAAAAAGTGAATCTGGGCTTATTGCCATGAATAATATGATGTCTTTACATCCTGACCTAATTGTATTAATTCTTCATGGCAAATATCATACGGAAGTGGCTGATTAGTACCTAGCAATGAGAGTGGTATTGGCCATCTGGTATGCTTGCCTTGGAAGTAAAAAAAAAACCAAACAAACAGAGATGAAACAAAACTGAAACACATAACTCTTTCAAATAATGAATTAGCCAGATTCATTAAATTTCAGTTCAGATCTGTCTCTACAGACACTTGCACAGGGGCAGGGCATGCGGCGGCTGCGTGGCTGTGTCTAGGAGGGCAGTGACCACGCGCGGCGAGTTGTGGTTATTTTGCAGGTGAGATGCCACAGGAAACGATGGTGTCAGCCCTGGTCTACCTGACTCGCGGTCAGGTTTGGCTTTGTTCTGGGCAACCCTGCGTTAAGACTCTGAGTCCTCACCCAGGGAGTGCAGCTTGTTTATAGGCAAAATTAAAGTCAACCTCTTTTTCCTTCCACGAGTTAAAGCAGACAGGGAAAGCGATCTTTGTCTTATGTCCTACCTAAGCTTGGAAAAAGCATCTGAGCCTGGTCTGGCAAGGCAGTCATATAAATCCTTTTCTTTAAACTCTGTTCACATCTGGCTGCACAATGACAGGCAGCTCAGAGACAAAAGACCTGTCTGTGCTTTTGCTCTTGTTGATTTTTTCTTTTCTTCCCTGCAGTCCTGGGAAAAGGTGATATGTATGGGAGGATGGCATTCTGCATTGGCCTGAGGAACACTGCAGCTTCTCTTGGGGTTTAGCAGCAAAGAGGTCGCTTGAGATCTCCCAGGGCTGAGGGTCCTCCTCAGAGGCATGTGGGCTCACTGAGTGGGGTTTGGCTTCAGGCAATAAGATATTGGGATTTTTGCTGAAGAATATATTATTTTGTTTTCTGGAAGTAGTAAGTAGGAGCCCAGCTTGGTTTGGAAAACAGGGTGGGAAGCTTGAAATGAGTACTACAGAGCTCTAGGGGGGTGACAAAGTGGCTGGGTTCCTTGGGTGGGTGGGGAGAGCAGTGAGGGAACCTGGGTTTGAGTCAGTGGTTTCCATCTGTGTAAGAGTTGGCCGGAGGTGAGCTTGAGCTTGCCCATCAGCCAAATGTCCTTGCTGGACTAGTCACTCATGAAAGATCTGAGTGTGCCAAAAATTTGCTGTGCTCTGCAGCACTTCCTCCTGGAAGGTTTTGGGGCAAAATGTTTTATGTTTGTTACCAGGGAATTTCCCACACTGCACCTGTGTGGGCTGGAAACAAGTGAGTAGTGGCAAGTTTGTTTGAATGGTAGGGCACTGGAATGGGTGGTGGAAAGGGATGAAACCTCTTGGCTGAGACTGTAGAGAACCATGTCTGCACGCTCTGCTAATCCCACGCTAAATCTCTGGAATCAAGGAGGTCTTGAAGGCAACATCAAGGATGATAAAAAGTGGTGGATAAATTTCTCAAGCAATTTAATCTGAAATATTCTTCAAGGGAGTTCATAGAGCTTCACTTGAACAACGTACACTACTAGAGACTAGATTTAGGTTCAAATGCACAGACTGTGACTCCTGTGGTTTTGACTGTTGGTCAGACTGCAGAGCCCCTGTGCTGGGGTGCTGCAGCACGTGGGCAGCAGTCTGAACGTTCAGCACCACCGCTGTGATGCTGCTAAGAAGGCAACAGCCCAAAGCAAGCACGCCGTGAGGGCTGGTTCTCACCTCTTGGAGGGGGTGATGTGTGGGATGTTTCTATTGTAAGGCATCAAAGTGGATGGTTTGGGGCAGTCCATTTATGTTTTACCTAAAAAGTCACTATAAAAGCATGAGAAAGAATCACTGCAAGTTGCTGCTGAGTTGCAGAAGACAAGCGCTTAGGGAAACACCTTTCTGCCCTTCCCCAGGCTCTGCTTCAGTCACCACCTCTCCTCCCTGCTCCCTAGTTTCATGTCCCTGTGCCTTTGCAGCAGCAGCACATGCTCCCCTGAGTGGCTGCAGTTTTGGGGTGCAATGGGTTGTTTTCTATGGGTCTAAGAATGATTGGGAAGATGGCAGTGTTTGGCCTGGGGTGGTTCACAGCCTCCCCACACACAAAGACATGCTGCAGCACCAAACCCTGCCATTTATGCCTGATGAAGCATCACATGTGAGCACCATCTTCAGGCACAGACTGGAGGAGTTATCTCTGGTAACAAAATTGCTCTTCTGACAAAGAAAGGGGGCCTTGGATGTTCAGGGAGAAGCAGAAATGTGAAGTTACCCACTAAGCAAGAGAAGCACTGTGAACTGGCATGACAGCCTTGGTCCCAGGTGTGGTTATAGGGAGGAGCTGAGTGCTGTAGTCTTTATTCCCTGTTTACTGTGTGCCTAATGAACTCTGGCTTTGCCTTTAATTTCAGCCTGCCCTTCTTTCCCCCTCCCCAATAATTAATGACTGACACCATAATCTAGCCTGATTACTTGACAGACCAGGAGTGCTCTATAACCATGGCCTTTTCCACAGGCTCCTTAAGCATACTTGCTTGGTAAACAAGCTGGGGGCAGACCGCTGCGGAGTAATACATTTTCCAAGCACTTCAGAGTTGCCAAAGCTGTGGACCAAAGTATGTGTGCTCAGAGCCATGAGAAAGAGTTATTTGTCACTGGCTTTACTGACAGATGCTCTTAATTGTCCGCGCCTTTCTCTGAAGGATGAGTCATGGTCATGCTGGGAGAGCAGCAAGGGTGTTTCTTCCTTGGGTTTCAGAACAACTGAGAGTGGTAGATGTATATGGTTATTGCAAAAGCCCTAAATTTGTGATGTTCATGGAGAAGCTAGGTTCCCTGGGCACAGACAGCACCTTGCATCCTCTATTAATGGTTGGACTCAGTGATCTTAAAGGTGTTTTCCAATGTAAGTGATTCTATGATTCTATTTAAGCGGGTGCTTAGAGGTGCTGGAAGATGATGTTGCAGGATAAAGGCTTATGTGCTGTGGGCTGGGACTGTGCAAACATCCTCCCGTCTTCCCAGTCCTGTTCCCCCTTAACTAATGGGGGTCTTTCCCTGGATTTATTTCCGTTAGGATTATAACGATGGATTTCACACTTCTACTGTAGATTTTTAGCTGGTTCCAGGGAAGTATTTCATGGCTGTGGCTGCTGATAGTGGCAGTGAGCTGAGAGTGTGGTGTCCCCAGCATGTCTCTCACTGGGACTGCAGATTTTTTATTTCCCAAAGGTGCAGGGCTGCTGCTGAAAGTCTTGCTGTTGAGCACTGGAAGGTGGCTGTTGGGCTGTGGGCAGCTGGGCGTTTTAGTGAAATTTTTCTATTTACTTAGAGATGCAAACAACAATCAGGCAGGAACTACTTTTGATTGCTGACAAAATCCGTCTGGGTTTTAAACCAGTGACCTGCAGGTCAAAGGCTTCGTGTCCTCTTCAGTCCCCAGAGAATCGAGTCTATTGTGCTCCACGCACTGCAGGTACAGCCTGGCGTACAGCCACTGCTTGATTTTGAAGCCAAGTGTGCAGCTCCTGAGTGTCCCCTCATTGTCACACTTTGGCTTTTCACACCGTATTTTCATTTTGTAAGGTTCACAAGGCGGGATGGGAACCAGCAAGCCAGAGCCAGGCTCCTTCATCCCTCGCCTTCTTTCCAAGTTGTTGTGGCTTGGGTAAAGCTCTACCTAATGGCAGATCTGATCAGCCCCCCCATCCCCTGCAGCCTCTACTGCAGATCATCTCATGAAATACATACCACAGGTCCTCCCCATCGCCTGCCAACCTGTTTCTTGTGTAGCTCCTATATATGAACCTGTGATTTCATGCCTTGGGGAAGCATCTTTGTGATAACATGCCCAAAGGTGGATGGTATGTTGAGGCCAAACTTGTATGTTATTCCATTTTTTGGATGGATGGGGTGATGTAATGAGCAGTTAGGTGTTGTCTCTGCACTGCTGCTTTTGGTGACAGCACTAAGGACAAACATTTTGTTCTAGGATCGCTCCATTTCCCAGAGAAGTGGTTCTCCATTTTTCTCCTATGGACTCCTGATGTTTATTCATTACTAATCTAAAAATAAACAGCATCTTGCTTGAAAGCAAGCCTTTGCCAGCTGATTATGGGAAACCTAAAATATAGTGAACTCTGATTCATCAGGGCACAAGATTTGATCCTTTTATAACGGATATGTGGATGATGGATTGCTTTATAAATAATAATATCATGTGATTAATGACACATAAATTATAATTAATAACAACATTCCATAGGGTGGGAAGGGTGGATTCTGCCAGACACCTTTCCCACCCCATCCCCATCTGAAACAACATGTCTGTGGCAATAAAGCAAGTGTTAAAAGTACACCTGGCATGGCACAGCATATAATGAATGCTGCAGAATGAGTCACAAATAAAAAAAACCCAAGCTTCCATTGATGAAAAAATTAGGATAAAGATAATCAGCAAGTGACATCAGCTGCAACTGACAGCACTGTGCAAATATGCATTATTATTCAAGCAATTTGCTTAGCATTGATGGTATCTGTTGTGAGGTAAAAACATCCTGGTGCACTGTGGGAAGGTCCATGCAAATCCACGACAGGGCCAGTGCTCACTAACTTGATTTAGAGCTTCACTGAACGATGGGTAGTCCCTGCAACTGCTTCTCCTCTGGGGAACTGCAATGATCTTTGCTACCTGCATTTCCCACGTTTTCTACAGCTGCAACTAAAGCAGCGATAACTCTCATCTCCAGGGATCAGCAGACTGGGCAAATATATGCTTGCATTTATTTGATTTAAAAAAAACCCCTACCTTATACCAATCTTAATATTTGTTCATTTGTTCCAATGTTAGCAGGACCCAAATATACTGTGTTCAAAACATTCTTGCTTCTTTCCAACAGTTTTACTGCTTCCAAATATGTTCTGTGCCCCAGCTCAGCAGTAGGTAGCTATTTAAAACAATACATTTTTGTGCGGCGCTTTCTCAGAGGTCTTGGCTTGGTCAGACTTTAACTAGGCTTTTGCATGCAAATTTAATGTGTCATTGTGGCATGCTTTGGAGTAATTAATATGGAAGAGTTACTTGTAAATTAGTATAAGGGACAGATTTGTGAACCCAACGCCAGTAGTGGTTTTCCTTTAAACGCTTGAGCTGATGACAGGTTTGATGTGAGAGTGTCAAGTGACATTTACTAGCCAGGAGTATTTATATTTTGGATGTGTGTGGTGGGAGATTCCCCGCCTCCCCTCCCGGTTCCTAAATTTTGCAGCTGTGCTTTGATTTAAATGAAGTGGACCAAGTTGCAAGTTTACAGTGTTCCAGTTCCTTCCCTCATTAGAAACCAGAATGGCAATTCCAGCAACCCACCAGGAAAGGGGCTGCGACATTTTACGTGTGGTATGAAAGCAGCAGATCTTATCTCATGAAATCTTGGCGAAGATATGACAAATATAGATCTATCTGCTATAGCATGAAGCTTTTCTATTAAACATGTCACAGAAGGCTGTAAATACTTTGGGGGTGCAAGAGCCAGCTCTTTTGCTGCCCGCGAAAGCTGGCTGACTCCTTATTAACTGCAGTACCTTTCTGAAAGCATAGTGTAAAATATTTGGGAATTTTTTGCAAAAGGGGGAAAAAAAAGAAAGCTGCAGATTCTCTCGTAAAAGCTTGGAGGGAGGGAAGTCCTCTAGATTCAAGATGCAAACTGGTTTGTTACAGAATGGGATTGGCAACAAAACTCCCCTGAAACAGCTGGAGCCGATCCCCATCGGAGTCAGGATGGAGGACCAGATGGTCAGATCTCCTTTGACAATTTTTTATTTCCGTGAAAACACACTTTTGGTTGGGGAAAGAAATGGTAACCAACTCTGCTGTGAACAGATTAAATGACAAACCTCTCTATTCTGAGAAGCTTGCTGTCTGTCTGACTGTCATATCACCAGGAGTGTCAAACAAGGAGCAAGCAGATCAGGAAGGGAACGTGTCAGCTCTTTTTTAGCTTTCAGGGACTGGCAGAAATACAGAGGAAAAATTGCTGGTAGTTGTTATATTGACCTGTTTTCATCATAACTTCCATGTTTGTTTCAGCTGAAAGGGAAGATATGATATGTCTTGATTAAATGAAATGTTGTCTGAGTGTTGAATTAATTACATAGAACACGGATGAGCACTTGGCATTGTATTAATTTGGCTGCTTTGGAGAAAACATCAATAGGCGGTTTGCGAATGATAACTTCATACTTTGTCATCTTCTGTGCAGGGATCTCACAGCTCTTTGTAAACACTGATGTATTAAGCTTGGTAGAGGTAGGAAAGCATTAAAACTTCCCTTTTGTACAAGCGAGAGTAGCGCTAAGAAAACTTCCACGTTCTTTCTCTGCAGTTCAAAGGCAATGGGAGTTTGATACACAAAGGTGTGTAGGGCTGGACCCAAAACCCGCTAAACCTTTTGGTGCCTCAGTCTTACTGAGTTACAGAGGACTGGCAGAAGAGCTGGTAAGAGAAGAGCAGATTTCCATGGTTTTCAGTACTGAAGTTTTTCAGTTAAGTTGTTCCCTGCCTGGTGGTTTATTAAGAACCAGCCATAACCAGGATTTGGCAAAGATCAAGATCATTTTTACAAGCCCAGGTTGACTCAAGTGAGTTGTCACATGCTGCTTTCTGGGAAAAGGCAATTAAAACTTGGGAGGTTCTGATTCGGAAATTATTTTGGCAGATACATTCTTCTTTAATATATTTATGCATGCTAAAGCGATAGTGAAGATAAGGTGATGGGAAAGGTGAATCAAAGCAAAAGTCTCTTGGAGTGGGGTCATATTTTGTTTCAGAGATCTGCTCAAAGCAAATGTGAAGATATTCCCTGGACGTGCCACCACATTTAATGGGTCATTTAGGGCTTGAGGAAAGGCTGAATCAGACTCCTGAAACTTTGTAAAAGTGCTTGAAACCTGCCTTTTGGAAACCCAATGGGCAGAGATACAATAGCTGATCTACCTGCAATATCTCAGCCCTGATTTGGATTATACTAGGGGCAAGGCAAGATAATAGTGCTGGTTCACTGCCTGCTCAACCCTTCACCTTCTCATAAAGATGGCTAAGGCAGATTGTTATGTATCTAAGCGCAGAGCCCTCCCCACCAGGTAGTGTATATAAATAGCAGGCATCGTTACTGGCAATGGTTGTGTGAGATTTTATAGTGCAGACGTCGTTTTATGGTTATTATTTATTTTTACAGTTCATTGGATCAAGGCCCCCAATTTACTTCATAGCTCTCCAATGTCAACAATTATCAGGCAGCTGCTAATTGGGGCTGGATCAGAATCAGCAGCCTATCGCTGCAAACCTCAGTGGGTGACATTTCTGACACCCCTGAAATCAATGGCAATGAGCCCAATGACAGCGGGAAAGCCAGGAACTTATCCTGCTCGCCTATGCCCATCTCCAGTGACAGGTCTGCAGAGCTCAGGATGAATCGCGATTTCCATACTGATAAAAGGTAATGAGGCATGGAGGAGCGTCGTTAAGTCATAAGCAGTGTTTGCATTAGTGGCTGGATGCAAGGAGGAATCAGGGGTTTTTTGTTAGTGGCTATATAAGTGTGTTGTAGAACAGTGTTCTGGAGAATTCAGCCTTTGGATAATGATGAGAGAAAGATAAAAAATAAGGGAAGAAGGAAGAATGATGGCATCATTAGGAGTAAAGAGTAAAAGTATTAACTTTTTTGACAACATTCTTAAAGTTCAAATTCCTACAGAAGTAGTAAAGAGAGGAAAAGGAAATATAGCCTTGGCCATAATTTGGTTCCTAAAAATGCCCTCAATGACAACAAAAATGTCAGACATAATTTTTGGTCTCAAAACTTTTTTAAACCTTTAGTTAAATTCAGTTTTTCTATGCATCTTCTATGGGGCAAAATATTTAAAAGGTGTTCCCCACCCACTCTAACAGTGGCAGAGACCAACATGTGAGGGTGATCCTTTCTGTCCCTGTTGCCACCTGTCCTGTTGCTTTCAGGTGGTGGATCCTGCAAACCTCATGACAGCTGTAGGGTAGGAGGGGCGGGAGTTTGGTATGTCCAGCCTGTCTCTTCTGCAGGCTTAGATGGCAGATCACGGCAGTTTTTCTGAGCTGTGCAAACAATTGACATATGTGCACCGAGAACAATTTTAAAATGTGCATTTGATATTTTTTTTTAAGATAAGCCACGCCTGTGGTGTTTTTTCTGTTTGAGAAACCACTAAATCTATCGTGCTCTGCCTGTGTGCCATGCAGGGAGGTTGCAACCCCCCCTTCCGAACAGATTCCCCCAGCCTGATATTTCACCTTCCTTTTGATTGCTCTGTCATTTTAAGACTTTAGATAACAGGCCATTATTCTCAGAATTGCTATTATATTTTATTAATAGGATGGGGGGAAATTTATTGTCACAAACTCTGAAAGATTTGCACTTGGAGCACTCGCAGCTCTGGAAAAGGGCAATTCATTTAGCTGCCTCATTTGATGGATGTAGACTCTCATCTTTTCCTCCCTACTTTTCCAGGTCCTACCAGCATCTGCAACCCATGGGGGCAGGACCCCTTCAACGTCGGTGGCGTGACCAGCAGTTTGGTCTCCTGGTCTCCAAGCACCGGCCGGAGCTGCACGGCCACCAGCCGCAGCGGTGGGTTGGGGTGGCGGAGGCTGGGTTAGTGCTGGTGGCTGCCGCCCAGAAGATCCAAGTTTTCCTCTCGCATCTGTGCGTGTGGGTGTGTGTACACGTACGTACAGCCAGAACAAGTCTGTTCCTGTTTGGGAGATCAGTGTCAAAAGTGTATTTTGTAAGAGCTGGCCAGGCTCCTGTTTCCACATTACTAACCAAGAGCGGTTAGCTGTTTTTTCGGGGGCCTCTGCTTTTCCAAATGAGTGCACAGCTCTGTCTCTCCCTTCAGAAAAGGGAAGGGGAGGACATGCTCCGGAGTTGTTTTTACAAAGAGCCGCTCCATGAAGGTGCCTGAGCAGCTCATCCTGGTTTGGTGGGGCTGGGTATTGCATGACAGTGTGGCCAACGTGTGACTGCAGTGGTAAGGGAAGGAAAAAAACAGTGCTGGGGGATGGGGACCAGCTTGGGAAAAGGTTTCTGCTCCCCTGGTGCTTACAAGAAAGAAACAAGTGTGGACACGTTGGATCTAGCTGTGTCTCTCCCTTGGTCTCTGCACAGATCATACCTTCTCCAACCCTCCAGAAACTTAGAGCAAGGAGGTTTTTCTTTTACCCTGAAGCCTAAGCACCTGAGGCTGAAAATCCTGTTCTCACTTCTGCCTCCCTTTCTTGTTCTCCCATGTTGGGTGTCTCCTTAATTCATTATTCTCGGGGGCGGGGGGAGCTGCTAATTGCAGTGTCCTGCAAGTGTCCATAATTTTGTCCAGTGAAAAACATCTTGGGGGTATTTTAAACATCATTACACAGTTGGAGATGGGGAAGGGAGTAAGGTGTGTTGGATAAAAGTGGCTTTGTGGCTGGGCAGCCTCTGTTAGCAGGAGGAAGAGGAGGGGGGAAAGAAGGAGAGCAGGAGAGCATGACTTGCTGCAGCTGGTGCCCAAACCCATCCTGCTGCCTCTTGCATTGTAACATCTGGGATGGGGAGGGGGACACAAGCAGCAAGAGGTGGCCCTCCGGGGAAATAAGACACCTGCAGTGGGAATCAACTTTTAGTTACTAGCCATTGCCTGACTGGTTTGGTGTTTTTTTTCTTTGACACATTTTTCTCCAGCTCCCTTTTCTGTCAGACTGAGAAAAAATGGTATTTAATCTGCAGATACAGCCCACAGCTGGAATAAACGTATGCATACCTGCACCTTTGACAAGGTTTAGGTATTTGTCGGGGGGAGCAAAAGTACTTCCATATTCTTGGATAAGGGTCGTGCATTTTATGCAAAGGAGAATATAAATTCATAGCTACTTATTACAGATGTAGCAGCTGGTCTTATTAGACTTGCTTGTATCCTGAAAGATCTGTGGTACCCAGCCTGTGTCCTCAGCTTACTGGGGCACTGCTTTTGTCTTGTTAATGCAAAGACTTCAATGTCATCGACCAACGCTGACAAATTGATGCCCCACATGGAAGGTTTTGAAGGTGATCTTTCCTGGAAGAAATGCTCCCAAATATTCTTATTGACAGAGTTGGAAATAGAAATGGGAATTATTGACTCCCTGTTCAGTCTGCAACCAACAGGTTCAACTGTTGAAAGAAATCAATTGGGAAGTCGGTGGGTACTTTGTGATATTTTAGTGGTTCATTTACAATCTTTCTAGTTATGCCTTTTCAAATCTCAAGCTTCAGAAATCCTTGCTTGGGTACAAACAGTACGGTTTGGTTTTCAAAGCTGCTGAGCTGTTAAGAACATTGTGAAAATTACAACAAGGAAGATGGATACCCAAATATATACTCAGGAGCCCAGGTTTAAGCATCTGAGTTTGCACACTTTGTTTCTACTATCTGCACTTTTAAAGAGCAGAAAGCTACCACGTTGCTCACTACTTACCATTAACAAAATGAACTGTCATCAAATTGCTTTGATTATCCATCGGCCATTCAGTTTATTCTGTTTGTTAATTCACTTTGTTGCAAATTAGCAGGCTATAGAAATTTTATGTACATTAACACAATAAATCTTACTTTGGTACTGCTGTTTTCTGAGTAACCCACAGATAGCAGCAATCAGATTTATTTATTTTCTCCATTTTGAAGTTTGAAGTCAAGTTCTTATGCAGTTTCTTCTGTTTCTCTGCTGACTCCTCTGTTTTTAGAGTTCTGTCGCTTCTGGGGATGGGGTTCAAAGGGTCTTTGAGGAGAGCTGGTTTGCATCCTGAACTCAGGAGCAAGTGTTACAGGTCCCAGTTTGCAAACAAGGAGCTGCTGACACTAATTATTTTTGTTGCTTATTTATCTCTTGATAGTTACTGCAATCCAATTAAATTCATTGCTGTTCCTTGCAGGTGGCATGTTTCTTCATTTGGGTTTCAGGAGACACAAGCAACAGCAGCTTGTGGAGAAGACCCTTCTGTGACAGAAAAATTCACTCTTGAAAATTTACTGTGAAATTCACTTTTGTTTAAAAAAAAAAAAAAAATGTAGCTACTATGGAGTGATCACAAGCCTCCAGCAGTGGAGATTTAAGATGGTAAATATCGTGAACCTTCTAATAACTCTTTTATCATGGCACAATTTTAATGATATTGAATGAATGAGGTCTTGAATTACTAACAATTTCTGAGAAAATTGTCAACGGAAAGCACATCTATGTATGCTGGGGCAAAATGTCTTTTAGAAAAAATATAGTTTTGTTTTTTAAAAAATGTCACCATCATCTTTCAAGTGGTTCCTAAGAAAATTATCTTTAAATAACTGAGGGAAATTGGCATAATGATTTAAAGTGGGACTGGAAAGTTGCACACTACATGTGGGTCCTAACAGTGAAATTAGAAGTAACATATACACTGAGCTATGAGACAGATATTGCTTTAATGAAAGGCATAACGGTGACACTGCATGAACTTAATATTTAGTCAGTGACGTTTACACTTTGCAAGAGCCCAGGGGAGGCAATTAGGAGGGCTGTAGAAGGAGGGAATAATTTTACCTGTCAGGTTTGTAAGTGGGCAGCTCTTTGTATGTGTGTGCGTATGTATGCATATTTGTATGCATATGAAAGATCCAGAAACTAATGAAATAGAGAGGCTTGGCGGACTGTGAAGCCTGTGGTTGGAGGTGGGGAAGGAGCTATTTCCAAACCCGCAAGATTTATTTCTGGAACTGGTGGGTAGGTGGGGGGTGAAGTTAGCAGACTTTAGCCTTCAGGGCTTTCATCTGCTTTAAATTCAGTTGAAAAAAATGTAACAGCGAGCAGGTAAGTTACCCATGTACATCTTACAGATGACTTCATTATATTTTTATTTAAAATTTGTTCTCTGATTATTTTTTTTTCCCCCCGATTTCTCAGAATCTGACTGGGGAGTGGTAGGTGGAGAAGATCCAAATTCAGCACTTGCAGCTCTTGGGTCTCCAAAAGGTACGGTTCTGCCCAGTTAACCTGGCAAACCAGAGCTTTCCTTTTGGGATGGAAAATTAAATGGTGCTAAGCTGGTGTTAAGAGCTGTCCTTGCTCCAGGAGCTTGCAAATACAAGAACTGCGGTGCAACACGCACATGCTTCTGCACTCACAGGAAGGTTTGGCTGAAGTCTGATCTCAACTTCATGGTCACCTTGGTGTTCAGCTAGCACTGAACCCCAGATCTTTCATCTCCATTGTTTTTGGGAGGTGTGGATCTACGGTGCTTCACACCCAAGGCAGATAAAGCTGATGAAGGATAACAAGAGCATAGAGCACAAAATGCCAAATCCCAAGAGTCGTTTCAGTGCCATGTTCTTAATGATTTTCCATTCTCTTTGAGATGTTTGCAGGGTGATCCCCCACCCCACCCCAAACAAACCTTCTGCCCCATCTCAGTGCTCTCTTGTGGCATCTCTAAATTCCTTTCTGTGGAAGAGGGTGCTGGGGACAGTACTGGAGGCATAACCAAGACTGCTTCATCACCATGCAGTTGCCCATGCCAACCAGCCTGAACTATCCGTGGTCCCCATCTGACCTGCTAGGCCAACCCCTACCACAGGCAAGGGGAGGTATTTCTAAGTAGGGGCCAAACACCTCAAGAACTTGGCTGTGGTGCCCTGAAGCAAATAGCAGTGATGGGTCCAGGTGTCATTGCTTCTCCTCATCACCCACCTAGGTTACCTGCCCTGCCTCTGCCAGAAGTTATTCACACTGCCAGCTGATATGGGCCAACACAGATCAACTGCTGCAGCAGAGCAAGCTCATCACCAAGCAGTGGTTTGAGCTAAAATGTTACTCTGACTCTGAGGCAGTTATTCTGGGGGGAGTATACATGAGCTAGAGCTTAAAAACTTGGCTTGAGCCAAAGGCAGAGAAGGTGCCTCAGCCTAAGGAATGCTTTTGACAGAGACACTGCATCTCTTGGCTAGGAAAAAAGTTGTACCTTTGCTGCAAATTGAAAAATTTCAGTGAAGTCCAACTGCTGCAGGAGCAGCAGCTTGTCTCTTGGTCACGTTTTTGGTTTTAAAAACCATTTCTAGTCCAGTAATGAGGAGAGAACCCAAAGCTCATTCAAATGACCTTTTTAATGGGAAATAGTAATGTTACATTTAAACCAATTTCATGATCTTATCTGTGAGAGTCGTGACTTTTTAAAGACCGGGCACTGATGCTGCAGTTAATGTTGTGTTAGCAATGCTCAGTATGTATCTGTGAGAAGAAAGGTGGTGGTAGGGAGGGGCTTGTGGTGTTATTTTTCCAAGGGCCTGATCATTTCGCTATCTAATTTGGGAAGTGGGACTGTCTCAGACTGACTCTTATCACCCTTTCGGCGAGGCAGATAGCAGGCGGCGCATTACTCACCGTTACCCAATAGATATCTGGTTTCTGAGTATGTGTTATAAAACATGGCAGCTGAAACAGTGAAACCTCTCAGCACCGAGCACGGGGAGGTGGCTGCAGCCCAGATGGAAAGAGGTGGATGGACTCGTACTCATCACCTGCCGCAGAGGCTGCAAGAGCCTTGATGGCTCGGCCCTCTTGTCACTCAATTAGTCACTTCTCCTGGGAATTAAAAGGGGGGGGGGCGGAATTCCCTAACTTACGTTAACTGTTGCCAAAACTGCAATAAGAAGAGCAACTTTATTATAGTTAGGGAAAAAAAAAAAAAAGGTGCTTCTCTACCTGTTGTTGTCTTCTCCCTGGCAGCTGATTTGGAGGCACCAGGAAAGGATTTAGCCTCTTACCAGCACTTTGCACCTTTATCTTCTGCACAGTAGGCAGCTTTTATTCCTTTTTTGCAGATGGAAAATAAAGCCATGCAGTTCAGAGGTGCCAACAGCTCCTTGCTGGAAACCAGCATCCCCCTGGCTTTGGATGAGTTAGTGGTACAGTGCTGAGGGCAGCCTGGATCGCCTGCACGCATCCAGATCTACCCCTTAGGATGCCTGCGTGAACTGGATTTTGATGGTGAGTCTGGACAGGCAGCAAATCCTCCCAGCCTTGGGAGCACTCCCTATTTTGTTGCTGGGAACATGCTATAAGATCTTGTTCTTAAATGTTCTTCCAGTGTGAAAATGGGAGTCTTCAAAATAGGGGCTGAAGCTTTCCCTGCAGTTTTGGAGAATGCACCAGGCTCCTGTCTAGCGGAGGTAAACTGCCTTTTGCTCTCACTGCGGGTGTGGGGGGAGGAAAAGATGGAGTGGGAAGTGATTGCCATCTCCTCCGAGTACGGAGAGAGGTTTTAGGGCTGCAATGGGACTCTGATACCTGCTGTGCCATGGTGCTGGACTTGCTGAGGGTGTGACAAACACATATGCACACAGGCTCCTGGGTCCCTTTAAATCAGGGTTCATGCTTTAACCTGCAAAGATGAAGAAAGGTTGCTAAAGATTTTTATTTTTTTTGCCAGTGACAGAAATGTTTGTTTGTAGGCAGTCTTCTGACTTGAAATGAAACAGCAAAACCCCCAAACAACTCCAAAATCATTTAGCAAGTTTTTTCCATGCCTTCTGATGGACCCTATGGGATTTCGGATCTATCTGTTTGTGGGTATCGGTGGTGCGTAAGAAAGTGAAAATGGACATTGTGGAGGCTGGAAAGCCTGGAGAGCCACGAGGCTGGGTTGGTAGGAGGAAGGTGCAGGTTGCACTTGCTCGTCGTGATGTGATGCATGCCACGCTGACCAGCTTTACTGATAAGCACCTGTGGCTTTGTTTCATCACCCTTAAATCTGTCCCAGTGCAAACTGGTCTATTATCCAGGAACCCACTGGTGTGTGTGCAGTGGGGAACAGGGGCAGAAAGGAAGTGATATTGAGTCACAGCAGTAAAGAAGGATCAAAGATTGGCAATTTTTGACACACAAAAGGGTAAGTGATGCTGAACTCTTTCTAGACTGATTCCAGCTGAACACAAAGCATTTTAACCTCTTAATCCTCACTTCTGAGTTATAGCTTAGGCATTCAGGGCTTTGTGGCTTTTTGGAGATTCTCTCCTGTGTGTGACCCTAGTCCCAAGCAAATAGCAAGGCACCTCTGGCTGTTGCACAGCATGTGTTGTGTTGAGTGTTGTGTTAATCTTGCGGGCTTTTTGGTTTTTTGCCTCCCTTACTGAGCATGAGGGGAATTTGTGGGAATCCTTACCGAGAAAGAAGCAAACCTAAAGTAACTGTGGATGTAATATCTCACATCCCATTTTATTTTGTGGAAGCTGAACCCAAGTTGCACCTCGCTTTTCTGAAGACACCCCGACCGTTCCTGTGCTGCCTTCAAGGAAGCTGTTTCTGGGCTCTCCTCTATCATCTTCCCACCTTTGCCATTCACTTACCTTCTCACCAGATGCTGAAAGGTTCCTCCATGCTTCCCAGTATGTGGATTGTCGTGATGATGAATCCATACCTATTGGTTGTAGGTATGAACGTGCTATTTTTTTTTGAGCCTTGTTTGTATTATTTTTGGTTCGCGTATTTGGGCTTGACATAAAACCCAGTGGAGAGACTCTCACTTAGCCAAGGCCATTTCTGCACTCACTGCAGATGAGCGTGGTGCTCCAGGGAACCAGTTTTATTCCAGGCTTTGCCAGTGATTCATTTCTGGATGCTGTCTGTGTGATTCCCTCTGGGCCTCAGTTTCCTGTTCTGTAAAATGGAGATAATACCCTTCTATGGTACAGGGCTGCTTTGAAGCCTTTACAAAATACTCTGATCTGTTTGGATGAAAGTTTCTATAAAGCAGATTTTAAAAAAAAAAAGCATACAGTTGTCATTGAGGGGCTTGTATGAAGTGATCGGGACTCCAGAATTCCTTCCCAGGATGAATGTGTCTGTGTCCAACCCTCAGACAATGCTGAACACTGAAACAATATTCGTGTAACTTTTCTAAAAGCATCCACTGTTAGTGCCCATGGCAGGGTTTGCTGCTATTCATTCTTTTTGTTTATTTTATGTAAATCCTTTTTCCTTCTCATTGAAAACACAAACAAAAAAAGGAGACGACAAAAAAAAATTTTTGCTTTGTAAGCCCCATAAAAATGATTCATCTTGAAGTTTTTAACAGGGCAACCCTCTATCTGTCTAATTTTAAATGAAATTCCCCTCTTTCTCCTGACTGTCATATTATGGGGGAAAACCCCCTGAAAGCAGAAATGAAAGAGATGCAGAATTTTTGTCTTCTCACTTTTCTCACTCTGGTCCCTTTGTGTGCTCTCCCACCTCCCCCTCCTCCATCGCCCTCCCTCCTGCTCTGCCTCAGTTCCCATTGAAATGTCAAATGCAGCAGTTGTCTGCAAGTGAAAGAGGGGCTCCCTGGTGGGAACAGGCTGCCCTTCTAACCTGAAGGCCTCGGCTGTTCTCTTCTCCCCTTTTTGGTGTTTCCCATCCCACTTTCTCAGCAGATGTTGTGTGGAGCAGCGCAGGCTGTAAAGGAATGAGTTTCTTTTCACCTGGCCATGTGAATGGGCTGGCACAGAAACGCTGGCTTATTCTCGCAGAATTTGGCAACAGATTACACAGAAAGATATTGTTTCTAAGAGCTGGTTTTTTTCTTTATTTCTTTCTTTTTTTTTTTTTTTTGAAGAAGATAGGGAAAAAAAAGCTGAGAGACGCTGGCTGTATTTTAAGCTTCCTCCTTGGGTGCCAAAGGAGTCCGTAGAGTTTTGTTGTTGCTACTTTTGTTCCTTTTATAGTTTCAATTCAAGCCCCAGGCTTTCAGCTCCCCTTTGTCTTAGCCCTGCTTTTCCCAAGCAGTTGACATGAGAATCGTTTCAGCAAGATGGTGGAGGGTTCATCCAGGAGCGTTGCCCCGATTTAGTCCGGGGCTGTAAGTTTTGACTCTTTCAGCAGCTGAGTGGTGGAAGTTTGCAAGGGAGTGACATTTCACATGCTTCTGCAGGGAAAATATTGGGCTTCAGAAGAGTTCTGCCTGAAAATGTGGCAATGGGGTGCAAAAATGCTCAAACTCTATCCTAATGTTGAGTTTTGTCAGTGTGCTGTTTGAGATGAGAGGTACATTAAAGGTGGAAGAAATAGAGGGTATGTGAGTTTTCACAGAATCACGCAGAATGGTCAGGGTCAGAAGGGATCTCTGGAGATCTAGTCCAACCCCCTACTAAAGCAGGTTCTCCTAGAGCAGGCTGCACAGTCACATTGAAAGTGTCCAGAGAAGGAGACTCCACAACCTCTCTGGGCAGCTTGTGCCCATGCTCTGTCACCCCCAAGGTAAAGAAATTCTTCCTCATATTTAGAAGGAACTTCTCATGTTTCAGTTTGTGCCTGTTGCCCCTTGTCCTGTTGCTGGGCATGGCTCAAAAGAACCTGACCCCATCCTCCTGACGCTCTTAAGGTATTTGTAGGCATTGATAAGATGCCCTCTTAGTCTTCTCTAGGCGCTCTCAGCCTTTCCTCATAAAGGAGATGCTCCAGTCCTTCATCATCTTCACAGCCCTTCAGTGGACCCTCTGCAGTAGTTCCCTGTCTCTCTTGAACTGGGGAACTCAGAACTGGACTGTCTTCCTTTTTTTGGCTCCCTGAATATCTGACTTAATGCGGCTGGTTGTCCCCTGTAGTCTTCCTTTTCTCCCTCCTCAAGGCCTTGGGCATCTAGGGTTGGTCAACTGAACTGCACCAGAGAGGTACCTAGAACAGATATTCCCTTTCCCTGTGTGGAAGTCTTTGCTTGGCATCTCCAGAGCACTGCCACTTACCGAGCCCACTTTTGGCCGTATCTCTGTGCTCTGACCCAACTCATTATATTGGGACTTGATCTATATTCAAGAGCAAATCACATCCCTGGGATAGTGGGTCACTTGCTCCCCAATGAAAGAAGTGCACATGCTGCTGATTCTGAAAAACGGAGCTGTCATTTACTGATTTAATGAGTAAATAATGAGCTATTCTGAAATACTGTAGGGATATTATGCCAGTCGTTCTCTTTGGGTATTAATACACATTTAACTCCAGTTGTTTTTTTGTTGTGTGTGAGTGTGGCTTTTTAAAAATCTGAAGTTTATTTTTGCAGTGGTGCTTGGAAAGCTGTAAATGATCCACAAGGAATTAACAGACAAAAGTCCCTGGCTCTGCTCCACCCTATTGAATTCTATGGCAAAGCTCCCGTTGACTTCAGTGGAAGTAACAACAAGGGCCTGTGAGAGTAAGCAATAAATCATCTTTATAATCAGAATATCTTTCTAAGTCCTGTTCTTAGTGCTTTATGTGGCTGAGGTGTTAGGTGCTTGTATGATGATGAAAGGCATAAGCAAATCACAAGCATCTTCTCGGGTGCAGTACAGACCTGTGAAGGTGAAATTTCTAAATATGAAAGCTCTGGGTAGGCTTCACCTTTCAGGCAATATTTTGGAAGCCTGCACTCAAATTCTATTAGCAAGAATACAATGCATTGAGTTTGAGAGCTTGAACTGACTCTCCATCCATCACACAGCCAGCAAGTGTATGAGAACATTTTCCCTTTCCTGTTTGCTAGGCGTGCAGATTTTAGAGATGTGGGACTGGAGGAATCAGCAAGTTGAACCTCCTGCCTGGACAAGTGGACATGTCACAAATCCCATTCAAAAACTAACCAGGTGGAGATGGTTCACCTCCAGACAGATATCCTGCGCATGCGGTGCTTGTGGTTAGAAGTGTGTAGAAGTATTTTTCCTTGTCTCTGCTCTGGCACATCTATCAGTGTTAAAACCAGTCTGTTAAATAGTAGGATGGTAGAAATAACTCAGAGGTATAGTTCTTATTTAGCCTGTTCTGTCAGTGGACTCCAGATGATTTAATGAATGAAACAAATATCATCATCTTACGTTTTATGCAAGGGAACCCAAGACTCTATGGCATGGCCAAATACGCAGGGATAGAGTTCAGACCTTTCCTAAGTCCTAGTCTAGCATCTTATCCCCCTGCCTTTTAAAGGCTTTATCCCTAAAACGTGTCTTGAGCTAAGGGCTCTGTATTGTAAAGTTTTCCTATTGATTCCTTCCCTGGAGTTTGTGCCTTTTGGAGGAGATGGGGCATTGCTAATTGCTTCAGCTGTTCTTGACTGTTACAGGGCACTTGAGCAGGACTGTGTAGCCTGAGTGTTTGTGCTTTGTAAAGTAACCCTTTGGCCTTGCAGAACGGAAGGATTAACAAGTTTAGCCATCTTGATTTGTTTTGAATTATTTTGTAGGTGATATTCATCTAGGGTACAACATAGCTGAAGGTAAGGCAACGTTGTCACTAGATCATCTGAAGATGAGTGTGATGGAAATGAAGGGCTACTGTTGTTCTTTGAGCAATGACACTGACTGAAATGAAAGACATCTGGGTAGGAAATAGCAGGCTGCTTCCAAGGAGCATCCGTGGTGTACCTCGGATTGCCATGAATGGTAGCCCTGCTAGGCAACCAGTAAAGGGAGCTGCAGGCAGCTGTAAGCCAGGCCAAAAAGAGAAAAAGAAAAAAAGACTAACCCTGAGAAAAAGGGATACATTCTTCCTAATTGTGCTTTGGACTGGAAGACTTTTTATTCTTTTGTTGCATTTTTCCTCTTCCTCTTCGCATCCCAGCAGCAGCCAGTGGGTCTCAGCGCTGGAGAGCATTGGGTGGCCACATCCCACCCCTCCTGCTCTGCCTGGCCTTCAGCTGGGTTTGGGGGTGGTTGTAGGAGAACTGCAGCGAGTCTGCATGTTCACCTCGCAGCACACAGCCACGTGAGCTGGGTCAGACTGCAGTGTTGACCATGACCCTTGGGAGGGTGGAACCCACCATCTGCTGAAGGACACAGAGTCCAACTCCGGGTGTTGGCAGAGTTGCGATTTCACCTAAGGATAAGCATCCGGCTGTAATGGACAAGATTTCTGAAGTGGCTGCTGGCTAACATCGTGTTCAAAGTGTTTCCAGCTTTTAACAGATATCTTTGAACAGTACTTTGAAGAAGGCAGTGGTGGACAGAAAGAGGAGAAATAACATGCCCACGGTTAAATGAGAAGTCAGTGGCAGAGGGGAGAATTGAGCGTGACTCTCCCCTGCCCAGGCTATCACCCTCGCTCCTGGGACATCTTTCCTCTCACCATTTTGTGCAAGTAGACTAGACTTCATTTAAAATCAGAGTGAAGACAACAAAAAGGGGGGGTTGCTCAAGGGAGAGGGGGATGGCTTGGGGCAGGGGCCAAGGGGAGCTGGAGCAGCACCGGGCAGCAGGGTGAGAATAGCAGCAGCACCAGTGGAAACTGCTCCCAGGCCGTGAGGAAGGAGGACCAGGAGCTGTCTGGGCAGGGAGAGAAGCTCCCATGGTGATAGTCTCACCTCTCAGACACATTTCTTGCTGCCTGTTTTGTCTTTGATGTTTCCCTGGGCTCTCTTCCTTTATTACAAGATGTGATTTGGCAACAAATCTATTCTTAAATATTTATTAAAATCCTTGATGTGGTTAATCAAAATTTATCATATATGCCTCCCATCTTCAAACACCTCAGCAGTGTCACTGGAGCAGTAATATTCTCTGGAGATCAGGGTGTGCTGGAAGTAACCTGAGGCACCTCCTGCCTTTTAGCACAGGCTGGGGGCTGAAACGCAGGGAAGGCTGCTAGCATGGCCAGCTGTAGCTCAGGAAGCAGCCTCAAGAGGGAGAGAAGGCTTTCTCACAGGCTTTTATGACCAATGTTCAAAGAGAAATGCCTTTAGAGTAGAAAAGGCTGGGCTTTCTGGCTGTACAAAATCCAGCCCTGCAAATCTGTTCCCTGGCTTTGCTTTCCTCGATGCTCCTCTTCTGCCCGACCCTTGCATTTGCTCCTGCTGATGGTTGGGGACTATAAAGCTTAGCCTGGGATGAGGTTTCTCACCTAAATGGACGCAGGTCTGTGCCTCTTCTCCTGGGTCAGAGATGCATCATCCCCATGTGCGACAGGACAAATAGGCTGGACAGGAGGGGAACGAACTGATTAGTTCCCTTGAACTGAAGGATGCCCTGGCACTGTTTGGTTAATCACTGGACAAGGCTAGCACAATTGGACAAATGACCAATATAATAAATAACAAATGGAAAACACTCTACTTCCAGCAAAGGAGCCGGCTATTTAAAGGCAGTAAGAGGTTTGCAGCACCAGCCCTAGCAACAAGGACGAAAGTTATCCCAAACACGTAAATGAAGCAGAGCTCCAAACACGTGAGGCCAAGCCACCATGAATCCACCGTATCCTGCTATTAATAGGAAGGGGGCCTCCGTTAACTACTTAAAGGGTGACACAAAAGCATCAGAAGAAATTTGTGGTGCATGTGAAGAAGCATGTTGCACCATATCTAAATGCCAGTATAATTATTTTCTGCTATGCAAATTACCAGGAGCAAATTCACTGCAGTACATTTATGTGTATTTAATTATCATCAAGAGCTAGAGTTGAGGGAGTAGATTTAATATGTTTGTAATGAAATAGCCAGAATTTGTGTGTGTGTTTGCAGAGAACTCGTTATTTCACCACAGCTGGATTTGTTTATTTTAAATAAATCATTAAGGGCAGATACAGTTTCTGCATGTTTGCCCATTTGCCAATTTATCATAAAAATTGTGGTTTCGTTTATATGGGTGGTTTCTATCAAACACACATCACCCCTCTTGCTTGCAAGCTGCATGTTTCTGTATGTTTTAAGGAGGAGCTCACTGCAAAGCAAAGTTAGTTCACGTGTAAACCAAGAGCAGAGGAGCAGGAGGAATTAGGATGACCTGGACGGGTTAAGGTTTTGTAATGGGCTGGGGGTCTTCGTACTTGTAAGCTGAAAACTTGAATTCTAGCTTCTCCCGTTTGTAACCCAAAGCTGTTATTTTTCAATAGTTGCTTGATGGGGTGCAGAAGGCAAGTTAGTGCTTCTGGTTTCTGGTGAATATTTTATATTTTCTCATCATAACAAGAAACAGCAGAAGTGGACACAGGATATGCGGGATTACTAATTCTGAACCCAAGATGGTTCTTCCCCTCTTAATCTTCAGACTTTCTGGACCAGAGCTCTACTAAAGATACTGGGATACCAATTCAAGGGTCAAGTTATAATAAAATATTAAAATTGGGAAGAAATATTTTTGACACTTAAGCTTTGTGTTTTGGTTATTATCTGTTAATGAAGTTCTTGGGACGAAAGATCTGAAAGCCAACAGTGTAGGTGGCTGTTCAGCCAAGAAAAATCATGTTGTGTAGTCCCCAGGAGTGGTGTGTGTGACCTGATCCTGTTGAAAACTGGTGATCTGCAGCTCTGGAGGTGCTGCTCCATCTTTGTCCAAGCTCCAGTCAGAAAAGCTGATTGTTAAAACACAGATTTATTTCCTGGGTCTCCTGCATCGTAGCTTTGCTTACCTTGGTCTGGATGCAGCTGGCTTCTGCCTAGCACCAAACTGTTTGTTGTGGTTTATTTCAAAAATAAGGAAGGAGGCTTCCGAGCTGTCCGGTTCACTGTGTGCCACAGTGGTGCCAGATGAAAATGTGGTTGTGATGCAATTAGAAACACAGACCATCGCCAAGCCTTGCTTGGTGTTTTGTTTCCTCTTGTGGGTATCGACTCAAGTTACAAACCACAATAAACCACGGGTAACGAAGGGTCACAAAGATACTGTGCTGTGTCACGCGTGGTGGGATGGGGCCAGCTTCTGGTGACATCTTCATGAAGGTGCCCACAGGACCCTTATTTGCAGTGTCCCCAGGCTGGTTTGTGTATAATTGATGGGTACCCTGAGGTTCTGCCTCCCTCTCCTCTCCAGGACGTCCTTTTCTGTGTTAGTTTATTTTTTAAATAATTAACAGACTTTGTGACTGCTTGTCTATCTGTCCCCCTGGAATTCCTCTCCAGCTGCTCTCATCCCTCCCCATAGCCGCTCCTCCTCCTCCCCAACGTGCTTTTCCTTTCACTGTACGTTAAAGGCATGCCTTTTGTTTTAGCTTTGTGCAGTGAAACCTCTGAGCACTTTTTGAACAAGATGCCCTTTGCTGCTTGCTGGTATCCTGAAATCTTCCTTGCCCTCCTGGATGCGCAAGGGAACCTTCTGCTCCTGACAAAGAAACTGATTTTGGTCTGAATAATTCAGTGCAGGGTAACCCTTGTCTGATGGGCACCTACTCTCTGTCCAAACTGCCATTAAGAACTGCCTGTCCCTGTAGCATGAAGGGGTGGGTGCAGCTGAGGGTGGCAGGGAACACTGTTCCCACCCTGTTTGTCCCCTCCTGCGCACCCTCCCCGTGGCTGGCGGCGGGTGCAGCTCGCTGTGGTCTGACCCACACAGGGGTTGCTCTGGCTGATGTGGATCTGAGGATGTTCAAGCAGCCCTGCCTGCATCTTCTGCAGCTGTTGGCAGCAAGGGCAAGAGCTTCTTCCTTCTCTCTTCCCAGTGCATCCACCTCGCTATGGTGCTAGCAATGGTATGGGCAGTAGAGGAGATTTAGCACATCATGCCACTGGGAAAATGAGCTATTGAAGGCGCTGCCTTCCCTTCTGCTGCCATGCTGGCCTCTGTTCCCAGAGGAAAGTCCTACTAATAGAAGAGAAGCCCCAAAGCACAATAGAGCCACTGGAGATATTTGCTCTATGTTCTGGGCTTTGTATAAGTGGTCAGCAGCAAGGGTGAATGCTGTGGCCCCGGTGGAAATGGTGAGTTCTGTGTAAGAGCCTGGGATTCCACGGAAGTGCCGGTGTCTGGGCATGTATTTGGGAGTGAGAAACGCTAGGATTATGCTTGTGGAACCTGGACCCTTCCTCATTGTCAACAGAAGGCTTTGTTGGATTGTTGTTCTTCTACCTCATATGAAGACCATCTACCTATTTTAATCATTTAATAAATAACCTTGCTTCCCACCTTTACTTGCCTAGGCTTGCTGCTCTCCAGATCCACATTTTAATTGACAAACAGCTTGTGGCGTGGCTGGAGGCTATGCCAATAATGCACATATTCATGGCATGGGAGGCAGATAGGCCCCCTCCCTCAGACACCATCATTCCAAGCCAACATCAGACAAGTGGCTGGCTTTGATGTGGGTCCTGGGTTTGCAGCCTAAAACGAGGAATCTTTGGAGCCCCGTTTGCACCGTTTCTTGTGCCAGACATCACAGCAATGTCATAGTGGCCAAGCAACTGTGTCCTCAGCATGGTGGAGGAAGTATTTTGCAGTTCCTCAGCAGACATGATTGTGCTAGAGAGTAATCAAGAGCAGCCTGGGCTCTGCAGAGACCGGTGCTGTGAAAATAATGTTAATCAGGGATGGGGAGTGGGGCAGAGAGGGTGGGTGGTAGGGCTGTTGTTGGGCCATCTGAGGCACTTGTCAGAGGACATTAGCCCTGCAATTAGGAGAAGCTGAAGAGAAGGGAAGAGAAGACAGCAAGAGAAACGCTGCAGCGGGGAGGGCTTTGTGTCAGCATACAAAGCTTTTTTTCTCAGCAGGGCTGCAGGGATTTGCTCAGGTCTCCTCCCAGATAAATTAACACAGCACAACACCTGCTCCTTTAGCATGGCCAGGCTAACTCCACTGCAGACCTGGCCTTTCTTTCTTTCTCTCTCTCTTTCTTTCTTTCGCTCTCTCTTTCTTTCTTTTTTTTTTTTTTTTTTTTTTAATGACATGGAAGCAGACTGTGGAATCTCTTCTCCTGTTTTCTTCCCTCCTGAACCGCCCTTTCTCATGGAGGGTGAGATTGTTTCCCAGAACGACTGGAAAAAAAAAAAAATCCAAAACAGTTGAAAGATGTAGAACAAACCCTCACCAAAAAAACCCCCAAGCTGGCAAGAGGTGAAGGGTATGTAATTACTATTCCTTATGCAGCCCACTAAAGCTGCATGTTTTAACCATCTGAGGACAGCAGGGAATTTTCTCTTCCAAGAGAGTTAAATGTGGGGTTTGCATTTTCTTTCTTTTCAGGAGGGGTGTGGGGAGAAAGAAGTGGACTTCATTTTCCTTGGGATTAGCTAAAGCTCCTTCCACTTTTATGTTGGCAACATGAGGTTTCATCAGACCTCTGATCCTGTGCTGAATAAAAATATAGCATTACCGTCAAACTGCAAAACGGAGGGCTTGAACTTAACTGGATTAAAGCGCATTCGAGACAGCATTCTTCCCTTAATGGAGTGATGGTGTGGGGGGCTGCTGCTGCGGTGCCCAAATCAACCCACATCTGTGCTGGGGCATAAAGGGGGTCCTGTTCACTGCTGTTGCTCAGAGAACCTCGGGCTGAATTTTCTTCCAGGATATTTGACTTGATGATTAGATGTTCCATTGCTGGAATTCGGTGGATTTATTCTCCACAATGCACCATTGGCAACAGGCTCGCTAATCAGTAGGGTGCACCTCATATTCATGGAGATGCATGCATGAGCTTTAATTGCACATAAATGTGCTGAGCCACATTTGCTTATAGTTTGGTGTTTGTCTTTCCCATATGAATAAACATCCCTGGCTGCTCATCTTTGTCCTGCAGACTCTTGATGGCATTTCCACAGCCTGTTTGCCACCATTGGCTCTTGGTTCACTCTTTGGACACCTTTCTTGCTGGATTTTGCAGGCTTTTTTTGACCTCCGCTGATGGTCCAGTGCATTGTGGGTTTGATGGTATATTTTACAATGGAGCAGAAGCCTGGGAAAATCCACTCGTGCCATGTTGTGTGTTGCGCCTCCCATCTCGATGAGTGCCTGCATGCTTGGATGTATCCCCATATGTCCAGTAATGAGCGTGGGCTAATTGCCTAGGCAGATAGAAAAATAGATAGGTAATTTGTAGCTATTTAATTTTACATTAGGCAGAGGGATGTAGGGGCAGAGGCTAATGTTGTTGGCATTTCTTTTCAGGGTTGTTAACCAGATATGCTGCCTCTGGGGCATAACAATGCCTCCCTCGGTAGAGCTCTCTAATACTTTTATTACATTCTTATTAATTTAGCAATGGCCTAAAGTCTGTGAGGCACCTTCCAAGGCATGATCCCTGCCCTGAGGACCTTACAGACTAATTCCAAAGCATGATACAACTGGGGATTACTCAGTGAGGGCAAGGGCCTAATGGAGTAAGAAATGGTTTGTATTAGATAAATGGATAAGAATGAATCAGTGGAAGAGTTAATCACGTCGTTCCTTGCAGGCATGCGGGGATAAGCTGCTCCTTAGGAGGTCTGCAGTGAGGCTGGTTGGTTTAGTGAGATCTTTCCAAGGAGGGACCGTGGATGAAGGTTGTCTTTCATGTCCCAGCTCCATTTTGCACCAGCTCCACATGGAAGGCTCCTCTGGGAAGCAACGTGCTCCAAGTGCAAAGAAGCCACATGAGTAAGTTGTCTGGTCAACCAAAGCATTGGCTGTAACCTCCATCAGGGGACAGGTCCTGTGCCCCCAGCAACACAAACAGCTCTCCTCCCAGCTCTCCTCTTAGCCCTTTAGATGTGGAGGGCTGGGGAGTTGGTTTTTTTTTTTTTATTTGGAGTGAAATTGCAAAGCCATGCCTTTTTGCCACGGATTTCAGTTCTTGAGAAGCCACAGACTGATGGTCCCAAACAAAAGAGCTATCCAGGAGGCTGGGGAAAGGGCCGGAGGGGAGCGGGGGCTGGAAAAGAGCTGCTGCTCAGGGGTGGCCGAAGGGCCCCCCCGTGCCCCCCAGCACCTGTCCTCCTCGTTTGAAGCTAGTAAGCTGCCCAGTGCGGCCAGCCGCTTGTGGGACAGATGGGTCTGCAACAGCTGAGGGAGCTCAGGGCAGGAGGGATGAAAGCGAGACAGCGAGCCCTCCCCTCCGTGCCTCGGCAGCGCGGGCTGGTGTGAGCCAGTGAGGAACATTTGGTGTCCATGTGGCATCTGGCAGCAGAGTTTGCTTCTCTGGCATTTCCTTTGGTGAAAGGAAGAGCAAAGCTATTCACTTCCAAGCAGCTGCTCTGCTCCACTGGCAGGGAACAGCATCATCCGCCTCCCTGCCCCGGCCCTTCGGCAGGGTGCTACAGCACAGTCCCCTAAACTAACATTCCCAGCCCCAGGTAAACATCCTTTGCCCTCATTTGCTCTCTCATATTTTTTTATTACTGAGAAAAGAAAAACTCGCTGCATCACTTCAAAACCTAGTTGCTGTGGCAACTGGACGCAGGGTTTAAAGTGGCCAGCTACTTCTTCTTGACATCATTGTTTGACTTTCAGTTGCTGGAGCAACAGATTGCTGGGAAGAACCAGCAAGGTCGAGGTTTCTCTTTCTTTCTTCCTCCACGTTACTTTTCTTTAGGGCCTGAGAGCACCAGCAATGGTTTGCTTTTCACTGAAGACACACACTGTTAACATATGATGGGAAGATGTCAGGCAGTATTAGAAGAAATGGAGATTAGGTCAAAGGCTCGTTACAATGGCAGAATTCCTACAAAACTGGGGGGAAAAAAAAGAGAGAGAGAGAGAGAGTGAGAGAATGAATGAGCCATTATATTTCCCAAGATCAGAGGGTTAGAGAAGACGTGGCTCCAGCACACTTAGTGTTAAGCATTTACCGTGCAGCATTTTTCTGTCGGTTGTTCTGAACCCCAAGTTTTTCCAAAGCAGAGCCATAGCTGGGGCAATAATCAGAGAGTGTAAAATGCTATCAGATGTAACTATATAAGCCAATACCATAACGTAGCTCCATAATTTCCTCTTATTGAAATGTTACACTTACAGCTTCCTTCCAAAAAGTTTTCTTTCTGTCAGTGTCATCTCTGGCCACAGAATAGCTGTTTAACCCATCCCAGACTGCTTTCCTCTACAGTGGGGCACAGGAGGGGATATGGGACAGCTATTTACTTAATTATTGCTTTCTAAAAGTTACGTGTCCTCCACGCTGATTGTCCAGGGCTCTGGCTGTAGCCACAGGGGTGGTGGGATGGTGCTGCCAGTCAGATGCACCAGTGTCACCCTGTGCCGGGAATGGAGAGGCACTGTGTTCCCGTTCATAGAGTCATAGAATCGTTTAGGTTGGAAAAGACCTATGAGAAGTCAAGTCCAACTGTTAACCCAGCACTGCCAAGTCCACCACTAAACCATGTCCCTAAACACCACATCTATGCATTTTTTAAGCACCTCCAGGGATCGTGATTCCACCACCTCCCTGGGTAGCTTGCTCCAGTGCTTGACAGCCCTTTTGGTGAAAAAAATTTTCCTAATACCCAATCTAAACCTCCCCTGGGGCAACTTGAGGCTGTTTCCTCTTGTCCTGTCGCTTGTTACCTGGGAGAAGAGACCGACCTCCCCCTCGCTACAGCCCCTTGCAGGCAGCTGTAGGGAGCGATAAGGTCCCCCCTGAGCCTCCTCCTCTCCAGGCTGAACCCCCCCAGGTCCCTCAGCCGCTCCCCATGGGACTTGTGCCCCAGCCCCTTCCCCAGCCCCACTGCCCGTCTCTGGACACGCTCCAGCCCCTCAATGTCCCCCCTGCAGGGAGGGGCCCAACACTGAACCCAGGGTTCGAGGTGCGGCCAAGGCAGAAGGGTACCTTGAAGGTGATGCACCAAGAGTTCAGTAAGCTGACAACTGCCCTTTATCAAAATGCTTATAGCCAGGAGTGTTCAACACCACTTTCCTAGACTGAGACTCTCTCCATTGGTTCTATGCGCCGTGGTGGCTGACAGCATCTTGGTCCTGGCTGAGCTTTTTGGGTCAGCAAACACCGTGTCCCTGCACAGAGCTCTTTGTGAGATTTGGCTGGTTTCCCTCTGGGGTCAATGTTTGCCAAGCCTGAGGTGACAACAGCTACTAGCTTTTAAGCTGATGCTGAATTTGCAGTTCCCTGAGTTTGAGTTTTGAATTTCTTCCTGGCATGAGGCTGACCAGGCGTGGTGTAAAGGCCAGAGCAAGGGGGAGGCTGGAAGTTGGATGATGCATCCACTGGAAAACAGTTGTGGCATTATGCATCAGATTAGTAATAAATAAAATGTCAAAGCAGGGGCTGGTTTTTGGCAGATGCTTTATGCGTAAAACCTAAATGAGTAACTACTGCTCTTTCAGGAGGCTAAACATGTCCTTGATTACCCGACAAAATATTCGTAGGATTTCAGTTTGTATCAGTAGATCAGGAGTGGCCTTAAGTAATGCTGTTGGATGGCATAGTGTAAATGAAAAGTAAAATGCAGTTTTTAATACAAATGCAACTGGAAGTTAAAAGTAAATTTTGAAAACAAAATTAGAGAAATAGTTTAAAAAACGAAAGTGGAATCTGTTGGTGTTAAGGGAAACTGTCATTAAAAGGTACTTAAAAGGCTGAGCTTTTCTTGTTCTGAGAATTCCTGCTAATGTATCTGACTGTCCAGCTCATTCCAGGTTTCCATATATATATATACACATATAAAAGTGCAAACTTTTTCACAATGAAGTTATGGTTTCAGTATTACACCCTCATTGCCCACAAAATACACAGAATTCAAATTAACAAATATACATGCCTCACAGTCTGCACAATGTCAGCCACAAATATGCAAGCAAGAATGCTGGTTGCTAGAGTTCGGAGTTAGCTATTAGCGAACATTTGTATGGTGTTCAGATAATTTGTTCTTAAATGCCACACAAGTACCACATGGTTCAGATGTGGTTTGAGGAGCTATAAAATGGGATTTCAAACTGGTTCTGTCCCTACTCTTAAACCCATGGCTCAATTAGGGCTCAGATGCATCTCAGCTACAGGGCTGGCGTCCTGAGTCTGGAATATTGTGACTAGCTGGGTTTTGTGGGGGCTAAAAGGCATGGATGCAGCTGCTTATTAGTGAATTTGTGCACGTGCCAGTCTGCAGTGAAATGTACTTGAAATAACCTATCCTACATGTCTCTATGAGGATGACGGCCCTGATGATTTAGCTATTTCGGTTCCAGCTTGAATTATTCATGTATTTGAAAACACTCATGAATTATTTGTGTTTTCGCTAAATATATAATTTAAAAAGCCAAATCCTTTCTACAAAATATAAAAATTAAATTTATTTATTTATTTTTGTTGCTCTGAGGTGCTGCCCCCACCCTGAAACAGCCCTTCAGCTGAAGGCTCGTGGGGAGCTGTGGTGTCGGGGCACAGTAATGTCTCAGGCACCAGCATCCCTGCCTTAACCTGCGCCAGCAGGGGATCGGCCCCTGATTCAGCAAGAAAAAGGAAGACTCTCATAAAACTTAGATCTAACCCTAACTTATTTTCCTAGCTTCTGGGTACTGGGGTTTTGTGAATGGTGACTATCTTGCACACATGGGTTTAGGATTTAGAGTCTGCTTTCACAAGCTGATGCATCTGGACTTCAGGTGCCCAGCAGTGGATCAAAAGAGCTTGATCCCTGCGATGCAAAGTCCTGGTCTGGTACAAATTCACAAGGTGGTTCAAATGCATCCAGCTGTTTTGGTGACATAACTTTATCCTGGCAACCTTTATGCCAAGTCTAGTACTGTCTGCCATCTTCAGGCTGACATAATATGGCCAACTAACCTAAAACTGGAACACATCATATCACGTGCTCAGGCTAATTCAACAAAAATGTGTTTGTGCTTGATCCAGATCAAATCTGTCCTGCCACGAAATCTGGGAGTACAACTGATGTGATATTAATAGACATGGAACCACAGCCTAAGCCTCTCCCCCTCCCCAAACATCTGCAGCGGAGGGGGGATGGCAGCGCTGGGAGGAGGCATCCTGTAGGGACAGCAGTTCTGCTCTCATTTAACTGTGTGAACTTCCCAGTGCTTACATTAATTTTAAAGAAAGTACTTTGGCATAACTGACACAAAATCTGGTCCCTTCACCTCAAGGGATTTGTTCCTTCCAGGGGAAGTCTGAGTAGCTGCACTCTAATGAAGCATCTTAACATACGATGCAGTTTTTCTCATTTTTTTTTTCCTCTCAACTTTTTCGGTGCCGTAGAACTGCTTTATCTAGCTACTATAGTAGTAGTTTTTTAACCTCTTTGGGCTTCAGATTGTCTGAAAGATCTGGCTAGCCAAGGGGTCTTGATTTCACCTGGATGCGATATTGCCCTGAACTGCCCAGTGGCACTTCTGAGCCCTGTTAAAAATTGCCCCTTCCATTTTGTTGTTTCTGGGCTTTCCCTTGGTTAAAAAAAAAAAATTAAAAAAATTGCCTCATAGTTTTCCACCACATTCCCTGGTCTTTTTTCCCTTGTATTGACTCTACATTCCACTAGAAATCTTTCACTTTTGTGGCTTCTGTCATAAGAATTTAGGTATCACCCCCATCCCACCCCACCATTAGCTGATTAATGTGCTTTCATTTTGTCTAAAGCACCAACCGCTTACACTGACTGCTTGGGGGGCGTGTGTGTGTAAGTGTGCGTGTGTGTGTGTGTGCGCGCTCAACAAAAGCCTTTTCTCTCTTCATCTCTATGTTCTGGGACTGAGGCCAAGTTGTGATTGTAATAATGTAATCTCTTCTGAATACTTGAAGTGATGGGAAAAAATGAGATTTTGAAAATGAAATAGATTAATCTATACAGCTAGAGGGGGGAAATCATGCATTTTAATTAGCTCTTGAGAGTAATTTTCCTTAAAGTAGTACAAGCCAGGTGTGCAAAAGTATCCTCCTGCCTTGAGAGTCTCACCTCTCCTTCTGGAGTCCTTGGAAAAGATGGTGACAAGTGACAAGTTCATTCGGGATGCTTCTGCTGAAGGGATTGAACATAAGGCAACTTGACGGGACCTGATTTTTCAGAGGTTACACTTATGGAACTATGTGAAAATCAAGCTTCTCTTCCCCTAAAGACGCCTCGAAAATTGAAGCAGCTGCTCACTTCAGCATGCAGGAGCACTCTATTTCTTTGTGTGCTCGCGCACACAGGGGAACGGTGATTTATCAAGTTATTTTATTTAACTTTTGTTCAGGATGAGATCATTCCCTACAAGGTGTTCGCAGTTTATTACCTTGCTGGCTGGGGCTGCTAGCTGTTCTGCGTGCAGGAGAGCAGAGAAAGAGGGTCACACGTGCTTTTCAGTGGACAGGGGCATGGGGCTTGCATTGGAAAAGGAAAGCTGACCTGCTGTAGTTTACCATACACCTGCTCATTGTGAAATGAAATTCGCTTGCCCATGGTATGGCAGGGCCAGGACAACACACCCAGGTGATGGCCATCACTTGGCTGATGAGCAACATCTGTTAAGCCAATGTAATCCTATGACTTTTGATTGTGCACCAATACTCTTTGAAAACCCTTCTCAGTTGGGAAGCCACCCAGTATTTACCCTCATTTCCTCTTTTTAACTGGGAAGGGGCAGTTTAGTGATGTTACAGCAAAAGAAGTCTGGTGGCTGGGACTGGAGAAGTGTTTGGCTCCTTCACAAGGATGTTTATTGACTGATTGAGTCTGGTCTTTGCCCAGAGCCTCCCCCGCTTCCCCTGTGTCAGGTGCGTAACAAAAATCTCCCATCCTGGAGTGCTAACAAGCTCTTCAGCCTCCTCTTTCAGCCCAGATCTGCAACTGACTGCAGAGGAGAGATGATTTTAGAGAATGTGCTGCTTTACCTCAGCCTGAGTTTTATATCCCTGCTAGGCATACTGAAATTTTTCAAACTTCCTTTTCAATCACTCACTTTGGCATGATAATGGCTTGGGTTGCTCTTTTCTAAAGTCTGTTTTAATTCTTTACCTTTGTATTTTAGCAGCAAGTTGCCTTGAATTTACAGTTCCTGTTGAATTCCTCTATGAATAACACCTAGGTTTCCTACTCTGCAGCTGCAAACAAGGTTTAAAAGCTTTTGGGATTTCTTGGCAGCTAATAACTCCCAGACTTCAGCATAGTTCATTTTCGAAATGTTTCTCATGCTTCAATCTGGACAGCGTTATGCAGGTCAGGGAATCCTGTCAGACTGAGGGCCAGGGGAGGATGTTCCATCAAAAGTTTTTTTGGCAAATTAAAAAAAAAAAAAAAAAAAAAAGGCCAAAAGGACCTTTAGGAATACTGCTTAATATCCTTTCCATCCAAAATAGGAAAAGCACCTGTAACTGATGCCAAGCACAGGACAAAATAAATAAAAAAAATTCCCCAAGCAAAGACCTCCAACTGGAAATATTTCCTGAATGATCTCACTGAGAATCCCGTAAGTGGCTGGATCAGTTTTCGGGAAAAGGGAACATGGGCTTGAACTCCATACTGAAAGACAAGAAAAATCTTCGGGAAAAAAGTTGAACCAAATCCAGATGCAAGCTGTCAGAGGTACTAGGATTTTTTTCATTCCTGATTGGAACCTCTTGACATTTACATGGAAAATGTCACAGGGATACAGCAAGACTTGAGATGAGGAAACAGGTCTAAAAAGTGACATAAAATTATGCTTGTAGCTTTCATGCTGTGCCCACTCTGGTACAGAGGCAGAGCTGAGCAGGGGCAGAGCTTGAAGGGCAAATGTTGTCTTTGTAGACCTGGTATCGGTATGTGAGGGATGTGGCATGTGATGGGTTGAGCAGCAGAGGACTTGTTTCATGTCATCTTGGACTTAAGCAGTTCATGCAGCTGTGCTGTACAGTAAATGTGTGTGTGTTTGGTGCATTGCCCTACAGAGACAGGACCCTTTTAGACCTGTGCCATCCCCTAGATTTCAGGCTCCCCTTGATTACAGGCTTACACTGTTTGCAAGGACAAGGTGCCCCATCAAACTCATCATCAAGCTGGGGTTTGTCCTTAACTACGAGTGGATCTTTGCTTACATCTGACCTGGAGTTAGATAACGGTCTCTCCTTTTTAATGATGTGTCTGCAATTAGTATTTATTTTGGATTTAATCAGTCAGGGCATGTCAGCTAATACCTCAATAATTATGATCTTGCTGTCAGGGAGGAAGGAAATCAAACCTCAGGAGGTCACACCAAAATTGTGAATCTGATCTCAGTGTAACGGGGGTTCTAGGCAGGACTGATCATACTAATGAGGGATAGGCGCTTAGCAGGTTTAGAGGCATGATCCAGAGAAAAAATGCGACAGATTTTCCCTGCAAATTTGGGCCAAACCGAGTCACTAAGAGACACATTTGGATGGGTATTTTCACTTAGCAAAAACACCTGCTCAGAGCTGAATCTTTATTGTTTAGAATTTCTGTGACTTGCACTCTGCTCCACTTCTACTCTGAATTTTACCCTTTCAAAGAGGTTAAACTGGATGTATCTTAGGATGCAAAATCCAGCAGTCCTTGCTTCCAGCTGCACTGAAAATATTGCAAGACATTTTCTTGTTGAGGCTAAGAAATGCAAAACAATTGGATCATACAGATCTGATGCTTTCAACCTGTAAATTGCAAATGAATTCGAGAGGCCTCCCTCTTATTTTAACTGCCAGGAAAAAGTCTTGAAGTCTTTCTTTTCCATTGCAACATAGGATCATGAGATAGAAGAGACTGAGATCTGCCAAAATAAATCCTCATTGAAAACTTGCTTGGAGCTTTAGAAAAGATTTGAAGAACTTATCTGAGCTGAATTTGTTTGCCTAATCCTAGTGATAATTTGGCTGAAGATGTTCAGTCCTCTCAGATATACTGCAGGCTGCATGTTGTAGTACTTAGACACAGACTTAGCAAGAACAGAGTCTCAGTGAACTTCCATACCACTGTCCAAACACCTTCAACTTGCCAGACTGATGCATTTCATCAAAGTGGACTTTTCTGTCACATTACGATAGCTGAATGCGAGGCATGAGCCTGCAACTGCAAGTGTGTTTAGAAGGGAAAGTAATGCATATGCCATATGGTAGAAATTGATGTCTGGTAATAGATGTTTCATATATTCCAAGAACATCATTTGCTCCAAACGAAAATTCGTACGCTTTAACTCTTTTTTAACCTACAGCTTGTTTTTTAAGTTGAGGCCTTGGTTAATTTTGCTTCTGCTTTAGTGGTTCTGCTTTTTCTGAGATTTCATAGCATCCATACTAAGTACTACGCCGTTTCCCTGCAAATGCTCTCTGTGGTCTCAGCTTCACATCGCCCCTCATCTCCCGTGCCCCGCCGGGAGGGCTGTGCAGTGCTGACAGCTTTTAATGAGCTGCAGAAATGCAGGGCAGAGAGGGCTGCTTCCAACGGGGGAGGGTGCGCTTATCTCTTTACTTACAATCTCAAAAATACTCCCGGGTCCTGGGAGATGAAGGGCCTGGGCATGTAAGTGTAAAAGACAATTACAGTGGTGTTACTGGCAAGTGAAGATGATTGAAACGCTGTGACTGAAGCGTCCCCTGGCAAAGCTCTGGCTGGAGAGCGCGCTTCTGTCCCAGGCTCCGCGCACCCCAGGACCGTGCCCGTTTCATTGAACGCTTATTTAGAAGAAACAGAGGAAAGAGGTTCCAGCAGTATTGCATAACTCAGTATTTAAGTGGGTTTGGAGTTTCATGTTCTGATGTTTCATTTCCAAAAAACCTTTTTGTTTTAAAACTTCTACAGTACTCAGTTGTAAAAAACTAAGTTACTAATTGTGCTTTTAGGAAAAAAAAAAAAAAGGAAAATTACTAAACAACTTTAAGGCTCAGAGTAAGGCTGAATCTTATTTTCAGGACAGATATGATCTTTAAGCACTTCATAGGAATGGCATTGATAAGTTCTCTCTGTATAATTTAAACCCGATTTGGTTCAGCAAAAATAATGCCTCATTCTTTTTGGGTATTTTCAGTAAAAATCACCTCTAAATCATCTTTATGAATCATCTTTTAGGAAGAAATGTGGAAATGCAGAAGTGTCTGGGGTGGAGGACGAACAGCGTTCAAGACAATGCCAGCACTGCTTAGCACCAAAATTTCCTGGGCTGGAAATGAACAAAAATACCAATTTTCCTTGAAACTCTTAGGGACATGCAAGGTAGCAGAGTATGCTCAGTGGGTAGTTTAGGAAGACCCATGCAAGTAGCGGCACTGGAGAACTCCCCAGAGCTTCATACAGTGCCTTATCTAGGTAGAAGTGTTTCCCACTGCTCCATGACACCTCCAAGCTTGTCCAGGAGAAGAGGGCATCTACCGAACCCCCATCCCAGCACGTGCAGCCTTGCATGGACATCTTGAAAGTCAGCTGGGCTCTGGATTCCAGTCCTGGCATAAGATGGGCCAGAGGAGGTCTCTGCCTAGGCAGAACAGTCCTTTGGCTGCTGCATACCCCATATACATAAATAAATAGACAAACAAATAAATAAATGTAATATGTATATGTCCTGGACGCAGTTATATTTTTCTCCCTGATGTTTTCTTTTCTGCCTCACTGACAGGACTCTGATCAAGTCATGTAACTTGAAGTGAGTATGTGTGGAGGTTTTGTGAGGTCTTTTAGCTTCAGTGAGGCAAAGGACTCTGTGTTTCAGACCCCCATCAAACAGGGCAACAAAAGTCGTATCTGATGAAGACCAGGGCGGCATGTCATCGGTTCAAAACAAGGGAACAAAAACAGAGCAGAGAATCGCAGCCAATGTGCTGGGAAAGACTCCAACAAAATAGCGAAGCTGTCTCTTTGTGTGGATGAGACACATTAACTGGACAATGGAGTGAAGAAACACCAACAAAGGAAAAAGAGACCTTCACTTGCAGAGAGAGACCTTATCCAGTGTTGTCTTCTTCCTTCTGGACTGGTGCATCTGCGCTTTGGCTGGTGCCAAGAGAAGGTGCAGAGGAGGCCCTGGGATTTTATGACAACGGTGAAGACAGCAGCGTGCTCTGCTTTGTGATACCCAGATCATGTGTAGCAACCGAGTAAGGTTTCAGGTCTTCTCTTCCACCGTTTAATGAGACCCTGGCTGCAGCAAAGAGTGCCCTGTGCCTCTTCCTGTGGACTGTTCGGATATTTGGCTGGAACAGCATTTGTGATGCTTAGACCCAGCTTTTTTTCCCAGGCATGAGGGAAAGGGAAATGTAAGGAGAGGGAAGAAAGGAGACTGATGGTAAGAAGGAGAAAGCCTGTGTGTTTTTTATTTTATGAGCATACAAGCAGCCCACTGTTACAGTAGGGGTAGGTGTTGGCTTGTCAATTTTAATATGGTGAAAAGGTGCCTGGAATGATGGATGGGCTCTTGTTAATGGAAGAATGGTTTGTATTACTGGTAGTAATAAATTGATATGTATATCTGCGGCAAACTTAAAGGCACTTTTAGCTGTCTGAGGAAGACGCTGTTGCTTTAAAGGTATTTTTTCCCAATGACTGTACTATTTCCTATCAAAATAATATCTCTACAGGGAAGAAGACTGTGAAGAGTGTTCCTCATGCCAAGGCACTACGTGTTCAAACTTTCTGTATGGTTATGGAAAGAGAGACATGCCCTTAGCCTAAGTCTTTTAACTGGCTGTTTAAAAAACTTCCTGTACAGCAACAGTCATAGACACTGGCACAAATCATGGGCAGCACCCTACATGTGAGAAGTTCTGGAAACTGGAATGGACGAAGGTACCTGCTTAAAACCTGTGTCATGCTCTTGGGTGACTGCCAGGGGATGGAGAGCAGCAGGGAGTTATTTCATGTTCTCCTGAAGAAGCCCGACAGGACTACCAGCAGGAAAGGGAGGCAGCTGCTGGAAAATACCCACTCCTCAAAACACCAGCTGGCCTTTGGCCTACCTGGTGTGACCTTCTGCAATCACTCTTCCGATTTCTGCATTGACTTAACCAGTCAGTCCAGTCAGTGCTGGCAGGTTGCATTTTCATGTCATTTTTCTCAGCGCATGGGCCCGGGCTGAGATGCGTATCTGTCTCACGGTGGCACGAAGAAGAGGAGCTTCCAGGACTTGCAGCCTGCAGATGTACAGATAAAGATGAGAGGACATCTGGTCTCACCCGCAGTCTGTTGTTAGCTGGCTGTGGTACTAGAGAGACAGGCTCTTGGCAGAGGTTTCTAAAGTGGCTTGAAGTGGGGAGGAGGGAGGGGTGGCTGAGGATTATACGCCCTTATTCTTTTGAAAAAGCAGGAGGGTCCTGGGGAGAGGGCTGGGTGAGAGAAGCTACCAGATGTGAAGGGAAGCTCAGCCAAAGGAAAATTTCCAAAGGCTGAATCTGATTTTCTAAAAGAAGGCATACAGAGGTATTCCCATGCAGAGCTTCCACGTGCATCTCCAGACTGGTGTCTCCTCAACATGGCAATCAGAAAAATTTTTAGGCTAGTAGTGATACACTTCCCCACCCTCAGCCCACATGAAATGCACGTATCAACCAAAGATGTACAAGGGCTTTTGATCAGGTTCGATTTAAAGAAAGAATCATCTCAAATAAGGACAATCTACGATCAACCTGTAAAGATGCTTCAAGGATTTGCTCTGTGATAAGCGTAAATAGAGATTGACTATCTAAAATTCATATATCCCCCCTGAAGCCCCCAACTCAGAAGTACAAATATCTCCCCCACACAGAATCACCTAGGGTCAAATTCTCTGCTGGTGTAAACTGGCAGAAATCCACTGAATTCTCCCATAAATCAATTTAATTAAAAGTGTCTTCTGATGTGTCTTTGTTTAGCAATAATGTTCATCTGAGAGGGTGTTATAGCAGAAAAACAAATCCCTTTTTTACATTCCCTCCCCCCAACCCCCTGGCTCAATTTTAAAGTTTAAAAAAAATATTTATTTTTTTAAACTGGAACAATAAATGTATTGTTCACAAAGAACCTTTTGTTCTGCCAATACATTTGCTCAGAAGAACGCCTATCTATGGTTGTGTATTAGAGAGGGAGGAGAGAAAGGGCGGGGGCAATTCACAGGTATAAGTTGTCCATATATGTAACAAAGATGAGCTCATTTGATAAAATAAGACCACCCTCCCTGCAAAGCTATACCTGCAGCATAAAAAGAAAATAATACTTTTCTGAACTTCTGAAATAATGTGATTTATTTAAGAACTTTTGGGGTTTTTTTTTAGCTTTTCTACAAATCTGACTATTCCACTGGGACAAACCCATTAGGCCTAATTCAGCAAAATGCTCCAGCAAATCATTTAACCACATGCTTAACTTTAAGCAAGAGCTTAAGTCTCAGGCATTCAAACCATTCGTGTGTGATTTATTCCTGGCCTTTTGGAGAGCAGAAGGAATGCAATGTGGCCAATCCACAGCTGATAAGGAGGCAAAACCGAAGTGACAGACTAAGGTGTTGGGAAATATTTGCTTGACTCTGAACTTGTGTATTGGCTGGAAAGCGTTCAGATGTTTTCTGGAACTCTATAGAGAATCCTCATGATATTTTTCCTGCTTTTCATGCAGGCTTTAGCCAACTCACAGGCTCCTAAGCCCCAGGTGCTTTTGCTCAGCATTTGCACCATGGCAGCATGTAGCACGCAGGCTTCAGGACTGCTTTGGGAAAAAACTGGGAGAGGCAGCCAGTCTGCTGGATTGTTATGGTTGTCAAAGGTCAACTCTCAAACAGGTCTCTCTCCCTTTCAGTCTTCAGTGCATCTGTGATTTTAGGTTACTTACACTGTACGGAATACGTGTCTTCAGTGTTTTCTTACTTTTATGTCATGTGGGGTCTCCCAAAAATCTGAAATGTCAGGTGTCACTACGCCTGTCCTTTATCATGTGCCAAGATAGACCTAAACCAAAGTTGTGCTGAAGACTGTCAGTCCAGTTATTCTTTTAAGCCTCCTTGTGATCGTTTAATTTCCATATTCAACCTCTTTCCTTTGGTGAAGGAACCATCCAAATTGTGCACGATACCAGGTAAAACATGCATGTCCCTGTGCAGCAACTTGTTTTAGCCCATCCCAGATCTCTCCCTGCTCCTCTCTCTCCCCAGGAACCTTCTTCTTCAGAGCACCCCACAGGTTCACAGCCCACCAGGCAAGCAAGTGTTGTAACGAATGGTATCATCCAGTAGTTTGCAGCAAGAAGAAAGTCCTGGCCTCCCAGAGACTAAAGGAGAAACTTGGGGAAAATTCCAGACCTTGAACATATAATCTGACTAAGAGACTAAAGATATAACGTGTTAATGCAGGGATTTCCTTGGAAGTACAGGAGGCTTCAGCTCCCGTCTTGTTGGCTTTGGTCATGGACTCCAGTTCTACCTCACAACTCACCACTGCCTGTGGTTTCTCCTCCTAGGTAGGTAAGGGCTACACATTCCTTGATCTTCACTTTTGCAGACCTCACTGAATACAAATGTGCAGTTCTTTCATGCATGAAAACGATGTGTCAGTGCTGCTATAGTGAGACCATCCACTGAAACCATATTTGCTTTATTAAATCCATTTTTCTCTGAATTTTTCCCATCACATGCCGGCTGTGTTGAGCTGATGAGACCTCCTCACCTCCTGAGATGTTTATAGGCTTTAGTAAGGAATTTGATGGACAATTTCATCCTTCAAGAGCTAGGATTTAAATTTTAGCCTGCATTAAGCAGGGATGTACTGGGAGATAAACTAATATTTCTTACTTAAAAGTCTTATTTCATTTGCTTCAAAGCACCTTATTTTTCAGAGTTAAACATTACTACTGTAATTAATTTTACATTGGCACAGCACTGAATCCTGAGAATAGTTCTGAACTGACCTTAGCACATATATGTCCTTTTGGGGGCTGAAAGAGGGAAAAGAATCAGAAAGGGAGAAAAGAGAAAAGACTGCAGGAGCTAAAATACAAGACAATCCCTTCATCACCTGAATAAAACCCACTAAGTGTTGAAATGAGGTCGAAAGATATTTGTTAAGACTGTCAAGTAGAAAGGCAGCAATTATTTCTTTGGAAAGTCTCTCTTAAGGACTTAAGTAGAAGCCTGGAGGAGCTGCCTCCAGCTAGAAGGAATTGCCCCTGGCTTTACCAGGAGTGAGGGAAAGAAAGGAAGCAATTACCCGCCGAACAATGGCGCATTAAGACGCTCCTTTCTGTTTTCAAAACCAAGCTCCTTCCCCAGTGTGGTTTCCAGCTGGGTGAGAGGAGGAGATGGCCTCCTGGGGAGGAACCAGCTGCAGCAGGGAGCCGCTCTCTGCTACCCCGCAGGGCCCTCATGGCCGGGCAAGGGAGGGAAGTGCGGCGGGACCTCGGAGATGTGCTCCTTCCCTCAGGACCAGGTAACTGGAATAGGGTTATCCTGTGGACATGGACCCACTTTTGGCAAACCTTGCATCATTCCTGTTCCCCTCCATGCTGTCTCCTCCCTGCCCACCGACTCCCTCAGCTGTCCTCCGTAGCCAAAACTCATCCAGAAGCTTCTTGTCAAGATGTCCTTGCATCCCACTCCCTCCTCAGTTTCCCTGGTGGTTTACCAGCTGAGGAAACACCAAGAGCATGATGTGGTTTTGCCACGTCTCCATCTTCCTCTCCTTTCCCTCCACCCAGGATGGGGATGGACAGTGCATGGCTGCCCCATGAAACCAGCCCAACCCTCACTGCAGCTCCGAGGAAACAGAGGGAGGATGTACTGGGGATGGAAGTATCACTTCAGGTGGATTCAGGTCAGGCCTGGGGATGGGCTGAAAAGGATGCAGAGGTACTTGGCTGATCAGAGAGAAGAGGTGGGAGCCATAAATCCTTCAAAGCTGGGGCTGAGCTGTCGTGCAGCCCTGTCCTGCAAAGTGCTGCAGTCCCTCTGCTCCTCTGGAAGTTAGTGGGAGTTGGGGAGGATCAGCCAAATGTGCTGAAGAGGCAACCATGAGCACGTTTAAAAAAAATGAACACAACCACCTTTTTAAATTAAAACCAAATCCAAACCAACGCAGGGCCCCTCTCAAACCTGCCTTGTTGTCAAAGCAAATTGCAGAGTATCTTGCATGCAGCGGAAAGCTGCTGTTTTTTAATGCATTGCTACAGCAGTGTCCCTGGTGGGGTAAAATAAATCAGTGGCACACACAGCTCCATGTAAAGGTCAGCGAGAGGCGTTAAAGACAAGAGGCCCTTCCAGCCTCCACCGCCGCTTCCCGGGCAGGCAGCGGAGGGAGGGACCGCTCCGTTCACCACCCACGTGGGAGCACTAACTGGTTTCAACACACACATGTGCTCTCAGCCGCTGCGCTGCACGTTCTCCTTCCAGGAGCAAGGGGTTCACCCACCTCCGGCACGCTCGAGTGCTTGGCTTTGTGGGAAAAATCCTGGGCATCAGTGCGTCAGGCTGAGCCTGGTGCATAGCCGGAGCCTAGTCTGTTTTATGAGGTCCGTAAAGCTCTTGTAGGTGCTAGCAGCCCTCTTGCCCCTCCTCTCCCCATCCAGCCACATCTCCCCTCCTCCCTCAGCCAGGCACCCAGCCTTGGCCTCCGGCCCCAGGGCTGTGCGCAGCTGGACGGTATTTTTGGGCTGCTTGGAACAGTCAATTCCCACCGCCTTTCTCAGCCAGCCTTGTTCCTCTTTATGCATGACCTTAAAACCTTCTTCCTGCTTCTTCTCCTCTTGCCTTATTCTTACACATTGCCTTCCCTGACCCTTTTCTGCACTTTTTCTTTCCTCACCCTTTTGCAGTTAGGTCAGAGAGGTGCTTTCCCATATCTAGGACACATTTCTGGTTGTCATCTCTGAGTAGTGTTTCGCCTCCTTCCTCGTGACTCTGCCCCCAGCTCCGTATTTCTGCCAAGGTCATATGAAGCACGTATGAAGGCTTTTCTGCAGCCATGGGTTAGTCTGCAGGCTGAGTGACCGGAGCGGTTTGCTTATCTGGGTGGAAACCACCCCAGTGCTCCGGTGGTATGCGTGCCCCTCCACGCCTGTCAGGCTGCCAGAAGCTGCCGCCTCATTCACTTGCGTGCTGTGTTGGAGGGCATTTCCCCCCTTTCGTTCTTCCTCTGGATCTTGCTGACTTCAAAGAGATTTTGTTCTCCATATCTGCAGGTCAAAACACTTGAGCACACGATGTGAACAGGGCTGACCCCTGTAACGACCGTGGGTCATGAGTTCAGCAAGGAGACTGGTTTTGTTCCCTGCTCAAAGAGAACTTATTACAGCCCCTCGTGGGGCAGTCTCTGCAGGAAGAGGTGTAATGGGAAAACCAGTCAAGGTAGGGCTGCAGTGCCCCCAGGGACGTCAGTGTCCATCCAAGCTAAAAGAACTTGATGGCTGAAACATGGATTTTGAACTCACCTAATGATCTGACCCTGATGCTCTCTTAGAGTGAGTGAACCCCTCTAGACAACACCCTGGATAGTGGCACGGATGTAGCTGCTGTTGGACATCTGTGTTACAAGTCCCTGACGTCTTCACATTCTCTATAGCACGTATCTATTCAGTCCATGAAACAGTGGGTCTGACCTGCTCTTGGATCTCAAAAGCAGACTTCTCCCCCATACAGGCTGTAAAGCCTGAAGCTTGCACTAAGCACTACCTGAGCCCTGCTTTGGGGTTTACTGGTGGAGGGGACCTGAAGGCAGTGAGGCCTTTGGGTAGGTCTGAGGAGAATGATGAGAGCAGAGTCACAGCTGAGCCTGCCCACAGATGTCCTAAATTTAGGTCCTCTCCGCTAAGGTGGTGGGAAGGTGATAGCCAGCAGGGTCTGTGGAAATAATGAAAGTTATAGGGCTCAGCTGTTAGGCTGATGCCCCTGCTCAGAAAGTACATATACCCACCCAGCCCCCTAGAAGAACCTTTTTTTTCTTTAGTTGGGTGGGACCTGCAAATCATGGCTCATCCTCCATCACCAAGGTAGGACTAGTGCTATGGTTTTGCTAATAGGTCATTTTCTTTTGCCTGAGGATGGACTTGTTGCTCTGTTCTCCTGGCTCACCTATGTCCTACTCATAGCTGGGAATAAGAAGAGCTTGTGTGCAGCCATGTGTGGCTCCCCTCTGCATGCTCCTCTGCCTGGCAATCTGTAATCCCGGTAAGGCACCATCTGGGCTGTAAGTGTGTGAATATCCAACATGGCAGCACCTCAGATTCCTAGTTTATGCTTATTAATAACAAGCTGTAAAAATAGCAGTCAGACAAGATGAGATCATCAGGCTGATCGTGGGATGCCATATGCTGTCTGTTTTACTGAGCAAGCCTCACACAGAGGAGACCTGTGCTCCCTTGCTAGAGCAGGGTGGGGCTGGGGGGCAGCAAGGGGGTGTATGGGTGCCATTCTTTTCGGGCAAAGCCCTTGGGGACAGAGAGGCGCTGCTGGCAGCTGCTGAAAGTCTCCAAGTCTGAGGAGCAGCAGATATGTGGACAGGACAAATATACCATGGGCTTTAGATAGCTTTAACTGGCTGTGCCTCTAGCCGCTCTGCGCTGCTGTGGCATGTACAGTGCATAGAGACCTTCCAGACCAGCATATTTCTGTCTCGTTGGGGTGATGGTACCTTAACAGAAGTCAAAGATTTTTCATCTCTTTTTTGATTCTGTTTACTGTCAAGTTAAGATTTAAAAAACCCTAGTGAGAAAATGCTAGGCCCATTTTTGTATGTTCTTCAAAAAGATGATGTAGGTCTTGGCCAGCGGTGGAACAGCAACATTTTCTGTACTGAAAGGAATGATATTTCCAGCACCTAGCAGTGTCCTATTTGTCTTTCACAATCCTCTGGCTGAGAAGTGTTTTTTTAGATTAGGGCTCTCCAAACTTTGATAGCTCACGGACATCTGTGCTATGTTGGTGAAGCGTGAGGAACACGACCATGCCCTCTGCCAGCCTGGGGCAGGGAGCTGGTGGCTTCTCTTGCTCAGCAGATTTGCCTGTATTGCACCTGGGCTGTGGTTCATGGCAAACAGCAGAAACAAACTTTCTCAATCTTTCCCTCTGTTTAAGGAATTAATTTTCTGACTTAGATTGTTGCTCCCTTGGTAATGGCCTGGACTGTGGAGCTGCATATTCCAATCCCCCCGCGGACCCTTGGCTGGTTCCCCTTGCCACTGCGTTGCTGCCCTGCCAGAGGGGCTGCTCTTGGGGGGTGACCGTAACACCCAAACTAGCCCCTTGCTCGTCTGTCCCAAAGAGGCTCAGGTGCCAATTAAACCTTGCGCAATCAGGAGAAAGTGGGACCTTTGGTTATATCCCTTCTCGATGCCGCAGGTTCTGCTGTCCCAGGATGTGCGTATGAGTCATTGTCTGGAAATCCAAGCGGCCAGATGTCCGCCAGATCCTGCCGAGCCCCTCGGCTCGCTGACTTCAGCGGGTGGAGGAAGGGGGCTGCCCTCCCCCGCCGAGGGGCGCGCAGGTGAGGAGCCCGGCGCATCCCTGCGGGCGGGGGGCTGGCTGGGCCCACCCCTGTGC
>JAVJGI010000063.1:9764318-9792870 GCA_035590275.1 Ibycter americanus | reverse complement strand
TCATGCCAGGGGCTGCCCCCCCCGCTGCTGCCCCCCGGGCTGCCCCCTCCGGCACGGTGCGGGCGGCCAGCGCTGCCGTAGGGTTGGGGTCGGGAGCTTCTGGAGGGAGGCAGAGCCCTGCTTCGGGCTCTGGGTTGGGCCTTGGCTTGTAACCAAGATGGTATTGTTAAAAAAACCAAACAAAATATTTTTTTTTTTTCAAAATCTTTCACGTTGTTGAAAAGCCTGGTGGCAATGCAAAGCGTAGGTATTCCATTGCTTCTAGACAGTGGCATGTGAGATTTTTTACGAAAAAATCAACAAAATAGCCAGTGTTGAACTTAGTAAACTGTTTGAAATGTTGTGAAACACCAGGGAGTCCTGTTTTGAGGAAGGTCATTGTCTCTCCAGGAGAAAACCACAGCTTTCTGTGGAAAAATGCGTGACTAGATCAAGCTGCTAACCTGTTGGCCAAGGCCAGTGGTCTCTCTCCTTGCTTCAGATCCACCTCCAGCCTGCCCCATAGCCCTGGGCTCAGCTGTGCCACCAGTGGGCAACTGAGTCCCACCAGCCTTCACAGGTCAGGCGGTCCTGTCCCTTCTTGGGCAGATGAAATGAGCCAGAGCTCTCGAACTCTGTCACGATGAATGGGACACTGCAAGAAGCAGCTCTGCTTTAGGGCAGCTCCCTCCTCATCAGTACAGTTATTCTACGGGCACATTGTTCATGTACATGCCCACCTTGGGGGATGTATAGACTCGGGCTCCATAATGCACTGCCACGCTCCAGGAGTGCAGCAGAAAAACCCCTTTTTGTATCCGTCCCTGATGGAGCCTTGCTGGAAGGTGAGCCAGGGCAATGGCTCTGCAGGAGCCTGTTGTAATTGCCAGATTTAGGACATTGGGCTCTGAATAAATCTCTGCTTTTACTTTGCTGGGGATAATTCAGGCTTGAAAACTGAAGTGACAGCTTATAGCCAGGCTTTTCAGTCTGGCTCGTCTAAGATTATGCATATGTGTTTGGGGCTAAATGCAAATAAGCTGCTCCCAGAAAACATAGTCTCACAAATGCTAAACTTATCCGCGTGGACTGATAGTGTGAGCGACTGGAGACCCCATAAATTACCTTCTTTCTGTTCAGAGTGAAAGTGATACTGGTCCTGTAGACCCTGACAGTAAGGAATGGCTCCCTTTCTGGTTGGACAGGTTTGATTGGCCACTAATTTACTCTCTCTCCTGTTGTAATTCAGCACAGCTTTCTTGATGCACTCTCCAGCTCTTACCGATTTGCTGCTAGGAAGATTTTCATGTAAGTGAATTCTGGATTCTAGTTAAAACATGTACAGAGCACGCTCCTGCTTGATGACTCTGCTCTTAGATGTCACAGGAAGAGACAGTGTTTTGTATAACTGCAAGAAAAATACCATGTTCTAATTAGTGTAATTTATAGTCCCTTGCAGGCTAAAACAACAGCTGATGAGTCATGGAAGTTCCTTCTGACATTTGCTGAAAGAAATGTTATTTTAGCTCCCATGACTTTTGGGGAAGGGGGAGGAACAGGGTGGGGAGGGAGCAGTTGGTCTGAAGCGCCTTGCCCCTTCTCCGGCACCTACCTCTGCAGCACGTTTCCTGCTTAAAGACTTCTGGTGTGCTACTTTGCAGTGAGGAAACATTGATTACGGCCATGTCTAATTACCAGTTCTGGTGGATCCCAGCTTGAGTTTTTGTATCTGAACTGGAGTTCCTGAGCTGATTGCGGTTGCTGGGGCAGGAGGTTTCAATAGCTGCAATACTGTCATTGCTGAACTTGATGTAGCTGAGCGGACAGAAGACTGGACACTAAGGCCCCTTCATGTGCTATAACTGGGCACTGGTGTGTTGTGAACATATTCACTGTGGTCAGGTGAGGTCTGAGCATAGTGTGGGACCCTCAATTCCATTTTCAAGGATGGTCTTGCTACTGAGTTGCAACCTTTTCCTACACCTGTGATCCAAGACTTTGTTCAAACTGGTCTCTGAAGATAAGACGGTTGGATTAAAGCAAAGATTTTTCCACCCTGAACTTGTCACCGATGATTAGGTGAACTGAGGTAAACAGCTCAGGAGTTGCTTGCTAACGCAGGAGTGACAAGCACAGGGTGGGGGATCCTTCCACCTTGTCCTGGAGACTGTCCCTGGCTATGTAAGTCTGGCTCCGACCATCAGAGGTCAGCAATGGACCTGCCCAGCAGGCAGCTTGTCTCTGGAGCATGCATCTGCAAAGCCCTCTCCCTTTGGGTATAAGGGATGCCATACGGACTGTTTTTTCAACATGTGTTGTCCATGCATGTGTTTGGAGTGGTTAGTGACATAAAATAAGATCCCTGGAATAGCGGTGTCTACAGCAAGCTGTATGAACGACTTTGCCCACAGCAAAGCTGAAGATTGCTTTAATGATTTTTTTTTTTTTTTCACCCTGGTGGCTTTTTCTTTGGCTGCCATGAGATACAGGCATTCTTCCATTTATTTTGTTGGAAGACAGACTGTTGTTCTCCAAGAATAAGTAAAATGATGCCAAAAAAAAAAAAAAAGATACCTTGCACCCTTGTCTGTGCATTTCAAGAATTTATGGAGGCATTTGAAACATTATGTTTAAGAAAAAAAAAGTAAAAATCTGAATCTTTCAGGTTGGGTGAAAACACAGTTGCAGAAAGGTCATCTAATGACCATGCCAGTTATGAAGGGTCCTCAGACAGCAACTGAAGCGGCAATTGCCTGGCTCTGCTGAGTGTGTGAAGGCCCACGTTGGTCCACAGACCTCACGCTCCTCCTAGAGATGCTACTTCAGCTTCTGGCTAAGTCCATGGCTTTTGGAGAATTTCTTCAAAATTCTGTGTGCTCGTGGTAGAAATACCATTGCTGTTTTGACTTTGTCGACAGACAGTGGAGGGTCAGTGGTCAGGAAGAAGAGGCAAAGATGGCTCTGGGAAAGTAGTCTGGACTGAGTCTGGTGGTATGTGAAGATGTGAGAAATGAGAATCCTTAAGGAAAGGGAATCTTACTGTGGTGGGGGAAGCACAAAGAAAAAGACCCCAAGGAACTTTGTAGAGCCTTGTACAATTTCTGGTGACCTCTGCATATCTTGATGTATCTAGAGCAATGTGTGACCTTTGTTTTTCAAGCTTATCAGAGTAATAATAAAACAAGATAAAAAAAGCCAGGGAAAATACTGGTTTGTATCCATATGCAAATGCTCTGTACCTGTGCAAACCAGAGTAACTCTTGAGGCAAAAGATGATCTCAAATGAGTGGTGCCAGGATAGCAGGGTTTCTGGCAGACAGACACAATTGTAAGGTGATTTTCCCAGCTATTTTTATAGCTGTTCATGAGATGATACATAATCCATGGCTGGTACTTGCAGTATTGAATGACTTCAGAAAAATAGTGAAGGATTCAATAATTTCCAGAAGACCTAATTTCTCTGGGAGGGGAGGAAACTTCTTTCTTAAGGACTGCACATAACCTGAAAACCTCAGTTACCCAAGGTAAATTTGTCAAGTCACTGGCTGTGAAAACATACTAGTTCAAACAGATTTTGGGTGGATGGATCATTCATATGAGGCCTATCATATTTACTGATGAAATGTCAGAAAAAAAAAAAGCACTCAATTCAAATTATTCTGAATCTCTTCTTTACTGATGCATTCAGTCTTAGTTTACCTTTTTTCTTCTATCTTTGTAGAAAGAGGCCTAAATTCCCATGTTCAGACACTCGTACTGAAGTTTTAAGAGTTGTGACAAAACTAGAAGCATTTGAAAGCAACATCCTCAATGTTTTATCAGTTTTTTTGGGGAGAGAGGCATGCTACTTTTCAATGTGATTTATAGAATTTTGCAGATGACTTCTAGCTCTTTCCTCCTTGGTCTTATTCCATCCTTCTGCCTCTTCTTTCTTTTCTCTTATCATTCACTACTGTGTGAATATTGTCTCAGCCCTTCCAGGGCACCAAGCCAGCATCTCTGGTCCTGTAGAGAACAACTGATTTTGTTCTTCTGGTTAAATCTCTGTGTGTGGTTACAGACCCTGCAGAATGGGAACATCAGCAGAGGCTGCTGAGACATCAGTGGAAGACTTAATAGCTTCTTATCAATAGCTTTTTTCTCTGGGCCTATATGTAATGGCTGGGGTGACTTTCTGCAGCCAAGTGTGGCAAATATTTGCTGTTGTGGATGGAGATGTTTTTCTTTCTGCCTGTTACATATTAAGGATAGCCTTGATGAAAAGTCTGATGCTGATGTCTCAGAGGGCCTCCTTGTATGATAATGAGATGTTATACGGTGTAGCTTTGCTGGGATGGCCTCTGGATTTCACAGAGCAAGGAGATGGCTGTGAGCTGTTGGCCTCTTGCTTATCGCTCTATTCCCAGAACTGACACAGGGCTTGAGAGTTGCCCTTTGCATCTCTCCTTCCACTTATATATCAAATGACTTCTCTCTGAAGAGACTTTCTTTCTGACAACAGCAGCAGTAGTCTTGGGGAAAGCTACAAAAGCCTCTACATATGCTTACAGAAATATCTCTGGAAATGGGGATCTTTTGGGAGATGCCACAAGTTAAGGGCTATTGTTTCTTACCCTCTTACTTGGGAAGGATCTTGATGAGGGAAAAGGGAAGTCTAGAGCTGGAGGAATATGGGATCATATTAAGCTAAGAGTTTGTGTGAGGGATGCTATTCAAACAGAGGCTGATGCTTTGAAAACTGAGGGCCTGTGCTACGTGCTCTGGGAAAAGGCAAGGTGAGGCTTGATGAAGGTCAGGCAGCAGTAATGCTATGAAAGCTGTGGGTGGCACGAGTCAGGGATGGTCACAAGTTACACAAGTACAGCTACAGCTAAATGGTACAATGAACACCCAACAGTACTGCTAGGATGTATTTTCAAGCAAAAGACATCATGACAGCTTGTTCTTCACTGGCACTATGTATGAGGTTGTCAGTCACGAAGATGGCTGATGATCAGCAGGCTCCACAGCTTGGTTGCCCAGGTAGATTCTGGCCCAGACTAATGGAGCTAACTGATGTTCTAGTGCTGAACTTTCTTTCTCCATGTGTTGCCTCCAGAACTGTCTCCTGAGGTGTCTGTAGTCCTTGAAAGGGTCCTAGTCTAGGCTTGGATACCTATGGGGTTAGTCTGGACGTGTCAGTGGCTCTGTTTATCCCTTCTGTCATACATCCAGTGAAGGGAGAGGTCAGTGCCTTGGGAGGCTAGAAATATGGATGGTATTTCTGCCTCTGGGGCAATTCCTTTTTGTGATCCCATAGGCCACTCTTGGCATATCCAAATGCCTTGACAGGATTTAGGCCCTTTATTTTAGGGAGCAATGTCCAAAGCTGGTCTTCCAGATACAGTGCCTTTGTTTATAAGTTAGTAGTACATAGCTATGTGTCAGGGCTGTTGTAAGGCACCATCCATGATGCCAAACCTTGAGCCCTAGATCTTTTGATGGAAATTGCTATCCAATTGTAAAGATAAAATTCCTCAGAGAGATTTAAAACTCAAACTCTTTAAGCATTCCTGAAATTGGTATGAAATGATACTAAGTAAATACCTAAGGCAATGTTTAGATGTGGCAAGCAAAGATGCCCTGAAGCTGTTGAGACTTGCCAGTTACCTCTTAAGTGTATTCTGGAGCATCCAAAAAGGACTTTGTGTTTTTGATGTAAGTGACCATGCAAGGCATGTGAAATGCCTGGATAACTGCGGCAATCTGCTGTTTGAATTGGAACCTGGCAAATCAATTGCCAGTCTGCAGCAATGCAGCTTTCCTCAAGTGAGGACCTGAGTGAAAACATACTTGATACTCTTAGAAATTGCTTTTCACCATCTGCCATGTATCATAATCAGTGTGGTTGGGGGAGAAAGGAGGGGAATGTCTCCTTTGCTCTGCTCCTCTGTGTTAAAGGAAAATCTTATCTGAAAAGCTTTAAATTTGTTCAGAAAGGTAACCCTCCATCGGAAAGGCTTGAAATAAGCCTGTATTACACCTGTAGCAAGGGAAAGTCACTTCAAAATCCCCCACTAATAAATTGCCATGCTCGTACATGGTCTTGTTGCACTAAGTATAATTTATACCAGTGTTCCAGTGGCTAAGCACAGCACAGGGCATAGGGAGGGATAAGTTCAGCAACTTGTAAGCACAGCTCATGTTCCCCTCTCAGCATCTTAGAAGGCATAATGGCAAATTTCTTGCCTAGACTATAATTTATACTTTTTTTAGGAGTGTCAAGATCCTGGTTGGCAGAATCAGGCTGATGGAGCAGTTGATTGAGAATCTGAGCAAAGCCTATACATTAGGAATGAATTAACGAAGCAAGGTGAATGTCTTTCTCTGAGCTGTCTACATAGTCTTGCTGGTGTCTACATTTTCCAAGTTTTATCTGCATAGTTCCCTGAAACTTAACCTAGGAGCTCTGATTTTTTTTTTATTTTTTTTTTTCCCTGCAAGCCATCAAAGCCCTACTGCCAGTTAAGGAGAAACTGGGTCTGGTTTTAACAAAGATAGACAACACATGGATGCAAAATGTGTACGTGTCTGGACCTTCACGCAGCCAAGGCAAGATTCAGTGATCAAATTGGAGGCTGTCGTGCTTGGTCAAGCAGATCTGAGTCTTGCATTAGTATGCTTTGAGTCAAATCTATCGTGCTCAGTTATGCAGAGAATTAAAGTTGTTGCATATGTACTTATATTCCAATAGTGCATCTGAGCACTGGGAAAAGCTTACCTTGTTAGTTTGCCAGCCAGTGTCCTGAAATAAAGTGGAGAAGCCCTGGGACTACTTCTGCTTGCACTGCCAGGCAGTAAGGAGGTGGCATAGGGCAGGCTGGGTGCAGCCTCGCAGCCTTGTCCAGAAGGCGGCAGGGGTAGAAGGGGAGGGAAAGGGTGTGGTTGCTTGTGGAACTGATTGCAGAAAGCTGTGAGCTCGGAATGGGGAAGAAAGCTGCCAGATTTTCTAGGAAAGACTCTTGTGGATCAGTGTGACAGTATGAGATGGGCTGCTTTTAATAATCTGTTGAGAGCTATTTCTGCAAGAACAATGAATCTCTGTGCCTCAATCGCTCCCCATCTGTTTTCAGATCTTGTTTGAAAACTCATCTTTCCTTCCTTTCCTCTCCCCTTCCGCTTTCTCTCTCTACTGTCATTTTTAAGTTTTCCTTTCTGCTCTCCGAAGCTTTTGTGAGGATGGAGTTTGAATGAGGCAATAGGCAAGGTTACATGCGTTAACCAGCAAAGCAAGAGATGATTTATTTTTATTGCACTCATTTATTTTCTTCACACCCCAAACATCTTCATAAAGGAAATGATTTAACCTTTTGAGTACAAAGAATAAGCCAAGAAGTTCTGGATTCATGTTGTAAAGTGTTGTAGATTTATATTAAAAAAGAAAAGAATTAATCCCTCCCAAGTTTGGTGCAGTTTTTGTGAGAGGGTAGTGTGAGATGCTCCCGGTGATACTACTTGCTGTGGGAAGGATTACTGCCTTCACTCCCTGAGTAAATATGAAAAGTAGTCTTTGGTTTTCTGTACATATATAAAAAGCAACAACGAGGGGCAAGACATTTTTACCTAGGTGTGTCTTTCAGTGATACTACCCCTCCTTCCTTATGCCTCATGGTGGAATTCAGGTTCTTTGGGAGAGGCAGAAAATGAGTGAAATGGGGATATGAGGTATTAATGGGTTGAAATCTTTTAATGCGTTAATCGTAGGCTTAGGCATTCTCTCTTTATGCTCTTCTAGTCACCCCACCCAAACTGCTCTCAAGGGTATGCTTCCCCTGGGTTAGAATAATGATCTCTCTGGTCTTCAATCAGAGTGCTTCTGTTCAGCAACTGTTTCCAATTTTTCATTAGCATAACTTTGCAGTGTATATTTTGTGATTTTTCTCCTGCCAAAATACCCAGCCATATGCTATTATTTTCTTCAGGTAAGCTGTCACCACTTCCCTTTCCTGAGCCAGTGCATGTCAGGCAGGAGCCTGACAGCCTCCTACCTTGATAAATGATGCAAGCCTAAATGGCAGCGTCTCGAGCCAGTTCCCGCGCCGGCTGAGCGTGCGCGCGTTGGCCGCCAGAGCTCGGGCATTCTTCTTGCTGTGGGAAGTTTACACTAAAGGTCACAGGAAGATTCATCCTGCATAATTTTTTTTTGCCAAAGACAGTACTGAAAAGTGCTACGTGCCAGGCATGGATGTTGGTGGTAATAACAAATAGTAGTTTACCTAAGCTTGCAGCCTATTGTAAAGAGATTTTTTTCTTGCTGTGGTCCAAAGGCCTTGCTGGGGAAATGACCAGAGGTCTGAATTCTGTCAGCTGAAAATAAAGGCAAAGAACAGTGCTGGAAAGTTGTGCTGTTGAACTAATTAGCATGAGCTGATCAGTCTTTGAGCTTAGTGAAACAAAGCCTGCATTTGTCTCGTGGCACAGCTGCAGTTATGTTTGGCTTTAAAGTTTGTGAAGCTCTTCCGTGAGGCCTGATGGTGAAGAACAAATTCCAGCTCCTCCTCTGTCCTGTTCCCCTGTGATGGTTCCCTTCATCCCATTCCTAAATTGAAGGAAAAGTTTTTCTATGAAACTCTAAACACATAGCTACAGATTGGCTAGAATAACTTTGATTCAATTTGGCTGTGAAGTAACACTGAAAAAGAGTGAAAAAGCCCACATATAAGCATAAAATAAAAGGCTGAGAACCCAAAAATACACTTAAGAAAAAAACCAGACTTCCCTGTTCTCATAATTTCTAAATAAATGCCTTATCAGCAGCATTGCTATGGCTCATGCCATTTCCCTGCTGTAGTTAGCTTGCAATGATATTTTATCCTCCCTTTCCTACAGTCCTCCTGCATGCATTGTAAATGAGACCTTGTATTTTTCCCTTCAGCATCCACTTTGTTCTCTGCTTGTATCCACAGACCTTAGGATGCAGTGCATGGCAAGGAGGAAAATAAATAAATAAGCAGAGTTAATTTGCTGGTATCTGTTCTGAACATGATTGCTGTTAATTGCCAAGCTTGTCCTCTTCTCCTGGCTGCAAAAATAAGCTGGTTGAAAATAATCCACTGTGTGCTTCTGTATTTTGTTGACAACTTGCCAGCTACCAGCTGTGGGTGTGATAAATGCCCAAATATATAAAATTTCCAACCAGCTTGCCATTCTTCTGCTTTCAAAGCTGTACTTTTAGTTTCAGGTTTGTCATCAATGTGACTGTTGCCTCCTCCATCAACAAAAACTCAGCAAATATCTCCAATCACCTGGCATTTCAGACCTTGGTCAGCCTGTGCAGCCTTCTGAATCTGGGCACACTGCTGTGTGGTGGTACTGACAACTTGCTTTCTAGCCATGTCTTCGCAAAATTCTCCTGAGCAAGGTCATGCTGCTGCTGAGCCAAGAGCTGGCTGGCTAGGCAGGTAGCGTGTTAATTCTGTAGGGGGCTGCAAGAAGGCATCCTTTTTTTGGGGGTGGGGTGGCCATGGGGTGGCTGGTGCGTGCACTTAAAGCTGTTAGACTTAAAAAATTATACTAAAAAAATCATGTTTATTGCCTGACCAGAATGATGCAATGGAGGATTTCTGCCCATCTTTACAGCCAGAGAAGCAGTTCTCTCTGGCAGTTTAGGATGTGACACTGACATGCCATGCACAACCACTGTCTGATAAAGGTCCTCAGGTTTTGTAAGTCTAGGTCTGACCTTTTTTAAGGTATAATAAACCTCATAATCTGGCTTTGTTGAGGTAGGGGCAGATGTGCTCACTGCATAAACTGATACTGACTATAAATATTCCCTTTTCATTATGTTGCTCCTGTGAACACCCAGCGCTGTTAACGACGCTTTGCTTTAATACCACAGTTAGTGCTTTTGCTCTCCCTCAGGCTTTAAAATGATTGACCAGTTATTGTCCAGGAAGCGAATAGCCTTGTCTTGTGTTTCTTTGGAAAGGGATGGACAAATATTGAGGCTGTGCACTTAATAACTTTCACTTGTGTCTTTTTCCCTGGAGATCCATGAGCAATATATTTCTTGACTCTAAGGTAAGGGTTCAAATGAAACTTTGATGCCCTGAAGAACACCTGCAAAAGATAGAGCAAGGATCTACTCATCTTAACCCAGAGTTCTTGTTTGAGCCTGACATATAAAATGCAGACAGGAATCTGATGTTTGTTTGAACCCAGATGCAGCTGAAATTAAAGATATAGTTCACAAAAAGCTGCGAATGTCTTGGCTGCCAATTTGAGCGTGGTGTTTTTCCACCTGCTGGAGCAGAGAGAGCAAGTGAGGGCAGCACAGATGATGTTGCTTTTGTTATTTGTTTCTCGTTAAAGTGGACTTTTTAGTAGAGTTTCATTGTACTCAGAGGAATGAATGAGAAGAATATAGGTGTGATGGTTTAAAATAATAAAGTGAAGGGTAATAGGGCAAAGGGGAGACCTGATTATGGGCATTTCAAAGGGAAGGCATGAACTGGGTCAGTTCTCTGCCCCCTGAGGTTTTTTCTAATTTTGCTTGCTCTAGTACTTCATGCAGTTTGGTTTAAGATGCTCATAGTAATGAGAACCCTATTGTTCTGTAGACAAGGAGACCTCCCCATCCTGCCCTCTGGTGCAACACGTCCTCAGTAACATGTCCTCACCTTCATTTCATCCTTGTAGTCTCATTTCTTCACCCCCTGCAATGGTGGGAACCATGCTAGCTCTTTCTTAACAAGTGAATCCTTAAACAAAATGATCCTTAAAGAAAAGATCTACAGCCTTTGTAGATCAGTTTTTCTACCCAATCTTAGAAATAGATTCATAGCAGAATGGTACAACCTTCTCTCACTTCAGATTAGTTTGACGTAAATGCCAAGGTTCTGTTCTATATAATAAACCAGCATTTAATATTTTACACAATTGTATTTTGAACCTGGGCAAGGGCAGTGGCTATTTCTGGCAATTCCTTATTATGTGTGCTTTGGGAAGAGTCAGCCCACCCTTTAAAAACAAAAAAGTCTTTATACATCGGCACGCTATGGTGCTTGCAGTGCAGCAGCTGATCACAAGATAACATAAATAACAGGGCAGGCTAGTGGAGTAACATGAGGAATAAAGCTGACACAAGGACTTGATGATAAAGGAAACTCTGAGAATGAAATTCATGCCATGAGAGTAAAACGTCACAGCTGGAGGACGTCAGGTTCCCAGTTACCAGTGATGGTGCTGCATTAGAGACATGGTTGAATGCATTTTTTTTTTTTATGGGAAGAAAACAAAAATTGCTAGGGCAGAAGAGAACCACAGTGTAGACTGGTTAGATCTCTGAAAACCAACACAGGAGCTTTTAGAAATACGTAAAGATTTGGTTTTAATGATTTGGGCACTTCATGTGGTATTTCTGTAATCGCATTGGGATCTTTGGCTGAACATTAGAATAGTTACAATCATTCCTGAATCTTTGGGTGTGGAAAGAGGTCCAGAAGGCAAGATGACATGACTGGGGTCATACAGAGCCTGGCTCTGAAGGAAAGAATTTCCTGCTTTCTAGGCTCAGTCCATCTGGATGATTGAGGAGGACTGAAAAATTCTCCTAGATCCCTTGCTATTGTTCACCACCTGCCTTCAAAAGGGGAACATCCCCTTACGGTATTGTGGTTCTTTACACAGTGCGGTGTTTCCTGAAGTCCAATATGGCTCAGTAGTATGAACCCACTGTTTTATTTTCCCTTCTCCTTTTTCCATGTGAATGATGGCACTGGAATCTGTTAGTGAAAGGAGGTTCTAAAGATTATTCCTCTGTGGGGAAACAGGACAGGGTGACTCAATGGGTTAATCTCTGCTTTCTTCCATTGTGGCTGCTTTTCTAATTAAAAATGCTGGCTGGCAGTTTGTATTATCAGGAGAACACTAGAAGCTGGTCTGTGCTGAGGGCTTGCAGGCAGTGTTTCTCCTGAGCTCTGGGAGCCACCGTGCTGTACGGTGGCAAAAGACGCTGGAAACTCTATCGTGCCCTGGCAGGCGGACGATGTTCAGCCATTTACCAGCCAGTGTGAGCAAACTGATAGCAATTCCCAGGAGCTAGATCCTAATTACATTTCTCTGCTTGGGGATCATTTGAACCTTTAATGAGAGGTTGGTAAGGAGAGAGGGAAAGGGCTTTTTATTACAGTTGAGAGAGGGGAAGGTGCTACTGCCCAGGAACATGGTCTCCTTCCAGTGCCATACAAAGGTAGATGTTTCTATGGTGGATGGCAGAGACAGTAGCTACTCCCTTTTCATTGAAGGGGTGGGCAGGTTTGGCTCAGTTAATAGTTCATTTTCCCCACATGTTGCTTTCTGGGAGCAGGATTTTGCTTTGCTGAAATGGTTTTGGCATAGCTTTCCCAATTCTGATATTTGGTGGCATTTCTCTCACTTTTTTGGGGGTGGGATGGAGTGGAACAGACATTTCTTGACAAGAATTCCAGTTTGGTATTGTCAGAGGTGGATCTACTGGTGTACAGACAGTGGTACGCCAGAAAAGGTGGTTTTCCAGTCCCCACTGACTTCTGGCCACAAACAATTTATGGCTAACGGTCCCAAGTCAGACACATCGATGCTCTGCCCCGTGCCCCTCTTTGTAGAACAGGACCAACACTGGGACAGAAATGAGTGCTGCCACAGAAACTTTACCATAATTAGTTCAGAGGTTGCTCCCCCAGTTGTTTTTAGCACAAACCTTTGAGACTGAAGACTGCTCATGAGATTGTTGGTGCAAAGTCATGGACTGGTTTTTTGGAATCCAACGTGTCCCTAGAAACTGTCAAATCACCTGATCTGGGAAGAGTCATTTTCAGACAGTCTAAATCAACCAGACAGAGAACAAACGCTTGAATAAACTGTTCCAGGAATGGCAGGAGGGAGTTCTGGGATGTCCCTGACAAAACAGCTTAAAAAGCCTGTAGTGGTTTTATTGAAGTCTCTTCAGCTTGAAGAATAACAAACGGCAAGACCTAGCCCACTCTCCTTTTAAGTCCCAGTGTAGCTGGAAGCCTTTTGATGCTCACTCCGTTTTCTGATTACATTAAAAACCTATTTAAATTCTATTGCTGTTATCAGCATTTTGGGACTTTGACCATCTAAGGTTTGTCAATATTGTTCTTGCCATTCTGCACTAATTTGTCACAGATTACCCTTTGTTAACCATGAATTTTTCAGATAGAAGGTCTTATAGCTTGAGTGAGCAAATGCTGATCACAGCATATGAGCAGAAATAAGCTCAGCTGTAAACAAAAAAATAATTTGGGTGTTTCTTCTGTATTCCATCTTTTGCAATGCTGAAGAGGTGGCTGAGGAATGAATAGTATGAGAAACCTATGGGATAGTACATGCTCCTTCTAAAGTGAGAAGTTATGATGTTCTTACAGTACCTTGAAAAGGTCTACCACAGACATCACTGCATTTTTTTGCAGGGGCAATATCAAAGTTATTGCCTCTGCTTCCTCTTTGAGGTGTTTATAGTCTAAATGTTTTAGTTGTGTGGTGCCACCATAGGAATGAAGACCCTAAATTCTCAGTAGACCCTTGGGAACCCCCTTGTGCCATGTCAGACTGGTTTTCCAGACACTGGGCACTGGGAAATGTTTTACTATACTCCTGAGTTACTAGTAAGGATGACGTAGTTTAAGACGCTTGTCTTCCATTGCCCTCTCTGTTCTCCAGACTTATCTTGACCTTCCTTCATAAGCTTCCCACTTGAGCAGCTTTCTTCAGACAAAGAACAACTGGAGGAACTTTTTAAATAACATCAGCAGGCTTGAAAAGGAAAAGATAATTTCACAAATAACAAGTCTCCAAATGAATAGTAAAGGGAGTAGGCAGGGATGTTCTCTTCAACATCTCTTGTGCAATGACTATGGGTGTTGGTGGAATCTGTTGAGGAAAGGATTATGCAGGCTTCTTATTCTCTAAATAGCATCTCCTACAGCTGCTGTTGGAGAAGTGACATTGGGCTACATGAATCACTAATCTAATAGGGGATTCTCATGTGCTTTGAGCAGTCATGTCTGTCCTTTTTTGAGTATAAATCAGAGTCCTGGAAAGTAATCATTGCTCTAAAAAGGCTGGATGCACCCTGTGTATATCTGGCACACAAACTCAACTGAATCCCCAGCTGAGACTGGCAGAGTTTGCAGCCAGGTGCAATACTAGCTGAACGAAAATAAAGCATCTCAAGTCAATCCACCTGGCATCCTGCTGAGTGTTTCACCTTTTGGCATAATCTTCTCATTTACTCATGCTTCTTATTGTGACAGGGCCCTTGCCATTGCCTGCAGTTCCTCTAGCTATCATAATTCACACTGATGCCTGGTACCCAAATGGTTAAATGCATTTGGCTTTGCTGTCCTCCTCATTCCCTGCAGATTGTGTTGGAAGAATTGAATGAAATTGATAGAGCTAGCATTACAGTGAGCAAAACTCCCTGAAGAAAGAGTAGATGGGTGGATAGAGAGAATGACCCCAAAGAAAACAGCTGTCAAGGGCAGCTATTGGTTTATCTTTCATGGAAAGGGAGACGTAATGAATTCTAAATTAAGAGAAACTAGAAGCAAGGCTGTTTATCAGCTCTCTACTGCAGCATAAACAGGCACTTTAGAAGTATCGACTGCAGTCTCACTTAATGTACCAGTAGGTACGTTTCCTCAATGCTTGGGAACACCATCTAACCATCAGGTTAGACTAAAGCGCTGATATTTAAAGTATGCTAGGTCAGGGCAAGAACAGTTTTGCATGTTGGTCGTCTTTCAGAGGGTCTTTGACAGAGTTTTCCTCTCCTTGTAAACTAAAAGAGCAGTATATGCATGTGCAGCCTAAATGACCTTTTGCTTAAGGAAGCCATAAGGTACAAATGTAGGTAAAATCCTCAGGGACAGCACTGTGTAAGGGTCTCTTCACAATTACTGGAGATGCTGAGAACAAAACAGCTCCTGAGTTAAATATACTATGAGAAATCTCAAAGAAAATGTCATCCCAACATCTTATCTGTTCACATTGTGAGAATAATTGCCTTTTTGTAAATCTACTGCTAAGATCCTGAGTATTTATCAACTGATTGTACAGGGGTGGTAAGCAATCTGACAACTGACTCCAAATAATGTAATAATGCTGACTGATGAGTTTTCCTTGCTATTCTTTATTTCATTTTTTCCCCTCCCCTGCTTCACAGCCTGTTTCTGAGACACAGGACAGGAAAAGTTATGTCTGCCCAAAGAGGGTTTTGTGCCATGACTACAGATTGACTTAGACTCACCTCTAATTTAAGGGAAATCTTGAAGCTGCAAAACGTCATAACCTAGACAGGACCCTCAATTATGCACAGAAACATATTTCACAGAATGTGTGTTGCATGTTGCCCACAGAAAACCTATGTGAAGCCTGCCTTTGAAAGAAACTCATATTCTCAGCGTCTAGTTCACAGCAGAGTGACTGACATCTGAGCCTGTATTTATGAACAATGTTCCCAGTAGCAAGCTTTACAAGAGCTGATAGAATATAATCCTATTAACTTGTTTGATAGGTTGAAGTATATCTCTTAGGAACTAGTGAACATTTAGTGAAACATTATTTTTGTTAAGATTTGATGGAAATTTTGAGTCTACCATGCCTTGAGCTCTAGTGTTTGTTCTTGGACTTATGTTTAGACAGTTGACAGCAGGAGATTTCTGCAGCCAAATAACCTGTTGATTTTTCTGGCTTTTGCATATTATCGTTATTGAGCTGTAGCTCTCGGGGGTGGGGTGGGGGAGTGGGGCGTTGAGTACTAATGGCTAAGCCACAAAGCCAAAGATGCTAGAGTGGGTCCTCCATTCCTTCATCAACACCACTTTCCCTTAGCTGAAGTGTTGAAGATGAATTTGTCTCAATGTGTCAGCTTAATAAGGTCAAAATCCAGATGCCAAGGATGAATATGGCTTATTATGTTATCTCCTTGTGAAAACAATCCTCACCATCCTCTGAGGTGCTTTGACTCTTGTCCTTACTTGGCCGCACGCTCTTTTGTCGTTTTTGCACATTTTCATGTCTTTAATTAAAAAGAAAAGGCCTTCCCCATGGAAGATTAATTAGGATAAATGTGCTGCCATTAATATCTGCCATGTTTGGAAAGAGATGATTCACCCTGTGATTACAGCCAAACGGAATCTGGAATCTGAGGAGTAATTAGCCCTCAGCGGCTCATAAGTCTGAAAAAGCACTATTTATCAGTGGCAGTGCTAATGCAATTACTTCTCCACTGCAGCCTCCTGGACTGATAAATCATAGCCTGAGCATTGGGAGAAGCTATCAATTCAGGATTATGCTTTCTGAGTCTACAAAGAGAAAGAGAGAGGAAACAAAGGGACAATCATCTTCTCAACATCTCTGATTGTATCAAAAATGTGGAGGTCAGTGGAATCTGAGCATCTCTTCTGAATTCCATTTCCTTGTATAGAAAGTTGTGAACCTTCACAAAAATCATTGCAACTGGTTGAAATTATGGTTTGATTTTGTTTTTTTAGGGAACTGAATCCAAGAGAAGCTTTGTTCAGAAGCTGTTCTGTCCAGTTTTCATAGCTAATCTCTGCTGAAGCTGAACTTTTGATCCATCTTTGCTTAGATCATTTTTGCTTGGTTTTCCTCTGATGGTTTTGTTTAGGAGTGGTTGGTGAGCAGTGTGTATTAACATGCTGCTTCTTCACATGCTGCTTCTCTTTGCTGTGTTGGGTTTTTAGGACTGTTTTGCAAATCTGGAGCACCTTGCCTGTGGGATCTGAAAGGGCTATGTAAATATCAATCAACAACAGCAAAAATCTTCTACTTTCCTTCATATGCACATGTATATCCACTGTTCCAGTTGCGAAGGCAGGAAGTGGTGAAAGAAGTTATCTGGGCCCCTTTGAGAAACCAGGTGCATCCTTAATGATATTCTCCTCACTTGGATAGAAGTGTACCTTTTTGCCTGAGGGATTTGTCCTTGAGCCTTCCAATTCCCACCTCCCTAATAATAAACCTCATAAAACTGAACGTCTTGCAGAGCAAGTAACCCGTGTCTCTTCATCCTGGTGTTCCATAGGTGCCATTTTCCAAGTCTGAATCACACAGCACTATACCACATTGAAAATAGGCTCAGCACAATCAGAGAACCTGGGCCCGCCCTTCAGCTTTTTCAACTGATGCCATGAAACTCAGTGCCACACACCTTCCATTAACATTGTATTCCTCAATCCCTTCCATTTCCTGTAATGCATAATATGGAATAGACCAGCCAATAGAATGTCTGGAGGATATGGATGGGGATGTGATATGCTAGGAACTGATTGCTGGCCTGAACCACAAGGAAATAGCTTGGTCCGTTGCGTTATGGTTAAATACAACTATGCATTTAAACTTGATTTCTTATCTCTGAGTGGAGCCCAAATAAACAAGCACAGCTGAAGAAAGTACAGTGGAGATCAGACTAGATGAAATCTTCCTTCTCACAGCTGTAACCTGCTGATAGAGTTGTTCTGGGATCATTCTCTCTATTTATCCTCCCTGACACAGAGGAATTTGTGCCAAGACCCAAGCTGTTTCTTGCACTAGCTGAAATACTAACCCTGTTTTAGGTGTTGCAGGAGCAGCCTTGCTGGAGCTGAAGGCTATGTAGGATGGAAGACACATTCAGTGTTTTTTGTTGACCATCTTCATAGGTACTTTCCATAGTATTTCACATCTGCTGTGCTTGAGCCAGAGATGGGGGTAGAGTTAATAGTGGAGCAGCAGTGTAAAGATAAATCTTGTCCTTCAAATTCCAGGCAGGTCTTAATTCAGGAACATAAAAAATGAACAATGTTTGGGATGCCTTTGTGGCAGGTGTTAATTGTGTTGGGTTTTTTTAAGCAAATGGGCAAACAAAGACAAACTGAGGTTTCTTGAAGGAAAAGATAACAGATGAAATCATGTTGTTAGCTGTTGTGTTGCATTTGTTGACGTGTTGGCTGAGTATGGTATGTGTCACACTGGAACAGCTCCAGCATCAATGGAAGAATACTGATGTTTTTTTTTTTTAGAAGCTAGAAGGCAAAAAGCTAATGTCCCCCTTGGCTGCTAGGAAAAAAAATCTAATTACTTATTGGTCCTCTTACAGAAAAGATCTGACATGAGATGAACACTTTTCGGAGATTATTTTCTTTAACAAGTGTGTCCTTGACCTAGCTAGTGAATTATAGATGCTATTTGTCCTGTATCAAACACTTTGATTCTTTTTATTTTCACAGTGCAAATATAGGGTAGTTTTGATCTATAGAGAGTGGTTTGCCTTTCTAGGTCCAGTTCTCTCACGTCAAATTTTTGTGCTAGTATATTGTTCCACAGCTTGTTAGGCATAACATTGGCCAACAGATCCTTGTGTTAAGGTCAAAGGTATTAAGTTCAAAATTCAGAAAAAAAAAAAAATTGGAGAAAAGGTAAGGACTGCTTTGTGGGGTTAAAAAAAATAAATCTGTATTTAGACAAGTGCCTCTGTCTTGGTGTCGTGATAGCAACTAGTTAATCTTTTAGTGAAACATCAGCAGCACTTTAGAGCTTGGAACCACATGGTGAGATAAGACACGGGCTAGTATAGTGGGATTGGTAATACTAAATTTCTGTGTACTTTACACATTTTCTCTAGAAGAAAACTGCTTGGGTGAAGAAAGGTGGAATTAAGAAAGTCCCAGTACCTGTTGGTATTAATTGTGTAGTAGAAAATTAGCTCCAGAAACAAAACACAGAATGAGAAGTGGGGGGTTGAAATGACCCCATTGCCTTTCTCTATGTTATATACTATGTTATGTACTCAGGTAAGCATGAGTACATCAGTTTTCTTTCTAGAAGGTCAGTAGTGGGAGCTATCGGGTTACCAAGGAGGTGGTTTGCAAGAGGCATTTGAAATGTAATTGCTTGACTGGTTCTGGTTAGCCACAAGGTTGAGTTTGTAAAAGGGCTGCTATGGGGAAAAAGTGGCCAAGACCAAGTGAAGATTAACTTGATTTAAAAAGGAAAAAAAAAAAAAAGGTATTTTCCCCTGTAAGAATGAGGACCCTCTGATTCCTGATACTTCTGTTTGAGGCTCAGTGGGTCAAAGGGAGAGATTGGTAGGGTTATTCCCTGTTAAGGGTGTTCATTGCATAAATCCAAATTCTGCACTTCATCCCAAGCACTCCTGTTCCCTGTTCATGGAAGCAGTGGATAGGGAGAAGTGCCGGGGATGAAAAGGAAAGCACCCCACCCAGACCTTAAGATGATCTGCTAGTTGCTTATTTATATTCTGTGGTTTGAGCTAGTGTTAAAGCCCTTGCTGACTCTGCAGTGGTAAATAATACTAATGAGCTGAAATGTCGATACCTCGTAAAGGCAGGGGTGTTTCAGTAATGGGAAGTGAGAGTGAAACTGGGTTTAGATGTAATCCGGACACTCAAACATCTTTCATAAAGGCTGTTTTTGTTTTTTTCTTCCTCCCTGAACCCTCTTTGTCATTTGGGATGGCTGAATGGATTCAAATAGATTACATCAAGTGTCTCTTTCCCATTCTTCATTACTAGCTGCAAAGGCAGCTTAGAAGAGGTGGGCTCGTGTTTTAAATGGAGTTAGTTATTTCCCATATATTTGGTGAAACATTCCAAGACTTCAATCCAAAGTGAGTCTTGAAGAGGTGCTAAAGCAAAAGTCTATTCCTGAAAGCAGTTTAGACATGTGGTTGCAGAAACTCTAATGACTGGTGATGACATTTAACTTTCTAGGTAATAGGCTGCTTCTGCTGGCCTTAGAGTCAATGAATCTACCTAATCTCTTCCCATACACAGCACAGTAATTCCAGAATACTCCACATTACCCCTGGCCGGAATATCGTTTAAAGAACATACTAGGAGTTCTTTAGTTGTTGTTTAATTCTTTACTACTAATGATCAATTGTAGTTCTTTCAGGAGGTAGGAATTGAGGCGTTTTTATTCACTTCTGGTTTTGTTCTTGAGGTCTCTCAAAACCTCAGTCAATGTATCAATGTTTTTGTCCCTTGTTGTTTAATGCCTCAAATACTGCCTGTTTTGTCAAACTCTGGCTGAGGCTGGACTTGGAAGTATTAAAACAGTGTTTAACAGAACTACCTGAGTAGTCTGAGAGATCTGGGGAGACAACTTCCTCTTAAGAGATTTGAAGCCCTTTCCTGGAGTTGCAGAAAAGTTTTCATCACTGTAGTAAGCTTCCATTTGCTTTCCTCTGTATCAGCCTGGGGTTTATTCATCACTTAAGGTTTTTTTTCTTGTGTGTTATGTTTTCTTCACACCTGCAAAACCGATCAAAATTCACCACTATGTTTTTTAAACTTGCTTATATTTCTGGTTTCTTTAGAGGAACTTGAAATGTTAATAATCCAGTTTCTTAAAAACCAGTTTCATGCCAAAAGCTTTATGTGTGCAAATGTGGGTAAGCAGTTTGGAAGTTAGCCTCAGAGCTGCTGGCTTGCATGCAGCTGCCCTGTTTTGTGGCAATGGCCATGTGTATGAGCCCAGTGTGCAATTAAATTTGTGCTTGGACTGCTGGGTTACAGAAGCATGTAGGGGAGGAACCCCCTCAGAATCGGTCCAGTGTTTTTGAAACTGGCCAACAATTGTTCTGTTGTCCTCAGAAGGCCTTAAAGAGTCGTATTTGTTTCCCTTCTCATATCCCTGCAGCACAACGTATGGTAGTTTCTATTTGGACACGGCTTTGGGCATGTGGATGGGAATGTGGTGTGTCGTTTGGGTGTCAGTAACATCAACCCCATGCCAGTAACCCCTGTGACTAGAGAGACCAACTAGCTGACTTAAGTAGAATTACATTTAATGTTCTCAACCATGAAGGGACCTTTGGGCTTCCCAGGTGCCTGCTGCGGTTTAGTTTTGTTGGCAACAGGAGGTACCTGTTAGTCCTGCACTTCTTTACTGTTCTAGTTAAGGTTTCATACTAACATATAAAAATGCTGGATTAAATGTATTGTATGTGGACATGCTGTGCAGAAGCTTCAAGACATGCAGAAGGTGTACCTACTGCCAAAAGAACTCATCAAAGTTGCAGGCACTGCTGGCTTCCTTGCACCTCTATGCATCATCTTGACTTTACAAATAGATAGAGGCACAGAAAGATTTACCTGAAGTGGCAGTGCACAGGGAATAGAGCTTCATGCTTTCTTTTCCTTCCCCCTTTTCTGTGGGCACCCTCAGCTCAGTAGGGTCTTTCAGCATCCAGTAACCACCCGCAGAGGCTGCAGCAAGAATAAACTGTGTGTACTGTTCAGCCTGACAAGAGCTCCATTAGGATCCTCTGCTCACTTGTTAATAGCAGACGCCCATGATGCTTGGCTCGTGTTCAGGAGGAAGCCAGCCATCAACACTCAGCAGCTCTGTAAATACAGTCAGTGCTGCAGATGCTTTCCGACAGCATCCAACACACCATATTGGATCTTTGAGTAGAAAAGCCCTTTGCTGTTTTCTCTCTGAGCATCATCTGGTTGGCTTCATTGTCAGCCCTGGGTAAATAGATTAGCAAACTGCCCTTTTAGCTGGAGGGAACAAGGCAGACAGTTTAGGAGGAATGTGATACGAGTGGGCTAGAAAGCTCAGACCTGAAGGATCGCTGCAAATATCAGCATTCCCTACTGGTCAAATGACAGGCCTGGGTAGTATTTCACTGCTGGGTCTATTTAATTTTTCTCCTGTGTCATAGGAAAATGGAGAAGTGTGAATTTCCTGTTCAATGCTTCATTCTTTGTGCAGAAAGAATCAGAAAAATGTCTTTTAGGACCTAATATGATCATAGTTGTTTTAAAATTTGGTGTATTTTCAGGTGTAACAAGCCTGGGGGGAAAAAAATATTTTTACCACCCGTGCCACTTCAGTGTTTCTGCAGCCAGTGGAATTATTATTGTTTATTATTATTACATTACTAGTGATAAATGTTCTGCATTAGTGAGGAACACAGGAGGAGTTAACATTCCTAGAGTGCACATCACATAACTGGACTTGAATGGACCTGCTCACGTCCTTATGTCTGCGTGGTGATTTCTGACCATTTAATATACATATTTCTTTCTTCCCATGAAAGAAGTGCTGGAGGGATTATGTCCCAGTGGATTTGTGCATCTTCACAGGACTTTTCAGGTCCACATTAAGAGCCTGAGGTGTAGACTGGGGAGCATAAGAGATGGGGATGAGGAGGCCAGGGGTGATGTACATTGTTCTTTTCCTGGCTAAAGGAAGCTGCCTCAGTTGCTATTGCAGGATTTTGGTCACCTCTGACTCAATTTGGGCTGGCCAACATGAGGGCATCCCAAAATGCATGTTGGTCACTCGGGAGGTACGAGCAACAGGATTTAACAGAATGAATCCACTGGGAAATGCCGAGCACACCAATAACAGGTCAGGGATTTCTGCTTTTCCATCTTCTTTGTTCCATTTTTGTCTGGTGTGGAGATACATGGATATGTATGCTGCTTGCCATTCCCTACTTCCCTCCTAAATTAATCTCTTTCACAGAAATCCCCTAACACCATGTGTGCTTGTCACAGGCTCCTTCCTCTCTACCCCCTCTGCATTAAAGTCTATTAAGATCATTATATTCGCTCTGGGAGACGAATCCTTTTGTGAGTACCTCCTGCAGCTGCAGAGACCTTGAAATGCTGTTGTCCCAGTGATGCTGAAGTATATGCTACCATTTGTGTCCAGCGCAGCAGGGGAAATAAAGTTTGACCTTAGACTGGGTGAATCAAAGTGAACATTCAGGGCTCTGATCTTCTTGCCCCACCTTGCCTCCTGGCCCATGGATTTTGTTAGTAATTCCAACTTGGTCTGGCGGCTTTGCCTGAGGCTTGGGATATGAAAGCTTTCTGTCTCTGTTAGGCTTCAGTAGAAACGGGAGTTTATGCATTTCCACACCTCACTGGAAAATAACAGACATGAGGCATCTTGAGGAGTTTACATTTGAATGTTTGGCTGGTCTTATTCTGGCTGGGAGGCTGAAAACTAAAATCACAAGTGGAAATAATGCAGGTCAGGGGAATTTTGAAACTCAAAGCTGCAGGTGTTGGCTGTTTGCCAAAACCCACACCTAGGTACATCATGAAAAATACCTATAGTGTCTGTCTGCTTAAGGTTCTGTAGATAGTAGTATTGCTGTGAAGATATATATAAGCATTTACATTAACCTAAAATATGTGTTTTTATGATGCTATAACACTTCAGTCACTCATCTAAATATTTATCATAGCATTTGGAACCGAATATAAGTCTATCTGCTTAGCTTGTGATCTTCCATTGTATGGCATACTTTGACATGACTCAGTAGTTAAAATACAGTCAGTTCACCAAAATGGTACCAGTGAGAATGGATGATCTTAGATTTATGCCCCTTATTACATCTCAAGACTGCATTTTAGACAAGATATTTTGATGACAATTGCTTTCTTTTATTCCAGTTTGCTTGGATTGCAAATGCTGTGCATCAGAAAAAGTAAATTTTTTCTGTATTGTAATATGTAAAGTCCTGGGGTGACTAGGGCTTCTTGGCTTTTTCGTGATGCAAGGAAGAACCAGTGAGAAATCCTTAACTAGGTTTTCTGACCCTGGGAAGTTGAGGGTGGTTCAGTTACAGGTCAAAACCAATTCTGTGCAAACTTCTAATCTGAAAAATATTACAAGAAGGAAATATACATCATTAACTCATTTCTGTTATAGGGTAACTATTTTTTCCTCTTCATCTTTCTTTCAGCCAGTAGTCTGGGGAATCTGTCCATATAATTAATGATATCTGATTTATGTTAATCAATTATGACGTCTTTCTTGCTATGAAAAATGACTGTATTATGCACACATGTACTTACCTTTCACATAAGGGATCCAAAACATGCTCACTAGAGTAAGACAAAAGTGCTACACTTCAATGCCTGTCTCGACAAACAGCAGACATGCTCAGGAAGGAGCTGGAAATGAAAAGTCAGTTCCTCCTGCCTCTTCGGGATGAGGGGATGGGAAGAATGGAAGATAGAAGGGGTAAGTCAGAGAGGTTACGAAGAGGTCTAAAAGGGCAATTCTTCTGTCCTTGCCCTCTTTAATGGACATGCTGGCTGACAGTCTCTGTGGGATGTCCAAGGACTGTGTTAAATAATCTTGTTGTTTTTAACAATGTGGTTTGCTAGGGTAGGTTTGAAGCATATTAGGAAGGAGGTAGGAATGTAGTGAGTATGAGCTCTTTCATTGCCCATGCTGAATCTCTCCTGAAGGCTGCCAACCCAGGATATTTCAGTGGAGCTAAACATATTTCAATTACTGCTAGTTTTAATTAAAATTAGATGTCACAACTCATTTGACACTTTTCTCTGACCATGCCTTATTTTATCTACAATCATTTAGAAGAGTGCTTAAGACAGGCTAGTGAGATGCAGAGTCTTTGCAAATTGCATCATGAATTTAATTTCAAGTGACATTTGGCAACCCAAGTAAGCATTCACCTGGAAATCTGTTTCGTCTTCCATCCACATAGGAGAGCTCATGCTCCTAACACAAAGCAGAGACAATGCCATGCCATGGACTGAAACCATGGGATGGATGCTTTGCTGAGTTACAGCTAGATGCAGGGAGCTCTACTCACGCCTCACTGCTGGCAGATGTACATGTATATGTGGGGAAATTTTTTGTCATTCGTATGTGGCTGCAGCTTCTGAGTTGGGCGGTGTGAGGTAAGCAAGATCATGCAAACTAAAAAGGAAAAGGAGAGCACCATGTGCAATCCTAGAAGCGTGATTAACTTTGGCAAACTAGCATGGTTTGATTACTCATGTATTATTTGTTTTTTCACCTGATTGATACAGCCCACAGGCTTCCAAGTTATCTACGCAGACTGAAAATGGCAATAATAACCCTTGGCTCTTGTTAAAGACATCAACAGAGCAAGTGAGAGAATCCAGAAGGTGAAAAAACTGAACTGAATCTAATCTGTGTGCACATAAATTTTTCTGGAGGTAACAGAGTCCCTGCATTTCCTTTTAATGCAAGCCATGTCAGAGTCTGGTGTGCCCAGAGTGGTCAGTCTGTCTGTTGGATAATGATGTGTTGCTCTTGAAGCTTCCTTACTATGTACCGTGGTTTAGTGAATGCTCTGTCCTGCTGTAATGGTCATCTGTGCAGGTCCTGGTTTCCAGCCAGTCCTCTTCCTCCAGGCAGCCACAGCTGATACAGCCTTACCAGAGGGGTGTCCAGGCTTATTGCATGTGTAAAAGGAGGGAGGAGTCATCACAAGGACACCTTGAATTTGTGTTAAGAACTTCAATAGCTCTGTTTTATAGGCTGGATTCTTCTTGAATGAAGGCTATGCCAAGCTTTACCTTCTTTGTGTACCTTAAAATCGATGTGCTCTTTAACATACATGGGTAACTGCTTATTAAGAAGAATCTCAACTAAATTGTAGCATCTAGATTTCAGTGGTATCGTTCACCCAGTTTTCCAACTGGGTTGACTTCTGATACGAAGCAGAGAACTGAATTGCTGAAGGTCACACAGTGAGTGGCTGACCCAGGAGGAATATCCTGCATAACATTTTAATCCCCAGAATGTCCTTATAGCAAAATCTCATTGTGCCACCACTGACTAAGGTTTTCAGTGGTACAAAGTGTCAGCAGCTCCTACAGGTTAAAGAAGCAGGATAGGAGCAGAAATGGCCTCTCAGATGTGGTCAGTCAGTCCGACACACTGAAAAGATGCTGTCAGACATCGGTATCCTCACCAAGCTCTCGTCTTCTCTCAGATGAAATCCATATTTTTTTTTTTTTAAAAGGCTTATTTCTTCATTATTTCTTCATTTTAAAAAAAATGCTTCTTACAACTCAGAAAATAAAACTAAGGAAGAGCTGGCTGAAACTGGCCTTTGGCTGCTGTGACCATGAAGGGATGTGACCAGCAGCTGCCAGCAGTGGAGCAGTAACAGCTGGCTCATCCATCCCCCTACTGTCCCTTTCTTCCCGCCTTGCGTGTCCCCTGCTTTTCAGCCTGTGACACATCACCGTGATAGACACATCTCCAGCCAGGTCTGGGCCTCTGGAAGCTCCTTCCAGGCCACTGGGTGGATTTTTCAGGAGTCAGTCCTGTTGTATTTTTGCAGCCTTTATGCACTGGTGGAGAAGTTGGCCAACAGACCGAAGCCTACCCAATGTATCTCGAACTTTCAGCTATAATCCTGCACCTCCCTTTTGGCAGGACTTTTTATAAGACTTTTACATTCCCCCAGCCTTATTCTTCCTGAAACCTCCTTCCCCCACTAACACCTTATGCTGGCTGGGATCCTGGAGTTTCTCTCTTCCAAATGAAGGGTCTGGCAAGAGAAAGGATTGTCCCCCAGAGCCAACTTGGTGGCGGTTTCAGCCATTAGGAGAGCCCTAAATTAAGAAATTTTGCTTGGCTTTAAGGCCAGGATTTCATAATTTTCTGCTTTTATTAGTTTGTTTGTACTTCCTTAGACCCTGGATGATAGATTTTAAACCACAGACCTTGCTGCAATCCATCTCTGTTCTTTAACTGTGCTGTTTGGCTCAGTCTGATCCCACTAGACACTCAGCAGAATGTCTAAAAAGCTGCAAAAACTAGGTAAAAAAAATGCAGAGAAGAAAAAGAGGGAAGAAAACCTCCTCTTCCCCCTTTCACCTTCCAGAAATTTTGGCTTAGCCATGCATGGCCCAGAAATGAGGACTTTCCAAGACAAACAGGCTGCATTATCACACCAGACTCCCCTGGCAAGGAATGCATTTTAACAGCCTAAAAACATATTTTTAGGCGGATGGGGGACAAATAGTTACAAAGAAAACACTGAGCATGTTCACAGGTGCTGTGCTCCATTGTGTTAGCCAACCAGATGTTCTGTGCTGGGATGCTGCCCTGGCCTTTTCTGGGATGAAATGTCACTCTCTGGATGAAATAGAGCAAAACTCTGTACAGTTTCCTAGAACGAACAGAGTGTTTAATTTGTAAACTATTAATATAGCTGTGTCTTTGTATTGGGCAGGGCACCAGTCAAAATAAACATGTAAAATTTGACCTTTAGAAAATTAACTATTATTGGACCATGAAAAGCTGAACTTGTTACAGCAAGCTGTGGTGCATTTAAGTACTATGGCAGCAGTTTTACAAACTGTCTTGCCATTTGTCACTGTGGGGCTGGGAGGATTTGGGGGAGCTCTCTGTGCATGGCATCCAGTTTGAGTGCATGGAGAGTTTGTGCTGTTGTACCTTGGCCTGCTGTAGCTGAGTGCTACCATGTGCATCTTGTCGTGTCAGGGAAAGGTGACAAAATGTGGGCCCTTGCACAAGCCAAATATTAAGGATGTCTGTGAGTATCTTGCTTAGAGTTGTGTTTTCTCTGTTGCTCCTTCAGCAAGCTGGATTAGGGAGAAAATGTCTCCAAACTTTAGAAGAGTGGTGCTGGGTCTTATAACTAGTGATCCAGGAGGGAAATTTGACAGACCCCAGGGTCTGAACAGGTAAGAGAATAGGCTTTGCTAATACAGAGATACTTTTTTTGCTGTAAAGGCAGATCCTTTCTGCACAGGAGCGACTGAATGCAACTATTAACTGCTGCTTTGGATCAGTGAATCCACTGTTGCTTCCACACTTGCCTGCGTGATGCCCAAGGTGTGTGTCTTTCCTTTTCTGGTTTTGTTCTTACTGGAGAACAGCATGAATGTCATGAATTTGTCACAAAAATCAAGCAGATCATATTCAGCCTTTACCAAAAAGCTTGAAGGAGGAGATTGGGATATTAACTCTCAAGCTGTTTGTTCCCTGTTGAGGCCAGTGGATGCTTTTCTCTATTACACAGCTCACCCAGCAACATCCTGACTCATGGGTTTTCCCTGAATGAGCAGAAACCTGTTTTTCTTGCAAGGAAACTGGCATGGTCTCAGCTTTCCCCTGTCCCCAGAACTAACTTTCTTCCTGCTTGTTCTTGCCTGATGTAAAAGAATATGGGGCCTCTCTTTTGTCATGTTTGTCACAAGGGCTACAAGATCAGCTTCTTTGTTTTTCCTGTTCTTTTTGACCTTATTTCACGCACGCCTTGTGCTTGAGGTAGCACTGCTAATTGACAGGGATTGAGATGAAGCTCATTCATGTCAACTACTGTCTGCTCTAGGATCTCTGAAGAATATTAATCATAGAATCGTTTAGGTTAGAAAAGACTTTGGAGATAATCAAGTCCAACTGTTAACCTAGTGCTGCCAAGCCCACCACTAAACCATGTTCCTAAGCACCACATCTATGTGTCTTTGACATACCTCCAGGGATGGAAACTCAAACACCTCCCTGGGCAGCTTGTTCCAGTGCTTGACCACCCTTTTGGTGAAGAAATTTTTCCCAATACCCAATCTAAACCTCCCTTGGGACAACTTGAGGCCGTTTCCTCTTGTCCTGTCGCTTGTTACTTGGGAGAAGAGACCACCACCCCACCCCCCCCCCCCTCGCTACAGCCCCTTGCAGGCAGCTGTAGGGAGCGATAAGGTCCCCCCTGAGCCTCCTCCTC
>JAVJGI010000063.1:9724934-9764218 GCA_035590275.1 Ibycter americanus | reverse complement strand
CCGGGTCCCTCTGCAGAGCCCCCTGCCCCCCAGCAGGGCAACGCCCCCCCAGCTCGGTGCCATCTGCAGCGCGCTGAGGGTGCGCCCCATCCCCTCGGCCAGGTCGTTAATGAAGATATTAAACAGGACTGGCCCTGATACTGAGCCCTGGGAAACACACTTGTGGCTGGATAGCCATACTTAACCCCCGATGTGGCATATTTAATCCCTAGTTGGGAAACCTCTGCTGCTCTGCTTTTGTGAAGACAGGCTGTGGGACTGGAGGGAGCGCTTCCATTTGTGCTGGCAGCGCCTCTTGAAGATTTTCTCTGATTCAATGCCACACGCCAGGTTGTCGTGTACACAAAAGCCAGATTTCTCTTCTCTAGCAATGCACGGCATCCTAGGGTAGATGTAAATAAAAATGGCCCTCAAAGTTCCCTTTGTGCTCCTGGAGTAATGTAAAACAGCCTAAAATGAGAAATCAGGCCCGTGTGTGAGAGGGAGGATGCTCGGATCATTAACGAAGTGCTATGATTGTGCCTATCCCCAAACACTCGAGTGCTGTTGATTCCTTTCCAGTTAATAAACCATTTATATGTGGCCTGCTTTTAGCATGGAGCAAAATATTTTTTTTCACTCAAGCTGTGATGTATAATTATATAGCTGACATCAAACATGATCAGATACCAAGTCAGAGGAATGAATTTGGTTCTGTTCCTGTAATTCTATTTCCATGTTAAGTTTTCGCCCCTCTTTAAATTATATTTTTTATTGAAAGCTTCAAAGGTCAGCTTAGACATTCATAGAAAATTTTAGCTCTGATTGTTTAGTATTTTCTCATACAGCACAGCCTTACATTACTCTGTGTCAGCAAATTAAGGAAATGAAAGTTGCGGCCAATGATTACAATAGTACTGCTGTTAACCTTTTACAGCATATGGCATCCTATCAATTTTAGCCACAGGAGAAACTTGCTGTTCACATACAGCAAGTGGGTGTTGAAGTTTTTAATCTAAAAATGAAATCTTGCCTCTAGGAGAGGGATATAAAGACTGTAGATCTTCCTTGCTGCTGGATAAACCTCTGGAGCAGCTGAGATCTTTTCAGCCATGTGTTTTTCCTTCATTTTTTCTTCCTTTCTTCATCACTTAGATACAGGGGGACATCAATTCTACTTGACTGGAAGGGCAATACTCTAGCATAGACATATGAGAGTGCCCATATATTCACAAGACTGAGAGCCTAGGAAGATGGATAGGTAACCTATCCATCTTTTTCTTAGTTGCAAAACCTCCACTTTGCAGCAAGGTCTAGCAAAACACATTCACCTAATGCCAATCTTCTTTGTAGTTCTAAGGAGGTTAATGGAATTGCTCAGCTGTTTAAGTACCTTGCTGAATGAAGGTGATAATTAATCAGGCTGCTAATTATTCAGGCTAACTGACTTTTAAAGTTAAGTTTGCTTTACACAATAGTTGTTTTATACTTGTTCAGGGCACACTTGATTCAGATGGGTGGAGAAAAAACTGATAGGCCAGTTTCACTTCATTGCTATTCAGTACTGGCTTTTGATTTCCCTGGAAATGTTTCCTTTCCCTTTCTCACATGGGATTTGTGATCTGCTTTTCTCTGTGACACTTAAGTCTTCACCCCAAATCACAGCAGTATATGTCCTGTAGTCATGGAAAGGCTTCATTTTGCTCTTTAAATTTAGAGGCTTAAAGCAATACATAGATGGTTCTAAAATTTTGTCGAAATAAATTTCCCTGGGTGGCTGTGTAACAGGGTCAGAGTTTATTGGGTAATGCTCAGTTAGCAGATGGTCCAAAGATTAGGAATTATTTTATCTGGGGCATGAATAATTGAGTTGAAGGCAAACTAAAGTCAATGAACCCACTTATCAGGTTTTATTACTGTAGGGTATGATTGTTCAGTCTTTCATGTTCCACAGAACTGGTGTTAAAAGTAATATTGCCAGCTGAGCAGGTGAGGTACAGACCGAGGAGTCTGTTCGTGCATAGATGCCCAAGCTAGGTAGTCTGTAATTGCTCTTTTGGAGAGAGAGAGGTTCTTCTTCAGACAGGATTTCACAGCCCCTGATTTCATCTCCTGCTTTGATTTGCCTCTAAAGGAGGTTGTTTATGGCTTGTCTTGCCTGCACAACATCATCTCAGCAGCGGGTGGGAGACTTACATTTGTTGCTGGACCGGGTTTAACATCCCTTTCCAGTCCTGAAGACAGATGTGTTTTAGGGGTAGTATGGGCATGCTGTTTCCTACATACCACTATGCTCTGCGGCTCCAGTGCCTGCAGGAAATACAGGATAGGCTGACCTGTGTGTCTTCACAGGCTGTTTTTAATCTGACAGTACATTCAAACCTTGTCTAGCCCATCTACCCACCTTCCTCTCCCATTTCAAACATTCCAATGCTGCTAAGATGAATTGCCTGTTGGCCAGCCCCATAATTTGCCAACAGTGAGGAAATGAGCCTTGAGTTACTGTGTACCACTTTTAAATGTAAAAGGGGATGCCCCATGCGAAGACAGCCCTGCATGTTTGACACGCTGGGAAAAGGATAAGCCAAGCTTTCGATCTCCCTGTCTGCAACAGTGTCCGGGATCAATAAACTATAGAGTGAAACAGTACAGAGGTGCTTAGAATTGAATGTGTGACCTAGAGCACTGATCCTGACATCTTAATCCTTGGGAAGCATTTACATGCCCAGTTTAAGCACTTGTATCATTAAAACACTATTGCAAAGACAAATCATACTGTACAGCATGTCTAAGGTTATGAGATTGGCTCTTTTATTTCTTTAAAAGGGCTTTTGATGGGAGGATGGAGTGATGGGAAGCAGAGGTCAGCTTGGTAGGCTGTGGTGAAATGGAAACGATCCCATGCAAGCAGAAGGCTGAAACTGGGAGATGAATCATGTAACCGGGAGGTGAATCATGCTCTAAAACCCCCACAAAACTACCCATTTTCTACATTTCTTCTGCTGGACCCTGTGAGCTAAGGAAGTTGTCCCCAGCTACTTTCCATAGAGCCCCTCATGAGGTTGCTCCTGTGATTTTAAGTCATTTTAATAAAGATGATCCAGTTTGCTTAAACTCTTATGAGCTCATTTTGACAGGAAAGACTCAGCTAACAAAGGGGCTAATAATATCCTACAGAAGGAGAGTTGGAATGCGCTGAAGATCATAAACTTGTCATCTCACGTAACTGTAGCCAAAAGAAGATGGAGATTCGTGAGAAGGAGGTTAAGTTAGCCTTGAAAAACAGGTCTACTTACCTTACTCCTAGATTTAGCAATTATAAAATCTGTAAATAGGTTTCTGGGGTTTTTGGTAGAGAAATGCTGAAAGAAATGGAATCTTTAATGTATTTTAGCTAGCTTGTAATCTCTTCAGATATGCATAGAATGAACTAATCCTAGCATTTCACATGTAAGAAATATTAATATTTCACATAAACTGTCTGTTGTGTTCAACAGAAAATGCACAACATTTCTTCCGGGCTGATAAACTGGCAGTCATTGATTTAGGAGTCTAGTAACTAACACTGGACTTACAGATTTAAAATAACACTGGAAAATGAGCAGACAGGGAACTGTGCATAGAATCCTGATGGTAGAGACTGCTTCAGGGGTGGATTCATGGGACTGATTCAGAAATGGATCCCTGATGCCTGAATATCCAACCTGTTCCGTAAGATTCAACCAACAGATAACATTAGTGGTGTCAAGGGTTGCATGAGATAACATCTGTCTCACACAGAAGCCAGCATGCTTGGTCAGAGTTAAAGACAACGTACAGCTGCCAAGATCAGGGGGATGGAAATTGTGTGTCATGCTAGACCTTTGGGATGTTATCCTTTTCTCTTAAATATAATATGAAGGTCTGGTCTGTCAAAATGTCGAGTTATTTCTTTTTACTTTTTTTTTTTTTTTTTTTTAACTGGGAGAAATAAGTCTCGATTGCATCAGAATATAGCAACTTTATGCTAGGCAGGACTCGCAGAAGTGAAGCTGACAGGAGGCGACTGGACTACAAATTAAAAATGAAGCAGACCAGCCTTTTCTCATTCCACCAGCTCAGAAAAATATTGAAAGTAAACTGCTGGCAAGTAGACAGTGAAAAGCAAATTAGATTTGGGACCAGATGGTGTAGATCAGTATAATGCAAGTTGATGTCAATAAAGCGGTGTGATTAACGCTGCCAAGAATATCACTCATGATCTTTTTCAATTTCAGGTGTTATTTGTAGCACAGGTGAGGCAGTTACACACAGATGCGTGCACAGATCATTTTGAAAAGTGGGATTTAATTGAGGCTCTGTTCCAAGAGAAAGGGCTAGGTTTGTATCCAGATTTATCTGGAAATGTGCAGGCACTGGACACTGTCCTGGAGGGAGGAATCTGGGTCTGAAGATGGAAAAGAGCAGCACATCTATGGCTGCCCATGAAGCTCAGGGCAGGACTTGGTCCCAAGTGCTGAAGGTTTCCTTGCTGGGAGGGGACCTGAGAGGGCTTTGGCTTGGTGCTGAGTGCATGTGACAGCCTCCCTTGACCGCTTTTAGCTTGCACGTTTGCATCCCTCAGCGCTTTGGAAGAGCTCTGAAGGATTTCTCGTTGCTTGCCGCTTGGTCTGTACGGCTCCTCGCAGGCTGCCAGCAGCCTCCCTTTCAAGGGCAAAATATTTACCCGAAATGCAATTCTCTCTCAACTTCAGTCAGAATGTGGATGATTACTTATGTAAATACTGTTGCAGAAACAAGGCATGCTTATTCTTTGTTTCTGCCATGGTCTGAAGCAGGAAGAATTAGGGACTCTTACAGGAGAATATTTTTGTTTGTTTTTTTGTTTGTTAACAAAGGCAATGTATCAATGTATATCACAATGGTTTAACTAAATCCCTGGGCTTTTCCAGATATGTCCCTCACTGATTAGTTTAGGGTCCGCTTTGCAGTCATGGTCCGAATTAATCGAAGATTCGACGTCAGGAGTGTCTTTATGGTGCATTTTATAAATTAAGCTATTAGAGTTAATTGTTGATAAGAAGAATCATTACCAGTTTTGTGTGCCGGTTAAAACATGACTATTTAGTTGTATTAAATAGAAGTAATAATAAATTATAGCTGACATTAAAGCCATCCCATCTTGTGTATGTTGTTAAAAATATTTAGACTGATGTTTCATATGAAAAAAACCACTTTTAAAGAGTGGACAGAACATGTTATCCTTTACGTATCAGGGTGGGTTTTTTTGAAAATTAATGTCTGATAATTGAGTAATGTGTATTAAGATGATGGATGTGATTTCAGTATGCTTTATATCATTCCAATGATATATGTATTTTATTATTGCTCAGTAAATATGAGTGTATCAAAGCGGAGTGATACCTTACCAATACTGGCTTACTCTTGTTAAAAAAAACCACCAAAAAAATCTACTCATCTTCACTGTTGGTGGGTATTGCCTGACCATAATATATCCTTGAGGCTCTTCATTTTCAGAATGCTCTGTGAATTAATTATGAAGAATACTTCATATAGTCAATAGTCTCAATGTAGTAGTTCAGCTTCTGATGGCAACCTGAAATTCTGTATGAATATCTGATAGAAAAATGAGATTTATGTAAAATAAAAGACTCAGTAGTGGATTAGCTACAAATCTGCAAAACAGAGTTATAAAAGATGAGTTTGGTGATAGAATTAAGAAAATTTTAAAAAATGACTCACGTCGTTCTGGGCGATGTAGATGTTTTCCAGGAAAAATCCATTGCCAAGCATCAGGGCATCCTTGGCAAACTGGAATGTGCAATCAACATCCTTTCACAGAGCTGAACTCTTTTCTTTTGATTTTTTTTATTTTTTATGTTTATTTGGTAAGGAACTTGGTAAGAGACTTCACCTTAGTTCAGGAGACAAGTATTGTCAAAACTGATTTTTTTTGTTACCTTTGCCCTTAGGTAGACATGAAATAGGCCAGCTCTGAGAGTATTTAGACACTTCATTCTATTATCCTATACATTGCCATGGGAGTTTAGATGTTTGAATAAAAAATCTGATCCTTATAAGTGAATATTTCATTCTCTGACTCTACCTTTTGAAATATATTTTTGATGGCTTAGTATGAAAGTTCTTCATTGTCTGGATGTGCTTTTTTCAGTGTTTCTTGTGCTCATTAATCACATTAGCATTTCCTAGTCTTTGTAGCAGGCCAGGAGTTAATATATTCACTCCCTTTTGTGTGTGTGTTTATAAGCGTGTGTCTCCCCCTCGGTTTGTATTGAATCTGAAACCTGAAGTGACGATCAATGGCTCAGATTATTTCCTTGCTGTCAGCTATTGACTTTCTCTCAGCCTGATATCAGAGCTCCTTTCCCAGGGTGATGCTAGCAGGGTAGGAATAAGAGGGGGAGAGCAGGCAGGGAGGTGAGGGGGAGCTGAAGATAAACTGCAAGACTTCTATCAAGCTTTTCTTAAAGCAGCTTTTACTGAATGTATACAAGAGGGAAAAAGATTTGCCAGAAACCTGCATTTTTTAGGGTGGAAAATCAGAGAGGCCGGGATAGCTTTTTTTCCCCATGAGGTTTATTTATTTATATGATGACTGTTGTCCCGCTTGACCTGTTTTGAAGCCCAAAAATATTTCATTAGCTAAACCACTCTGTGGGTTGGGCAGTGTGGCTTCCCATCATTAAAGCAGAAGTAAGACCAGTATGTGTGAACTCAAACTCCAGGTTCTGGAGGAAGGCTTTTCATCTGTCCATCTATCCAAGTGTGAGTTCCTGAGTCATTGTTTTTTGCTATGTGTATAATCACCTACACCAGAGCACAGTAGCCACAAATTAATTCCTAATTAGGATAGCAGCATTATACCTTTCCTGCTGAAGATGATGCTGAAGTGTCCAAATAGAGGAAAAGATAGATATTTTCAAGGGACAGTGAATTTGTCATTAGAATATTAATAGCTTAACTTCCTGCTATAATAAAAATCTCTCTTCCACAGGTCCCATTTTTTTTATAGGGAAGTAAGCATCTTTATCTGGAATTCTTTAACTTTTTAATGAAAAGATTATAAACTTTTAAGTGATAGTATAGATGTGGAGGAGAACAGGGAGAAAAAATGGTGGAGTAATGGTGAAAGAGAAGCTAGACATGGGTGAGTATTTGAAGGATGATCAGCTGGTTTTGGGAGAAGGTTCTGTGTCGGTCAGCATCTCTCCAACTTGGCTTCTTTGCCAAGCTCCATGGCTGAGGGTTGGGAGACTACTTCAAGCCAAGAGAAAATTTCCACTGACCTCAGTGGACTGGAGTCCTTGGCATCGCTCCAGGGCTGGAAGACATAGAGGGAGAGTGCATGTGGCAGCCCTGACTCAAAGCCCGGACACCGGTGTGGGAAGCTGGACAGACAGGTGGGATGTCTTGTGGCTCTGAGTCACGGTATTGAGTGTGAACTGGAAGCCACTCCTCTGCTGAGCGCCCTGGTGCCACGGGTGCGGAGGTCGGGGAGGAAAGGCTGGAGGAGGAAAGGATGAGCATGTCTGTGGGCAGAGAAATGCCTTGGTTTTGGATCTGATTTGGATTTGATTTAGATACTGGGTTGCTCTGATCTGTCAAAGTTGAGGCTGTAACTGGGTGGTTCAGGGTGCTGGGGGAATTTAAAATAAATGCATTGATTAAAGACACAGTATGGTTTAAGCAGCTGGCCACAAAGTTGACACAATCTCTGTATTGCACAAAGGAGATCCCATACTGTCATAGATCTTTCTGGGATGGGATCTAAACCTTCCCTTCTTTCCCCATGCTTATTTTATTGGTCAGTTCAACCCTACATTTTCATCAATATAGTCCATCACCAACATACATACATACCTATGTGTAAATACAAATATATAAACTAACCTCAGCTAGGTTGGAAAGATAAACAACTACCTTTAACAGAATTTCCCTGCATCGGATTCTGTCTGAAAGCAGACAGCAGAGTTGCTTGTTTAGCCCAATTTAGTTTTCATTTAACCAGACCAGAGAGTCTCTATTACAAATGACATGGGGCCACCACAGTAGCAAAGTCACTGTTTACTTAATCAAACATGATTAATGCATTGGTTTTACATTAGTATCTGCTTTTCTCCGTTGTGTGAGTAGTCAAGGGATTCCCTTTGTCTGCTAGCAAGGGAAGAACATGGTTTTTATCCTACCCTGCTTATTGTGCAGTCATGTCAGCAGTAAAATATGTCTTTAAACATGCCTTCTTTTATCAGTGGAGAGATCAATACAGCAACTTTCTGAGAGCATAATTCAGTTACATGTGTTGTGGGAGACTAATGCGAACTCTCTTGGTGAGGATGCTTTTCAGATAGTCAGGGAAAGACAGCATGGACCTTATTTCTGAACAGGGTAAGATTAAAGGGATTTCAAGTGTGCTTTGAAAATATCTTATAAGGGAGGAGGGTTCAGGCTTACAGCAGAACCTGTGCTACAGAATGGAAATACGGTATTGCTACAGATAAGATTTACATTTACTTCCAGTGTTAGAGTCAACAGAAAATCTCTGCTGCTGTATTGGACCTACACCTGACAATGACAGTGGTGGATGATGAAGACAGGGGCTAGAGGGATGTGTTAATTTCGAGTGAAAGCCACCACTGAAATGGGAAGTTTTCACCAAAGAAGTAACTGCAAGGGCTAAACCCTGCCCTGAGATAAGCTGGAAGATTTTGAAGGGCTTTGAGAGGTGTTGGTCAGACATATCCTCTGTGAAACTTTGTACTTGATAAGCGAAGCATACCAAAGCCAGTTGAAGGAGGCACTGAGGTGCACCATGATCTTTGCTGCTGCTCTTTCTTGGGTAGGACATGCTGCTAAAAGAAATACGGCAGCACTGTTTGATGGCTTTTCCTGGCAGGAATATGAGGAGCTGACCTGAGTTAGTAAACAGGCTACGACAGCAAGTAACCAAGGTTACAATTTGGCTGGAACATTGCTACAAAGGGCTTGAAAAATATACCTTAAGTATTGTGTAAGAGGATTTTGAACCATCACCCATCATAGTTTTCAGGGGATTACTTTCTGGATTTTCTTTTCCCATTTGTAAATACCAAGGAGGTTTTCCAAATCCCTTGCAAATGCATGAGCCCTCTTTGACTCCAAAAAATGTTGGGCTGGTACCTTCCCTAGACTCAGTCATTCACAGTCCCTCTATCACCAGTCAGGATAAATTTAATTACTTGTGACTACTTTTTTATAGCATGCTTACAAAATCTCATCTTGAATCAGAAGAGACATCCATAAAAGCTACTGAAATCCAGCATATTCATCACATAATTGACTGTAAAACATTTCTTCCTTCTTGCTGATGACACTGTTGTCCTTCGCACTTTGTCAGCCTGGTTGTACCTCACTACCTTTCTGCAGAAACGTTTTCATTTCCAGACTGATTCCTGTACTACTTGTCATAGTCATTAACATGTAAATACATCTCATAAAGCACATAAATGAACTCATAATTATAGCTTTTCCAGCCATTAACACATGTGATAGTTAAGTCTGATTATGAACTTCGCCTGTCCACATTCATTGGCAACACGTTCCTGAGGGTCTCTGTATTTCTTTGCCTGCTCTGAGCTGGACTGACTTGGGAGTCCATAAAGCTAAAATCTAATTAATTAAATAGAAGTACTAATCCTTGCATTGGGCTTAAATGGGCAAGAGAGCATTTCTTTTTCCGATTTTCAAATGTTTTTAACCTTTTATTGAAAATGTCATCCTAGAAATATGAGTCCCTGACTTTGAGAGATGCCCTGGAATTTAACAGCCCATTATTTTTCTATGGGCAATTTATTGCAGTCAGAAGTGATACAGTTCATGGAAAGCGGGTGGATGGATGGCTGAATCATTCCATCACCTGTCATGACTCATTCCCATCATTTCCGTCTCTTCATGAAGGGTGCATAAACATGTCTGCAGACTTAATCATTGCCGAGAGCATCTCATTAAAATATTACCTTGGTTAGGGTCAGAAAAATGGTTATGTAGCCCCATGGCTAGATTGTAGAAGAGAGGGGATTAAGATTTTGACTGCTTCGTTCAGAGGAGGACATCCAAACCAAAAACGTGCTGTGGGGGACTTTAGCTTTGGCTCTTTTTCTTGAGTTTCTCACCTCTGTAGGCAATTCCCCAGATATGGTTCCTTCAGATACTTGATAGAGTAGCTTGGGTTGCCTCTCGTGTGGTAAATTAGCATCCGCTTCGTGTGTATTCTGTCCTTCTTCCCCAGCAGACTCTCGTAGGACAAATTGTGCAAGCCCATTTGTGGCTTGGCTTAATCTGCCTTGAAAGTGTGCTTGGAGGGTTTACCCAGCCTGTTCCTCCCGGCAAGCACTCCAAACTGACCTGCTGTGAGTTGACCTGACTAAATGCCACGTGGCCACAGTTAACTTGAGCAGAATTTATTAGCTTGCAGAGGGCACTGCATAATCCAGTTACACAACTTCTCTTTTGGAGCTGGCTTGTGTCTGGCCAGGTTGAAAGATGGGCAAATGTCTCTGAAAAAAGGCTGTATCCTTCATGTATGTGTATCTTTCACAAAGAGCTATGTTGTTGGGTGGGGTTTTTTTTGTTTGTTTGGTTGGTTTTGGCGGTAGTAAGGCCCTACTGAGGAGTTAAGTGCTTGAAAGAGTGTGTGTGTGTGTGCAGGAGCATTTCTCTGATGCAGCTAAAAGCAGAAAGACGCTGGATTGCTTGCAGGTGGGGAGCTTTCATTACTACTGTTGAGTAAATCCCAGACTGGTGGAAGTGAAAGGAAGATAGTTTGGACCAGGTACTCCGCCCCCATCTCCAAGGGATGAGGAAAAAGAGAAAGAAAGAAAATGACTATATAGTTGCATTAAAAGCTGTTTAACACATGTTTAAGTCAGTGCAGATGAGGTGGTTGTTATAAATATTATCTTGTTGTTTGCTTGCTGCAATGCCTAAGAAACCTAATCGCAGATTAAGACTGCACTAGGGTAGGGATACTTCAAACAAACCAAGGAAAATACAGTATATGCCCAAGGGAATTTATAATCTGGATGTCACATACCCTTAATAGCAAGGTATCTCCAGGCTGAGCACAGCAGTGATAAGCTCATGCACCTGTTGGCTCTGTGAAAGAAACACTGTGCCAGTGGGGAAATGAAGGGGTTCTGCAGCTCCATGGGTAACACAGCTGTGGCTCCAAGTGGGGCTGGGGTTGAGACACAGACCAGGTGCTCCCCGATAGATAGAGGCTCTGGGACTGCACCCCTGGAGGGCAATGAAGCATAAGCAGGCTGGAATTTGCCATCCCTTGGCCTCTGGTGGAGTTCACAAAACACGGGCGATCTCTGTCCAATGTCTTCCCCAGGTCTGTGCCTCGCAGACATCACCTCAGCAATTGTTGTTGGCTCTTCTTGAGCTGATTCTTCATCCCTGGCTGCACAGTGACGTGATGTAATCATGCGAGTGTGGTCCCTTTATTGCACTAAGCATAATGCCCTATTATTCTAAAGACAAGGGTAGAGGGAAACAGCTGTTTTACTGATTAAGTAAATAAAAGCATGACTCTCCAGCCCTCCCTCCTCCAGCGCGTGGTAATATGCCCAGACTCTGCGCAGTGTCACCATCCACTCAGCTCTTTGCCCCCGAGTGCCGTGAAAGCGGGCAGCGCGTGGATCTGGAAGGCTGCCCTCGCTCCGGTCCAAGTGGTTTTGTGAGTCAGGCGCTTTGCTTTCGCACAGAAACCCGTACTCTGTCCTGCCTTTCCATTTGCTCATGCCCCTCTCCTGCCAAAGTAACCATCCCCGGGACGGCGTGCAGGGGGGTGGAGAGGACAGAAGCAGCGTTGCCAATCTCTCATTAATTTCTAGATGCAGAATGATGGGAGAGATGCATGTGAGAGTCTAATAATAACGAGCTGAGGTCCCAGAGATGGCGAGCAAGGAGAGCTTCTTTAACTAACAACTTAATCATAATAAATTTGAGTCTAAGAGCACCAGGCAAGTAAATCAATCAACCCTTGCAGGCGGGCTCATTAAAACTAGTAAAGTACAGACCAAAAAGGTCATCTTATTAAAAGGGATTAGTGTTTTCCAGTTAAATCCTTTGCTACCCATAGGTACCAGGAGAGAATCTGGATTCTGAGCTTGTCTGTTGTTGCAATGGTAAAGAGCTGACCTTGCACAGCAATAAATGCCTTTGGTCCCCATGGCTGGGCTCTTGGCTGGCTGGTGCCAATGGGCAAGGCTGTATAAACGCTGGTGGACCTGTGCCAGTCTGGTCCAGCCATGGGTTGCCAACTGTCCCGTGGAGCACACTGAAACACGATCAGGGTTGAGTTCTTTTGCAAAATACAAGTGAGCTCGCTCTCCAAGCTTTTCTCCAGTCCTGTGTCTTACAAACTGAGACATCACCTCAGTAATTGTTGTTGGCTCTTCTTGCAATGACTCTTCCCTTGCTGTGTGGTATGTCTCTTCTCCTGTCAGGTCTTAATATATTGTGGCCCTCAAGCAGCATTTTCTATCTTTGCTTTTCTTTCCTGGCAGCAGGATGCAGCACTTTGAGTTTTCTAGTGCTTTGAGAGGCAAATTTTCACAAACTCTATTATAGTCTTGTTCCTTTAGGAGAGTATATTTACCTTGGAAGAAACATTAAACTGAGAACAGCTATCAAAACAGCTGGCATCCTTCTTCCTGCTTTTTTCTTCTATAGGATACAGTGTTGGTGGTGGGAGAGACCTTTTTTTCACATTTCAAACTTTCCTCTACCCACACTTGCATTCCGGTGGTGACCCTCTGTCTGTGAAACACCACTCACTGCTATGGTGGAAACGCGATATGAAGATTGCTGCGTTGTTCAGAGAATCCCTGTAGCTGGAGAGGTGGGGCTTGCAGGGGATGCTGCTCTTTCCTGTTCTGCATTGCGTTTCTGATGGTAACTGATTTTATGGAGGAAAAAACAAGTGTGTGAGTGCCTGTCATTTGTTGTGCAAAATACCTGGGGTCAGAATGATCTTTTCCACTAAGAGGAGACTACAGTGAGGAAGGCGAGGAGGGGCAGGTTATGCAGACCACCCACTATGTTGCACACCTGGAGCTCTGCCCCTCTAACCCTGTTCCTGATGAGCCTGCTTTCTCCCAAAGAGGAGTCATTTTGGTGGCCACTACCTTGACCATGCTGGAGCTCCAGCAGCTTGGTCAGCCAGCGAGGCAAGGGGGCACGTTGACAGTGCAGTCCTACAGCCAGACTGAGACTGAATACAATGGGTACTGCTCACGGCACACTTCCCTCGGTTCCTGCTGCCATCAGGCAGCACTTCAATGGCACAGCAGTTTGCAAATAAGTTTACTGCATGTGATGGAAGTTCCCCTTCACTATTTTTGATCATTTTTGAAGGTCTTTTCCTTTTAAGCCCTGGGAGGCCTCAGGGGCATGTAGGAAATTAATTAGTGAGTCTTGCAGCAGTTCAGGAGTTCATTCAGAACAAGCAATTATGTGTTGGAAAATATGGTGGAAGAGGGTAAGTATGAGAAAAAGATTGAGCATCTCTTTTATCCCACTAGGTTTCCCTTTTGCATAGGAAGTACTGAGAGTCTTTCCTGCTCTGCTTGACCCATCAGCAGAGCACATCACAGAGAGCAACATGCTGCTTGGGGGAGGGAGAAAAAAGAAGGAAGAAGAGAATATTTATTTTTGACTGTGTCTCCAGCCAGCCAGCACTGTGGTGCTTGAGGATGCTTGCGCTACCTCTCCATTACAGCAAAAGACTGCTGAGTGAGCAGAAGGAAGGGTTTTGAGCGTGTCCTTGGCAGGGAAGTGCTGGTGAATGGCCACAGGTGGGTGACTGCCAGGCTGTGCTCCCTCTTCAGCTCCAAGAACTTGCTGGGGAACCTTTGGATATTGTCACTTAACTTCTCTGCATCAATTTTATGATTCGGAGCATAATACGTAACTATGCGTATATCAGCTAAGATGCTTAGATGAAAGCTGTTATCGACTACATAGCTGTATTTCAACTCCGTTCAAGCACTCAGACTCCCTCTCTTTCCAGTGCATTAGGGCTGCTTTAATCTGCAGCCCTGTTACATGCTGCAGCAGAGCGCAGAGTTTGGAGCCATTTTCTTATGCCTATGTCTTCAGGCACCTTTGGTTTCACACATCCTTTGAGTATCTGAATGTCACTAGGTTTGCATGGATTTCTTGTCTTGATGAGTTTCCTTGAATGAGAAGCCCCTTATCCTCCCCATCTCTGAATCTTTCCTAATTCCACAGGGGCAGGGACAAATTCAGGACAGATCTAGTATCACCATTGCTGTATGAGTTCTGTCAGCCAGTGTGATCTATGCAGGACTCAGTTAAAGTAGTACAGTTTTATTGAATCACTGTAGAAAATACCCATTCTTTGTTCCCTCATATTTTCCACTAACTGCCGCCCCTTCACATCCCTTTAGCCTTTGCCCAAATTTCACCTCAAACCACAGGCAATTACTCTTCTATTTTTTTTTCCCTGGGAGGTGAAGGGTTAAAACAATAAATATATTGGTTCCTGTTTTTCCTCTCTGCAGCTCTGGGCTCCAGCTGGGTGCAGACATGGAATAGTAACAAGTCCATGGGAAAGGCCTATCTTCTCACAGCCCTTACAGCAGCACTCCAAGCTCAGTGTGAACTTCCCAGAGCACAGTGGTGGAGCTGAAGCCCTCACTGATGCTGCCAGGAACTTTTTGCAGGGTGTAAAGTGATAGGGTGGAGATGATGCGCATGTGCGAACCCAAGCTGTATTTGAGGTGTATATGAAAAGCAGTATACTCGGTCCTCTGCTGAGTTTAAAAAAATATATATATACTTATATAATCTGTGGCCATTGGCATTTGGCTATTTCCACACTGTGTGTCTCTGGCTTGTAACTTCTAGAGCTGGAAGAACAACATGTTTCTGGTGTAGGAAACTGGTGAGAGAATTCTGATGTACAATTTTGGTGATACAAACATAAGGCAGCAATATCAGCTCAGTGGTGTCTTCTGGTGTCTGGATACCTAATGATAATTCACTTTTGCTTTTGCCCTTTCAAAGCAGGTGCTCTGTTTCCACGGACCATAGCCTCTGGGGTCCAGGTGGACAATTTCTGCTTACTTACAGTTTCCTCTCTGAGCTGGCTCATACATTTCAAAAGAAGTATAGCCAAGAGAGGACTTTGGTGCCTCAGGGGTTAAGGGATGAGGGGTAGAAGGAAAACCAAGATCTCCCAGGGCTCTCTGGCCCTGCTGGCACTGAGGGCATGTGAAGCAGCAACCACTGCAGCTGCAAAATTTCCATGTGCAGCAAGGAAGTAACCACCTCTCAGGACACTTCTTGCCTTTTCCCCTGGCAGAAGGTCTGCCCACCCTGGGGTACTGGTAAGCCACAGTCCTGCAGTGCCTGATGCTGGGGCAGTTGATCTCAGTCTCCTCCCTCACATGAAGAGTAGGTGCTTATATTTAGTCCTGCTAAATGCTGTTGGTTCCTCAATGATTCCTGATGGGAAAGAGGGAATATTGCATCTTTGCAGATCAATAGGTCTGTTTGGATTGGTGTCTCAGCCTGGAGAACAGCAAGAGCTAAGGACAGAGAGGGACAGGCTCACCCCTGCATGAAGACTGGCATGGTGCAGGCAGCCCGGGTGGTCTCGGCTCAGTGCAATCCCGTTTCCATTTCCCTTTGGCTCCGTGTGTGCTCATGGAGAGTTACTGTGGCTCAGTTGTCATTACTGTTTAGCTATAATAACCTGATTGTTGTCTTGAAGCCCAGTTCACGGGAATGTGAGTGACAGCCCTGTTCCTAGCCTAGCATTAGTAGGGAATGCTGGATTCACGAGGAGGTCTTTGGTATGTTGTGCATGGTTTATCATGATTTATCTGTTGGAGATGCAGTGGAAAGGAACAGCCAGGTGATGGTGAAGTGGCAGGGGGGTCTTACCAGCTTGGCACAGGTGTATCGGCACTACAATGTGGCAGAATGACCCCATGTAGTAGTGCTATTACACTTTTGTTTTGCTAAAAGATGCTAAAGCTTAGAGTTAAAAGGACTGTAACTGGAGTGGGCAGACGTGAGAGAGCATTGCTGCATATCTGTCATCTCAGCTTAAGCAGAACAGAAGTGCCAGGAAGCCAAACCCAACCAGCTGCCCCATATTGTGCCTGATGCTACTAAGCACTGCCACCCTTTGCAGTCCCTTTGATTAAACACAAGAAATTTCTTTCTTTTCATGTATTCTTTGTGAAAAAAAATAATGGAAAAAACCCCACCACCCAACCAGGGAGCTATGAGACAGTCTGTACTTCCCCTACCCCTAGCCAAGCAGTAGAGAGCAGTGGGAAACAGTTAGTGAAGGTGTCAGATTTTCTCTAAGGGCAGCCACAAGGCTCTTGTGCCAAACACTATTTGACATTTAATTTAAGACCCATGTAAAGTAACAGCCAGAGCAGGCAGCAGGCAGAGCGTTCCAGTTGACAGACTGGCTCTATTTGCTTTAATTTCCTTAGCACGATGGCCAAGTTTATCTGTGAGTGAGAAATACTCGGAGTATTTTTTTTTTTTTTTTCATTAGCCCATCATGAAAAGAGAGCACTGTGTTGTGTTCAGACACCATTTTGGGCTTCAGGTGGCCTTCATTAGGGAACATAATGCAAAAGAGCTGTGCGTCAGCGCCAGAGGAGCCAAAAAAAGTTGTGCCTCTTTGATTAAATAATGCCAAAGTCAAAACTAGGTTCTTGGTCTGAACTGAGCCATTCAGCAGGTGTAAAAATGGAGAGAGAGGATCTGTGTGTGGTGGTTAGCAGCCCTGCAGCCAGGAGGTGTTGGGAGGAGCAGGGAAGGCTTCCTCCTTCCTTAAATGTGGGTGTCACGACCACTCAGTGCAGAGGGTTTCACATGAGGATGCTGTCAAAGGGACCATCCCCAGCATCTTTTCTGCTCTGTGTGGTTTGTGCTAGAAGCCTGTGGATAGGGAAGGAAAGGTCAAGGGTGGTGGTGGGAAGATTACAAAGGGTTTATTTGCATTCTGGTGGCTTTTGTTTCCTTGCTGGCACTGGGAAATAGATCTAGTGTGCTGCTAAGGAGCTGACACAGGAATGAAACCTACCTGGGTATATAGAGGGAGTGGTGGGAGTTTCTGGCTGAGCCCTGTGTGAAGAGGAAAGCAGCAGGGGAAGCTGGGCTGAATTTGTAGCTAATACTGGCAAAGGGGAAATGTTAAGAGGCGGGTGTAGAAACAAGTCGGGAAATGTATTAACTACTTGATTTTTTTTTTTTTTTCCTAAAGAAAATAAATCTATTTGGTCAGCAGAGTGAAGTATGGTACCTCCAAGAGTGCAAATTTGGTGATGGAGGTGTGGAAGGGTTATGTTAGGCACACAGGTAAAGCATATCAGAGGAAGAAAGGTCTGTGAAGCGAGTGGTTTGCTGTGTTGAAGACCAAAGGCAGCTGCAGAACGAGGAAACAGCGGGAGGAGAAGGGCTCCCCAGGCAGTGGGACAGAGACAGCAGCCTGGAGGCAATGTTGGCTGGGTGGAGGAGGGCTTGGCTGCTTTTCCAAGGTCATTAGGAAGTCTAGACTTTCCCATAAAAGGGTCCCATTTGTTGAAGAAATCCTTGGGCTACCAACACCCTGAGGGCTTCACAGAGAAAGTAAAGGCATCCAGAACAGCCTGGCTAGACTGAGGTACCTTCCCCGAGTTTTTCTGTGTATATGGACCTTGGAAGACAACTTTGGGGCAGCCTGGCAGGAACCATTTCCACAGAGCATGTAGCCTGCCCCAGCAGAAGGCAGCTCTGGGGCTGGCCCACCTGGTGGTTGGGGCACTGCTGCTCCAGACTGGCTGGGTTTTGCTCCTCATCAGGTTCCTCTCCCAGCAGACAGGACAGAGGAGCCAAAACCAACTGCATTCCTCTTAGAAAGCCAGAAAGCAAATAACTGCTCCTGTGTGCCGATGGAGGCATTTGAGGAACTCTATTCGTGCAGCTGTTCCTGAAACTCAGAAAGGAGACTTACATCTCTACGATAGACCTCTCCTTGCTGCCTGGTGCCTAGGGTTATTCGACCAATTGCTTGGTGCCATCCTATGGCTTTAAGCACTTTAAATACCAGCTTCTCTCCTTAGATAGAGAGCATCTCTCAGTCTAACACAATCCACCCAGAGAGAGCTTCTCTGTAGCGTGTTCAGAGTAAATCACAAGTTCAAACCCCTCTCAGATCACAGAGTATGCTTTTGTTGCTGTTAGCAAGGGCTTGCCAACTTATGCTGCAACTTACCTTGGAAGGAGAAACCAGGGTGAGTTGCTAAAGGCAGGGAAAAAATGAGTGCAGCTTTCTAATTGAGTCAGGAAAAAAAAAATATCAAAAGGTTGAGAAATGCTTTTCTTGAATGAGGGTTTGAATGCCTGGGAGACTGGCAATTGTTGGATCCCGTTGCTTTTGCAAGCCCAGCTATGTTATCCTTGTCTTAGGGCCCCCCTGTGAAAATCAGTGTCAGAAAAGGCTGGCCTGGTGGACTGAATCCTGCAAGTCCTTCCTGGGATAAAGCATCTACTGATGTGAATGAGCACTGGGGACAGACAATGGTGCCCATCCCAAAAGAAACAATGCTGGGGGCTGCAGTCGTGGATAAAGAGCGTGGTCAGGCTTCTGCCCAAGGGAAACAGTTTGCTGAATGTAAGAAGCCTCCTGGCATCTGCACAAACTTAGATGATGTTGATTTGAGCCTTGAGGAGTTGTAATCTAGCTGGGACCAGCAGTATGGTTTGGATAACCATAATGCAGTTGATGATACCATCTTGGGAAGATGTGACTAGCCTGGGACCATTGCGAAAAGGTTTCTGTGTGCATTTACCGTACATTTTTGCAGCATGATTTCTTTTTCATAATTAGATCTTCCTGAATGGCAGTTGGATGGGTCAGCAAAGAGAAGAATGTGTATTAAAAATGCAACAACCCACCACAATGTGGGAAGGAATCCTGGATAGCACTAGGGGACCTTCCAAAACTGGTCTTTATCTTTTTGTTGCTTTTAATAATCCAATTGCTCTTTTTGCATTGTGTGTGCAGAGCAGCTAATCTAAGCTGAGTTTATCACAGCAGAGGAACTGGAGCAACTCCAAGTACATTGGTCTATTTCCTGAAAAGAGGAGGCTGCTTATCCAATTATCTGCCACTTATTTTCAAGGGAAAAAGGAAAGGCCTGAGTCCTGCACAGGATAAAATCCTCTTAGAGTGTATCGTCTTGTCCTATGGAGTAGGACGTAGTCCCAGGTTTCATGAGGTGCCGGTTTTCCTCCTGGGTCTGTTGAAAAGCTGCTGTGTCAGACGGGGGATCTCTACTGCTCAGATGGCAAAGTACCTCTCTGCAGGAGTGAGAGATGAGGCTTAAAATACATGGGATAAGCTTTATCTTCCTGTCTCAACCCTTTTCACCCACTGCCATGAGTAAATCTGTGACAAGAGTCATAATAATAAATAAACTATACGTTACTGAGGGCAAAAACTCCCGGGAGGGGAGGCATTGAGTGGTACAAAGAGATACAGGCATATTTAACAGTGAAACAAAGGGGCAAACGTTGGCTGAACATCAGGAAAAACATACTGAGAGTAAAATAAATTTGGCTGTAGGACAGTTCCAAACAACAGTAGCAGCAGTCCTGTTACCCAGACTAATTTTAAACACTCCTGTAGGCATCACTCCCATCTGGGCCTGGTTAGAGGAGGTTTCAGTTGCATGAATATTTTGGAGATGTCACCTTTTCTTTGGCCCCAAATTTTCCATAATATATATTTTGAATCAATGGAGATAATTTCTTTCCATTTCAGCTTTTTTTTTTTGAAAAAATTTTTTTTTTTTTTAGCAGTGAATTTTAAAAAGAAAAATTGCTTTGGAAAGGTGAGGACAATGGAATTTTTCAGCTGGTTTAGCACGGCTTTTCCTTTAAAGGAGTTTTGAATTGGCCACCCTCAGTCCAGATTTTTTGCACTAGGTAACAGTATCAAGATGAGTTGAGGGAAGTGGTTAAAAGGTAAAGACACTTTTCCTTCCAGTCCCTATCACAAACCTGCATCTTCTGAGTTAGTAAGTGGGTCTGCACAGACTGGCATCATCAGATGCTCCTTGCCCTCGTTATACAAACCAGCCAGAAAGGGACAGGGAGTCAGGAGCAACGTCTGGCCAATGATGCAGATAGGCCACATCAGCCACAACTTTGCTCCAATTTCTTCCTTCTGGTACATTTATCTTTCCTGCAATCAAAGTGAATCCAGTATGAAAACTCTTTTACTTATTCACTGGGATTAAGCACTGAGCAGAAAAGGTGTGAGAGGTAGGGAAAAGATGGTGCAAATGACTCAACCCCTCCTCCAGTGCATGTGTGGGCAGCCTGAGGGCATCATGGGCTGTTGCTTGGGAGGATATGGTGCTCCTCACTGGGCTCTTGGGGATTGGGAGGGACTGGATGGTGCTGGATGGTTTTGTGTTTGCTCCCTGGCTTAGGTCTCTCATAACGTGGTTTGCAGCACATATTTTGTGAAGTGAGAATGTGCTCTCTGTTCACTTCTAACACACCTGTTAGTTCCACAAACAAGCCTGCCAATTAAACACAGAAGTCAAATCCCACAAGGAGCTTGGTTGCATATGCTAGAAGATGTATGTATGTAATAAACGGTATTATGAGGTATACACCCAACTCTATTTATGAGTTACCATATGAGAGAGAAAGCATGGTCAGAATACTGAATAGGCTCAAATAACATATGGTTTTAAATGCTAGATCTACCTTCAATCCCTTGTTTCATCTTGGACACGACATCTAACTTCTCTGGGCCTCACCTCTTCTACTGAGTACATCTGGGGTGATGAAAAAAATATATTTTTTATCTGTTTTGTCTACTCTGTTTCCTAGCACTCTGAAACAAGAATTGTCTCTCTGTGCACATACTTAGTTTTGTTGGGATTTTTACTAACACTAAGTAACCTGGGTATCGCTGTTGCATTTCAGCCTGGACTCTTGCAGAGCAGAGATTATGTAGAAGCAAAAGCAGCTTTACTCCTTTGAATCCCTTTTTCTGTTTCATCATGGATACCTCCTTTCATGAGTAAGTGAACTGGTTTTTACTCATCAGATGTGAAGTAAACTTTGGTTTCCATGGAAGTCAGGTATCTCTGTACTCAGCAAAGTCCTGTTATTACTCACCAAGAGAAGGGCAGCCAACACTGTACTTCAGCTGAAGCTGACAGGCAATTTATCTGGGACAAATCCCTTAACAGTGGGCTTCAGCTTTTCCTGAAATCTTATCCCTTGCCTCTCCACGCAAGCAGGGCTGCTGGCTTCACGGAGTGGCTCATTTCAGACAGATGCTGACAACTGGAGCTGAGTGGTGGTGAGGGAACATGACGGAAAGCTGCAGCAAATGTATTAATTTCACTGGCTGGGGAGGGCTAGATTCCTTTTTTCCTTCTTCGTTTTCTTTCTGTAAAGGCCTTGTGTGTGGAGGGAGCCTTGCTGAGTTTTTCTCTTCTATGGTAATTAACTAACACAGCCTGGAGTCCTAGGCTGCTGCCTCGCATCCCAGGAAGGTGCGTTATTAACCTGAAAGCATGTGATACCCTCCTGCTGTGTCCCGTTATCTCTGCTCTTGCCTGGTCCTCCTATTTGCTTCAGCCTCTCAGGTCCATTAAGATCTTGGTTATCCATGCACAAACCTGACAGGCTCACGGGGAGATTCTAAGATGATGCTGGTTCAATTAGCAGGATATGATTTGCCCTTTGGTGAAACCCTGGGCTCCCCTGCCAGGCTAAGCACTCACTGCCAGGGCAATTAGTACAACGAGGAGCCTTCCTATCACATCTTTCTCACTAGCAGGTCACAGAAACAATGAACCCACATAGCTGCAGTAAGAAAGTAACTGTGGTTTTATCCCAATTTTATTTTTCCTCATGAAACAAGGTTTACAGACAACCAGAAAGCCCACTTCAGTTATTTGATGTGAACAAACTAGCTGACAGCTGTAGCTTTTATTTTAGTCTGGGAATCCTGATGGTTTTTTTCCTTTTTTTTTAATCTTCCCCATGAGCCCCTCTTGCAATTTGAGTTGTTCTGCCCTGTAGGTCACAGACCAGTTATACAATTTTCTGTCTCTGTGTTGACCAAATGCTTTTCTGAATGATTTGCTGTTTGCTGTGGTTGATAACCTCCTGAGTACTTGGTGTTGCTTCTCTCCCTCACCTCTGAGATGTGTTGAAATATCTGAAGAGATACCGATATCAAATCATATGTATTCACAGTGGTTATTCCCCTTTCAGCTGTGCAGACAAAAATTTTCACATGCTCACCAAAAGCAGACAGATGACTCAAACCTCTAGTGAAAGTGATGTTCGGAGCAGGGGGAGGGAAGAAAATGGGACACAAGATGTATTTTGTTTTTTCCCATCGTTCAGCCACTTTGGACAGTAGCTGTTCCCGTGAGATCTTTTGGAAGTTAGAAGGTTGCAAAGGGATGAATTTGTGTGCTTTGATGGTGGAACTTCTCACACTAGAGGAGGTCTTCTCCTAGAGAGAATATGTGGAAAAGGCTGGTGGCATCTGCCCCTGCTGGGGCAGGAAGGAGATCTGGCCAGAGCTGCAGTGAGAAAAGTGCCAGAGTTTGGTCTGGCTGCACTGGCTCTCTCACATGGTGGGAAAAACCTGCCCTTAAGTCTAGTCTTAAGGAATGCTTTTTTTTGTTGTTGTTGCTTCTCTTTCCCAGGAGACTTCCCTGGGTTTATAAACGACTGCATTTCCCTTCAGCGTGACAGCTGCAGCTTCACCTCTTCTCGTGTGAACCTGGAGTCAGGTCAGGCTAAAATGCTGAATCTTTTCTTTCTCCTTCCCGTGGTTCTCTGGCCCCCTCCTTCCTTCCCCATATCAACTGGCTGTATTGCCATAACTTGAGGATTAGCTTTTCCCTGCAGGACTGAGCTGAAATGCAAGTGCTTTACTGGGCAAAACAAATCTCTTCAATATTAGCAAGGCAAAGCAAAATGCTTGAGCACATGTGTTTTTTGTTAGCTGACTTCTCCCCCAGCCTCATGTTTGGTCCCAGTGTCAGATTCCCTCTTAAATATGCTTAGGAGGTCACAGAAAGCAGGTGAATAGTCATACAATAAAAATCACATCACACCTCTTAAAAAAAAAATAAATACGTCCCCTCTTTCCCCCCTCTATGCACAGTAGAGGCAAAGACCTGATTATGCACTCAGTGGGAATGAACTAAAAATGAGTTTTCCTAGCGGGTTGGAGCACAGTGATGTAGTCAACAGATCAGGCTTTTGCAAATGAGCACAGAGAGTTATAGGGTGCCCTAAGTTAAGCAGGTAAATATAGGTCAGACTCTCAACCGGTGTAAATTTTCTTCCCTGGAGTGATGCCACACTGCATCAGGGTCTGGCTTCCAAATGCAGGTACTTGTGCCAGCTGGGTATTTTCGGGAAGTGTATATTGAGTAAGATACTGAGAAGATGGCAAAGGTGTATATGCAGAAACACACCTCTGAGTGTTTAGTGCAGGTGTGTGCAATAAAGCTTGGATAGGTTTTTTGAAACCATGACTCAGTTCCTTTAGGAAGATCAGATACTGGGTTTCTGTTATGTTAGCTAGGAGAACAGAGCCAAGCACCCCAGACATCTCCAGTACTTCTTAACTGGTGGAAACTCATACAAATCTCTCCGATTGATTTGACCTTACAAAAGCAATTATAATAAAGCGTTGAGGTCCTGGTCTTGTGCATGAATTTTGTGAGACACCCCAGGTGAAACAATACCTGCACATCGACAGATACGTGAACAAATGCAAAGAAAGCTAGCTTGAGCACTAGAGACATTGTGAGAATTTTGCCTTGTTTTTAAAAATTCAGTCTGTCCAGCAAAATTGTCTGTCTAGGAAGATATCCCTGGGTAGTGTTGTTCTGAAATGTTTGTGAATTTAGTCTCTCAACAGACCCAGTAGTGTTTCCTGAAGAATATTAATTCATTTTACAGCCTAGACAGTTGCAACAGCCCGTCGTGACCTGCGGTACGTTGCACCAGGAGGCTCTGATAGAGCTGGGTGCCAGCTCCTGCTCAGAGGCCAGTCCTCTAAGCCCAGAGTAGCTGCAGCCACAGCATCCTCGCCTCCCAACAGCCATCTGCCCTTGCTGTAATTGTAGTGCTCTCTAGATGATGTTTAGATGAAGCTGTTATGCATTAAAAAACAAACAAACAAACAAGACTGCCCAGGAGCTCAGATTGATTGTATGGACACCCAGCAGCAGGAGAACAGTGTGCCATGGGAAGGTACTTAAAAAGTGGAATTAAAAGGGAGAGCTGAATGACATGGCAGGATTTCAAACAGAAATGTTTCTTCAGGGCTATCAGCAGTAACGTTTGTGATACCAGTACACAGCCTGCAGAGATCCACTCGGCAGACTGTTTCAAGTCCTGGGGCACAGAGGGAGTTCTGTCTTTCCTCAGTGGCATGTCCTGAGCCAGGACCCTCCAGGAGCATTGCATTTTGTTGTTGTCAGCATCCATGTGGGCTTAATGCATGGATAATGACTACAGAGGCACAGCAAGAGATGGATTTCAGGCAGACTGTTGACTTGCAGTCCAAATGCATTTTCCTTGCTAGCTGGTGGCACACAACCAGTGCCGTTCAGCAACTGCCCAACAGCAGCAGAAACACTAAGGAATCTGTCTCCCTATAACCATAAACATGATCAGACTTTGTTGCACACGAACATACAGCAGAAAGGAGTAAGCAACTTCCTTAGGCTGAATATTTCCTTTTCCGCCTCTGGGTTCTGTTCATGTTGGTTTGTGTGTATACACAAAGTTTAATGGTCAAGAGGTGACAGAGTGAAAAAATAGAGTAGAGAGAAATGCCAAGGAAACTTGGTTGTATTCATCTCCATGCTTGGGGCATTTACTTCTCTCTACCAGGCACAGCTAAAACTGTGAACAGCACTAACATGTTGAAAAAGTTTTTAAAGAAAGATCACAATAGATCAGGGCCAGGACCTGCCTCTTGTTTTACTGATTGGTATGTTTGACTCATATTTGAGGTACCTTTTGAAAGGAAAGCTGTCATGGTGTGTGCAGGTGTGTAAGCTGTGAACCTTTGTATAAACTGATGAATCTATTTGAGTTGAGATTTGATCTCAGAAATTAGCCTTTGGCCTGCAAAAACAATTCCCCTTGTTATTCTAAGATAGCTTTTCCTGGCAATAACTATCCAGGGGTTTATCACCTGGATTTCTTTTTTTTCTTTTTTGTTTGTTCTCACAGTCCTGCACTCTGTTCCTGAGTCTTCATTGTTCTGTTATTTCCAGTTTTTTCTGCTGTAAAATCGAGGATGAAAAAAGCAATTGAAACAATTGCAGCAGAGTAGGTTTTCAACCCCTAACATCTGCTTGTGCTTGCTGACATACTGTGAGTCTTAAATAACACGTTTATAAAGTGGTCTGATGTGTGATGCTTAGATGAATGCAAGTGTAGTTCAGAAGTGCACAGCCCTGCAATTTATGTAGTAAATACAGCTATTACATTCAGGAAATTCAAAGTCAATCACCATGTTCTCAGGATGGCAGTATTTTAAGGCGTAGCTGTGCAATTCTACTAATTAAAAAGTTGGGAGAAAGAAAGGTCATGATAATTCAGCCTGTATCTCTTCAAAATCCTTTTGGCTATGAAAAAAGAAACAATCAAAACTCTTAGTGCAAAAGGTTTGACCTTTTAATTTTTTTTTTTCTTTTCTTCTTGTATTTGGTCATAAAATCCATGTAATTACTTCTAGGGGCTCTTGGTGATCACGATGATAGTGTTTCAAAGCAATTCATTTGGAGCTTTGGTCTCATAAATAGTAAATGGCAGTTACTGTAACACTTGCTAAACAGGGAGTGAAGCAGCCCTGGACCACTGGATGCTCTCAGGGTATTCAGCTGAGACTGGAAAAAAAGAGAAGTCTTTGATGTAGTGGGTAAGAGGGTAGATGTGCTTGCATTATGTGTAAGCAGAAAGGTATTGGAAATATTTTTTGCCTCTGGAACACGTAGACAGGGTGTTTTCCCCTTCTTTAAAGAAAGTTGTAGGGGTAAAAAAAGAAAAGGAAGTGATAGGAATGAATCTTAAAAGTTCATCTCATAGTGAGGAATTTGAGATGATCAGTAATATCAACTTTTTGAAATAAATCAATAATCCATAGGTATCTGTTTGAAAGCATAGCAAAAGACTGACTGTGATCTCACAAGTGGGAAAAAACCCCAGAACATTAACATGTAGCAGCTGTAAATAAGGTTTAAAAAATATTTTTAAATTATTTAAAAGTTATTAATAATTTAAAATTTACTATTATTTTTACAATGTTTTTACTATTTTTGTGGAGCGGTTTGCTGTGGAGGTTTGCTATTAGAGCAACTTACCTAGGAGGACAGTGGCAATATCCTTGCATGGCAACATTGCTTATATAGAATGTGTGTGTTTTTCCTAAGAATCTAATTTTCTGTTTTGACCAGGAGCAGGGTGCAGAGATGTGCATATTATGTAGCATGTGTTACCCATGAGGTCATAGTGAAACACCCGTTGCAGCCACCTCATGCTTTTAAGATCTGAGAGGATGAAGCAGAGCTCAGTTGCATGCTGTAACAAGAAGTAAAAAACAATAAAGATAACTCTTAAGACAAAGTAATATGTTCTTCACACATCGGGAATAAAAATGTAATAGTGTCCTGCCTCTTGCAAGCAGCCTCAGGGGGAGAATGGGGGAAGACCTGCTAAGCTGTGCTCTTAAGCTAATTCTGCCCTTAGCACTGCATGACCTGCAAGACCTGCTCCAGCTTGGGTCCTCTGAGGGCCTGGGACATTCACCAGTGGTGGGGACAGTCCACACACTGAAATGTAACATCAGGCTGGAGCAGGAGACTGGCTATTGAAGTGGTGGTTGCTTTGATCTGCTTGTGACCAGCCACACGGGATGCCTACATGTGGTTTACGACTTTAGACAGGAGCTTGGCAGCAGCAGTTGGACAGAGGATGTAGTGAGGAGGAGAGGCTGGGAGTGATGAAAGAGACTTGCCCACTCAGCTAGGGAGTATGAGGCTGCTGTGAGATATAGTCCCATTTCTCTCAAGCACAACTGCTAGGTTTTGATACCCTACTGCCTTTTTTTTTTATAATTAGGTTTTGGTTTTGGACATTTCTGTCTCAGTATCACATGCCTTTTGCTTGTCTTTGTGTCTTGACTCTAGCTTGGGAACTTGGTGAGTGAGATTAGGTTTGGGGAAGGACCTGCTATGATGATAAATAAGGTGCAGCTAAAGCCATGGGTTCCACATAATGGATGTTCCATTTCGCAGGATGCACCAGTTTGAGGAGTTTAATTTCTAACCAGTTAAAGATCTGTCCTGTGAAAAATGACTTCCCATTTCCAACCTATAATGAAAGTAAAATAGTGGAAAGACACATGAGTTAGCGCTCCAAGTAATCTGTTATATAGCTGGGTGAGAAATAAAACCATTTGTCTCTCCCCCTTGACTGACTTTTCTTACACTAAATAACTGTGTAATTGTCTTAAACCCTGAATAGAGAGTGTAGTCTGGAGGAGAGAGGTTCTTATATTTCAGCTGGCTCACAGCTGTTCGTTTAGGGAGGACAAGGTTGTGCGTGTGAAGGGAATTCACTGGGAACCCATTTCTCAGAGCCGTGACCCTTTTCCTGTTTGTCAGATGCACTGATTATCTGGAATACATTTTCTTGCTAAGTATTGTGTGAGGTTCTGGCAACATAGCTGCCTTTGAGCCCAAAAGGAGTCCTTAGCTGGCTGAGACTCGGGTGGACAGCGTGGGACTGTGCACTTCACGGACAGCGAGAGGAGCTGAGTGGAGCCATGGAGTTCAGTTCAGACCCTCAGATATGGCAGTGATGGGGGCAGATGTACACAGGAGTCAACACTGCAAAATAACCTCAGTCCTTAGGGTGTCTGCTGTAAGGTTCAGTTCATACTCTGAGTTTCTGAAAATCTAGGTGTTTTTCAGTTCAGTGGAGAAACAAAAAATGACCCAGGAAGTTTCAATTTGGAAGATTTTTTAAAAATCTGTTTTAATAAAAACTTTACTGACCCTTTAAAGTTGTTGAAACAATGTAGAGGAATTTTCTGGGAGCAAGACTATCTTTGCTGAGTTTACTGGAGCTGGATATATTTTTTCTTCCCTCCTTAAATCACATTTTAAAGTTCTAATTCTGAATGTTCTCCATATAGATTCAGAACCTTTTTTTACCACTGTTATGTAGACTCAATTTTAGAGCTAGGCATGGCAATGGCTTCCCATTAATGAGGAAGTTTTTTTTTCTCTTCTGATGGTACTAGAACCTGGTGGAGTTGGGATCAGGAGGGGGAAAAAAGGCTTCAGGAAGCATCAAGAATCCAGTATTTCAGCATGTGGCTTGAATGTTACCTTCTGTGGCAATAACTTTGTAAATTGCTTTCCTAAAAAATGACCGGTACTATTTCAAAAAAGTATATTTTTTCCCCCCAGTATATCTCATGTGAAATTCAGAGACTATCAAGTCTCTGCGTTTTACCCAGGGGCTAGCAGTGCTATATCTTTCAACTCAAGCTTTTAAGACAATCAGTAGTTTATTGTGTTGAGGCAGATTTTTCCTGTCCTGAGAGCAGAAACTGTGTTTTAATTGTAATGTTGATAGTAATCTTTTTAAAAGTTTGAAGTTGTAATATGGAGAAACACAGAGCTCTTAGTGCAGTGCAAACTTTTGTAATTAAATTAATGAGCTTCCCTGTTGAGAAGTGAATGACCAAAAGCTGTATATCCCTGTCCCCTTTACGTAATCCCAGTGGCGTGGCAAGTGCAGCTTCTTCCCAGAAATTAGCAAACAATTCACAATAAAGGCACAATGTAGTTTGTCAAACACGCTGAATAAACAGTCACGGAGTTTATATAATTTGACAGGGGAGGAGGCGAGTCAGGAACCAACACACCCTTGCAAACCCAGCGAGTGTGAAGGGGATTTCTGTGCTTCCCTCTGCGCTGCAGGAGTGAGTTGATGGGTGAGAGCAGGCGTTGCCCTGCGGCGGGTGTTGTGTGTATGCGGGAAACCTGCCCGGCTGCTTGCGGGACTTGGCCTTCAGGGAGTGTTGGGTCTTTTCTGTCTATGAAACGCAGCCAGGCCCTGAAGTCACAGCTGATATGACATCCCAGCTCTGAGCAGTCAGGTAACCCAAACCTGTGGTAGAGAGCAGCAGGGAAAAACGTTTGCTTTTAGGAGGGCCCAGGGATGGTTTAGGCAGCATCTTACTGACATTGTGGCATTGCTTTGGGGAGGGATGGTTTGTTTGTTTGCATTTGCACTCTTCATGGATTGCTTCCTACTCTGGGTCTTCATGCGTGAATGTGTCTGGTTAAGACTTGACTGTAGCTTAACTGTGAGACTAATGAGTGGGAAGCTGTCCTCTGAGCATGACAAAGCAGGGCAGAACTTCATCCTGTATTTTACCTCCTGTGTGGATTAAGAGCTTCTCTTCCAGTAAGACTTCACCAAATGAGTTTGGCCAAATCATAGGTGTATGTGTAGAAATGCTCCTCTGCTTGGGCATTTTGTCTTCAGTTTGCTTCCAACCCTGGTGCAGCAAGGCATGGACACCTTGGCGGCTGGGGTGCCACCTCTCCTGCTTGACTATTGCTCCTTCATGCACATGCAAGATGCAGTGTCAATGACTTGTTGAATGGGAAGAAACTGAAAGGTTCAAATGGTTTGGAGCATGACTATATTAAGGAAAAGCTGATGACATAACTTGCATGGGAATGTCAATAAATATTGTCTACATGCTTTTGACTGGCCAACCTGAAATGTATTCCTATTGGAAACAAATTGAATATTTCAGTCAACCCAGTGCCTTTCATCAGTCCCAAACTCCATTTAAAAACAACATTATTTTAACATGTTTTTAAAGCACCTTTTCCTAACATCATCCAGGAGGTTGTGTGAAAATAACTTGGAATAATCTTGAAACCCATACAAGGCCAAAGCAGAGAAAAGGAGCCAACACCTTTGGGCAAAGAAAACCAGAAAATCTAAGGAGAAGAGCCAGGAAGAAGGGAGGGAAGAGATGCTCATGGAAAAATCTACCTCTAAAGACAACATGCTGCCCAGAAATGTTTTCTTTTTTTTTTTTTTCCTTGAGAAATTGCCATGTAAAACCAATGCAATGCTTTATGCATTTATTCAGTTTTCCCATTGAAGGAATACTCCAGCTGTTGAGATAACACCTAGTGCCAATAAGCTATTGTCTCTGGAGCTCCCTCAAGTAATGGGCTTGGTTATTCTATTAATGGAATATGAGATTAGGGGGATTGGGTTAAATACAGCATAAAGCAACAGCAATGCTCAGCCCAGATCCCAGACTTGGTTTTGTGTGATTGGCTAATCCATGAATCAAGGAGACCAGGTGTTTAAATTCCACATTCTTGATAAGGAAACAAGTATCCGCTTGTTATCTGAACGATGGTGCCCCTTATGCAGCGAGAAACCTCCCTACACAGGCTGCTAAAGCAATCCATACCCAAAGTTGTCTCTTTGCTACATCATTGCTACTTTATCTGAAAATGCAGTAAATACTGGATAGGACTGTCTTTTCCAAGGTAAATATTTCAATTGTGAAAGAAAATTAACCTGAAGGCTCCAGCATACTGAGCGTGACCTTCCTTGCTAGGTCTGTTGTACTGTGAAACAGTAAGCATTTGGAAATATGCTTTGATGGATGGGATGGACAGGGGAGACTGCATTTCTTTTTATTCCTTTCTAGCTTGGTGCCAATACACACAAGAAAGTATGAGCTGGATTTTCCTGTCATTCCCTCTGTCACTCCAAACCAAATGTTGTTGTTGAAGTTCAACTGAAAGGTTTTGGGCCCTGAATGCATCTCTAGGTCAAATTTTGTGGACTTCGTTTTCACTCAAGGCCAGACCTGAGGATCACAGAAATTATTTCACTTGAGATTTTTGTCACTACTCCAGGTCTACACCTTCTCTTGGGTATCCATCACATACACCAGACACCAGTGACCTGTCCAGTGGCAAGAGATGGCATCAGGCCAGCAGGTTCATTTTTGGATATCATCAGAATTCTGCACGAAAATCAAATCAAAATAGTCTCAGAAAGTAGAGCAGCCAAAAGCAGACCTGAATGTCTGAATCTGACTCTTATTCTTCTAGCAGCATCTCCTAGCCTATGGGGAAACACCATCATTTGAGGTCACCTCTGAAGGAATGTTAAGTAAAGCATAGCTGCAGGAAGTATCTTTTAAGGAAATAATAACTCTGAAGTTTGTGGCAATTCTATTCTGAGAAAACTGACATCTAAAAGACTGAGAGAAGTGAAGATAAATATAGTAGTAGCGCAGCAGGGGAGCTGAGATGAATAGAGGCATATTCCACTGAGAGATTCCATGACATCCTGAACTGCATCAGTGGAGAAGTCCCAAGATTTGCCCTGTTGGATTCGAAGACACTGACTGAGCCTGAGGCAAGTTCCAATGCACAGGCATCTCCTTCCTTGAAGTCTGTTCCCACTGGGCTTGAGTCCTCCCTGAAGATTTTCAGATCTGGTAATACAGGATCAGAAACTCATTATGAAGTTGGTTTGTTTCTCTTTTTGTACTTCCTCACTGTTTATATTTGTTGATGTTCACCAGGACTTAACTTCTGTTTGAAAGTAGGAGTAGTGAACTGTGTTCTACTTTGTCTTCTTCACTAAGATCTGGACCAGCCCATACTTGTAAAATAGATGGAAAAGAAAGCATAGTCTGTAGGTCAGCCAAGACTTAGAAGTGGAAGAGCTTAATTTATTACAGTGAGAGCATTTTGTTGTGATTTTAAACTTAAGATGGATTCTTAATGGTCCACCAGTAGTAGGCAGAATCCACTGCAAGGTTAAGAATGTACTTTCCTGCCTTCCACTGACTTTCACCTGTTTAGTGTGTTGTCTGTAATTTTGGGATAATGGCAGTGATGTAGCTTCAGGCATAGCTCTTATTTCTACACCTAGTAGAGGCCTCTATTCTGTTGAATTCTGTAGATCACTGAGTTCCAACTCCCTGCTCCTCGCAGGGCTACCTAAAACTAAACCATATGACAAAAAGCGTCTTCCAGATGCTCCTTGAACTCTGACAGGCTTGGTGAATGATTACTGAAGATGTAGGAGGAAAGGAGTAACAGCCAAATGCAGAAACTTCTATTTCTTTTTGCTCTTCCCTGCCTATTTGATAACAAACCCGAGATTGTTACAAGCAGAGATTGTATCTGGTCCCCTCCCCTTTTTGCATTCTCTGTGCAACTAGACACACTAAGGCGAACCACATATTTAAGAACAAAACTTCTCTCTCAGAGAAATTTTATGATGCACCTTTGCATGATGTTATACCAAAGCAGAGAAAATATTTATGGGAGAGTTAACCAAGCACTGTGTGTATATATGTGCACAGCCATGCATGTGTGTGGACTCTCTCTGCAGGATAAAAAACATTTGCGGTGGTTTAAGAAAATGTTGAGCTACCAAGGGGGCTGGATAGCAGCAGTTTTCTGAGTAGCTGTGCTTTTCCCAGACAGCATTCAGAAATAACCTTTAACTGCTGAGACAAGAGATAAATAAAAACGCAGCAGAATTTCTCTGATGGGGATTGTTTGGCTTCTGCATGAGCCTGGGCGATGTGATTGGGCTGGGTTGCTTTAGGAGCTTTACATTAAGAAAGCGTCTCGAGAGCAATGCGCTGCAAATCTTCTTGAGTGCTGGATTCAGAGACTGCTAGGTACCGCCATTAGATAATGCTTGTAGAATAGAAAGAATAGAAAAAATAGTCATGTTACAGCTGCCCTGTGTCTCGAAGCTTGTTTGGAAACACTTTTAATTGGTCTATCTATCATGCCATTCATTTGGACTAAGAATAGCTAGTGCTTTGTGTTGCCTAGAAGCAATAATCTCAGCAAGACCATGTTCTCTTCACAGCTTCATTAACCTCTACAATAAACAGTGAAGGCTTTATGGTATAAATGTTCATGGAGTAAATGTTCTGCAGCTCTTCGGGTGGGCCATCTGTCTTTTGAGGGTAGCCATGGATGAATGCTAGATAGTTATTTCCTAAAGAGATCAGTACAAAAATCAGTTTCTCAGGGGCCTGAAGATATTGCCAGTTGATCCCAGCTCTTCTTTTATACATCCATTCCCAGAACCCACTTGTGGGCTCCTTCAACAGAGCTCAGTGTAATTGGAAAGACACTCAAAATCATGAGTGTGTGCTTGGGATGTCTGCACCCTTCAGGGTGGAAGTGAAAAGGCAGGTTGCAGTTATTTCCCGAGAAAATAAACAGTGCTTTTTGACATGCTGCGTCTTGCTGAATTTGGCACCAGACTGCAGTATGCCCTAGCTGGAGGGAAGAGCTGGGTGGAGAGACCTCATGGAAAGATCTCCTGGATAAGCTTCTTTTCTCATCTGAGAAGTGCTTTGAGAGAGGAGCAGGAAAGGGAAAAATAACCCAACTGTGCAGGGACTTGGGCTTCTTATAGCCAAATCTTGGCTGAGTGACCCACAAAAGAGAAGCTGGCTTTGGGAACTGCATGCTCAGATGGACTGCTCAGACAGTAACTAAGCTGGCACTTAAGTTCCAGATAGAAAAAAAAAGCCAAAACTAAATAATAATAATAAAAAAAATCCACCAAAATACAGCAACAGTAAATGTATTAATAGTGATTGGAAAAAACCTCCCTGACAAAACCCTGCAATGGTGCAGAGTGATGTGGGGAGAGAATGTGTGGCACCAGGCTCCGTGGTTATCTGGGCTTGACAAGAACAGGAGTGAGAGCTGGTTTATGAGGTTAGGTTAAAAGTGGAGTTGAGGGAGGGAGTTCATGGTGTACGCACTGAGTTTTGGGTGTGAAGTAGTCCCTCAAGCTTTTAGGGTTATTGCTTTGAAAGTAATTCCATGATAGTCCTATTAGCCTGCCCTATCTCTAGCTCTGCTAAGGCTCTGTAGGAGAAAACTCCATGATGCTCTGACTTGTAAAATATGCAATATCTGATTGGGCTGAGATTGATTCAGGCTGTAACAAGGTTACATATATGCTAACAGAGCCATGTTAGGCTGCTGATACGGCAATGCTGCTTCTGTCACAAATTGTTTTAAGTTCAGCTTGTGGCAAACAAAAAGTGGAAGCAAAATTTATTCATGTTCTAGGCTTGCAATACAGAATTCACCATTGGCCTTTTTGTCATTTAATAATGACTGGAAACAACATTTTCAGGGAGAAATTGCAAGATAAATTCCAGTTTCTACCTGGGCAAAACTCCTTTTAAAATCCAACTTCTCTGTCTCTTGTGTTCACCCAGGGACTCACAGGAGTTTCCATCAGCCAACCTTAATTCGGCTGCCTCATAAGCTTGCAGCCTAATGGAAAGAAATGGGCACCCAGCAAGCCAATTTTGGGATGGCATGGAGTTTTATTGGCACTATCTGTGCTTTTTAAATTTCTTCCTTCCTTTCCAGAAATACTTTGGGGTTCTATCTGAGTCTTGAGAGGAAGTAGTCCACGGAATAGCAACAAGTGGTTTTATATACAAGCTACTGGAAAATAGACAGGACCTCTTCGTTTAGTTGATGAAAGCAGAGATGGCATCTTCTAAATTCTCTGGGCCTCTAGCCAAATTCATCCCAAAGATAATGGGTACCACAGGTAACAACGAACAAAGAGCCTCTCCCCGCAGCTATGTGCAACTGCTGATGGTTACCTAATCCTGCAGCTGCACACAATTGCTGATGGTTTCATGATCCTATCTCCAGCTATCTTGCACAGTCCACTTGCCTCTTTTACACTGCAAAATATCTTGCATGCTGTGTGTTATAGACTATCTTGTGGCTGGACACTGTCTTACAGGCCATTTGTCTCTCTTTGTTCTAGATCTAATTGAATTTCTCTTGGTTTGATTCCCCTCTGGTTATATGTTATTCTAGCGTACTGAGGAAATGCTCGTGAGTAAACAAGGGCAGGTGGTGAGTTAGGTGAGTCTTACTAGTATTTCTGAGCATCTTCATGAGGTAATCTGCAGTCATCCTTCCTTGCTGTTCTCTCTCTCTCTTGCTATTGCAATATACTTTTATAGCCAGTGAGATCATGCATTCAGAGATGTTGTCTTGATGTGAACTTCTATCTATTAATATGTCTGTGTGAACTATTTCACATCAGCTTTTGGCAGCAAACTAGGGTGTTCCCATTCCTTCACGTGTGCTGGATTTCTGTCCTTATGGAATTTTCCAATGATGAAACAAAATATATATCACGCAGGAATCATATCTAGGCTGTAAATATATATATATATATATTTTTAATCATCTCACATTTTCCATGGCTATTTCATGGTCTCAAGCCGTTTAGTTCTCCTTATGTCTTGTCTACTTGAAGGAAGATTTTACTGATCTGTTTGTTAGTTACTGGTTCCTCTTTGTACTTCTCTCTTTAAACTCTGGATCATGTTAACTGGATCTGTGGAAGCCAAGAAATTTCAGTGGTTTGCCCAAGGTCATTAACATCTCTGTTTAGATCCTAGGAACTGTTACTTGGGGTCCTTTGCTTTAGTTATGAGAAATAACAACATAGCACCTGTATTGTAATTTTCATCTGCAGATCCTGAAATTCTTCATAAATGCCTGTCAAATACTCGCAACTTCTATATGGGAAGGTAAAAGCCCAGGTAAGCGGAATGTCCACTTCCCCAAAGTGACTAAAACAATGCACTGTCCCTTTCCACTGTTCCAAAATGCTCTGGATCCACAGCTCCGAATGAGATGCCCAGACTCCCAGTACAACACTCAGGGAGAGCTTGGGATGTCAGTGTAGTACACAAAAGACAGAATACAGAGTAGAATGCTACTTAGTTTAACAAAGGGTTAAGGTCTTACACAGATATATCTCTGGGTGTGGGTGATTTTAGGTATTTGCTGCTCCTGAAAAGGATTTTTTTTTTGTTCTTTTCAAATGCTTAAGCCATTCTTTGCATCTTCAGAACAAGATAGCAAGAGAGCCCTTACATTTTTGACCTGGTAATTCCTTCTGTAACTAACTCCACTTTATTGATTCCCTGGGCTTTTGCTCAAACCTCTGGAACATAGATCCTCTCTCATTTTGTTTTCCAATTCATATCTCAATGGTAAGGAGAAACATGTACAGAAACAAACAGGTCCTATGAATGTCTAATGATTTAAAGATCAGAAAAGCTTGCAAAAAATCTCATTGAAAGCAGTAGAAGTTTGAAGAGCTGAGCCATGTGGGAGGTAAGGCTGGGCACTCCAGCTGGTTCTGGAAGATTCTCATTAGCAATGTTGTTTTGTAGTGCAAAAGGATGCAGAGTAAAGGACCTGTTCAAGAACATTCTTAAAGCAAAATCTTGACTTTATTCCTGTGTGTCAAGGCAATGTGAGTGTGTGCGCTTCAATTGTTTAACTTCCTTGTAACTAACAGCTGAGTCCTTCCTATGAAGCTGAGCAGCACCTAAGATGTGCCTCTGGTATTCTTTAAGCCTAACTTGGTGAATCTTTTTGCCAGATGGTACTTCAGTGTGTGATAATGTGGATCTGAACTAAAGCTCTGAGACCATCTAACTTGTCCATGTGGAGTAGACCTAAACCCTCAAAGATGAGTTCAGACCCAACGGCAGAGTTACTGCACATGTAATTAGTGCAAGTATACTGTGCCCCAGCTGAAATGAACTTAAGTCTCCATGTTGAATTGGAGTGGAAATATGCTAGCTTTGAAGAGCCCAATTTGTACATGACTTCATGTCAGAAACAATTTTCATATTGAGATGAGAGTATTTGCATTTGATTACTAAGAACGGTTGTGTTTAGTCAACAATTATTTATATTTCTGTATGAGGGAGATAAGTAATTTGACTTATTAGTACGCAGATATACACAGATCTTAATCAGAAGGCTTCAAGGATTTATGCTATGAATTTTACATGAAAGCACAGTTCTGGCTGTATCTGACACCCGTTAGTCAAACTGGAAATTAGTATTTCTGGTTTTGATGATACTTACAAAGAAGGAAATCAAGCTTGTCAGTGCCTGGTCATGCAATGAAACTGGCTTTTATTTTTCAGCGAAAGTCTGGAAGGTTTTTGCAAATTTTGCAGGCTGAGGATTTTTTCATCAGTTCATCCAAGGTACTCTTTTCCTGCGAAAAAAAAAGTGTTATTTTCTTCTTTTTATGGACCTTTTTTTGTAGGGGTGTGTGTGGGTAGGGAAGCATGCTTACTATGAGATCTCTTTTTTTCTCCATAATGTTTTTTAATATATACTTATATGTTTCTGGCTACACAGAACTCCATTAGCTTATGCTTAAACTCATGGAAACTCAAGGGTTAATTATTGGCTCAGGGAGTGCAATGCTGAAACACTTACATGGTTTAGCCACTTGGACAATTACAGAATTTAAAATCTGACAGAACACTGGAGGTATAACTTTCAGTGGGATTTTCTCATCTACAGGTTGATTTGTTTTAATAAGATAAAAAAATCAAAAAAGGCTTGAAAGTAAATATCTTTGGAATGTAAAATAGCAATCCTTCAGAAATACCAAAGATGAAGAAAAGAGGTTTATAATAATTCAGCAATGTCTTCACCCATGCCAGGTAAACTGGTATGTCTCTACAGACCTTATTCTGAAAATTTTTCTGCTTCTTTCTTTTAGTCCCTCTTTTTATAATCTTTCTGGCTTCTTGAATTGGGAGAATGAACTGCATCTACCAGTCATGAAACAAAGTACAGGGAAACGCAGTTTTTACACTTAACAGCGCTTATGCTTTGGGTGTCTATGAAAGGAATATTTTTGAGCTCTTGCTTGGCGAGGTTAAATGTTGAATTACAGATTTAGATTTGGAGGTACACCCCAACCAAATCGCTGTTGTCCTCGGATGGTTTTGTTGCCTATCTTTTACAACATCTGCTGTTATAAATCTGACAGCTTTGGGTTGTTGCCTACCTGGTCTAGATTTCTGATAGCTAAACATCAGGTCTTCTCTCAACTGGGTAGCTCAAGGAACTGCTGGCTCCAACTTCTCTCCTATCTTTCATCGTATTCTCCTGGAGACAAGATAGATAATAATAATAATAATTTCATATGGCCCTGTTTTTGGCAGCCTCTGTGCCAAAGGAAGGATTGTTGAGACAGAGAAGCAAGAGAATAGTGGAAACATCCTTTCGTAGGATTAAGAACTCAAGCCATTCAGAGGAGCTAGTATAGCTAAAGCTGGCTGATGATGCTTGGCTTTATGTGCTTAGCAAGGAGCACATTAACATGACTGACAAATTCACAGAAATCTCCTCTTGCTTGGCAGGTCCCTGTAGACGTTTGTTGCAAGTGAATGCCATAGTTCACTCCAGGTTTCTTCAGTCACAAAAGTCATGGTTCGGCACAAGACTTGTATGACCCTTCTGCAAAGGCAGGTGAAGGTGGGGAAGAAACACTGCTTTCTCTGCTAACACCACCTGCCTATTGATGACGAATTAAATGCCCCAGCTCTGCAATGCTGAGCATCCATCCTGTCTGAGGAAGACTGTGGTTTGCTACTCACAGCTATCTGTATATATTAGCCATGCTGTAGGACAGAATGAACAGAAAAAAATGGTGTTCAGGCTTTTCAAAGAAATTCTAATTTATCTAGAAAACACAATGTAATGTTTCCATTTCTTCTTGTCTTCCCTAACTATTGTTCAATATGGGCCTGTCATACTGTGTTACTGCCAAGAAGAGGTGTGAGCATGCTACTGCTGCGCTGAAAGCTGATGCTGTAAGAGGGCTGAGTGAGGAAGGACAGCCACCCTATAATCCAACAAAACAAGTGTCCTTGCTGGATAATATAACAGTGTCTTGGCATTTATTTATTTATTTTTAAAGTAAATCCTTTGCTGATTGAGTAGCTGAGGCAGATATCTGAAGACCTCTATTTGCCCCCAGTGTAGATATAAGCTGATGAACTGTGGGCTTCTGGGTTTTTTCAGCCATGCAGTGTCTGCTAATGAACCTTCACTGTGTCTTTGAAGAATCCTTTTTAGTGGTGAGAAGAGCAGCAGATGTGTCTGAGCAATCTGGTTTATGATGCTCTCCCTAGTCTGTTTTCTTGGGGGGGGGGGGGGGGGGGGGGGGGGGGCGGGGCGGGGGGGGGGGGGGGGGGGGGGGGGGGGGGGGGGGGG
>JAVJGI010000063.1:9680393-9715583 GCA_035590275.1 Ibycter americanus | reverse complement strand
CCAGCCCCTCAAGGTCCCCCCTGCAGGGAGGGGCCCAACACTGAACCCAGGGTTCGAGGTGCGGCCGCACCAGTGCCAAGTTTTTTGACCAAGTACACTGGGGCAGAGTGAGATATATGACAGTCTCACAAACTTCCATGAGTGTTCACTGCCCCAAAATCCTTTAGTGGTTCTCTTGTTGTTTTCAAAACCATAATGGCATCTGCTCAGGGGTCAGGAACCACGCAGTGGGGGTCCTGTAAATCAGCAGGCAAAGCAGGAGTCTCAGAAGCCAGTTTTGAATGAATTTGCACTGGAAGCACTCCTCTGATTTGCTTTGCCCATACTTAGAAAGTATTGCTGAGACTCAATTCCACTTGAATACAACACATTAATTCATTCTTCTGTTTACCGGGAGCTAATTATGTAGCGTTATCTATTTATTAGTAGGTAGATCAACTAGTTACATGCAATGTCGTTCATTTCAGGTAAGTTTTTTGAACAAATTTTTGTACAACTTTGTCCCAGCAAAATGTGACAGAAGAATTGGTTTGACAGGCTGTGTTTTCCCTAGTTCTGCCTCCAAAAGGGTTTTCACAGCTCTCAAATAGGAGTTGTGGTTTAGTGCCTCAGAGTTGCAAGTAAATGGCAGTTCTCCACAGGGAAGGATATGTCTGAAAGAGGCTCAGCCTTCTGCAGATAGTGGGATAACTGCAGGAGAAGCCTTATTTGGATGCAGGAGGGAGGAAGGAAAGAAAGCCCTTGACAGCTTGAAATATTTTTCTATAGCAACAGCATTTTAGAGACACTTGTTAATGAAGATGATTGATTGGAAAATGAGTCAAAGCTTTTAAATCTTTAAAAATGATATAATTTTTTTCTTCTTGAAAGTGGATTCCTCATCTGATCATGAAGACAAGAGAATTTTCCTTTCCACCTCCAAATAATTAAAAGTTCCTCCAGGCTCAATCCGAGAAACACTGCATAATTATACACGGGACACCTGGTGCAGTTTGTGTGACAGGCAAGATGAGCTCTCTGGTTTGCTTTTGAGAGATAGAGAATGGTGAGAAAAAAGGTGTAATATCTTTTGTGCTAAATGTTTAATAATGTTTTGTCAAACAAATTAACACCAGGCACCCTCCCCAAAAGCCAACCAGAGCTAACAACCAGCTGCAATATTACCTGCCATGCAACCAAAATTTTTGGGCAACATGTATTGTTGCTTCTTATGAAAAATAATGAAAAGAAAGTAAATGAGAGGATGTTTTCAAATTATTTTTTTATCTGCTCGATTCTAGTGGAAGCGATAATCATCAGCATGGCTAGGGAAGGTAGAAATATTGGTAGCAATATTAATATCCATCTTCCATTTATGTCTCACTTCCAAACGCATGAAGTGTGTGCTAAGATACATGGCATCAATGTAACATTAATAAGAGCTCAAATATAAAAAATTCCCAAAGCGAAAGCTTTTCCACCAGTTAATTCAGATTTGCTGCCTATTTTTATTTAATAAATAAAGTATATTTTTTGCTGCCTACCTATATAGCTGGAACTCATAAATTAAATACTGATGCAGTAGAATTTGAACGTGAAGAAAGGAAGTGAATATATTTTAAAAATATTTAAGTTAGGTGAGGCAGAACAAATGTAGTTGGTAGGCTGTATTGCTTTCTCTGTATTCAGTCTTACAGCCTTACCGTTGCTACATGTATGGTTTATATGCCTTGAAATTGTTTGAGCTTTAATGGTCATAAAGATTAGGAAAAATTAAAATCCAGTGAAGCAGCAAGCAGGGTTCTTCCCATATGCACTTTCTGAATTTATTTATTTTTTAATGGGTCTGCTTTAAGCAAAATAGTTCAGAAGCTCTGACCTCAGATAAATAATGTATTTTATCATAACTTTAAATCAATGAATATTCTCCATGTGCTCAGTGTTAGCTGTGTATGTAAACACCTTGCTGAATCAAGGCCTCTTCTGGCAGCAACCCTGAAGTCTCCACACCTCCAGGAGCAAAGCTGTTCACCCTGGGAAACGCACAGGCTTCATTTGTAACGGCAGAGCTGTGCTAAATATACCTTCCTGCTGATCCAGGGTGAAAATGAACTGATTCCTTGTTCAAAAGTATGCGTAGCTGGCCTTTTTTGGCTGGCTGTTTTGCAAGGTGTAGGGGGGGTTGCAAGCACAGCTGAATTCTCCTTTCAGTTTTGCACTTCAATTCTGGTGGTTTGTGAGCCACAACTGTGCTTACAGTCTGTGCACCACTTTTTTTTTTTTTCAGGGTCACATGTTGTGTTTTTTGTCTTTAAATGATGGTGGGAGGAACTGGAATGATCTTCCCTCTGCTGGGCTGGCTTCATCCTCTGAGCACACACGATATGACTTTGGGCTGGGTGCCTAGGTGATCTGCTGAGCCTTGGATCTCTCCACAAGATCTGCATGGACAGAGATAGGGAGCATGTTTCATTCCAGCTCCTGGGCTATTGTTTGCAATCCTCTGTGATGGTTCGGTAATCCTAGGAGCTAACAATAATAATATCAAGTGGCATTACCAATGACTTTTTTAATCATAATTATAACACTTACTCTGAATAGCACTTAAAGCACATTTTTATCTTTCGTTGACAATACAGTACAGCCTCATAAATATTTAACTTGTCTGATTGAATTATCCATGCTGAAACAGATAACTGGGGACTTTAATAAGCTTAAACTAAAATCTTGGCTGTTATTATGTCCCTGGAGAAGAGAAAGAAAGCGATGAAGGTTCCCCGGGCCCGGGTGACCCTCGCACCATTCAGCTCAGCAGCGGGAGATTCTTATCAAACCTGAAAGAGGCCTCAGAAACGAACACAAAATTGATGATAATTAATAGCAATCATTGCCTGTCTTTATGGCTCTCCAGCTGACGAATACTAGGAGAGGACAGAAAGTCTGCGTGGCTCCTCTGTTGTACAGCCAGAGAACCGAAGCGGGGAGAGGTGGTGGGTGGTGGCAGTGCTGATGAAGGTCGCGCTGGAGATGAGGCAGGGTCGCAATGCATTAAATTGCCACCAGCTTCCTCTGTGTAAAGCCCCTTTCCTGCACTCAGAGACACCTGCCCCAAGTCTGTACAGAGATCTTTAGGGCCAGAGAGGACCATTATGGTCTTCTTTTGAGGCACACTGAACGTGCCAGCCATAGGATGTCACTCAACTCTCTTTGTTTCAAACCCTCTGGCTTGCAGCTAGATGAAAGAATGCTTTTTTAAAACTGAAAAATGAAATTATGATGGCAGTTGCTGTTTTCCTGACTTTGTGTTCCTGGACAGTGTTGAAACAGCCTCTGAGTTACCTGCTGCCAACTCCTACAGTTATTGCCCCCACTCCAACGGAGCTACCTTCTGTACCCCTGGCCTGGCTCATCAGCATGCATTGCTATGAAAGCTCTGTACAAGCACTTGCACTGGGGCATAACCCTCTAGCAGGCATGAGAGCATCTCCCAGAGCCACTTCTAGCCCAGAACTGCAATATACTTCCAGTTCCTCATCTTGACATATGGCACATCCAAAGTACACTTTGGGGTTTGGTGCAACCTGAAGACCTTGTTGACAGAGAGAGGGAACCAGATGGGATGCATCTTGGAGCAGGGAAACATGAAGATGCAGGGGACACATTTTGGGCAGAACCTGGGACAAGGCAAGCCTGAGTGGGAAGTAGAAGAGGACCACAGGTGAGAGAAAGAGGAATGAAGATTGGGGGTCAGGATCAAAGCTGCATAGGATGGGTTGTGTGGTGGAGATGGTGAGTCTCTGCAAGACCATTTGTACAATAAGAGCATCCTCTTCAGGAGTGGATCAAGCTGGCTTTGTTTGATCCCAGCCTCCAGATCACTTGCTGCTGACTTGCAGTGAGTCATCAAGCCTTTGGCTGCACTGCTCAGCTCTTTCATGTCCTGTCCAAAATTCTTGTGCCCCTCCTTGTTTCCTAATCACTTCTACTACCCACTCCACACCGTCTCCGCTGTTGCTCTGCCAAACAGCTGCAGTGAGTACAACCATAAGCCAGAAGCCGGTCCTCCTCATCTTAAACAGAAAGAAGTGGTTTGAGATTACTTTGGGTGTGCAGGGGAACAGCTCTGGGCAAGTGTGGGCTGGGCTAAAGTAGAGAAGAAGTGAGAAAGAAGATTCTCATTGCAGCCTGTTAGATTGGATAAAGTCAGCATAGAAAATCTGGAGCACAAATGTAGGAGACATGATCTGGTTTTGTTTGCAGTCCCTTTGGTACTTCACAACAAATTAAGCAATGTCCTCAACATCCTTCAGCAGCAAAAAAATAACAATAAAAAAATCTGCTTCATGCATATCTAAGGAAAAAGAAAAAAGATTGGTCTGAAAATAAAAGGAAAAGCAGGGCAAGAAATACAATTAACAGACTTATTATCTCAGGGGAGAAGAAGAGTTTGTTTTGCAACTTCACAGAATGAGGAGGATTTAAATGCTAAGTGGGTGCCTATACGTCCCTGCGCACATGAATTTCTAGCTCTATGTCTGTGCTTTTGTGTCTAAGTACAGAGACGGAGAGTTGGCAGGGCTTGTGTTACTCCGTTTATATGTAAAATGTATATACGTTATACATTTGATATGAAACATGGAACAAGCTGTCAAGAGCAGGTGTGGGGTATGTGTGTGTGAGAAATGCCTAATATATACTTTCTCCCTCCTTCCAACTTACACAAACACACCCAGCTCTTCTGACTACATTTCCACTCCATTTTAGGCCAACTGCTCCCAAAGCCACCGAGCACTCTGCACCCTTCCCTGCAAATGAGGCGCTAACAAGTAATAGCTGAGAAACCATCATCCCGTAACCTCTCATTCTTTTCTTTTTTTTTTTTTTAAAACCATTTTCCACGATTTTGCTGCACTCTAGTTTTTCAAAAGATAAACTTCAAGTGAAACGGCAGGTACTTGCCTTGCTGAGGAAAGAGCATGTAACACCAAACGTAATTGTTAGTCTGGCAGGTAGTGCACAGGCCTCCCTGTTAATTAATCTTTAATGTCATTAATTGGTTGTCTGCTTGGTGGCAAGAAAAAGGGTAAACATTGTTCACAAATCAATTTAATTCTGCTTCTAACCAGCTTGTTTTCAAGGGGATAAAAACAATTATGAGCATTGCACTGGCTGGACACCCAGGCTTTACTGATAACAGCACTGGAACAATAAAATATGCAAGCCATGCTCGCTGGTGCGGGGCTGCTGATTGAGTTTCTTTCCTCTCAGATTGACTCATTTGTTTTTTGTGGCTACAGGTACATGATAAAAAGGGGATATCGCTGGATTTCATTCCTTCTGGCCAGCTGAGTCCTTTTTCTATAACCTGGGCTTGTCCTGAAGCAGACCTTCTGCAGCATGCCAAAATAAAAGCAGTTGTTCCTGGCTGTGGCTATTCAGCCAGCTTACAGCGCAAATGTGCCTGTTTTTTTCCTTTCTGCAGCAGGACCTGGGATTTTTCATGCTGTTAATCGCTGTGGCAATCTCTGGTCCAGCACCTGGGTACAGAGCTGGCACCATACAGCCAGCGCGTAGCTTTGGCACGAAGCGGGGGTGTGATGGTGCTGGCGACAGAGCAGGAGCAGTAACGTGGAACTTCCCTTGCTGTTAGTCAAATTTTGACAGAGGTGTGGGATAATAGGTCAAAATGAGAAGGTCTCCGGATGGAATATGTAAGACAGATATTATAGGTATCTTCTGGTGCAGCCCCTGTGTTTGCACATCCCTCGGCGGTGCAGCAGAGAGCTCTGCTGGGCTCCCCGCAGCCCACGGCTTCTCCTAAAGAGCAGGGGAAGGGTCTGTGTGTGTCTGTAAACTGTTACTGCAGAGTGTTTCCCCAGCTCCATCTTCTATTTTAACCTTTTTCCTCCTGCCAGAATTTGCCTGCTAGAGCTTTATCCTATGTCAAATAAAGCTGAAATACCCTTTAGTGAGCTAATGCCCCCTCTTCACGCTCCTAACTGCCTTTAGGAAAGCTCAGCTCGTTATGATATCATGGCAATCTCCTACACCAGCCCGCGGGTTGGGCTCAGAGGAAGCTGGCAAGCATGGAAAAGGTTTTCCCAAGCATTCAGAATTATACTCAGGACTAAGCAAAACATTAGCTTTCGTTGCCTTGAACTACAGAGCAACTCAAAACACCTGGTAAATCAGGCTGGTAACTCAGGAAAGCAGGGACTGGGGCAGCAGGGAGCCTTACAAATTGTCAGTGAGGGGCAAGGGAGGAGGTTATTCCTCTGGTTAAGGCTAGGAGCTGATACTTGGTTCTGGTGCTCTCTCATCTGTGGAATTTTCTTTTCAGGGAAGTAAAACACCCCTTCCCAGGAATTTCTTTTAGAGCAATGAGGCCTTTTGGCTTATGTTATTACGTGCTATGCAAATGGCAAGGGATGTGGGTAGCTGCAGAGTAAGGAATGAAGTGAAAGAGCAGATCTGGTGGAGGAAGAAGACTTTGTGGGGCACTGAAGGATGATTTCATGGTGATACTGGACTCCCTGCTCAGCTCCATGCAGAACTTGTGGTGTGACCTGGGGTAAGTCTCTCTGTGGGATCTGTGGCTTGATAATCTTGTCCTGGTCCTGCTCTTGGAGCATGGTGTTGCAGAGAGCACAAGGACTAAGTGATACTGCTGCAGGTGGTGGCACTGGTACCCTCAGCTGGTCAGAGATATGGTGGCATTGAAGGGGCAGAAGCCACAAATGCAAATGGCTAATCATGCAGTTTCTCACCAATGTTGCTTATTCTAACTTTTTCTAAGGAGCTGTTAATTTAAAACATTCGGCGCGTATTTTACATCTTTTGCCCTTCCTGAAGGACTTTAAAGGCATTTTCTGTGGCTCATAGGAGACAGAAAGGGCTTTGGATTCTAAACATGAGTGTTTAACCCTTGATGAAATGTGTGGTTTGGACGTGAATCTGTGGTGCTTTACCTCCTGCAACTGTAGAGGATGGACCTGGCTGCTTTAAGTTAAGCACACGTAGATACAAACTTTAATTCCTTCAGTCAGGCTGTTCCTTCAGACAACACCTTTATTCAAACACCTTGTGGTGTTTGTGTTTCCCATTCCATCCTGGCTGTTTTGAACACTCTGCTTGCAGCGTTTTCATATCTGACATGATGGTATTTACGAAACCTTCGTCACTGCCTCTCAAGGGGGCTGGAGTCTCTTCATGTTCTCTTAACTTTAAAATTTCCCAGTATAGAGGATCTCTTTTATGCCTCAGATATTTTCACAGAAACTCTTCAGGGCTTTTCTGCTATCAGTTTTGTGGGTTTTTTGTTTGTTTGGTTGGTTGGTTTGTTGATGTTTTTTGCTTTGTTCCCCCCTTCCCACCCCCGTGAAAGCTGAATAGAAAAACAATCCTCAAAGTATCTTGAAACGCCCCATTCACCTTCCCTGAGTGCTTGGGAGCTGGCTGGTGTTTCCTTCGTGCCCCTCTCTTGAACCGAAGCACTTGCCAGGGAAGCTGCTTCTTCCACATAATGTCAGCTACTGTTGGGATTTTCAAAGATTGTCTGAAACTTATATTGCTTTTCTTTTGAAAATTGCTTTAACTTAATTACTCGTAGCTATTCAAGAGGGTAATATTCTCACTGGTTGGGGTAATTAGGAAGCTTTAATTAGCTCTTTAAAAATATCAAAACTTAGTGGTGTCATTGCTATATCACCCTCATTAGTTCAATCTGGCAGCTTTTAACTGGCATATTTATGTTTCTGATTTGCATATTCTTTCCCATGGTGCTGAGCGATATAACTTGCAATAATAATACTACTAAAAAAGTTAGGCTACTCTGGAGAGTCGTTACACTAGAGATGTGGGTATAGATAATATGCGAAGACTATCCAAGTATCTTATAGTTGAACTTGGTTTATTACCACAGGACTTAAAATAGAATTAAAAGTGTATGTGTGCATGCTGCTTTTCTCCCCCTGTCTTGCCTTGCCTTCATTTCAATTCTGTGGGTGTGCAGGAACTAAATTGCTCTAAACCTCCCTTATTTTTGGAGGATAAAAATGACAAATGTAAGCTCTTCTCAAGTACTACGCTAAAGCTGTCAGGTATGTCATTTCCAGAATACAAAAAAACCCCCCTTTTCACTGGAGTCAGATGAAAGTTTTGCTCATGATCCTGAGTGAAGCAGTGTGATATTTTTTTTTTAAATTTTTATTAGAATGGCAATTTTGATCCACCCAGTACTTTGTTATAAAGAGATATAAAGTCTTTATGTAAAGGTATATTGCACCTTCTCCACTAAAAAAATAAATAAATACACTGCTTGGGGAGGGGGGGGGGATAAACCTTTCCTACTATCCTCTAAGTAAACAAGTATGACTTGACCTTTATCCATCATGTGCTTCATTATGATTTGATTTAGAGTTTAAAGCGATTCTCTAGGTAGAGTCTGGGGGTAGCACAGAAAGTTCTATTCCCTTGGACGTAAACAGCTTTCACCTATCTGAGATGCTTCCAGGAGTGGAAAAAAGATTCAAAAAGAAGGTAGATATTTTTATGATTTTTTTTTTTAAAACAGTTTTACTATACTTACTGTGAACGCCTGAGGGAATATGCCTGGGATTTACCTGGTGAGTTACAGCCTCGTCCAGTGCTTTTCCACTGTTTGTGTATAGTCCTCTCTGAGTTTGCTGCTGGCTACAGCAATGTAAGCATCACTTTCCAGATTTAACCTGCTTTACGAAAGCTGCCCCTTGCTGCCATCTGGGCCTAATCCTTCACCCTGAATATTGTGTTGTTAGTGCACCTTCTCAGCCTCTCTGCAGTGGGTTATGCAGGAAACTGCTCTCCGCTGGAAGGAGATACCAAGGTATCTGCTCTCCTTGTGGGGGGTTGCAGCTGCTGGGGTCAGAATGAGAAGTGGTAGTCAGGGACCACCTGAGCAGGAGAGTCTTCCTTTTTTAAATTTATTTTGAAAACTTATTTTAGACTTTGTGTAGAAAGGCCAGGGTTGAATTGCACAGGTGACCTGAGCAGGCTGCAGCAAGTGAAGGTGAAGGTCTGGGGCTGGAGAGGGCCAGTTCTTGCTGCGTTTGGGAGGTGGCAATTTCAGGGCAGTCACAACATTTGGAAAACTAGCTTGGATATAAAACTATATGCTTGCACATTGCCTATCATAGCTCTTATTTACAGCGCTCTGTGTATATTAAAAAGAGGAAGACAATATTTAGTCTGAAAATCCAGGGAGTTGAGAAGTACTTTATAAGTTACTTATCTGATATATATTAACCAAAGCTACTGAAAGTGGAGGAAGGCAGATGACTGGCCTCTTAGAAATGATTTTATGACACTGAAGGACAGATTTGTCACATTTGAATGTGATAATTATTCAAGATGGCACTCACTTTTAAAATGAATATGCAGAACTGAAGTTTCATTCCTTCCTTGCTGCATCAAAAGCAGAACATATTTTATTCTTAAGGCAGCTCATGGTGTGAGTGGTATGTAGGAGTTCACTCGCTTATTTACAATGGTTATCACCTTGCTCTCCTCATCTGCTTGCTGGTTATTGAGGCTTTTGGCCCTGCTCTCATCTGCCTGTGCCATGATGGCCAGCAGATCCCCTGCAAGCTTGCAGCCTCATTTGCAGAACCACCATCTCCTTAATCTCCTCTCTCCAGGGAGTTCTCTTTGAGAAAAATCTGATCAAACCACTTTGCTGCATCATAAACCCCCATCAGTCCTGCAGCTCACTCCCCAGGCTTGATGGCACCTGGAAGGTACTGAAAGATGCTTTTTTCCCTGGAATTTGAACAACATTCTTCTGTCTGCCGAAATGAGCTCAGCCTTCTTTTCTGAACTTTTCCTTTGCCCCTTGACATCGCTTCCTCAGATGTAGGGTGCTGCAGCTATTTCTCTGTTGCTCTTCCAGCTGTGAGCAACGTGAGCTTGCTTGAGAAAACGTGCCGCTGGATTTGAAAACTGACCAGTAAGTGGCAAATTCAATAGATTTATCAACAATATAGCACGTAGATTAAGACACAGCCTCTAGTAATGATGTGGTCCATCTCCACTTTATTAAGAGGCTGTGGGTTTGAGAAGTTCCTAGATAAATCTGCAAACCTTGCTGAAACAAAACACATGAATCTTTCCATCCGAGTGCTTTTTACACAGTATTTACTTTCTTATAACGGCTAAGCCTGTGCTAGGCAAGCATGTTCCTGTGAAATCAGCTACTGTTTGTTCTTTCCCCAGCCATGCTTACCCTCTGCAAAGCCACAGTATAAACTAATTAGGGATTTGCTATTTGGAGAAAGTTATGATAAGTTTGCCGACAAGGGCATCTCCTAATCTCATTGCACACACGTCAGTGGCTATACATGTGTGAAATTAAGTGGGTTTTTGCTGATTCCTGCAGACTGCCTGTTTTTATCTTGAGACAACATTCCCAATCATAAAATGCATTAACATCTGCTATCAGGGGCTTACTGTAATATGTGTAACACCAGCAGCAATTCTTTGATATTGCCTTCAAATGCATTGTTAAGGGAGATCACAGAAATGGCTTTGATAGGCTACATGACTTACCTAGTAGAAGGAAAAGCTGATAGAGAAAATAATCCTGCAAGTTTTTTGCTTCAAATAGAAATGTTGTAGATGGATCTGGTGCCTCGGCTGCTGAAAGGAACTGGTCTACCTGAGGGCATTTTGTTCTTTTAAGGTAGTGTTAAGTGAAACAATTGGCCTGTGAAGACCTTGGAATCAAACACACACCTGCATCTGGGAGGTTGATGGGAGGTTTGAAGTGATAATAATGCAGAGCAGGGAATCAAAAAAAAGCCAGCAAACCAGCCACCTTCTATGCAGTGAAGAGAGAACACCTCCAGTTCTAAAACCTAAGCCTAATTTTTCTCTGGGTCACAATAACACAATAATTACTTAGCTTCTACAGGATTTGCTGCAGGGAAGATGTGACTGTGGTTAAAGCACCAGATACCCGTGGCCAAGAAGACAGTATTCAGTTTATTCAGTTATTTTGTAATGTGTGTACTTTGTACTTTTAAAGAGATTTCCAGCTAGTCGAAGCTTTCTGGGCTCTCAGCTGAAGCACAACTTCGGAGGCTGTAATGTCCCATTGGGGAAGAGGGTGAGAATATTAAAACACAGAGTTTGTCACATGTGTCTGAACTTAACTGCAGGTAGGCTCAACAAAATGGCTCCTCTGGCAGTGAGAAATTACTTCATGAAAGCATTGCTTTTGCTCAGCTGTCATAGTAAATGCCATTAAAGTACATGCAACAACAGTCTTATGGAGCCTTTTGATTGAGCACAACCACGATCGGCTGCTCAAGGACATCAGCAAACACCCCGTGTCCTCTGCATGCTGCTCAGCACAGCCTGCCCGTGCTAATGCTGCTCTACTCATTAGGGATGCTCCAGGGCACTATCAGGACAAAGTCTCCTCTATCCCTGTCTTGAGCTGCTCCAGTTCTAAGTACAGTGGCTGCAGGATGCCATCACACCCAAAACACAAGAGGAATGAGGGGGGGTGGGACATGACACACAAGCAAAAAGCTGAGAAATGCGCGAGACCAGGTTTTTCTTCCTCTTGAAGCATCATATCCTAACTCATCACTAAACTCCTTCGGATCTGTGACTAGAGATTGGTATTCAGTTTGCAGGAAGTAGAAGGCATTGGGAACTGTATGGTAAAGCCTTGGGTCTGAAATAGCTGTGTGTAGAGGGGAGTGTATAAAATAGAGGTGATTCATTATTATGTGATGGCTGGCATATAAGTATTGATTATTTTTGTTCTATCTTAATTCTATGGAAATATGCATAGTGGGGATCTGCGAATCAGGAGAGGTTTGGTGGTATGGAAAGGGAAGACTTTCCTTCTGCTTTTTCCTTTCTCTGGGGGTGGGGGGTTGAAAGGCAAGAAAAGTGAGAATTGACTGAAACCTGCAGTTCTCCCCTGTTAATTGAACTGAACCTGTACGATCAGTTAAGTCATGAGGTATATGGAAGAGGCTGGTGAAAACATCCAGTTAAGGATGGACTGACTGGACATGTGATTTACAGTTAACCTTATGGATGTTAATGAATGTGTGGTTTGTGGGGAGCAAAACTAAGTTGCTTCCTTTAATAGGCTAATTAGGATTGCTGCGGCTGTTGCACACCAAGCAAAATAACTATGCTGTGACAAAGGTGCTGACTTAGGAATATTTGCCCCATGGTATTCAAAGCATGGAAGAAAAACCAGGGAAATTGCAGGGTGGACTGGCTTAATCAGAAGTCCCTGCTGTAGCAATCAGGATCAACTGAATACTAATTGTGTTAATCAGCTTGTGAAATTTTATGCCATGCTTATAATTTCAAATATCACCAAATCTGTACAGTGAGTCAGTTGCTGCTGATACAATGAAAATGTTGTACGTGGGAGGAGGCATTTGTTTTGTGGGAAGCCAGTTAGTATTTTTCCTCTAACAGCTTTTGTAGAAGCCTTGGATTTTTTTTTTTTTTTTTTTTTGTAACTGAAGTTGCAGAAATCTTCCAAAGTACAACCCTGGAGTCCTCATCCTACTTTTCAGAAAGGGGTTTATTTCTTGGTACCTGCCCTGGAGGACTACTCCCCTCTGTAACGGAGCAGCGTGTTAGTTGGCTCTGTCAACTATGGACCTACCCCTGGCAAAATCCTTTTTTTTTTTTACCTTCAGGCCAGGTTATGAATGACCCTGAGAGGAGTCTGCTCTCCTGCTGGTGGGCATGCCCTGGGGTGACTGCATGGAGGTGGGGTACCAGGCTCCCACAGATGAGACCTGAACCATTCTGTATCTTCAAGAAAGTTACTAGAGAAAGCAGGAGAACCCCCAGGATCCTGCTGAATATTTACTACTTTAAAGCTGAAGCTGAGTGTGCGGGAGCTACTGGCAGGTTGGGTGCTATTTTGCTGAACAGTCAATCACACCTTGCAAATCAACAGCAGGGTTATTTTGGCAGTGGTAATTAAGGCATCATCTTTACCTTGCACCTGGGGAAGCAGTGTGGCCCAGGGCTGAGCTTCCCAGCTGGTGGCAGCTCAGGTGTGGAAACCCCCGGGCTGAGCTGTTATTTCCTGATGCTGCTGCTCTTTTTCCCAAAATGAATGCTCTTTCCCCTCTTGTCTGTTGAAAGTGTGAGATCTGTAGGGCTTCTGAGCCCTAACCCAGGTGCAGCTGTACTTATGGACAGTTGTGCTGTGATGTTCTTGTCTCTCCTGTGTGTATTTGCGTGTCTGCTATTTTCTTTTGGTATAAGTTTTTCATGGACAGCATTTTGCTACTAATAACAGTAAACAGGAGTAATAAATGCTATACCTAAAAGGACTGAAAGATGCTGTAGTGAGTGGAAACACCTATTGCCACGCGATAGCACACCAAACTACTTCATACTTTCTTGTGTCTTGCTAATCAGAATGTCACTTATTTATGGGACCAAATCCTCCCTGCAGAAGTAGGTATAGATGTCCACTCTTCATTTGGGACCCCCTTCCTCCCTCCTGAAGTGTTGCAAGCCAAATAAGACAAAAGCAGCATTTAAAAGAATCTTTACCTTCCTGAAGTCAGAGAGAGAAACAGAGACTCCTGCCTGTTTAGAGTCAGGCTCTGTCAAAGCCAAAGGGAATTTTGCTTCAGTGGAAATGGGGTTGATCCAAATGTAGAATGGGAATGTAGGGGAAAAAAAAAAAAAAAGGTGGGTGCAGGAAGTGTTAGGGAGAGCAAAGTATGAAATTGCCTTTGAAAGGTTAAACTAAATTAGGACTTGAAGCAGCCTAGATTCAGTTTCTGCCCCTGTTCTGTTTCTTTTGTCAATTTGAGCAAATTACTTAAGCTGTTAATTAGGGTACATACAAGTTATGAAACATATCTAAGTAAGCCAAAAGAGTGTGTGGTTTTTTTTGTTTTTTTTTGTTTTTTTCCCCATTTAAATGTACCTGTGCCTTGCAGCACAGGGCCTGGATTCCTTGGGAGCTTTCAAATGTATCCAAAACTCAAATGCAGCCTGTGTGTTGGGGTTTTTTTTTTGTGGTTTTTTTTTTTCCTAAGGTCACATGTGATGTATGCCATAACTGGGGAGAAAGGGTCGGCAACAAACAGTGGTAGGAGGTGAAAGGGGGCAGCCAGGATCACATCACCGCATCACCACACCAATTAAAGCCTGCTGTTATCAGCGCTGATCGGCGAGTGGCATCAGCACCTGCGCTTCCTTCAGAACAAGGCTGACAAAGTAATTTTATTGCTAATGTCTCATCTTTATGGAGAGATGTCTACAGGAGTCTTTTCATGCCTAAATTCCTGCCTAGCAGCATAGGAAAGAAAATAGCTCATCTCTTATCCTGCATTGATTAATACTTAAAAACTATGTGATTCTTTCCATCTGATGCCATAGTTAAATTTCAAAATGCTTATCTTAGTCTGGTTCACTTGTCCAAGTGTTTTTCTCCCTCGGACAATGCTGCTGTAGGACACTGGGTCTGTGCACAGGGAGGAGGCACTGTTTGGTTTTCCAGTTTCCTGACCCTTCATATGGGGAAATCATATTCCCTTTCTTTTCCTGACAGGGGAGGACAGGGCTCTTCTGAGGTCTTCCTGGAATCACTGCAGCAAGCTGTGATGTGAATAATAGATGACACGAAAATCTCTGCCCAGCAAAGAGAGAATACAGTGTGGTGCGGTTTTTCTGTTGCACTGAGACACTGGTTGTGTACTGAAAGCATGCAAGCAGCAATCTGCAACTAAAAAAACCCCAAAACCAAATTGATAAGAAAAAAGATAAAAAAAAAAAAAAAAAAAGTTGTCATACACCATCATCCTCTAGCTGGAGATAGTGGCATACCATCTTTCAGCTCTGAAACAGATCATCTTCTCTAGGAAGTCTTTATTCCCCTATATTGCAAAGAAAACAACAGCCTCCCTTTTACATCACACCTTCATAACCTTCACACCTTTACATTCTGGCCTACATAAACAATTCCAGTTTTTGAGGATGTCCCCATCCCCATCCCATTGCCCCTCTGCCCCGAGCAGAGCCTCATCTGCCATTGCCTTTATGGGTTTGCTCCCTTCCTTACCTTACGTCTTGGTATTGCAAACCCCTTCCCCTTAGGGAATACGCTTGTAGGAAGCCCACATGACTCCTTCCAGGTGCGGTGGCGATGGCTGGGAAGGAGGGGAGCAGAGGGGGCTGGGGCCATGCAGACAGGCTGTGGTCACCCGGAGCTCCTTCGGTCCAGGGGGCTTCTCTCTGGTCCCTTCTGCCCGGACTGCTGTTGGAAGTGGGGGCTAAAGACAATCTTCCCCTGTTGTTTCCCAGGTTTAGCTGCATTAACTATTATATCTTTCTGGAAATTTCAGAGCCTTTCAGAATACACTTTTTAGTCTTCAATTTAATGATGGACTTGTCCTTGCCTGGTGGGAGACCCTTTCCTGTCACCCTATGAGATTTTCTTCTGGTCTTCCCCAAGCTTTTTATTTTTATTTTTTTCCTTCTTTCTGGCTTATCCTTTTCAGACTGACATGGATTGGGTGTTTTTTTTCATGCTCCTTAGTCCCTCAGGGTGTTCTGTGACCCAACCATCTATCTTTCTGTATTTTCATTTTTCTTTGTGTTCTTTCCTCCTTTGGCATCTTTGCTTCATTGCACACACACACTGTTTGTGTTCCCTCTGTGCCAAGTAACTCCTTCATATTTTGTGCTGTTTCATCTTTTCCTTATAGATCACCTCTGCTTGCTTAGTAATTTGTTTCAGCATTTCTAATTCCAAAAATAAACATCATTCACTTTACATCTTAAATTAACTGTAATGTGCTTGGTTTGGTGACATCTTGAACCCATCAAATATAAATCCCTAAGCAGAAAAGAGTGTAGGTGAAATTACTAAAACAAATTCTGTAGAAAATGAGAAAGAAGTATCTTCACATTTGAAATATAGACATAGCCTTAGTAAAAGTTATGTTAGTAAATAGACTTTATAGCTTAATCTTTGTTCTTTCCTGCCCCTCTTCTCAGTTTTTGAAAGCAAATGGAAAAAAGGACTGCATAAATGAAATCAGTATTTTCCACCCCTTTTGGTTAGGGCGGGGTTTTTTCTTGTTAACCCAGAAGGTCACAAGGATAGAATGGAATACAAATGACACTAAAAATGTTTGGATTTCATAAAATTTAAGCATGTATGCTTAATATGCTGTCTTTGCTTGGACTCTGTTCCCAAACTTCCAAAGCAAATTAGGTGCTCTGTGCAGCAGACCTGTGACGAAGATTAGTGACATTTAGAAGTAGCTGTGTGGAGGGAAATACATCCTAATGATGACCATAAGTCTTTTGTATCTATTCATGAATTTGTGAGGCTAGTCTAGTGCATCGAGACCGAACTCTAGGGATGATAAACAGAAACTTAGAAATGCTGAAATATGAATTGCTAATGAGGTTCTTCAACCCGAGGCTTGTGTTGGAGTCTCCTTGCTTACCTGGCCGTGGGTCAGTGAAGGCCTTTAAAGGGTTTCTCCTGGTGGAGATAAAACAGGTTTGGAGTTTGTTTGTAACTGGCCAAAGCTGTCACAGATTTCAGGCAAATCATACTACAGCACATGGGAAGTTTAATTTGCTGACTTTAAATTGAGGCAACCTCACTGGGTGACTAGTTTCCTCTTTCTAATGATATCCCAGTCTCTGCTCGTGTTGTCCTGCTGAATGAGCCATGCTACATCCTTCTAAATGACTTTCCAGCTGGAGGGTCTCCTTACAAATGTTCCTATTTGCAGGCGCTGGGGCAGCCCCAGTGCTGAGAGCTGCTCGCCAACACCTCCCACAGCCTTGAGTGGTCCCACCAGGGTGGGTAGTGCTTGCTGAGTCCTGTCACCATGCCACCTTGCCACTTGTGTCCTGTCCTGTCCCCTCCAGGTAGCGATGGGCTCTCCCCTCTGAGAAAGGTCAAATATCCAACCAGACCCCACAGCCTGGGCCTCGTATGTTGTCTCCTTTCTGTTTAATGCTTCCTGCTGCTTCTGGGCTGGGGGCAGCCCCGGAGGACCTGCGTGCGCTCCACCTTCTGCTGCAAACTTATACGGAGTCGCCCTTCAGGGGTCGTGCGGAGGATTGTGGGGAGCTGATAGTATTTTCTGGTGTCATGAATGATGTGGAGATACTGCCTGAAGGGGAATTGAAATGTTCCTCGCTTAGGTAGAAAGGGGGATTAGGACACCACAGCTCACCTCAGGATGGTTGTCTTTTAACACAACTGGGAAGGGAAAAATATCTTCAAGATAGAACTTTTTGCGTTGCCAGCTTTGCATGTAAACGTATCCTAGAAGACACATGACAAAGGTGGCAGCTAATGGAAATCAACATAAAGATTTAATTTTTTGTTTCTAGTTCTTTTAAGGAAAAACTGAAGTGTAGGAGTGGCTAGAATTAAGCAAAAGTTCATTCAGTGATCATTTTGGGTGGAAGTGTGGGGAAAGATCCTAGTTTTAGGTCTAATCTTAATACTCTATTCTTTTTCATATGATTGTCCTAGAGCATCCCATTACTACATTCAGAACTGAGCTGGGCACTTCATTAAGAAGTGGAACTTGCCTCTGTATATATTTTTGTTGTTCTAGAAAATTTTTTCCCGGAGTGATTTTTTTAAGTTAAAAGCCTGGAACTGATTTTTGAAGTATAGACAATTTTTATCTACTATATATAATTACCAGGATGTCTAGCACTAAAACTCTGATTCCTTAGTAAGCTAAGAGCTAACAAAATGTAAACTTCTAAGATAAAATCTGTGACCAAAATAGTATTTTTCACATCAATATTAGTTGCTAGTGAACAAAGTCCTAATTCAAACCTTCTGTGTGGTTTTGGTTTGGTGTTTGTTTCCCCCCCCCCCACTTGGTAGTGTTTCTATAGTGCTCAAAGAATGCTAATGACCTTAACTTGTAAAGTCCCTAAGTATGTATTTCATCGTTACTGGTACATAATATATTTTATATTACTTTTAATTGGTCAAATTTTCTTAGGTAATTTGGACTAAAGTTGAGAAGATTCAGCTCTGCAGAAATCTATTTAAGTGGTTCAGTTATATACATAATTGATCCATCAACCAGGAGTTCAGTGTTGATCATCAGAACAGATCACAAGTCCTTCCTCTGTCTTCTGTAATTTGCTTTTTCCAATTACATAATGTCATTGTTATAATTAATAGCATGAAACATCTATTTTCTTTTAGTCATTACCATTTTCCCTGCCTCTTTTTAAATGAGGCTTGGGCTTATTGTAGCAGTGAGTAGGACCTGTGAGGAGCAGAAGATGGCATTTATGTGTCAGCTGTCAAAACCTGATTCAAGCCCACTGCAGTGTGGCTTCTTAGCTGAGATGGGATGTGTTGTTGCCCAAAGGGCCACTTCTGCAGCAATTCCAAATTCTTCTTACGAGCTCACGACGTTGAAGTCTGTAGCAATGCTGGGAAGAGAAGTAAGGAGCTCCAGCCAGCACACCCCTGCTCTGGGAAAGGCTCCTTCTCTTGTTTGCATACTACCTGTTCAAAGAGTCACAAGAGCTTTGCATTTAACCACACTGTACCTCTTTTTACAACAGCTGAATTTTATTTTTCTTTTTTTTTTTTTGTACACCCCCATCCTGTTGCGTACATGTGGGGCTCTGTCTGCAAAGTACTTTGTGTCCCACCTCCTGCAAACTTGAGGCCACTGTCCGCGTATTCCTGGGGTGCATAGTATAAAGCAGTATGTAAGGCATGTTATAAGGCAGTATGTGTGTCTCCCCAAAATTTCAGAATTATCCATAGACCTATCCTGTGTATATGTTTTGTCTTTGTTTACTTGCGCCCATTATTACAGGGAGAAGTGTCGTTCCAGAATGGAAAGCGCAGCTGAACAGGTCGTGATGTTTGGTGGGGATGTCGGTGGGTGAAGATGTATTTGAACTCATTACCTTTTAAGGAAAATAATTCGTGGTGGAAGATAACTAAATCTAGAAGTAGTTTAATTGCTTTTCCTTTCTAAGTTCTTGCTGTATTTAGATTTGGCTTCTTTCTTGAGCCAACAGGCTGGGGTTTTATAGTCCTAACTGCCTACAACTGGTGCAGGTGTCCGTGCACAAGTAGAGCTTCAGTGTCAGCAACAGGCAAAGCCGGAGTCCGGAGGAAAAGAGATGAAAGGTGAGAAAGGCTGTAATACATGTGAAGCAAGTGTCTTGCATCTTGCACAGCAAGATCCTTCTGTGTGTGAATTACAAACTTCTTTTGGAAGTTCTGGAAAAGAACCGGACTAGTGAAAATCTACAGATGGATGGAATGGGGGGAGGGTTATTTTTATAAGAGCGGTAACTGTATTCTCAACTTCACTGTCAAATGGTCTGGTGATCTTAGTAAGTTTATAGGTCAGGTGGATACATGTGAACCATTGTTTAAGAAGCCAGATGAAATACCCTAGAAAATGGAAAGATATAACTATTAGCAGAGTCCAAATGAAGTGAGTGAAACTGTTCCACTTGCCTGGGGATGAGTTAATGTGAAGAGAGGACATGTCTACCATCAAAATCAGTTAGTTTCTTGGACGGGGAATAGGAAAGAGGGAGGAAGAGAGAAAAATGCCTGCCAAATGCAAAAGAGCAGTTTGATATTGCAGCTATGACATATTCTCCATTGTATATGTTGCAATGAGGTGCTCTAGCATGCATGAATAATTCAGGCCACTGAGAGGAGGCCATTAGACACTGACCCAACACAAGCCTGGTCCCATCAATCTCTCTTTCTGAAGGAAGCCCAGGCAGTAGCAGCATCCTTTTGAAAGAACCAACACAAGACACTTTTGATTTGCAAGCTAAAGTGGCCCTCAAGTAGGAAAATCAATTCCAACACAAAATGACATGTTTTATTAAGTCAGCATCGTCTAGCCTGCATTATTTAATAGTATGAGCTACTCTGACCTCTGTGAAGAGTTAAGCTGCATGAGCGGAATAAAGTATGCTTCAGTTCAGCTCCACAAGTCAGTCAAGAGTTAAAGTAGAAACAGTCTGGCAAAGCCAATTTACCTACTTCTTATGTCCTGGAATAACAAGTAGGTGAAATGTAAAATCTCAGGTCCAGCTAAGATTTGCAAATAAGATCAGGTGCTTCCCTTCGGTACACTTGGTTGACATCAGCTCTGAAAAAGCTACAAGAACAGGTTTTCTCTGGGGTGTGTGTGTGCAAAAAAAAAACCTCCACCCTTCTGGTAGCCTTTTGGCTCTGACTAGAGTAGGAAGCTTGCTAGAATCCATTCTTCCCTGGTGTTTTGGGACTTGTGTTCTAGACGTAAGTAGGAAGGCTGCAGTTTGGAAAGCAGAAAGATGTATACAAACACAATGAGGAAATGGATTCCTTTTTTTCTTTTTTCTTCATACTGTTAACATTTGAAGATTGCAACATTTATTATTAGTCCAGAAGGAATTGGAAACTTTCAAAGTTTAGGAATGAAAGAGGGAGTGCCACATCTAGGAGTGGCCAATAGCTGGGAGATATTTTCACCTGATGAGAGATACAGCAGACTAAATCCTCTATTGGCTATATAGGATGCGTTTCCAACTGTTTCTTAACTCTCTGGATTCGGTTAGAAATCTTGCACTTGATAACACTTCCTTGACAAGAGTGTCATTAAAACTACTGTATTCTGAAAAACAATAGTTTTAGCAGATGTTCCTTTTCTGCTTAGGAAAAAAGGACAGTCTTTAAGAGTTTCTTTTTTTTTTTCTTTTCCTTTCTTGAAATTAAAGATGTGTGAAACTTTTGAGTCCAAAGTTTTTCCCCTAAAAATGTTCATTTTGCTGGTTTATTTTGGCTGCAAATGTTTTACCTTATAGGTTTGAAATGAAATGTTTCAGTGTGATGTTTCAAATGGGCATTTCATTTTAGAATTGTCTGTACATTCAGGGTTTATTCTAAATTCTTTGCCACAGATTAGAAAGAGAAGATACGTTTTTGCTGATGAACTTTTTCTTTTTTTACCTCTTCTCTTCATCCAGGAATGTGGAAAATCAATTATTCACACAATTCTATTTGAGTGAAGGCTTAGGTCAGGTTAGTTCTTACTTTACCCTGCCATTCCAATTATTTTATAATATATGCAAATTCCCTTTGGCTTTTTGGCTCTCTGGTAGTCTAGTCTGTCAAACCTTGGCTGCCTAATTGCATTAAAAATGAGACTCATCAAGCAAATCAGATGCAATTCTACCCTTAACAGTTCTAACTGTTAAGAAGGCTCGCTCAGTTGTTAAAGGAACCCATCCCCCGCTGCTTCCCTTTTTCCTACAGGTAAGGACTTTATAGTGCAACTCAACTCCTAAGAGCAGAATGTAAAGCTGCCTTTAAGCTCCAGTAGTTTTCCTACCAGAAATGTGTAAGCTGGACTCCCTAACAAGACCAGAAAGAAATGCAAGGCTTCATGAGATGTCAGCTGGAAGCCTGCACTGAAGGCTCCAATGTGTGCTGTTGAGGTGGCACAGAAAAAGACTTTGGGATCAGCAGTCTGAGCTCCCACTCTGGGCACAGGCACTCACTGCTTTCAATGAAACCATTTCAGAGAAGACCTGAGCCTGTGGATGGGGCTCTGAGTCACTTGGTTCTTTCAGCAGTGAAGCCATTTCCCCAGGGACTTTAGTTTCGCAAGCCCAGCTCTATCCTGTTGATTAAGGAATCCCATGACTTGGACCACGAGAAGTTTTTCATTTATTTCGGATACAATTAAAGGCAAAGAAATTTAGTGTGTAATTTTCTGGCAAGCTGCATCCCCCACCTCCCCCCCCATTACCCCCTAACCCTTATGCTGGTTTTCCAAATTTGGGTAATGATGAGACTCAAGGGAGATGTGAATTATAACTTGTCTGTGGCTTGGCTAATGAAGAAGGAACAGACTGTGTTTCCATCTGGACTGTGGTTTTATTTATTTTCTTCCCTTTATTTAAAGGAAGTTAAGTTTCTTAAAAAAATAAAACAACTGCAAAAGTAAATTAACCTGAGTTTACTGGTAGTGAAAGTGCAGCTTCTGGACAGCCCTTGTCTGTGTGATTACTTGTTGCTTATATAAAGTGTATTAACACTAGGAGAACATCTTCAAGATGTGCAGCACCTTGTAATGTTGCAAGGGTTTGCTTACAGGAGCAGGTTGCCGAACACAGGCTGTGCAGGAATTTCTTTATGGATGGCCTCTGCCTGTGTTTTCTTGCTAAGTGTGGTGTGCAAACCATTCCTTCTGCGGGGTGTGTGTGTGTGAGAAAAAGGCAGTAAGTGTAAGGCAGCCCTAGATTTTAAGCTGAAAGAAGCACTGTCAGCCTCTGCATCCCCTGCAGCCTCTGGCCTTATCGGAGACCGGTTGTGCAGATAAGCACCTCTAGAAAAGCCGATAGCTTCCTTTTTAATTTAGCTTCTTCCAGTGAGCTGAGAGCAAAAGCTAAATGCTTTGCCTTTGCAGGCATTTCCAAATGCCTTTTCCAAAGAGATGCAGGAGGCTGGAAAGATCAACATCTGATTAGTGGAAATGAAAATGTAACTTGAGAGACTAGCAGGGACACAGCGAGGACAAGACCAATTAGCAACAGTTAGGTGGTTTACACTCTTTCAGGATTAATTTCTAACAGTGTGAGCTACTCTTCCTGAGCAAATGTCATTAGTTTGACATCATCTAGTTCTTCCTCAATCCACTGATGTGCTCTCCCGGGTGCTTAGGGGGTTCCCACCTATCCAGCGCTTTCCCTGCAATCCCCAGGAAGGCTTGTGGTGGCTGATGAAGGGCAAGGACCACTTCCATGCTGCAAAACCTCAGTGCCAGCAGTAATATTTTCTTAATCATCTCACTAAATTAGAAATCAATTTGCAGCTAAGTTGTAGGAGATACAAAAGAGCATTTGGGTCAGCTTCTCATGCTTTTCTTCTGTTTCAGAATGATCTTTCGTCTCTACAATATGTTTTCATATGTCCTTATACCATAACACTGGAAAATGTTCATATGGTTCTAGCATTAAAGAATACGATGTGTAAATGAAGCTGGGGTAGAAAAAAGGAACTGTAACCCATAAGTGGAAGAAACAATTTCCTATTCTGTCGTACATAGGAACTTGGGTCTCTTTTCCCTGCGTGAAATTTATCCCTGGAGGACAGAAAGCCCACCAAAAACCTTACTGAGGTCCTATTTTGAGAAATCAAATAAGTCTTCTCTGAGCAGAAGGCCAGAACACAAATTCCACCTCATTCTCATTATTTGCCCCACCGAATGTTATTACAACCTGTTGAAAAATGTTCTGTTTTGCTTTTCTCTGGGCTTTACATTCACTCCTCGTGTTGTTTGCCTTGTTGGAGGTAGAGGCCATTTAATTTCCAGTTCAAAATCTGCAGCGCACAGAAAATGCGTGCTGCTCAGTTATGCACACCCACGCCCCACACATCAACGCCTAATTTGTGTCTGTATGGGTACTTTTGTTCTTTCTCAGATTGATTTTGCTTTAATCTAACACAGTATGTTTAGACAGAGAGGATGCAGCTGTCTGAGCGGTGGAAAACTGAACACATGCAGTAATGGACTACAGTAACGCATCCTGTCTCCTGTCAGTCCTCTATATTATGTCATGTTTGCCTGCTTCTTAGAGGAATTAAAAAATAAAATAAAATATGCAGGAAGGAGCCATTTGTTTGAATGCAAGCGTGAGGAACAACTGGATGCCTGTGTCTGGCCCTTCATTGCTATCGTGAGGCCCCTGACACATTAGATCGGATGTGAAGTCTTTCCTTTTTGTTTTTCCCTTTGATAAGATGGCAAACAACTCGCCCTAATTCAGTAACTGACGTATTGAAATGCCTTGGCCCAGATCCTGAAGCTTGCTAAAATATATAATTCAATCTTATCAGATCCTGTTACACTGCTTCCTTGTTGACCATATGGTGGCAAAGTTCTGAGAAAGGAAATGGATTTAGGAAAGAAACAATGAGAATTGTTCCTCTTTCTGAATGATATATGGGCTTTACTCAGTTCCTACTGTTTCCTGAAAGGGCACTCTGGAGAGTAAATTACTCTATTAAGGGTGTCTAAAGACATATGCCTAGAATAGCTTCTGTCCTACTGTTAATAAATAATCTGCAAACATGTCACACTTCTCAGCTTTTCATTATATTAGGGTGAATACAGACTTCTCACAGTCCTGTCCCTGGGTGTGCATTTAATTTTATCTAGCTTCCCTCATACACTAATAAATAGAGCTTTTCTCCCAAGCTCTGAGTCAAGAAAGCCTGGCATAAATCATGTACTTCAGCTGGTTTTTTTTTTCTTCTTTTAAGCATAACTATCTGGTCCCCAAACCAGCCTGTGCCTTCTTTTTTTGTTTTGGTTTGGTTTTGTTTTTGTTAGCAAGCCTGAGAGGCATTTAAAAAAAAAATCTCAAACCTCTCGGAGTGAGGTCACAGGACTGTCGCAGACTCTCAGCTTCTGCTCCTTGATGAAATGAATCAGTGTGTGGGAGCCACATGTCCCATCGCAAGCGCATATTGGGTGAACCAAGATCAAACTGCTGTCAGTTTTTGGCTTACAAACAATACAGAACTTGCTGACACTGAAAAAATGAACAGACTGAAAACACAAGCAAGAAAAGGGGATTATCTTGATCTATGGATGCTTCTCCTTGGAATGTACAAATGGTGCAGTTGACAACCCCTTTAGCTAAAGGGGTTTTCATTTTATTACTGATGCTGGTCTAGACAGAGTGATGTCCCCTGTTCCTGTGTAATCCTAGCTGTGTAGCCACTCTGCCCCAGAAAGATGTCGTCTGACTTCGAAGAGTTGTTTCATTTCTCCTATTCCCCTCATCTCTGGTCCTTCAGCTTTCATGGTCCAGGCTTGTTTCTCTTCTACTGTCCGTAGCTGTCCCTTTGCAACACCTCTGAACTGGTAGCAGATTTGTCAGGGAGCTTGGACGCAGAGATGGGATCACTCCTTGACTTTTTTTGTTCCTGCCCCCAAGCAGGACACATCCATCCACCACAAGCTGCAAGTCACCCTGCAGCAAGCATGTGGGTACGGCCATAGGGTGTGTGGGGCTCGGTCTGTTTGGGGATGGAGGATTCCTGGCTGTAGGGTGCAGAAGAGGTGGTGGTTGCAGTTCCTCCTGAGTTCTCAGGGCTGCCTTATGTAATGTTTATAATTTTGAAGTGTGTTTTCTGTAGCTGAAAAAGAACAGCATTTCTTATTGTCAAGCTTTCCTGCAGAAAGCAGTATAATAAACTCTACCTCAAGATGAATAACAACTAAGCTACAATTTTTGGGAGTTGACCCAAAATTTCGCATTTGTCTAGATAAGCATTAAACTGCTCTCTGTATGAATGCTCTGGCTGATTTTATGATCTGATAAATAAGAACTGGATACAAAAGTCTCTCTTCCCTACGCTTTCTGCTGATCCCTTTTTTTTTTTTTTTTTTTTTAACCAAACAACACACCAAAACACACCAAACCACCACCACATCCTCAAGAGGGCTGCCATCTGACTTTGCTTGCATTTTGTCTTCTCTGGTGTCATCACTCTGCTGGAAAGCTGTATCACAAGTTTTCTCATCTTACTGTAGTCGCGTGGAAAAGCATGTTCCAGTGACTGTGGCTGGGGAGAGCTGGGCTATCCTGCTCTTTTGCTTGTGTTTGATCATCTCCATTTTATGCCTTTATTTTGCCTTTCAAAATGCCAGACATGATCTCATCAGGAATCTCTTGTGATGTGTTTTGGGGTGGGCCATCCCAGCATGCGCACATCCTAAATGTTATTCTCTGCAGCAGTGAATTAACTCCAGAAACTTGCTGCCGGAGGACACTGGCAAAGCTTAGCAGAGTTCAAAACCCCTGAACATGGGGAGTTCACAGGACTGTCTAAAGGTATGTCATAGCAGCCATAACGTCCATCAGTTAGATATTTGTTTAACTAGTAGCTTTTCTCAGGTAATTATCCATTTCTCATGAGTTCTTCCAAAGGAATTTATCCTTTTCTACGGAGGTGACAAATATCCAGGGTAGGATGACTTACTGAATTTACCCAGTATGACATGTCCCATGTACACTGTTCAAGCAGGAATGGGAAGATATCTTAGAGTGCAATCAAAGTAAAAATGGAAAATGAAAGTTTTGCAGCTGTTTAAGCTACTACCTGGCTCTTCCTCTGTAATCCCTCCCCGAGATAAAATGACTAGGGCCCTAAATACTTTAAAAATAATTTACTGGCCTCCTTAGAACAATTAAATGAATAAAATAATCAGCCACGCTCACTTCTCTGCTAAACTAATTATAGTAAATCTACAAAGCAGAGGCAGGAATGAGATTTAGGAAACTGTTAGCTTTGCAGTGCTGCTTTTTCCCCACCTCGCGCTGTTTGCTTTTTTGCTGGCGTTGCCTTTTGTACTGATGAATAAAGGATGAAGCCCCAGTGCTAGTTAGATTAGCGTATGTCTTTTCATTTGGAGGGCTTTTGCCTGGGTAAAGCCTAAAATGGCTTTTTTGATCTATACTGAGGCTTTCTGGTGAAGGATCAGCATGCAGGATTTCTTGGTCCCATTCTGCCTTCAGCTAGCCATGGTACAGACTAAATTATCTTGTTATTTCTCAAAATATTTCTCATCTGACAGCATTTAGGAGCTGATTGTCTTGAGTATTTTGACGTACTGGACACTGATTACTCACTGGTTGCAGTTTGCTTCAAAGTTTCTTAATGGAGACAGAAAACCTTTTATCTGAAGAGACCCCCAAATTGCTTTGCAAATCGCAATTAACCTTCGTGCCATTCCAGTCTGTTGTCAGCTGTTGACCTTGTAAGCTCTCTCCTGAATCCTTTGCCTGTGCGTGTTCTGTGCCTGAACCTTGATTTAATACATAAGACGTTACCACGGTGTTACTAAAAATCCTCTCTTGACCCAGGGAGAAACTGGGAGTTTGGAGGTCACTCCGGTTTATAACATAAAGGGTAAAAGAAGGTTTGTGGACCCCAGGTGGATTCTGAGTGGAAAAGGAAAGGAAAAGTCAGCGTTTGGCTTCCCCCTGCCCCCTTCTTTTCCTTTCCAACTGGTGTTCTCTCTCTGTGTCTGATTTTTGATGTGTTAAAGGAGTTTTAGGGCTTTGCACAGCACCGCCGTGATGGATCACTGCAGTTGAGACTTGCACATCTCTCAGGATGCCCCATGCAAAGCAAGCTGCTCTCCTGGTGAAATATTGTAAACTGATCAATAACTGCTCCATTTGTTTATAATTTAATTACACTCTGAGCAGTGGCAATGGGCAGCTGATGGTTGATCTGGTATCTGTAGGCCTCTTTTCGCTCTGCCTTTGGAGGAACAAGGCTACGTGTTAAGAAATCTTAGGCAATGGTCACGCTTGTTTCCTTCCCATGTTCCATCAAAATAGTCAGCTGCACCAGGATAAAATGGCATTAATGCTGCATTCCACCAGTCTGCCAATGTGCACATCTCTATAACGTGTTCATATTAGCTAGGAGGACCTCAGTAGCTCTCCTGCCTCAGTTTTATTGTCTCTTCCAACACTAAAATGCCATGTGATGTTTAGCAGTCATTGGACTTCTCTGCACCTTGGTTTTCCAGTCCCGATGTAGGGAAACAATATCGACCAGTCATTCAGGGATGGTGCAGAGGTGGATTACTATCTGCAAAGTATTTCTAGAGGCACAGATGAAACGTGCTTTCTTTCTGTCACAAGCTTAGAAGCAAACTGCTTCTGTGCTGGGATCCCGATCAGCTCATTTTGTAATAAAGTCCCAAGATGGCTTGTGCAGTGCATATATTGAGGTTAATATAAATGTATTAATTACTGCTGAATCAAATGTGCTTGTACTAACCATGGGATATCCTGGTTTTTAAACCTTGCTAGCATGTTTTACTTAAAAAAAAAAAAAAAAAAAAAAAAAAAAAAAAAAAAAAAAAAAAAAAAAAAAAAGAGGTAGTCATCCCCAGTCCCCACGCTGCAAGGAGATAAATTATTTTAACAGAGCATAAAAAGCTACGGAGATATTAATGTAGGGAACAAAAACAGGGGGTATCCCTGACTCTGGGGCTCCCATGTGGCTTTATTTTCCTTGGTACTCTAGAGACATTCCTTCACTGAAGTTTTATGAGAGAGGTGGAGGTGGTTTGGTGCTGATAGTGGGTTCAGGAGAATGAGTGAGTGTTAAATTGGAAAGCTGACACTTCTGAAATAGGATTACTAGCAAACTGGGGAAACTTGTACTGTTTAATGCACTCTGATGTGGGCAATTTAATTATGGCTGAGTGGCAAAGGGGAGAAGAGCTGGTGGTGTTAATGATACATGTTGAATAGCTGGGGATGGCAGTGGTGGAGTGTTCACAAAGGCCAGCCCAGGCTCTTATTTCCTCCAAACACTTAAACACAAGCCGTAGTACTAACAGCTATTTGTGCTCCCTTCCTGTTGCGTATTATCCTACAGGTAAAAGACACAAGGTCACTGAGCTGGGCTGTTTGCCAAGAAAGTTTAATTGCAAAATCTTTATTAAAGAAAAGGAAACATTAAAAGCAACGTGTCTCTAGGAATGGATTACATTTTCTTCTAATTGTCCAGAAATATGAAAGCTGTATGCAAGGGAATTACTGCAAGAATTAGCATGAGATTATGTAATCACCCATTTTAACGAGGACCAAATTTACAAAGCGACCATGGTCTACTTAAGGATTGCTGCCGTCAGGGAACAAACTGCGTCTCACTTGTTTGGGGGGGGCTGTATCTGCCACAGCCTGAATTAGCAGCTTGTCCTCTGTGCCAAGCTCAGCCTGAAAGGGTGAACAGCATCCTCTGTGCAGCGACGTGAGCAGCTACCTGAGCAGGGCTGCTGTTTCAGCACAGATCTTTGAAAAATTCATAGACTGGTGGTACAAGCTCATGCATTTTTGAACCAGTGAGTGTCTTTGGTGCTCTCAAAATGCATCTATTTCTTTTCTGTTCTGTCATATCCCTCAGCTGATACTATAAAGGGCTGGTAAGGAGCTGGGTGTCCATTGTATGCATGGGAAACTGCAAGTGAGAGAACTGAGATCACCAGCTGGTTGAAATCAGATCTGTGGCCATCACTTCAATCATAAAACATCTCACTGGAAACAAATACATGCAGACTTCACTTTCTACATGTTTTCTAGGGGGTGCCAATCAGTCATTGCTCCAAAACTTTTTTAATCTTCTTCTCCTTGTTAATTTTTAGTATTTCTTTAATCATACAAATAGTGGGGGAATTCAGTACCAGGCAGGTTTTTAGACAACGCCTTATACCACTATAACTAGCATCTTGCCTCTCACTAGGACCTGTTCCTTGCTGTGGGTACAGATGTGCTTTGATTTTGCTGTTCTTGTAAGGACTTGTGTCAGCATGAGGCCGTCAGAGGGCATGTTATTCTCCCCAATTCACTGGAGTTTGGTTTGGTGGGTTTTTTTGGTTGTTGTTGGGGTTTTTTTGTTGTTGTTGTTGTTTTTTTTTTTTCTTAAATTAAATTGGGATGCTATTCTTGAAACACAGCTGCAGTTTTATGGAAAATATTTCTCTTTGCACAGATATTAATGAATTAAATCTTGCATATGTAATAACAAATTTTAACTTCTAGACAGGTTATTTAATTCCCCGGGGTTTCATAACCCTGTTGCACAGGTGCAAGAATTGGTTCATTTCTCAGGGAAATTTAGTCACCTCAGGGATGCATTATGTGTTACCTGCTAAATCCATCTACCTAGTTTCTTATTCTGAGCCCACTCTGTGCTTTGCAAATGCACAAGCATTTCCTTTCCACATAGCTTTACATTATCCATTGAAAATGAATTATATCTTCAACCCTTTAATTCACTTAACCGTTTCCAAAGTTGTCTTATTGAATACTATGATCTTCTCTGTGCTTGTGTTTTAATTTGCATTTGATTTAGCTCCCAAGACCTTGCAGAGTGACCTTGATCATCCTTGGAAGAAGGGAGAAAAAAACCCAAAACAACTCCCAAGCAAAAAAGGACAACAACACAAAAATCTATGCATATATGTATATAAAAACCTTAAGCTCTTTTTTGTTGTTTGAAGAAGAAAAAGGTCTCCATGTTTTAATGTAAACACTAGCTACACAAGTGTGTTACAATGTGTTCTCTTTAGAGGTTTTTCTTCTGCCAGAATTTTTGCCTCTCTACATTAAATCACAGAGGCTTGAATTCATCAGTCCACTCACCTACAACTGTTGTGAATATTTTGTCAGCTCTTCTCTATTCTTCAGTATTTTTGTGTCTGTGGCTTAGAAATTCCCTTTAGTTCTAGCTTTAGTGAAGTCAGTCACAACTTTTCCTTTGCTTTTATGTGGCCACAGTTTTACTGGTGATGGTAAAATAACACTGCTTCAGAACTTACTAGGGATGGAAATATTCCCAGGGCCCCCACAGAGAATGGAAAGAACCGACCAGGTCATTCAGACTGATCAAACTTCTCCCCTCCCCATTTTCCTAAATACGTGCTCTGTCCATGGTGTTACAATATTCGTTGCAAGTAAATGTAACAGTCCATGGACTAAAACAAATAAACAAATTTATTGCTCAAGGATTGTAGGATCACCAACTAACATCTTCCTAAACACTTTACAGACCTAATAACATCACCGTCTTATGAACTAAGTATACCTGGGTGGCATTCATCCAGGGATTTCTCACTCCATGAACTGCCTGTGATCAGGTCATGGTTTTTCTGGGTTGCTGCCAATCCGAAATTGCCAGACAAATGTTTCTGAGCAAATTTCAAAATCTGTTCTGCTTGAAAAAGGTTTACTGTGATTGCTTATTCATGTAACAGGTCTGAAATTTCCTTATCCCTTCAGTAGTTCTCCAGCTAACATTGCCTATGCCTTATTTCTGCATTCTTACAGTGTGACTTTCCTAAACTTCAGGAGAGCTTTCTTCTCCTGATAAAATTACTTCAGTTTTAAAACAGGGGTCCCACCTAGCCCATGAATCTTGTTTTCTGCTATTTGTGTAAGTACAGCCTGGCTTGTGGAAACACTTGCAGAACACACAAAATTACAGGGTAGAAGTGCTGAACCGAAATGTATGTCAGAACACGCTTAAGTGATCCTGGATACTTTTCCTTCTGGATTCAAAGACCTGCAAAGACTATGGTGTCTGGATTGTGCCTGTCAAGGCCCCCCCCCCCCCGCCCCCAAAAAAAGTCTCAAAGCTTTATTTGTTCTCTTCACAGAGGATGGATACTCATGTATGTAATTCCCGGAGAAAACACACCTTCATACAAAAGCCCAAGTAGTTTCTGTCTTTCATGTTCTTTTTCTAACATAGATTTTTTTTTTTTTTTTTTTTTTTTTTTTTAAGTGAAGCCATCCATCCCAGAGGATGGAGAAACAACAGCTTTCCCTGAGATGAACCTCTTTGCGCTGATGACTGAGCACAGATTTTATGACGCCGGACTGGCAGGAGCATACCACTGCTTGACTTGCTCATGGCCAGCAGCCTCATCAGAAACTTATTCTGGTAGGATGAAAGACATCCTAATTTTTCTGTCTCCTCCAGACACATGATAGAGACATGTTATAGATGGATTATGGAAGAGATGAGTTTGATGGCTCTGTTTTGACACCTTGCCATGTTTTTTATTAAAACGTATTTCTAATAAAATGCAAAGAGGCATTTACATCAGCTGAGGGTTTGACCCAAAGACCTTGTAGCTTTTTGTGGAGGCACTGCCCTCATATAAATAGCTGTTTGTTCATGCTCTTTCTCCTATTCATTATGGTCAAAGTCTGAGCTCATGTCTGTTTCTTAACGCACAAAGAGTCTATAAATTCAGGGATGCTTGAGTCATTCTTGAGTTTCATTAAGTGAAATGTTACATTATGATAAGACCAAGCAGTATGAATGTTAGCTTTTTAAGATCCTATCTCAGGAAAAAAAAGATTCTTTAGCTATTTTGAGCTCTGCAATTACCCACACAAATAAATCCTCACTATTAAAGAAATACAATATCTCCCATTACCAACAAGCAGCAAATAGGATTTCGCTTGTGTTGGAGAAGACACGCTGTCGTTTTTGTTTTTCATTACCAGAATAATTGTAGCAGATTTATTTAACCAATCATTCATCAGCTAGTTTACAAAAGCTCCTGGGGCTGCTGCAGTTGTTGGACAGTTGACAGAATTATTTAGCTGATAAATACAAAAGATAATTTGATTCAAGTATGATTTGTGTGGGACTGGGAAAAACACAGCAGTTGTTTTGTCTCTCTTTTGGATTCGAAAAGGATGCAGAATTAGATCTTGGAGTATGAGTTAGTTTCACAGTTGGCCTCTGGAAATATCCTGCTATTTTAAAAATCATTTTAGTCATTAGTCCTGCTTGCAATTAAGTAAATATAACTACATTTTGCACTAATCATGCCCTCAGTCCAATAAAGCACTTAACAGGTGTATGACTTTAGAACATGAATAATCCTGCTGGCTCATATGCTTATGGTTAGATCTGTGCATAACAGCTTGGTTCATCAAAACACAATAAACACTTTAGTCTCACGCAGTAAGTTTTAGGTGTGTGTGTGAAGTTAAGCATGTGTTCAATTGCTTTGCCTGGATGGTGATGAAAAATAGCTTGTTAAATTAACTGCATGCTGGAAAGCTTTACTGGATCCAGGTCTGTTGGAGTAAGATCCAGAGGGCCACATAGCTTGATCCGTGGTACAAATGACCTGATAGGAATGCTATAATTTATTGTTGGTGCTAATTGTTGTGGCACTTGTGATACACAAGCAAATGTGTTACCGAGTATCAGATGACTTAGAAAAAAGCAAGAAGATTGATCAGGAGTCTGGAAAACATGAGAAAAGATAAGCTGAGGAGATGCTAGAACCCTTGCCAATGGAGGGCTCCAAGAGCAGGACAGGCAATGACCCCAGAGATGACAACTATGAGGGGTAGGGGATGAACAGTGACCTCTGAAAGACTCCGGCCTCTGGTTCCTGAACCCAGGAAATCTTTCACTGATAACTATCTGAACAATTCCCATGCCAGTGGTTTTATCATTAACCAAATAGCACAAATATTTCTTATATTCTTTTTCCTTTTCTACAAAAGAAGTCTTGGAAATAAATGAAACGTGACGTGAGCAGTATGTTAAACGTAGACTTTTTCTTTAGCCAAGCAACTGTTTAATATTTATTTGCTTTGTCTTGTTGGAATCTCACCTCCGAATTGCAGAACTCTTGGTGCAGATTAAAATGAAAATTAAACCTGACATTATTTCCTGACAAGAGCTGAGAAACTCAAAGGCAACAATAGCATTGCAAAGTACTACTATTTGTTTCCCTCCTTCTCAAAAAAGCCACACTTCCCAAATGGGTTGGAACATGCTGGATAGAAGAAAACAGTGCAAAACACCACCCTTTCCAAAGCTGGTCTTCTATATGTTGCTGTGAAGTGGATCTGATGGATATAATTCAGCTGCCTAGTCTAGCAAAGTGGGTAATAAATTCCTCACTTTAAAAATCTCACTCTTCCCTGGACCAATGCAGTATGTAAGCTTAACGGTGCTTGTTCTAGTGAGGAGAGAGCAATTGTCACTTTTCCATGGCTGATTTCTACACGTAAATCTACCAAGACTATGATAGAGGTGAAGCCAGAAGATCTGTTGTCATTCCCCCTTTGAATGTTTTTCCTGCTGCTGTACAAAGAAAACCTGAGAAAACCATTCCGGAATTTCCATGCCACCTCCTCTGCTCAGAACAGAGACGTAATTACCTGGAATATCTTCCTCTGGCCTCTATACATGTTTTCTTCTGTAAGATCTGCTCTTTATCTAACTCCAAACCAAAGTTACCACGCAACATTTCACCATTTCAGAGCAAGAAGATTTTTTTCCCCTGGCCCCTTCCTGGTCAGAGGGACTTGATGCCCATGATCTGCAATCTAAGAAACCAATATTTTCCAGGGTGTGTTCCATCAGTACATCATTATTATGATTCCCCCCCTCCCCTTATTAATTTATTTATTTTATTGCTGGTGTTAAATGGTTTTGTCAAAAGCAATGCTTTACAGACCATTAATGCCAGAGCAGATGATTGTTTTCCACCAGCCCTCATGAATAATTCAAGCTGCCGGCTCACAGCCCCATCCTCGGCACTGAGGGCTCTTCTGAGGAGGCAGGGTTATTAAAGGTAACAGTTATGATGAGTCTCATCTTTGAGCAGGACATACTCATTAATCCTCAGAAGCAACCGTATCTTGAAACAAATCATACAGTGCCGGGGCTTTTGCCACCTCCTGCTCTTCTCTCCCCCTGCTGCTGTTTTTGATGATGCTACTGCTTTTGAGATTCTGTTAAGCAAGAAAGTCAAGTGAGATGATAAATACTTTGGGAGAAGCGGAAGGAAGAGTAAATGGTGAGATGAGTGCTTGGCAAGCAAGCTGGTTTTCTTTCTCCTTGTTCTTCTTTCTAAATTAATTTACTTCACCGGTTCTCATGCCCCTTGCATGCTGGCTTTCTGCAAGTACTTGAATGAACATGTTTATTGGCAGAGAGATTCCGGGATTCAGGGAATGATAAGACTAGAATATTAAAGCAATGAAAACTGTATACATATTCATATACCAGGAACTTGATTATTAATTCTGATAATTGGTTCTCAGCTGTGTTTACACAATGGTGGCGAAATCTTATAAGTAAATTGTGAGGTTAGTTCTGAAGTTGGCAATTGGTCTTATTCGTGCCAATAACAGAAGATAACTGAGAAAATACTTGGAAACCAGCCTATTCTCTTGGATTTCCCAGTATTCAAAAGAACCATGAAACATGTAGACTTTCCTAAATGGTAGTAATATCATAGGTTTTTTTTGTTTTCTGTGCTTTGAAAGGTGATTTCCTATTAGATAGTCTGAGGTTTTTGAATGTATTTGTCTAAAAATACGGTAACAGCCCTTAGATTCATGCACAGCTGAGCTGCAGGTGGCTTATAGTCCAGCCAACTGTTTGCAATATTAGCATGCAAGTGAGAGGAGACTGGTCCCCTCAAGTCTAAAGGGGTGCTGTTGCTTTAGGCTTTTTGGATCATAAACAGAGCACATCCATTATAATGCGAGTGGTGTAACTGCCTATTGCTCGATAAGGTTCTATTCGTTACTGGAATGGACTGAAAAGATGGGGGG
>JAVJGI010000063.1:9655554-9680293 GCA_035590275.1 Ibycter americanus | reverse complement strand
CCCCCCCCCCCCCCCCCCCCCCCTTTTATGGTTCTTGCGTGTTGCCATTATTTTTGTTTTTTAAAAACCATATGGAGTGTGTATATATATAAAAAAAACCCAACAAAAACCACCCCCCCAAAAAACACCAAACCACACCCAAAAAACCCAAAACCCCCACCACATTGTTTCTGTCTTTGATGGAAGAGCCTGTCAAACTTCGGGAAATATCAAAGGAAATTCTTTATCAGGAGCCAACTAAGGCGGAATATTTAAGAAAGGAAGGAACCTTCATTGGGTGACCTTAAATTTTCCATTTAAATCCGTATTTTTCTCAACTTCCCAACCAATCTGAATTAAAAACACTGCCCCTGGGGACTGATACAACGCCTGCTACTGATCGCACCTCCTGCATAAACCCTGTTCTAGGCATGTGGAAGGACTGATGTTCTTTCACACCCTTTTGAGAAAGCTAAATGTCTCTTTCCTTCAATCTATTAAGTTTATTGAAGAGGAGGTTAAGAGGTGATTTGATCCACTAATAGATAGTAGACAGCTCCATTAATCTAGTGGGGTAAGTAAAGCATGCAAAGAGATCCAGGGGTTGGAAGGTAAAGCTGGTGGAAGTTGAACACTGCTATTTTTAACAGTGGAAGTGACTGACCACTCACCCATATCTGCTGTGGATTTTCCTTCCTCCACGTGAAATACACTGGCTTGAACAGTGGCGGTGACTTTGACAGAGCAATGGCTGTGTCCAGTTCGCTGACTTCTGTTCTACAAGAGAATAACAGAGCTGCAACTGTTCCTTCTGGCCTAAAAAGTCTATGAAGGATGAGAGAAAAACCACAACTACCCATCTTTCAAGTTTTCAGTACTTAAACAGGAGGGAAAAAATATGATTTAATGATATTCTGTGTCCAAAGAACAACAAACAGAATATACTGCTATAACTTAAATTAAAAATATAAACATGGTCCTAAAATGTTCATGTTTGTTTGTCCTGATGCTTCCTACTTCTGCAAAAAAAAAAATAGAGAATATTCTTGTTATGGTCTCTGTATATCCTTTTCAGGCTGTATTGTTGTTTCATCTGTCTTAGGAAGGAGCATTGGGGCACAATATGAATGGGAGCAGAACCATTGCATTGAATGCATTAGTCAATAATCTTTCTTCTTGTTCACCAGAACCAATACTGCCTGTGCTTTGTTTTCTTGATGGTTCTGCTGCAGCAGAAAGCGTGGGTTGACAACTGCTTTAAAAAAGTTCTTTAACATGTTTTTCCTCTTTTCAAGATAAACTGAGGCCTAAGCAGGGGGAGGCCAGAGGAACACAATTCTACCCCTGTTCTAAAATAATTCAACTCTTACTACTTTTGCTGAGCATGTTAATGAGTAGATGCCAATTGAGCTTGTATACCTAATTATTGGAGCTTTAGAAACTAGGTTTATACAACGAATATTAAGTTGCCAGAACTTGGGAAACAGGTTTTGTTGATATGGATCTGCTCAATAAGCAGGTTGGGAACCCATATGGGAAATACTTCATTTCTCTTTCTAATGCCCTGAGGCTCCTGTTTCCTGAAAAAAACACCTTCAGATTCTTCATTTGATACATATGACACAGCTGACTGCTCTTTCTCCTTCAAAGTATGTAGGACAGGGCATTTATTTTGGTGGTAAATCTGCACTGTATCATGTTTTCAAAGAAATGGGTTAGTAGGAGGTGACTGAGGCATCACCTTCCCCAGGCAACCCCAGATAATCCTCTTTGGTTTTGACGTCTGTTTTCACTTGAGTCTACAAAACAAGTTGTTGCACTCCTCAGAATGGACTCTCTGCATATTCTGATCCCTTTCAAGGTCACTTGTAGGACATTTGCAGAAGCGTTTGATGGAGGTTATGCTCTGAAGGCAGGGACTGAGAAGCAGTGGATATGGGTTTAAAAACATTAAACTTGTTCACCTGCTTAAAGCATAAAATGTCAAGATTAAGCTTGATTGTGTTTTGTTAGCTTGGGACAATATTTCTGCACAAATGTCAAGTGATGTGAATATTAATAAACCTTTACTTTAGAAGTCTTTTTGTCCTCGCAGTGCCTTTTTGTGATAGTAAATCAAAGTACGCGTAAACTCTAACAGCTGGGAGTGATAGGTAGTTTACAAAACAGCAGTTTGATTTTAAAAAAAAAAAGACTATAAAGTCTGGGTTTTAGATCTCCAAAAATAAGTGCCTCAGAGGGCTCTCATGCCCCTAACTCTGGCCATCTAGCAAAGTGAGAATGATTCCTCCTCAAAGACCTATAACATTTCTAATTTGAACTTCAGAACTGCAGATTCTAATGAATAATAAAATGGCACGTGCAGGAAAGCCAGGATTTTAGGGTTTGGCCTGTCCTGTGAGAATTTGATTCTTTGAAATATTTCATCTTCAAATAATGAACTTTAATCCTTTGAAATTTGTTAGCTAATGTAATAATTGCATTCCTGCTATGAGGTGCACAGCGTTTGAATCTGCCTCCCAAGATACGTGTCTTCATCTGGACTTCTACCATGCTGTGCTCCTGAGCGTGTACGGATTTTTCTTAGCTTGTTATAGACAGAAAGATGAATAGAAGCAGTTCAAATGTAAGCTGAGATTTAAGCTATAAGTGTCCTCAAAAGCTGGGATTTTCAGGTCTGTTTTCTTGTTCTGAAAAACTCATCAGTGCTGTTGATGAGGATCATGTGAAGTTGGTGTGAAAAATCTCAGTTTGTCCCAGCAAAGTCCTGAACCTTGGTGTAAACCTGGGGAGATTTATGGCTTCAAGATGAAATCAGGTAATGCTGAAATCCTCATGGGGTTTCAATACCAGGTGAAATATGTTGTTTATTCTTAGGTTTTCCTTTGAACTTTCTGTTTGAACTCCTAAAAAAAGATTATTTTTGGGCGTGTGTGTGTGTGCACGCGCAAATTACCGCCAGATGGCAAAGGATAAGTGTCTGACAACTCTTCTGTCCTGTAGAGGTTTAGTCTAGGTGAGTTTCTGGAACTGCAGGGTGGAAAAGACTGCAGGGGAGAGCTGGAAACTCACAGCATTCCTGTCATTGTTTTCGGAGATGGCTGAATTGGCTCAGGCTGCCAAAGGGGTGATGAAACCTAAGGAGATTCAGAAAATAAAGTGTTTGATTTATTTCATTGTTAAGTTCCAACAGTTGCAATCCTCACTGCTTTGCTCTCTAAAATATCCTGTAGCAACGAGTGCCACACTTTAAGACAGAGGCTTGTGTAGAAGTATTCTCTTTTTTTATATATGTTAAATCTGCTTCTTGATAAATTAATTTAAGGTTCTTTAGTTGTCTTGTTTTGAAAAAAATAGGGAATAAACACTCTTGCTTTCTGACAGAATAGCTTTCAGAGCTGCAGTTATGCTCTTATGTGCTTCTACAACAGTCAGTAAAACATGCTCGTGACCTTCTGGGCCTCCATTGTACATGGAGAAATAATTAAGAAGAGCACATACGTGTTTTCAGTGCCTACTGCTTGATTTTTCTGGCTTGGAGGCATTAGGTCCTCCTCTTGCTTGTACTAGATGGCTCGTAGAAAACTTAAGAATTAGTGAAAATTAAAGAACAGAATGGACTCAAAATGTTCTCTATCAGGCGTGGAACAGAATTTAATCCAGCTGTTTGAGTAGTGTCAGGATAGGGCTGTGCTCAGTTTCAGTAGTGTTAAATGTTTGCAACTCCACTGTCTTTAACTAGAAGTTGCTTTATAGCACAGATTAGACCTTTAGATTTTTGTTTCCATTAAAGCTGTGAGGGACAACAATGAGGAAGACAGGGAAAAATCAATGACTTTTCTCTTTTTTTCTGTGCCACAATCTTCCCCTCTGCAGCTGCAAAGTGGTTCTTCAGTGAATTATTGGCCCTCCCTTTGTGTCTACTTTAGAAATAGCAACCCTGTGAAGGTCCTAGCTAAAACGATTTTAGTGTAATCAATGTTTGGAACTTTAATTGTGGAGTTCAGTCCCTTTTATGTCAAGCCAGGCAGTACCTATGCAAGTTCCAAAGCTTATTCCAGCTGGATTTGTTCGCTAAGTTGTCTGACCTTCTGGAATAGAAGATGGTTTAGATAAGCATATGTGTCCAGAAGTAAAAAACCTTGCAGCATCCTAAAAATATAAATAAAAAGCTGTTCCCACACTCTGTTTCTGACCTGCCTGGGCAGGGAAAGTATCTCGTGGAAACTTGAACTGGCGTATTGCTCAGGTTCAGTGCAGCAGGCGTGCACAGCTAGCTCTTCACCTGCCATCTGAACTATTGTTTTCAAGGATTCTGATTAATCTCATTTACCAGATTGCTGCCTGAAGGAAAAGTCTTAGGTGAAAAATCCCTGGAGTATGAGCAGCAAAAAAAAAAATACATATCAGCCCAGATAATTCTTCTGCAATAACTCCGTATGTTTTTCTGTACATAAAGAATTCTAGAGACACACATATATTCATTTTCCATATACAATTTCAAGAGGAACTCCGACACCATGGGAACGTTATCTTTTTTTATGTATATAGCACTCTTGTACAATACGTGACCAATGCGGTTCCATCCACATCATTGTGCAGTTTAAACAATAACAAAGTTGGGCCACCTGCCATGAAAAACCTCAGCTTGTGGCTTGACTGCTGGGGAGAAATTTCACAGGTCTTGTGGAAAGCAAGGCATGAAAATATACTGTGGGACTGCAAGCAGCTTATCAGAGGGGGAATGTGCCTTGCAAAGTCAGAGCTGAACAGAGTATTTCATGTCTTTGGCAAATGTGGTGTGCATGATCTGAACCATTAATCACATACTGACAGCCTGCTTGGGGAAGCAGTGTCGAATGGAGGAGGGCTTGCAGAGCCCCATCCAAATGGCATCTGGGGGGAAAGAAGCTGGGGAAAAAACAGTGAAAGGAATGTTTATGGTACTGGAACAATTTTACTTACATTTACTCTAAAAGTTTGGAAATTTATATTGATCTGAGTAGAAGCTGGTGCTGGGGGAGAGTAAAATCAGCATTCCGTGTTGCCCTGTCAAGTTTGATTTATGCTGGGCATTTGACAACCACTCAGTTCAGAAACCTTTCAGAACCTTCTTGTCGACTTCTTAAGCAAAGTAAATGAGCCCTAAAAAAACCCACAAAACCAAACCCAAAACAAACAACCCCACCACCACCCGAAAACAACAAAACCAATCCTGCACTAAATTTAGAGAATTCTGCACATCTGGCGATGCTAATATCTCTGTGATGTGTGTCCAGATGTCTGCTTAGAGAAGGTGGAAGTATATTCAGCTTGTTTATGTACAGTATTCACTGACTTCAATTTTGGCAATCTGTGTAATAGCTGCTTTTGTCAAAATAATGTGGCTTTGTCTTCAGTTTCCCCTCCTTTTAAATATTCTGTCTTTAATGGAATTAAAAATATTGTGTGAGGCAAGAAAGACTCTTTTATTGCATTTATTATAAATGAAAATTTTAAAATTAATCTGGTTTGTTTGCCTTTATGAATGGATGTATACATTGGAAAATACAGAGTTGATCCTTTTGAAGCCTGTGTTTTTTCTGCTCCATTTATTTTGGGAGGAGCCCATACTCAGTTTTCGTTTTGGGAGGAGTCCATGCTTGGTTTTTATGGTGATGAGAGGTACATGGAGTCACTGATGTGAGAAAGAAGGTTTAAAATCTTGTGGTGCTACTGTAAATTAACAGAAAGTCATTAGCATCACTAGACTTATGTTTAATTTCCAGCAATGCCACAGAGACCAGCTGATCATAAGTACAGTAGTACTTACATGGTTCTGCTGGCCATGGAAATTCACAGCTAATAAATGTCTTGGGGGTTTTTTTTGTTGTTTGATTTCTTTTTCTTTTGTTTTGGAATGGGTTTGGTGGTTTTTTTGTTTGTTTGTTTTGGGGTTTGTCTTGTTTTTTTCTTCTGCTTGCATGCTCTTCTGAATTTACTACTGGATGCCTCCTATCACCAAAAAAATTGCTCACCTCTTGCCCATCTAAGGTATATATTCTAAATATTCAGAGACATATATCACTCATATCATACTGGGATCATTTAACTGACTGCCTTTAACGTGCTTTTGAAAGTGCTAAATAGGCAGGCACATGCAATATTCCCTTTTATAAAGAGCCTTTAACAGAGAAATGAAAGTGTCTCATGTGTGTTTTAGGATGGGATCTTCAGAGGAGACTATACAAGCTCAGCTCCCACACCCCCAAAAGCTAGTCCTCAGGATTTGTGGTTAAGCTTGAATTTGAAAAATATGTGAAGTTTTTTCCATGTGCATCATATGCACTGTTTTGTTTTCTCACTTCCATCCAAACACCATCTAGTAAAGGAACCAAAAAACCCTAACAGGACTCAGCCCTGAGCCATACCCTGGCTGTGCGTGCGCTTCTCCGCTTGTTGTGAGTAATCCTATGGACTTTGTTACCTATTCAACACGCAAAAAAAGTGTGGGTACCTGCCTCCTGGCTTGGAATAACCTTAGGCTGAGGAAGGTCTTGGAGATAATCCTCCTCTGTTCCAAAGGCTGTTCGTCTCCAGGTGAAGGACATGTCATGTGTGACTAAGGAGTGTGCTATTAAGGCCCTATTAAAGACGATGGGGTACCTATAAAAGAGAGGGGAATCAAGTCAAGGGCAGGGTACTTAGGAGTTTCCTGAGCAGGGAAGAGGCAGGCTGAGAGAGACCTGGCAGGGATGCCTAGGGGGCAGTTCTGAAAGGAACCAGCTTGTTGCTTCAGTTTGACATCCCCTGGATTGAGTGCTGAAGAGTATAAACTGTGTTTAATCTTACAATAGTAGCTGGCTGTATTGCTTGCGATGGCTTTGTTTTCTCCAAATCTGCGTTTCCTTAGTCCATTACATGGTTATTGGTAGCTTTTATGGATTTTTATGCGCAATAAGTTTGCATAGTTAATAAATGGCATTGCTACAGAATTTGCATTGCATTTCTTATTACAAACTGCAACGGCAGCTTCATGAAATTAATCCTGTCATTAAGGAAAAAGCTTTATTGAACATCAACTATGGGGAATGGGCAAAAGCACCTATGACAGAGGCAGAGTTGGGCAGTGAGCATGCTTACATCCAGGCTGAAATGCAGGGAGTTCATGTGATTGCTGGTGGCTGAGCTAAACTCACAGATATGAACGCCTCCACCAAATGGCACTCTGTTAGTGCCATGAGGTGTCTTTTCTGAGGCTGAGTTCATGGACGTGACTACTAGCAGTTGCATTTTAAAGCCTGTTTTGGAATCCCTATTTAGAACAGCATGGTCCCTCCGACCTGACACGGCTGACAGACAGCGGTGAGTGCTAAATTGCAAAAAGCCTGTAGAGAATGGGGCTCTGGAGCTGGAAAGAGAACCAAGATATTCACCTTTGCCATTCAGGGTGGTGTATAAAACTGTGTGTTTGCTTCAACAGGCCAACATGCAGCCTGAACACCAGCTTGGGCTCCTGCTGTGCCCTGGCTGTTGGTGCTACAAGAGCACCAGTAACAAGGAGTTGACTGCAAGAACTTGGGCATGGGCATACAGCCTTTTTAAAAACCTTTGGAGGCTTTTCTGGGTTTGCTTTTTTAGTTGGGGTTTTTAGTTCCACATGTGCATTGTGGAAGCCTGTTACCATGAGTCATGGTCATTATTCTAAGGCCAGAATTGGAAAATTGCAGTGCGGTCTGCAGCTGTGCTGCAGATACAGAGACTGCAGCCAGGCGTCTTCCCTCCGTGGTCAGAGCTGGAAAAACAAGCCCATTAGACCTCAACCATTTTTGTTCCCTGAGGAAATGAATGCTTCTTGGTAAGTCAACAGCAGAATATAAAATGCATAGAAAAAACCTGAAGAGATCACACAAGTTAAACCCTGTCACTTGCAGGCTACCTTTAAAATAAAGAGACAAGAGAGGGAGCGGGGGAAATAGCCTGAACTTCCAGTTAACTTTTGTGTGAAAAACAGTCAATGTAGCCAAGTCAACAGCCCCCACTAAAAAATTCAGGTTTGTCTTGGGGAGGTTTCTTGACTGCAGCAAATGTGCAGCCAGTTGCACTGACAGGTAACACAATCTCTCAGCTGCAACAAGCTCTTCCTTCCAAAGCGTTTTAATTTTTACAGTTCGAGTGCTCTGAGGGTGCCAAAATAATCAGGGCTTTGCATTTCACGTTCTTACCATATATAGCCCAGGATCTGATTGTTAATCCCTCAAGGTGGCAGTAGCTTAATTAAACCTGTGTATCGGTGAGGAGATAATTGTAATGTCCTTTGAGTGGCTGGTCCTAATTTACACTGTGTACAGCTTGATATAGTCATCTATAATGTATCAAAGGCCCATGCTAGGTTTTAATGTAAAGCTGTGTAAGATAAATGAAGAGTACATGTGGCAGGTGCTCAGTACATGCATTTAGATTAAGCCCTGCTCATTGAGGTGGTGATTAGATGAGTTATGTCAGGGAATTGTAACTGCTTCAGTGGATGAGGAAAAGGTTATTTCTAAGAGCTCATTTTAACGGCATAACTGGCACATAATTCAGATATCAAACGCTGAATGAGAAAGGAGAGCAGGAAGGGTGCAGGGTGCAGATGCTGAGCTGTGTGGACAACACGCAACAAATGCAATAGAGGTTCCAGGGCAGAATTGCTGCTAAAAAGCTATTTGAGTAATACTCTCTCTGACTAGCTTTAAATACCCAGTAGTGATATTTAACAACATCTACAGGGAGGTTAGGTGGTTTGTTCAGAAATGGGGGCTCAGTCATAGTTCGTTTGCTTTCCCTGTGTCTCTCTAGACCCAGGAGCACACAGGTCAAATCTGTTGGAGCAAAGGTGGAAGTGCAAGGCTTGTCTTCCTCAAAGTTTAGTTAGCGAGAATATCACTGTATTTATCAAACAGGCAGAACATCTGAAAGAGGTAGTTGGGACTTGCTCTTTCAGCACTGCAAGATCATTACGGAAAATATGCACTGATGGGTTTATTAACTCTCCACAAGTACTTGAGACCTTTTTGTCTGGGATGTTTCTCCAACTGGGCTTGGACCAACACTGAATCGGAGGATTCAATGAGCACTAACAGGTTATGCTCTACTCCTGTAGACCACGAGTGCTGGTGTGTGAAAAGGATGAGGCAAGACTAAAGAGAAAAGAACCTAAGGGCAGAGGAAAGGGCTCACAGCAAGGATTCCTAAAAGGACAAGAGGATGAAAACGGAGCAAAAGTTTTGCGTGTGCACTGAGCAATTGTTTGGATCTGTTCAGGATGTGTTTTCGTTTTTATGCCCACAAAGAAAACACAGTACAGCTTAGAAATACTAAGCTCTGGCACTCGCTGCCCTCTGCGCAGTGTTATGGCTGTGAACACACTCAAAATGTCAAGAACGTGCTGCTAGGTGTTCACAGGAGCAGCTCTTTCCAGAAAGTGGTTTTGTGGGTTTTTTTCCTTGTTGTTTTTTTCTCTCCCCGCCTTCCCAGCAAGTGTAGTAACACGCTGTGAGGTTTTGCAGCCACACTTGCTGCATTAACTGTTCTCACGTTAATAGTTTCTCTTAAAGGTCAGTTGAGATCATGGCCCCTGTTATGCCAAGTGCAGCCCAAGAAAAGCGAAAGCGGGAAAAGTGAGATGTAATTCAGTAGGGCAACGCTCAGCAGGTAAAACTGGAGCAAGGTAGTGCTGTAAGGATCCAAGCTTTACACCTAACGTACATCAGAGGGGGTATGCTTCCATGTGTTGCCGCTTCTTCTGGCCAGGGGTGGAAACTCCACAGAAGACAATGAGCACTACCTAGTAAGTTAATATTATTGGGTGTATCTATGCAGGATGAGAATGCTAGAGGGTCCCAGCATGTTTCTTACCAGGTGTTCTGCACAATAGCAATATCTATTATATCCAATCGTGTGCATCCTATTAAATCTTGCAAGCAAGACAAATGCCCTGTGACAAATGACTGATCTTCCGTGTCTTGCTCCGACCTCACAAAACAGAAGGCTCCCCTCAAACAAGGCTCCTGGAGGGGAATGGTAGAATGGTTGTATTATTTCTTCCTGTTATGTGAAGCCTTAGCAGGCCGTGCCATAAAAGACATAACATTCAATTGACCTTTTGCTTATCTATAAACGTAAAATGAGCTACACAGACCCCAATTCACCGAGGAGCCATTTCCGAGAAATTTATTTCCTTTTACTAGCCATAAAAATAAATTGCTCTGCACAAAGAATAGGCACAAAAATAGCTCTACTAGCCTATAATAAGATTATTATGAAGGAGATGTTTTTCCCTGGGCAATCACAGCCAGCGAATGCGTTATCAAATTTTTATCTCACTGAATTGCTAGGCACAGATTAGTGTTCTAGGGAGATTTTGTATGTTACACTGGCCTTCTATAACCTTCTACAGCCTGTGTACCCAAAACAGGCTGGATTCAGGGATTGACTTCTATTCTTTGAAGGATGGATTATTTTATTCTTTTCCTTTGTCCTACTTTTAAGCCAGATTTGAGGAGTCTTACACAAAGCATTCAAAGGAAAAAAAAAAGAAAAGTAATTTTTACATGTCATATCAGTCTATTTGGACAAAGCCAGGCAAAACTGTTCTGAAAGGCAATAGGAAGATAAGGCAATAAGTCAGTTTATTCAGCCCATTTCTCTTCGTGGAGCCTAGGACAATGAGGCTAGCTATTAATCTTGTCAGGGTTGTAACTGAAGAAGTTGGCTTACTCACTTCCATCCTTTCATTCTAATTTTCCAATGATGTTCATAGTAAAAACCACTCCTCATAAAGAAAAATACCCCTCCTAAAAGAATAAACCCCAGCACATTGCCTCTCTGTGATTAGAAGTCAGGAATTATCAGAGTTAATTTTTTTGTGCTCAGCTGTGTCCTGATGTGTCACCTACTGATGGAGATGCTGAGCAGGAGCAGGCTGGTGAATCCTAAGGTCAGCGGGTTCTCTTTTTGGTTCTCTTTTTGGTGCTGTTACATCCTGCTTTCCTTGCCTTTGCTTCCCACAAGCTCTTTTGGTCTGGTTTGCTACAAGATTCCTATGGCAGAGCCTGTTCCTCATAGCCTGTTTGCAGAGAGTACGGCTCAAGGTGTGCAACGTCAGCTGAAACGGCTCCGAAGGGTCTCCCAGCTCTTCATCGCCTATATCAGATCTAGTCTCAGGCCTTCCTACTGGTAAGGCTTGCAACCCAGGTATGCCTTATTACAAGAATACTGTGTCTAGGAAGGGGACAACATGTCACATCTTGGTAGCTGTTGCTCTGACTAGCAAAGAGGAGTGCGAGAATTGGAGAGTGGAGGTGGTGAGTGTATTTGCCTTGAGATCCAACGTGCTTTGGTGCAACTTTGTGTGGGGTCTCTTTTTGCTCGTATCAAGACAGCGAAGCACTAAATAAAATATGTTTACTTTAGATCTAATCAGACCATCATTTTATGCTTTCTGAATATTTATGAGTTGTGAACATATTGGAGCTTAAATCATTATGTAATGGTGATTAATTTATTATATTGCAAAGTTTCAAAATAGCGTCCTCTGCTCTCACATGGTACTAATTAGGAACCAGTGGATTAGTAAAATCTGCATGAAATGTGTGTTTAGAACCATGATTTTTAAATGGTTTCACTTGGTTCCTTAGTCCCTATATATCTATTTCAGGACCAATAGTGCAAACCTCATTTACTGTTCGATGGTCCCTGAAACTGCAGACTACCCATCATGCTGTGTCTGACAGTAGCACAACATATACATATATATATATATATGTCTGTCTGTGTGTGTGTGTGTATAGATATATGTAAAATTTAGACCCGTTTCTAAAAGGACCGAATTTTCTTATTCCCCCTGGATAGGCTGGGCAGTGGTTGCATTAACGAGGAGGGCAGGATGCCCCTGCATCCCCCAGCCCTGGGGCAGGGTGGCAAGCCAGAGGGGGCTCAGTTCCTCCCCATCTGCTCTAAGATAAGCAGCTTGGAAAGCCCCGTGTCGGGGCCAGGAGGGACCTGGGTGCGCTGAAATTAGCCTTTGACAAGCAGTTTGGGAGCTGGCTGCGATTTTAACAACTGGTTTGACTACACTGCCTCCAACACAGATCTGGATGAGGGGCCTGTATTTGGCAGGAAGGTTTTATAGTGGCACAGATTAACCTGGTAAGATGCTGAAGTAATTTTCCTATTAAGAATCTGGCTTTGCTTTGCATGAGTACAGCATGTCTGCATTTGGGATTTCTGATGGGAGTGTTCTTAATTTAGACCGAAGTTCATGCAGATCGATGTCTCTCCAGTCAACCACTTATTTTTACCGTAGCAATGCTTAACGAGCAGGTCCCACTGCTTTTAAACTGCTCCAGGGTTCACGCTGAAGAAACAAAGTCATCTTGAAATTAAACACGACTATAAGAGGTGTTAGATGAGGTCGCCTCAGTGCAGGTATTGAAGAGGGAATTGTGGCCAAATGATACTTTGCTCCATGGTTGTGTCGTTCTCTCGTTTGTGCACGCTTATGCAGCTGCATCCTTGAGATCCAAAACGGCTTAAAGCCCTTTGCACAGGGATCCTTTTGCTCAGCTCTGTCTGTATTGATGGATCTTAAAAGTGACACAGAGCTGTGCAAATGGACTGCGATAGACCGAGGATCCGGTCTGCGGTGCCCACAAATCCAGCTAGTTTCCTGCCTTCGCATCTCTCCCCCTCTCCCCTCCTACAGTAAATAGCCTCTAAAACAAACACACATTTTTAAGCATTATGTCACTTCTGGGCAGCAGCCAGGGGATAAGATTAGCACCATTGTCATCAGAATGAGCATGGGCTGTCTCTTTGATGAATGACATTGGATCCTCAGGACTTGTTTTTTTGGGGTTTTTTTTGTTTTTTTTTTTTTAATGTGCCTGTATATTTTTGGATATGAATGTCCCCGCATAGCCTCAGGACAGGGGGGAGAAAAGAGGGGTGAAGAGAGAGTGAGAAGGGAGCTTTGCTGTCAGCCTGTTTTCTCCTGCCTTCATCTTCATGGGGGAAAAAAACCCCAAGGTGTGAAGTGCGGGCCCCTCTACCAGCTGAGTCTCTTTTGTGCTCTTTGTGCCATGAGAAAGACTAAAACATATAGAACAATTAACATCACTTGGCTTGTCGCTCTTTCTTCCCCCCACTTGTCAATTTTTCATCCTTATTTAGTCCCCTGGCTCTTTCAAATACCAATGATAATGTCTTGATTTCCAGTTTGTCAGGACTGAGGTTTTGAGCCCGAGCTGGGCAGCCGCTGGCGAGCTGCCACGTGAGCCTGTGGTGCCTGCGCTCCCCAGTCTTCTCTCCTTGTTTCTCCTCCTCTATCTTTTTGTCTTGTTCTCATTTGTCCTCTTCTCTCCAGCCTCTGCTACAGCCCCCAGGGTAGAGGCTGTCTATTCTTTGTTCTGTGTTTCGCACAACACCTACTGCAATTTCTCACAACTGGGAGATCACGGATTTGGAGTAAACAAGTAATGGCATTCACATCTCTAAATACTTTCCCTTACAAATGTCAAGATGCCCTTTCGAAAGGGACTCAGGAGAAGAAATTCTATTTTTCGGGAGGATAAGTGAACTCTAGCTGAACTTGTTTTTTTTCCCCAGACTCTACTTCCAAAAGAAATAAGGTTTTTAATTTGAGAGGAAAAACACCCAACAACAAACAACCCAAACCCAAAGAAGTAATTAATTTCTTGGAAATTATTTTAGTTGTGTATTTCACTGCTCAATCCAATGTGATGTGAAGCAAAGACAAATGCTGTCACTAGAAACAGCATGACATTGCTTTGTGATCTTAACCTTCTGTACCCCTCTGCTCGAGCACCTGTGACTTCGCCCACTGTGGTTCATTAAAGAGATGATGTATTAAAATAGACATGCCTTTTATTACCTGAGAACCAGAAAACACCCTCATCCCTGTGCCCTGATGACAGCCTATGTTAATTTCACCATTTCTTTTTCCCTCACCCCCCTCAAGTGTGTCCCCTGGGGACAAGGATCTTTATTTTCACCTATGTTTATATAATGCTCAGTGCAATGTGATGCTGCTCAGGGTGCCAGGACTACAACACTGCAAAAAAACCCCAAAAAATCCAAAATGAAATTTGAGGCAGTAGCCTTGCCTCAGCTTAGTTACTTCAGTATAGCCCCTGCATTAGGTGATATCATAGCAAATATTGATTTCCAGTGCTGCTGGAGCTAGAGTGACAATCAACCTCCCTCTTATGAAACAATTTCTTTCTTTTTCTCTTTATAGGGAATCTTCTTAATCTTCTATTAAAGGGAGCTATGGTTTTTGGCAAGGGGAGGAGGCGGTTCCTTAAAGGATTGAGGATGAACGGGAAGCACATGGCAGCAGTGGGATCACTTCAGTCTTCCCATTGTGCAACCATTCACCTGGGTCTTTTCATTCTCTCTTTCCAATTTATTTCCTTACATAATAATGACCCAAAGGAGGATCATCACTTTGCAGGCACCATTTGGCTGAATTTTGATGAGGGATTTGAATCACTCTGACAAATGGGAGCCTTCTGCATGGCTGGTTGTAGAGGTGGGGGGTGCTGGGGGGATGAGAAACCTCGCACAGAGCGAGCCTGGCCTGCGCTTTGTCCTGAAAGTCTTTGTACCTGAGCAGGCACATGCATGAAAAATTTAGCTACATTAAGGTTGGATGACGGAGTGATGGGAGGGAGGACTACTGGGAATGGTAGCTTTCAGCAAAGGGCAGCTCAGATAATTTGAGCAATTACAAGCAGATATTGTACTTATGCTACTCCCTTCTCTCCCTCTCCTTTTCCATCACCTCCTTCCCTCTCTCATACCCAGCTTCTCCCCATGCACTGGGGCTGATGGGGGTAGTTAGGGTATAGTTGTAACGTACTGTTTGTGCTTCCGAGGGCTTTTAGAAGGGCTGTGAAAAGCCATGAGGTAGTTTTAGCTTTGGCTGGAGGTTGATCAAGCCCCAGGAGAGCTTGTGGTGGGTTGTCAGTGGTGTTTGGAGTCTGGTACTACCTGATAACACCTTGAGGTTCAGAGTGTTTGTGCTGTGTTGGGTCCTCTCAGGTTGCCTGGGACACTCCCAGTTATAAAATACAGCAGGAAAAAATGCTTATCTAAAAGTTTAAGGGCTTAAAAGCACTAATATAGAACCAATTAGTATTACCTTGTGTCTTTTCATCAGCTAAGTCAAATGCATCCTACCTTTGAGCTGGAAATGAAGCTCACCTGGGAATCCTTATGCAAAATGACATTGCCCGTGTATGACCTTCCAGCACATGAACTTGTGTGCATTTCCACCAGGCTCTCAGCATGCTGGATGACTATCAGCATCCTGGGATATGTTTTAAATTAGTGCCCGAGGGGGGAATGGGATGGAGTTGTGCACCACATGCCCAACTCAGCTGAACTTTCTTCTTATGCTTTTTATTAAAGTTGTATATCACCAAGAGAGTGTGAAAGTCACATTAAGGAAGGGAAATAATCTCCCCAGCACCCTGGCCTGTCAGGCTATTTTGCATAATCACTTCCGGAAATGAACTGGCCACTTCTAATACTCAAGGACAGGCTGGGAGAGCAAGAGCCTTCTGAGGATTTTATCACAAAACAGCCTTTTGCGGCACATCTGGTTTGTTTTAAGCATCTCTGTGTATTGGGAAGAGAGCAGCAGGGGATGGGGCGGGAATGCTTTATTTGAAATCTTTTGCAATGTTTCTGAGTCAACTGTTTATAATGAGAACAACGGTCTTGGGAAAACTGCAACCAGGAGACGAAGCATCCAAGTACTTGAGCCACTAATGTGGAAACTTCTGTGGGGTTTCTTCACCTGCTTTCCTTCCCTGCTCTCCTCCAAAGGGCAGGGAAGGAATGTGAATGCTGCTGTTGAGATGGGCTTTACCTTTTCAGAGTAGCTGAAGACAACTGAAATTCAAATCAGACCCCTTTGCTCCAGCGCAGTCTCTCATTAAACAGAAATCCACATGCAAAATGCAGCTGTCTAAATCATTGCTAGTTATATAATTATTCACTTAGTGCCAGGGGTTGCTTGGTAATTTGGTGGAGTTGTGGTGAGCAGAAAATAGATGCAGGCTACTTCTATGGTGCAGAAGTCAATGAAACTCTGGGGTTTTACAGCACTTGAGGCTTGTCCCAAGTCTTTTGAAGCTGCAAGGCACAAGGTTCCTATTTGTAGCTTGAATTACACACCTGCTCTGACACACGGTCAGGAAAAGACATTACTTTAGTCACCACCCATATATTTCTGGACAATGAAGAACAATTAAATTGAAGAACAAAGCAGTAAAAGAGGAGAGCGAAAAGGCAGGTGACTGGATCGCCGAGTGCTCCCTGGGACTGAGGTACCATACTAAATGGAGTAAGTATCCAAGGGAGATGAGCAGGGGCCTTCAGGAGGTCTGTAACTCTGCGAGGAGTTCAGTGCAGGGGTCCTGAGACCTGAACTAATAAGACCCCAGCCACTGGCAAAGCTTCTGGGTGTGCAACTAGAAAATAATACAATTTTTCTTCTGTGTCAATGGGCTCATCAGAAAACTCTCAGAAATTTTTATTTGGATTGCTTAGCTCTTCCCTGAAAGCACAGATTTAATATTGCTAAAAATAAAATAAAATGCTGATTTGTTTTGCACATAATTAAATAACAAGCAGGGGAAATTTCCCAACCAGACTAAAGGCACTGGATTCTCCTTTAGTGTCCAGAATTGCTCTGCTCTTACTAGCTGTTGTGTTTTTGCATGACACGGCCTTGTAAACTGCTATTTTACATTGGAAATCTCAAGGAAAGAAAACAATTAATTTAACCTCAGAGCTAATTGGAATCAATACTTAATGTTTTTAGCTCTCAGAATTAATTGCAAAATGATGTATTGCTAGTTTGATGGTGAAATATAGATGGATATCTCAGATTCTTCCTCTAGGGTGTCATTCCTGTTGATCTACTAGCTGGCTCCAATTTTTTCCCTTCCCTCCTGCCTGCCTTTCTGCGTTCTAATTCTCTTGCTTAAAATCAAAATATAGTGGTAAATTAGAAAAACTGCAAGGCACAAGATACTGTTTATCTATTGGAAGGTATAGGGAGTTTTAAAATGGAGCCTTGGAAAAGGTTTCGTGTTACTGTTCTCTCCTCATTCAGCTGATCAAGTGTTTGTTTCATTTCCAGTCCAGGGAGGAAAGGAAAATGTATCTTTACTCGGTTCTCACAGAATCACCCAGGAGTGTCTACAGTAATTAGGTGCCTTAAATTGCAGCTGGGGGCTCTCCTGGGGGTTTCAGAAGTGCACAAGGAGGTCAGACCCTGAGTACCTGTTGATGTCCTGCTGATTTTCTCAAATAACAATTCTCCCTATACTGTGTAAAACTTGTAATGTGCTAAACGAGTTATGTGTTAGCCTGGCTGTGAGCGCCTCCAGCTATTGTTCCTATGGGTCACCCACACAGCCCCTATAGTCAGCTTCAAATCATCTCTGCTTTCGCAGACAAGTGATACTCTGGCTCGATAAGCAGCGATATAGTCTCAATCAAGCTGGTTTATGCCGTGGTGTAATTCACTTCAATATACCCATGCACTTAGTAAGGCTGACTCATACAGCACAAAATATTTCCACCAATAAACACTAATAACCAGGTGCCAAGTGTTAGCGGCTGCCCTGGCTCATGGCAATGTGGACAGCTGGGCTGAGGACCACGTATGGCTCTGATCGGTGGAGGTACCCTGATGATGTAGACCCAGTGAGCCTGATTCAAGTATGAGTAAAGTTAATCTGTTGGTGTTAATGTTGTATAGAAGTTAACACTTAGACACATTCTGGTAGTACATTGACACCCACAATTTTTATCTGTGGTATCCAGGAGTAGTCGAAGGATTATTTCACAGTTGGAATAGTCATTTTATAAGCATAGTAGGGACTCTAGAAAATGTTTTGTCATTTCCTTTCCCCTCAGCTTCTTCCCAGAGAAACAGGCATGCACAGAGCCCTGTTTATGGTACCCACATTAATAATCGAATGTGTGTGTAGGTGTAAGGATTGCAAATAAACACATCTTAAAACAAGATCTCTCTTCCTTCCCTGAACTGGCACACTCCCAAATGAACTCAATTGTAAAATTCCCTCGCGCTGAATTCAGATTTTTTTTCATGTATGAAAGCTGATGACCTCACGAGCCCTTCGCAGGGAGTAATGAGAGTGGTAAAACCTTCCAAGTGTTTGGTGGCAGTGTGAGTGCTGTTATTAGCACGATACAGTCAGCAGGAAAGGCACACATGCAACTGACTTTTTGCGTGCATACTGGCTTTCCTCGTACTGTCTGAAGACTATAAATGAGTATGAAGAGAAATATTTTTCTGTATCTGTTCTCAATATTTTTTTTTCCCCCTGCAGTTGACAGCCCTGTGCACAGCCAGTTGCTCTGTTTTCTGTCTTTACAGTCCTGTTGTTCTCTTGGATATCTCCATGAAGGTTTTTTTGGTAGTTTTTTTAAAATTTTTATTATTTTACACAAGTCCCTGAGAAACATGAATAAAACCTAAGGGAGAACAAGTAGTAAGATGCTCCCTCTTGTATATGTGTTTGCAAAATGTTGTGACCCAGGGCAACATTGTCTTCCCAGTCAACACAGTAGAAGCACAGAAAAAGCTGGAAGCAAATATTACCAATCCTGGTCTATCTGGAAGTTGATAGCAATTCTTGCTGTAAATTAAGAGTCCCTTTGTGATTGACTGTAAGTTGCAAGACTACGTTTTGGAGAAGGGTTCAGCTAAGTACTCTGTGTTGTGTTTTTCTCACCATAAATGTCCTTTTTTATGGCACTTTCCCATCAGCATTGTGATGCTTTCTTGGTTATGTGAGTTCTGTGGCAAAGGGACATCTTTAGGTGACCCCCTCGGCAGTGCTGGGAGCTGAGCAGTGAGTGGACCTAATATTTGGTATTTCAACATGTGCTTTCTTCCTTGAGCTGGTTGAAACACTTGTAACTTTTTTTCATATAAAAATTACATTTCTCATTGGAAAAACAGACCTCTCAAACTTCCATTTTTGAACACTGAAAAAGGACCCAAATCTGAATACTGTTGGATACAAACCAAACCAAAACAAAAAAAGCCACCCAGCACCCTTTCTTTTTCCTATCAATATTAAAAAAAGATTAAAAAAAAAAAAGATCCTCGAGATAAATTTATAATAATGTGGTTGCTGGGGAGAAAATAGAATAGATGGAAGACTTTCAGCCTAATTTAGTAACTACCACTCAAGATACAACTTGGAAAGAACATTCTAAAGCTGGAAAGTAATTCTAATGACATTTGTGACTGGGGAAGCATATGATTCTCTTTTGTGCTTTGATTAATATTCTCTATTATATGAGGCAGCTTAAAAACTGAAGGAATACTTCATCAGTGTTGTTCTGCCATTCCTTTAATGCAAACCAACATCCTTCTGTAAAATGAAAAAGTAAATTGGCCAGGGAAAGACTCTGGACTCTTTCTGACCTGTCTGATGCAAAGCAGAGTCTGGTAATACTGCTCTGTGCAGTCAGATGTGCGTCCACACAGTTAAACCTGAGGCAACACACAACTGTGATGAGAGAGGTATTTCTGTCAGTAAATGTAAAACATTTCTCGATGTTTTATTCCTTTCTGCAAGAGTTGTGAAGTAGGGGGTGATTTTGTGCAAGCGTCTTGGACAAAGCAAATGAAAGGAAGAACAAACAAAGAGAAGGAGATGAGGGAATCCATCAGGGAGTTTGCTTGCTGCGAAAGCTGCTAGCACAGGTCTAAGAGCTTGAAATAAGATTTAGCATAAGAGAAGTCTGTCTCTTACTCGTACCCAAGCTGCCCAGGAGACTTAAAGACGCAGGAATCTGCACATGGGTCTCTACATCTGGAAGAGAACATGGTGCTGATGAATTATTCATGGGTTACCTACTTGTGCTTAGGAATTTCTTTTTATTCATACTTCAGGAGCACAAAAAGGAGGTAAAAACCTTGTACCACACTTGCCTTTTAATTTAGAAAGGGATTACTTGTAGTGCTGTGGGCAAAGTCATCTGGACACTATAGCAGGGTTTGGAGGATGGGGTCTTGAAGCTGTGGCAGACTGTAATACTGCAATTTTATTCTGTTTTTTAGGCAATCTGGAAGAGGGCAGAGAAAATCTGTGGGATAAAGACAACTGTCTGACAATTGAAAAAACAAAGCAAACCAATTTTTCAGATCTTTTGAAATGATGCACAGCTTCATCAAGTCTGTAAAGAGCTGAAAAAGAGTTCTGAAAGTTACATTTCCAGCGCTCTCCAGGCATCACCAGTCCATTTTCTTTAATTTGGGGTTGAATTAATCTTAGTCTTCCAGACTGATAAGTGCGAGAAGTCCTTGCAGAAAGCAATTCATTGTTTACCATCCTGGCAACATCTTAATGTAGATGAGAGGGGAAGATTTTTGCTAACTGAGACGGAGCTGGCTGTAGGGGAAGAGGGCAAGGAGTTTTTTGCATGTTCTTGCTAAAATAACCCCCAGTGCAATGGATTTGCAAAAACTCTCTACCTTTCCCAGCTGACAGCTACGCACATGGTGCCAAGCTCATCCAATGCAGAGCTGTAGTTTAATCTTTGCAAGGCCATAATTAACATATTACTGGGGAATTGAGGGCTAAAAGGTCTTACATGGCCTGATGAAATGGCCGTTCCAGAGCTATGTGCTCTAATGATGAGGAATTTTGTAATCTAATTTCTACTTTCCAGTTTGTGGCCAGTCATGTCTCCTGTGTTCTTGTCCCATCTTTGCCTATTAGCCCTTGTCCTTTGCCAGTACTTCTCCCCTACTCCCCTCTCTCCTATACTATATTAATAGAAAGCAATCATGTTACTTTATCTACGCAACAATATATGCTTAGTTTTCTGTTTTGTCAATATCAGAAAGAATTTTGCTTTTACTTCAAAAGGTATGGAGTTGTTGTTCAGCCTAGAAAAGCTTTCCCAAATGAACCAAGACTTGTATAAACAAGTCATAGTTTATGGGTTGGCAAAATCAGGCTGCAGATACACTCATTGCATTTTTCCAAGTTTGCATGGTTAGAAATACCAGCTTTCCCTTATATTTTATACCACGTCTGGGTTCATATAAGGGACTAATACAAACTAATTTCAGCTGAAACCAGTCACACTACGTAAGAATAAACTAATAGGTTAAATGTTAATTTCTGGCAGGGTCCCATCTCTGGCTAACAGCTAGGAAAAACTATAGGAACAGATGACTTCTCGGGCCAGAATTTGTGCCTTGTGATGTTGCTTCGCTTGGATTCCCTACTCACCTGTGAATCCTTGTAAAACATGATGTAGGAATTGTTTTCCTTTTTAGTTAGACAATGTATGACACAGGCAGGTTCTTCAAGGACCCTGTGGCTCATGTTACCTCCCCCATACTGCTTTTAGCACATGTCTATATGAATGTTGTCGTTCCTGGTATAACTCCATGCACCATTGTGTAAAAGGAGATCTGTGAGAGACTGACTTTGCACTGTGGCTGTAATCTAACTGTATAGGTTCAGGGTTGGGCAAGCATATACACCCACGTTTATTCAAGCCCTGCGTGTCTTTGAAGAAGATATCTTTGGAGGGAAGTGATCTCATCTAAAACAGACTTTGGGCAGCATAAGATCTTTTCCAAACATCATAAATGACCTGCAGTGCAAAGCAGAGGGAAGCTTTGCTGGTTAGTTGGACATTGCATGGCCCAGTGGGTCTCCTTGTTTTAGGACAGTTAAGCAGATGATCATAAGAGAAAACAGCAGTGCTTCTTTGTGCTGGAGAGGCTACCCAACTGACAGGTATTTCTGAGGGAGCAGTCCGAAAGAAGGGAGCGGTGCTGGCGATGACTCCCCATACCACCCCTGTGCGCTCAGTTGGGGAAATCAGCCTCAGGCAGGGGAGTGGCTGGAAAAGTCACATCCATGTTCTACAGCCCCTAAGGAAGTCTTGTGGATCCAGGGGGCAACCGAGGGGAAGGAGGGCAGAAGTTCACTCTTACCTTGCAGCACAAAACATCCTGGGTTTTTCCAAATTGCCTGGCAAAGGCTGATTGGCCTCAGCCGATGACAAAGTGCAGACTGGATTTTCTCGGTGTTTCTGACCATGGCACAAATCAAAAGCACCATTCCATACCAATGCTCTCAGTACAAGTGACACTTTAAAAGGTCATGGCTGTGGAGTTTGTGTTCATTTCAATTTATCAGTCTTGTAAAATTGTTGCATTCTTGCCTTCTCCCTGCTAGTCAGGCTATGGATTTGTTATTACTTTTTTTTCTTTTCTTTATCAATCAACTCCTAATAAGGCATTGAAAAATTCTAAAGCAGATGACTGAACATCAGCCATTCTTGGTTGTATTTAAACTCTGGATTTTCCATCTTTACTGTCTACCCTGGTTAAGGGGAAAATCATTGAGCTGGTGCATTGTGACCTGGATTTTTCTAGTACTCACAATAGCTTTCTAATCTTTCTGGTAGAGACTAGAGGTCCAGACTAGGAGCAGTAGTAGAGCAGTTCCAGGGTTCAGGACTGGGACTTAGCTTTTACTTATTCTGATGTACTGAAAGGCACAGGAAAAATGCCTTGGTTCCTCACAACTGTAGTTGGCACTTGCTTTGCAGGGAGAGTCCTGCCTGCAGGAACCCTCCCCAGGTGTCAGCTGGAACACCAGGTACTGCTGGAAAAGGACATTCCAGTTCGGGAGGTGCGTCATTAATGCACCCAAGTTGTTTTGCTGTTGGGAAGGGCGAGGAAAAGACATGGCTTAAAGACGGATGGGTTTATTCTTTGCTCTGGAAGTGCTGTTCTCAGCCAAGTGAGAGTTACTGACTTCACTGCGGCTTCTCCTGGCAGGGGAGCAGAGGGTGGGCTTGTTGCTCAGCGTACAGGTCATGTTTCTTCCTCTGCACTTTCCATCTCTGAACATCATTTTCTGTGAAATGTGCTCTCGCTTAGGGTCCTTCAGGACCATAAGTAGGTGCTGCACAAAGTTCTGCAAAAGGGCTCAACAACTGCATCTTTCAAAGCCTCTTGAACACAAGGCATGGAGCAAGGGCTTTTGGAGGACGTGTGAGCATCTGGGAAAGATGTGTCTGTGAAGCGAGTGAGTATCTGGACTGTCCTGATCCCCGTGGCTGTGGGTCAGGGGAAGCCCACCAGGAGAAGGGGGTTGGAGTTTTACCCTACTAGTCCCTGTCTTTGGTACCCCACACAAATCATGTTTCCTGTGGTTATGAACAAGGGGCTTGAATCACATCCTAAGATGCAGTGCTGGGTGCCTAACAAGGACCCGTTCTACTTCTTGTGTTTCAAGTGATACAAATAAAAACCCCAGAGAGTTAATACATTAACAACATGGGAAAGGAGGGCAGCGAGATCACGTTTCAAGGAGATCTGAGTGTGACTGATGTTTCTCTCCCCGTTGCCTACGCATATTTGTGCAGTATGGAGAAACATGTTGGTCAGCACAAGCCAGTGCAGCTGATCTCAAGCCAAAGGCTAAATTAAACTAAGTTGTCTTTTCTCTCAGGAACCCTAAATAATGTCAGGATCCCAGATCCTGGGTGAAGTGCAAAGGAAGGCCAGAAAGATCATTCAGAGAAATCAAAATGTCTCTGGTGTCAATTAGGGGTAATCAAAGGTTCAGGTGTCAGTGGCACTGAGCTGCGTTCAGCATGCCAAAGGCTTTCATCCCCAACTGTAAAGCACCAAACGACCAAAGCACCAGTCAGAGGAAGTGTAAGTATTTTGCAGGATCTATGCTGCCACAACACCCATGGTTTCTATTTTCAGTTTTAAAGGTAAGGATAATGTATGGGAAGACATACTGGTGGAGTCTTTGACTCCATGAAGGACTGATGAGGGCCAGGGAGGCAGCACCTGCCATGAATTCTTTGTGATGAGAGCTGGGAAGAACCATCGTAACACTTGAGAGACCTCAAAAGTGGGTCAGATTCAGTGTTTGAAGCAAGGATCAGAAGACCCTTGCCCATCCCTTGAATTTCTAAATGCACGAAGCCAAATGATGAACTGGAACAGATCTTCCCCATCATTTTTTAGTAGTAAACTATGGAAAGCACGAAGAAAAAATATTATTGATTCCTTGTTATAGCAAGCCATGCAGAAAGTGTCAAACACTGAAGCGTTTGAAAAGGAAAAGCAAGTTAGCAGCTGCTTTTATGCACATGCTTGGTCAGTGCTGCTTATGCGTGAGCAACACTGGGGATACGTACTATTATATTACCAACCTTTTTACCCTTAACCTGAGAACTACAGGTTTGGATATGTACTTCACCTGTTTGTAAAGCACTACTTCAACCCTCCTTATTCAGCCCTAGGGAAACATCCATTTACTGTGCCTGGCTGAGTGCTGGAAGAGGTGAAAAGGCGGCTGTGTTTAGTGTTTTGCTGGTTTTTCAATCCGTTCTCCAGATGATTTGTTTGCGCGGGAATTGGCTGGTGTTTATGTTAGGGTGGAAGGTAAAGCCCGTAGTCAATGGCTCTGTCTTCAAGAACTGAAGTGACTCCTCTGCTAACTTGTTTCGTTGTTTGCTGTTTAGAGGGGATAAAGCACACTTCAGGGATGGGAATTCATGCTGAGAGAAATCTGCTGCAAAGGTTCAGCCGTCAATAGCGTCAAGCTGAGCTGAGCGTGTGAGAGGCTTTTGTCTCCTGATGCGGAGACCTCGAAACACTCCCATTGCA